>CM046001.1:5928612-7128612 GCA_025175895.1 Wurfbainia villosa | reverse complement strand
GTGTGGTGTACAGGAGAACCAACTAATTGGTTGTATTTATGCATGTTTGTTTCCTTTCTCAGACCTAACATACTATTTTTCCAGATAATCCGAGTCTATTATCCAGGCTTGCCAAGTCATCCAGAACATCACATTGCCAAGCGTCAAATGTCTGGTTTTGGCGGTGTTGTCAGTTTCGAGGTAAGGTCCTTGAGTTTTATTTTGCATCACCAATATATGTAAATTCATATCATGTTGAAACATGGTTCCATCTATGGTGCAGGTGGCTGGAGATCTGGAGACAACTAAGAAGTTTGTTGATTCTTTAAAAATACCATATCTTGCCCCTTCATTTGGAGGTTGTGAGAGTATAGTAGACCAGCCTGCCATCATGTCCTACTGGTAATATTCTGTTGAAGAGCTACTAGAATCTGGCATACAAATAGGAAAATTTCAGAATCATCCATGAAGTATGAATCACTATCTTGGCTTCTAAAATTAGAAAACCCACAGTTTACGGACTTGGAGTAAGTTGAATTTGGAATCAAAACTTATGCAATGTTAAAATCCAGTTCATAAAACTGGAAAATCAGTCAATTGGTTCAATGAATCAATTAGTGGAAGCAGAGGAGCTAGAGGGGGACTAAAGAAAATAATTTAATCGATTTAAATATTTCTATTGATATAGGATGTGGATATGGTTGAATAATACATGCAGTTGATCTCAAATAGTGGAGACAACACACAGCATGATGACTATGCAAGTCATTCCGACCAGTTGTTGGGTTTGACTACTATCTTGATTTTTGAGCTTAATCTAAGACTGATTGAGTTTCCAAGTACTGGATAAGTGTTAAATTGACGTTCTTTTAGATGTTTGCTGCCGAAACAACGTGAGGCCAATCTTAAGTAACGAAAATCTAGTCTTTTTTTTCTTTTGGAAAAGTATATCAGAAATGCATTATGAATAATTCTGAGTCTTCTGACTCATCCACTCTATGCAGGGACATCAGTGGACCAGAAAGGGTATCCCAGTATGGAATCAAGGACAACCTGGTCAGGTTCAGTTTTGGCATCGAGGGTTTCGAGGATCTGAAGGCTGATATTCATCAGGCATTGGGAAAACTTTGATTAGCTTGTGACTACTGCGTTGTGAACCTGATGAAACCATTGTGTGCTATTTCTACGTTTTGGTTTTCAATGTTATTTTTAGCTGCATGTTTTGGTCTCGTTTGATGACCATGTTGAATTGTTGGTTTTATATTGCATCTGTCGTAGGGCTTTTCTCCTTTGAATTTGTTACTGATATGCAGTGCCAGTTCCTAAAAAGATGCTTTAGGAGGCGACACTCGGGAACTCCTATATTTAAGTGGTTTTTCAAAAGAGAAATCGCAGGTAAAATCCTACTGCATTGTTCATGGGTATCCTGCATGAATTCTGGACACAGCTTCAATGCAAATTCTATAAAGATCAGTCACTCGTTGGCTTGTTTGATGATGTGCTACGACACAACCCTTGTGGCTGCTGTTCTTGCTGCTGTCCGCTGGCAGTGTGGCCGGATCAAGCTGAGAAACAGATGAAGCAAAGAGAAAAGGGATCAGTCATGGTTTGAAGGGCCAATGATAAGGATGTGGCAAAAACAGTAACTCGATCAATGCGGATTGATACGGGCTAAGTCTCTAGACTTCAAGGCGAAGTCATATGATCAAGGGCTGACCTAGATTAGATGCGAAGGAAGAGCTTGGCCAATTTAATAGCCAAGCAAGAGAGTTATTCAGCCACGGCTTGTCAAACTTGTCAATGCAAAAATTGTTGGTGGTGGATTTACATATGATTATCGTAACGTATCCGAGTGTATCGTATTGATTCGAATCCGATTAAAAATGGTCTAATCATTATGGTTTAAGTTAACGGATTTGTGTTATTGGATGCGGGTTAATGGATTTTGGATCAATATGTGTAAAAAATTTTAACTCGTGTCGTTAGCATTGATGAGATGTTAACGAGTTTTGGATTAACACTATATATAGGGTGTGATTCCCGTAGGAGAGGATGATTTAGTCAACTCTCGTTTTCTCATCAGGCAGAGCATCCGGGATTGGTCTCTCTTGATCTGTGGAAGATCAAGCATTTGACTCGTCTGCTTCTCCAGATATTTAGATTCTTCCAGTGACTATGGATTCAGGTGCATGCTTAACACTTTCGCTCTTTAATTTTAAATTTTTTGCATACTCGTTTTAGATCGTCAGACAAGATCTTGTATATGGATCGTTTTTATTTTCAATTTTCCAATTACAAATGTGGATACACGATTCATTGAAGGATCCATCATAAATACGTTGGATTGATATGGGCCAAGCCTCTAGATTTCAAGGCGAAGTCAGATGGTCAAGACCCAACTTAGACTAGACATAAGGAACAACTCAGTCAATCGGTGGGATTTCGCTTATTTATAGTCACTCGATCATTTTGATCCGATAAGTATGCGCTCATCCGACAATGATCCGATCCATATCCAACTTATCTATGAAAGTTCATTCAGAGTCCTTGAAGATAAGACCCACTCATAACTCTCAGATTTGATTATAGGAGGGTTGAAAGTGGCCAAAGGAAGAGGAAAGAATCAGTCAAATTCGAAGGAGAATGTTATTAGTTTGCAAAAGTTGGAAATCTGTCCAATTAACAGTCTCCTGTCACCCGTCTTAGGACATTGACGAGAGAGAGATAAATTACGGAGGAGACAAAGTACGTTGACACGGTGACAAGACATAGAAGGGTCCAACTGAAGCCAGGGGAGATTTTAGACCCCTCATCCGGAATTGAACCCTGCCCATTCTATAAGCAACCCTCTGCTTTACCATCGCGTCATCCCGTGGAGACAAGGAAAATGTTATTAGTGATCTAATATTTTGATGATGTGAATTGAACTTCAAAATATTTTTACAATATTTTATTTTTGAACGATCCGATGGATTAATTTTTAGATCACTTTCAAAATGAGTAGATCTCTTTAAAAAAATGAATTCAAAACGATTAGAAAGTGAACATGATGCGAGCACCCTTAAGTATCTCGGATCCGGACCTGTTAGTGGATCGGGTTGCGATCCGGAGAGCTATGTGACTGATGTCGCTGACCAGTGTTTGCATATCCATGAATGTTTGTGTTTTATGTATATTGCTAGCATGTGGATTTAGAATCGACTTCCGTGAGAGAGCAAAAAAAAATAGAATTCATTAAAAAATATATATAAACAATACAAAAATGTATCAAATTAATGAATCATTAATTCATATGAGAAGCATGTGTTCTACCCACACCGGCCCGTATGGCCGCACCATACTAATTGACGATCGAGATTAGAACACGTGAGAAACGGACGTGGGAGATTGGAAGGCTCTGGCGATACTGATCGCCGGGGAAGGTTAGGTTTGATTTGAAAAGCCGTTGGGTGGAAACGCGGGAAGGACCATCCTCCGGTCAACTACCAGCCCAATCCCATTTTCACTGCCAGCTTCCGGCTTAAGAGCTCTCCCCTGTTCCACCACCTCCTCTCCAACGTCTCCTCAGCCGAAATCTCAAGCTTCCGAGATTTGGTAAATGTTCTTGGGCTCTCTTTCAAAATCCTCGAAAGACATCTTCTTCGATGGGTCTGTTCCTATTTTGATCGGATTCATTCTCGTGCAGAAGTTTGTTGATTTGCTGGTTTAGCAGCAAACTTCAGAAAATGGATGAGCTCGATAAGCCATTGCTTGGTCCCGATAACTTTGGACGCGACTCCATAGATCTAGTAACCACTTTGAAAATCGTATCGTGGATTTTTTATTCTAGAGATGTTACTCTTTCAGGTGTGCTTAAGTGTGTCGATTACAGGAACGCATGCCCTTGGAGGATGTCTTTGAGCAACTAAGGACATCTAGAACCGGACTTTCTTCGGCAGATGCCGATGCAAGACTGCAGCTTTTTGGACTAAACAAGTTAGAGGAGAAGCCTGTAAGTTCACAAAATCTTTTTCAGTGTTGTTCATTTGTATCGATTGGATCGAAGAATTCAAATTATATAGCTTGATCCGTCCCTATGCTGTCGATTTGGGATTGTAATACTGATTCACTTAAATTCAGGAAAACAAGTTTTTGAAGTTCCTTAGTTTCATGTGGAACCCCTTGTCTTGGGTCATGGAAGCTGCTGCAGTGATGGCAATCGCGCTGGCTAATGGCGGAGTGAGTTTTCTCAGATTAATGCATTCTATTTATTTTTCGTCGTCATCAAGAACAAGTAAATTTATTCATTGCTTCTCCTCGTCTCAAGTAGCAATTTTTTTTTTCTTCTTCTGGTTATTAGGGCGAGGGTCCTGATTGGCAAGACTTTGTTGGAATCATCTGCCTTCTGATTCTGAATTCGACGATTAGTTTCATCGAAGAAAATAATGCTGGAAATGCTGCAGCTGCGCTCATGGCTCGTCTTGCTCCAAAGTGTAAGGTAGCTTCTGAATACTTATTGAATTTGTTTTGTGGCATAGAAGACACCACTAACATCATCATGTGGAAGGATCAATAAGACCTCAATTTGTCACAAAGCATTAGTCATTTCTGATTTCTAAAGAGTAGACTGTGCCAATAGGTGCTCAGAGATGCTCAATGGCAAGAGAAGGATGCTGCTATTCTTGTGCCAGGAGATATCATCAGCATCAAGCTCGGCGACATCATCCCTGCAGACGCCCGATTGCTTGAGGGAGATCCTTTGAAAGTCGATCAGGCAAGTTTTTTGCAACTTCAGCTTCACTTTCATTATGCTCGTTCGATTCATGGAAATATGAGGACTATTTCATGTTGACGGAGACTTTGTTATTGTGAGGCAGTCAGCTCTTACTGGTGAATCTTTACCTGTCACAAAGATAAGAGGTGATATTGTATTCTCTGGCTCAATCTGTAAGCAAGGAGAGATTGAAGCTGTTGTAATTGCAACTGGCATTCACTCTTTCTTCGGAAAAGCAGCCCTTTTGGTGGACTCTACAGAAGTAGTCGGTCACTTTCAAAAGGTAAAGTTCGAATATATTTCACCCTTCTGATATCCTAAAGAGGATCACATGCCTCTTTTAAGGTAGTCAGTGAAAAATCTTGGACAAGTTGTAGTCCCTTTTGAAAGAATGTAAGCAATTGATCAATTGACAACTTTTCAGGTTCTTACTTCAATTGGGAACTTCTGTATATGCTCAATAGCTGTTGGAATAATTCTTGAAATCATAGTTATGTTTCCGGTCCAACATCGGTCGTATCGAAATGGAATCAATAACCTTCTTGTTCTCTTAATTGGGGGGATTCCAATAGCCATGCCGACAGTGTTATCAGTAACACTTGCAATTGGGTCTCATCGTCTTTCGCAACAGGTACATATTTGGAGTTAAAACTACCATATGCAGCAAGCTATCTCATGCCAAAATGTCAATTTATAGGGTGCAATTACTAAGAGGATGACTGCAATTGAAGAATTAGCAGGAATGGATGTTCTTTGCAGTGACAAAACTGGTACACTTACACTAAACCGACTCACTGTCGACCGGAATCTTGTTGAGGTAGAAAAAAAATACTTCTGTTTGTGAATCAGTTAGTAAACAACCAGTCTCGAGAGGATTCAAATAGTAGTTATTTATCCTATAGGTTTTCAGTGAGGACATGGACAAGGACATGGTTATATTGCTCGCAGCAAGAGCCTCAAGGCTTGAGAACCAGGACGCCATCGATACTGCCATCATTAACATGCTTGCTGATCCTAAAGAGGTAAGAAAGACAGTTTTCATCTGAGATTTTAGATCCTTCAAGTAGCATCTTGGCTCTACTTTAGGTTTAAGCAAGGAGAAATATCTGATAAATTGTGAACATATACAGGCACGCGCAAACATAACCGAAGTGCATTTCCTTCCCTTCAACCCCGTGGACAAAAGGACAGCTATAACTTATATTGACGTCGATGGAAACTGGTATCGAGCTAGCAAAGGAGCTCCAGAGCAGGTGCCTTCATCATTCATGATAAAAGGCATTTTATGTATCCCTCTATTGTCGTGTAACATTTTCGTGCTCCTTGTCTACTGCTTTCTTCTTGAATCTGAAGTTATTTTGCCCTTCAGATTCTAAATCTATGTATCAATAAAGAGAAAGTAGCTGGAAAAGTTCATGCAATCATCGACAAATTTGCTGAAAGGGGTCTTCGCTCACTTGGGGTAGCTTTTCAGGTAAATTGACACAATTCTTACAAGTTTCTTGGCTAACTAGAACAAGAAAAAATGATCTTGCTTAATCTTATTTGTTGAGTAAAACATTTCAGGCTGTTCCTGAGAAGACAAAAGAGAGCACAGGGGGTCCATGGATCTTCTGTGGTTTATTGCCATTGTTTGATCCACCTAGGCATGACAGTGCCGAGACCATTCGGAGGGCGCTAAACCTCGGTGTTTGCTTGAAGATGATTACTGGTATGTCTAGGATTTGATGTTGTTAAAGCTGCTCTATTTAAATTTTTTTGTTGTCGTTTCTCGAATGATGCCTAACAATGTCCAATGTGCACTGATTTGATGCTGATTTTCTTTAAGTGCTTAAAATACGGTACATCTTCCTGCAGGTGATCAACTAGCCATTGCTAAAGAAACCGGGCGACGACTAGGAATGGGAACCAACATGTACCCTTCTTCATCATTGTTTGGTCGCGATAGGGATGAAAACGACCCTCTTCCTGTTGATGAACTCATTGAAAAAGCAGATGGATTTGCTGGTGTTTTTCCTGGTATGTTTGGTTTAAACTGCAATCTACTGCCACTTGTATAAATATCGAAGTCAATGCACTTGAAACCTAATCAACCACATCTCTATCAATGCAATGCACCAGAAACTATAATGTAATTCATCAAAATAACTAAAGATTTTTTTTTGGCTGCTTTGTAAGAAAGTTCTGATGCATATTCATTTTCTTATTTCAGAACACAAGTACGAGATTGTGAGGATCCTTCAACAAAAGAAGCATGTATGTGGAATGACAGGCGATGGGGTAAATGATGCCCCTGCGCTGAAGAAAGCAGACATAGGAATAGCAGTATCTGATTCTACAGATGCTGCAAGGAACGCCGCCGATATTGTCCTCACAGAACCTGGATTGAGTGTCATTATAAGTGCTGTCTTGACCAGCAGAGCCATCTTTCAGAGAATGAAGAATTATACAGTTAAGAAACTTGACTAAGTGGTCATCCAATCAATTTCTTGCAGCGTTCTTTTTTCTTCTGCTTATTCCTTCAACATCATTCTTTGTAAACAATGCAGATTTATGCTGTATCCATAACAATCCGTATAGTGGTAAGCAAACTGATAAGTTTGTGTTCTTTTCTCATTTCGGCATGATGACATTTATGCCAGTGGCCAATACCTAATCCTATATATTCTGTCTTTTGCAGCTTGGATTCGTGCTACTTGCTTTGATATGGGAATATGACTTCCCCCCTTTCATGGTTTTGATCATTGCCATTCTGAATGATGGTAAAAGTTTACTATTTTCTCATGTTCTAAATCATCCATTCAACTCTTTTTCCCAAATGGCATCCTTTTTCCTTTTCAGGGACCATTATGACGATATCGAAGGATCGTGTGAAGCCATCGAAGCACCCAGATAGCTGGAAGCTCCAAGAGATATTTACTACTGGCATTGTTATAGGGACATACCTAGCATTAGTTACTGTTCTATTCTATTGGACAATCATCGAGACTAGCTTCTTCGAGGTATTACAATTGTTCTTATTGCCATTAAATTGATAGGTGTAACTTCAATTCAAACACCTACCCTTTCTGATGATTCTTTTATTCCATAAATTACAGACTCATTTCAAAGTTAGATCTCTAAGTGGAAACACTGAAGAAGTGTCTTCTGCCATATATCTGCAAGTTAGCATCATTAGTCAAGCTCTTATATTCGTCACACGCAGTCAAGGTTGGTCGTTTTTGGAGCGACCGGGGACTCTTCTGATGTGTGCATTTGTTGTAGCTCAATTGGTAAGTTCCCTAGAATTCAGTCACTCATTCACAATACTTGTGCTTTCTTCTAAGTGCAGTTCCAAGTTAAACTCAACCCAGCCCACATAGTATTCTCTTGTATCCAACTAGTTTAGAAAATTCACCTCTATTCGATCTTTCGGCAATCAGCTCATCGAGTATATATAAATCTTCTCTTTGATCGACATATCCACGAGCTTTACAATCTGTGGTGCAGGTTGCCACCTTGATTGCAGTTTATGCTCATATAAGTTTTGCATACATAAGTGGCATAGGCTGGGGCTGGGCTGGTGTGATATGGATTTACAGTTTGGTTTTCTACATTCCTCTCGACGTAATCAAGTTCGCCGTTCGATATGCTCTTACCGGAGAAGCATGGAATCTGCTATTCGACAGAAAGGTAACAACTTCATACTCCCCTTCACAGAATCTTTCATATTAGATTTTGACAGCAAGAGTTAGTGAGTTTCTGTCATTGCCTATTTCAGACTGCTTTTACTAGTAAAAAGAGCTTTGGAAAGGAAGACAGAGAGGCTCAATGGCTGATCTCCCAGCAATCTTTGCAAGGCCTTCTACCTTCTGACGTTGTGAAACTTGGACGACGACCGTCTTTGATCGCTGAACAGGCAAAGAGGCGTGCCCAAATAGCAAGGTAACAGATTTACTCTCAACAACTTGGTCGACAATTTTGGTGCATTGGACAGTTCAGTGCACGAAACTCCTATCAATACGAAGAACATTCTGCAATAAGATAAGCTAAGATGAAGCAACCTTTACTCCATAACAAAGCTTGCCCTCCAACCTCTAGCTAAACTTTGTTCAGAGTAAATCCCTGTCTTGGAGCTTTTGGATCATCCCTTACAAGGCTACAAACAAAAACTAATATTAATTTGTTGATGCTTCCATCTATATGTATCTTAATTATCAGGGTAAAGAAACTAAGTCATTTCTTTTGGGATTTAGTTATTTGATCATGTTTATTTATTACTTGCAGGTTGGAAGAGATACACACACTGAGAGGGCACGTTGAATCTGTTGTTAGATTGAAGAAATTAGATATCGATGTCATTCAAGGTGGTCATACGGTGTGATGACGATGACGATGATAATGAGCAATTCAACTGTTGTATCGATTTTAGATGCAGATTTTTAATATGGCAGTATGAAAAAAGATATAGATTTGTGTTGTAATTAGGATGATCGAGTTGAGATGATTAGTTTTCGACGAGTTGTGGTCATTCATTTGAGTTGTTAGCAAATAATTCATATTTGCATTATGAAGAATAAACTTGATGTTTTAATATATTGATTGTTAATAAAACTATTTTCTCTGTGAGTTTAAGAAATATGACAGTTTCTTTCATTCCTTTAAATTGAGCGGTAATAAAATAGTCATTTTGAAAGTAAATTGATAAACAAATAGAATAGTAATACAAGTGTGTACAGTAGAACGGTTATCGCTCCTCGTTTGTAAGATCTAAACTGTCATTCCTATGAAAAAATAAAGAATAAGTCTTCTGTAGGATTCTGAAATGACAACACTGTAAACTCTCTTTGTTGATATGATACAAGGAGACTATCAGAGTTATCAATTCCTATTGAGATCATTCTCTCTATATATATATCGAGTTAAATTTGTTATCGATCTATCATCAATAATAAATATGTGTTCTAATAGATTCTACACATTAAACTTCAACATCTAGTAATCAAAATTTATGAACCAATAAATAGATCATTTAATCAGGTTCGAATCAATACGATATAATCGAACGGTTATTACAATAATTATATGTAAATCCACTGTCAACATCGAATCCTTGAGTATTTTGAGTGGACTTTCGTGGATAGATCGGACATGGGTCAGGTCGCTTTTTGGACTCTTTTTTTTTGTAATAGGTCGGCTTATAACGAATCAATGGCAAGCAAATTCTTCGATTTGACATAAGAAAGAGTTAAGATTTTGATAGAATCTCTCGAATGTTTAAGTTAAATTTTACTATAATTTATCAAAGAACGTACTTCAAAATTGTCCAAATATAGTCTTATAATTTCATATTTATCAAAAAAATGCATCTCATTTCTTTTTTACTCCTCTGTCAAATGTGGATATCAAATTAGCTGAAACAAATATGGTGTTGGAAATTATATTCTCAGGAACACAGTAGTCATGGGATTTGAATTCCCAGCACCACTTTTTTTTCCGACCAGTTGATATTGTACGAGGTGCTGGAAATTTAAATCCCAACACCATTGTATTCCTGAGAATATAATTCTCAGCACTATTTTTTTCCTAGAGCAACTTGATATCGTATATGATGTTGGGAATTTAAATCTCAGGATCACTGTATTCCTTGAAATTTAAATCTCAGGACCATTATGTTCCTGAGAATATAATTCCTAGTATCATCTTTTTTTAGATTAGTTTGATATTGTATGTGGTATTGAGAATTTAAATTTCAGGACCATTGTATTCCTAGAGATATAATTCTCAATATCATATTTTTTTTCAATCAACTTGATATTCACATTTGACGAGAGGGGTAAAAAATGAATGAGATGCGCCCTTTGATGAATATGAAATTATGAGACTGTATTTAGATAATTTCAAATTTGAGATGCGCCCTCTAATAAATTATCGTAGATTTTATCAAAGAAAATAGGAGAACAAAATCGGAGCAAAAATGAAGTGATAATTGAAAATAATCTCTTTCTTACTCACACTCGTCTATTTGATTGTCATTTTATATCAATTTGGGAGTAAACGATCAAAATCTCACGGCGTCGTGCATTCCTCATGAACCCATTTGCGTTCGTATGTGTTCGCTCACATTCTCAAGACGTGAGCTTAAACATTCTCCTATTCATCTTCCAAATCGATTGAGCTATATCTCTAGGTCGAGCTCAGGTCGATTGAATTATTTCTTGAACCGAGCTTCCCTTTGAGTTGAGTTTCTCTTCGATAATTTATCAAACAACGCTCTTAAAGTTTGAAATTGTTCAAAAAACGTCCTATATTTTCATATTTATCAAATAACGCACTTAATTTTCTTTTTATCCTTCATAAATAACGCACTTAATTTTCGAACATGGTGCTGGAAATTTAAATCCCAACACCACAGCATCACAGTGGTGCATATTTTTTTGACGGGAGAGATAAAAAGGGAATTAAGTGCGTTATTTGATAAATATAAAAGTATGAGATATTTTTTGGAAAATTTCAAACTTCAGGAACGCTGTTTGGTAAATCGTCGGTTTCTCTTTGACCTTGGAGTGGAATTTCTATATTTAATTTGTATAATTATTATAGATTATATGCAATTTTTCAAATATGAAAAAAATTATACATTATTGTATGTTGATAAATTATGACTGATTTTAAAATCAAAATTTAGAAAATTATGATTCATTATAATTTTATATGAAGATTTAATTATTTAAATATCTTAAATAATTTGAGTATTTCATCTTACTGGGTTTAATTTATAAAATAGGCCACTTTCATGGGCCGACTCGAAAGGCCGATCGCTATAAATTCCTCGAAAGCACCTCGGTGTCGCAAAACCCTAGGGCTCGGACGCTCGAAGGAAGAAACCAAGTATCCGACCTCGACGCGATCGACAGGCCATGGCGGGAGCCGACTCCATCGCTCGAAGTGAAAGCAAGAAGAGGAAGTGGAAGCGAGTGAATGTTGCGATGGAGGGTGTCTCAGAGGCCGCCGACCGCGTCGCTCCCATCGTCGGCTACTTCCCGTCCGGCTTCGATCCCCATAGCTACGCCAACGGCGATCCCAACGTCAAGGTCTTCAGGAACAAGAGAAGGCCCAACCGCGTTGAGCTCGTTGTTAGCCCTAGCGGTTCTAGCGTTGAATTTGTCGGTAAGAGCTACGCTGGAGAGGCTGCGGTTCCTCAGATATGTAATTATGCAATAGGTGTGCTCGACAAGGAATCGCAGACTCTTAAGATTGTGCCTATCGCTTCCAACAAGGTAACATATCCGGAATAGATCGCTCTTTTATGATTCTAGCAACTTTTTTTTTTTTTTTGCCTTCATCTACGCTCTACTATTTAGGGGTTTTCTTTCACCGATAAGCAATTAACTCGAGTTTGTTTTTATTGTGGGTACTTGAAATAGATTGATATAAATTATTCCCTTTGATTTTCAGCAAGATGTTTGTGTTATACATTGTTCTACTTATCTAGTTGTTAAGCCTTACCTTGATGAATGCAGATCTTGAGATTGGAACCACGACTGAAAGGAAATTCTTTTGTTGAGACAGAAGTTTCAGAAGGTTTAGCAGAAGAGAGTGTTGGTACAAACAAAGTAGACAGAAAAGTCGGAGATCTTACAATGATGTACGGGACAAAGAAGGACAGGGACTCGGTATTTTTTATTTTTTTTTTGTCTTGGTACTTATATACCTACACTATTGAATGGGAACCCTAAATAGTTCTCTAGCGTTTCAATTCTAGTTAACTGAAGTCCATTGTAGTCCGCTAGAGGAATCTTTGATAATCATCTCGTGACTGTAGAAATCATATTCAGCTGCCTACCACTGTCCCATATTCCTATCTGCCTAATGGGTCACTTGTGTGCAATGTATGTTGTCTAGTTGACATGTGATTTATATGGCGATCATTTGCAGGATAAAAGATGGAAATCATTTTTTAACCAGCGGAATGATGCTTCAGCACATGAACACATCAACAGTATTAATCATGATACTGATGAGGGGAATGATGTTCTCGAGGATGCTGTGGAATCCATTCACCGTAACATTCCACCTCATGATCTTTCTGCAGATACACCAGATAAAGCTTATTGTCTAGATGAAATTATTCCCATAATTGAAAGAGATTACCTCTTTGACATTTTGGAGGTGTTGGAGTCTGGAACTGACATTCCTTCTAAAAGTTATCCAAGTTTTGTTTCCAACCGCATTCATAAGCTAAGGGAAATTAAGGTACATTAATCTAGTACATTAACTTTATTACTTTATGCTTATGCTTTTCTGATTTTTCTTTTGTGATAATGGCTTAGTGTTTTTTTTTTTTTGAGTCTCTTGCTCTTATTTTGTTGCATTATGGTATAAGTTTAGCATTCACATAATTACATGCATTTCCTGAATACTAGTGCCTCGTAATCAATTCTTGCAAAGTTGTAAATGATAAGCAATCACATTGGCTCATGCAGATCGAATGTGATTGATGTTAAATGGATGTAGAACTTCCGGTCACTACTTTGGGACTAATGCCTGTTCTTTTCCTATTGGAATCTCTTGCTACCCTGTATCTTGTATGGCAACGACTGGCATTCTTATGATGCGATCACAAGGCATACTTCTCTTTGCTCTTAAAACCTAGTCAGTATAATTATGTAGGCAGTCCTACTCTTATGGGCTAGTTTCAGTAGACAAATCCAAAACCGTTATATACAATAGCAAGCAAAATTACATTCTTCTTTCATCTGTGACACTATTACCTGAGAAAAATCAACTAGTTGGAGTCTTATACCAAAGTTAATCAATAAAAACTCAAGTAATCCATCAGTTGTATACTTGGGGGAGTACCTTTTGTTCTTCTGTAAACCATGAATGAGTCCCTCAAAGTGGAGACTTCATAATATAATTTTTCAAATTCTTTTATTTTTGGTACTTGAGACAAAAGAATTCGAATCTTAGATATAGCAATATCGATTAAGGTCTTAAATATAACAATCACACTAATTCAATATTATATAAGTAATTTGTTGTCCTTCAGTAAAAATTAACCTATTGTTTTTTTTTCCTTCTTCACAGGATCAGAAAGAAAAGGAAAAGCTAGCTTGCATACTTTCATACATCTCTCATCTTTGCCATTTTTGGGATCGGCAAAAGTATGAACATGTTGAATATCTAACGATTCCACATGCATCATATAAGAACTTCATGAGGACATTTATAGATCCAAACTCGGGCATTTTGTCTGCAGAGAAGAGCGAACTTATGATTGGGTACATCTTAGTGCTCACACTTTTCGTGGATTCTTTTCAAACGAATCCCTCTGATATCGCAAGAGACTTAAAGATGACTACAACATCTCTGAAACCATACTTTCTACAATTGGGATGCAAAGGCAAGCGGGAAGCCGCCTTTAAACCCTCGCTTATGACTTTGCCTGCTCCTCTCCAGCTCCCAGAAGTCATCAAAATGTCTAGGAGAAAGAAGTAATCATCTTAAGCTAGTGCCTGTGCTTGTATCACCTCTATGCTCAATGCTATTTAGCAAGGAGTCTTAAGATATCACAGTTTTCAGACATGCTCATCTCGATGCAATGCTGTCTTATAAACCCAATTGGAGTTAGCCCAAGAAGGATTGCATTGTTTGTTATTTTCTGCTGCTGATCTAAATGTGCGAGAGGTAGAAAGGATCTGCTCTGTGCTGATTTGTTGTTCTAATGTGGTTGGAATATTTAACTGTTTTAGAATGATGGGCGATATATAATTAGTCATTTTGCCATTTTGTTTTGCTTAAAAAAATCAGATTCTTGTGATTAATAAATAAAAGTTCCAATATTTTTTAAGAACAAAGTTCATTCTTGATGAGGTGAGTGAAACCTTCTGTTTCTTTTTTTTTTTTTTGTGGTAATAATTTGAAAATCCTTTTGATTTAGGATCCTTTTCCAGTGTTGGCAAAACACTACTAGCTAGATTGTAGGGGTTAGGACGGTAAACGAACTCAATATTTAGGTATAAATTTAGTATTTGATCATATTTAGGAATAAATTTAGTATTTGATTTGATAAGAGTTTATTTAGGTTCTTGATGAATAATTTAACAAATTAAATAAATAAGTTTGAATATATATATATATATATATATAATTTAATTTGACTTGATTCATTTATAACTAATGGAAAAATATTGTTATTGGCCTCTAAATAAATGCCTAACTAAATATTCTTTCATTCATAAACAAACTTTTGAGACAACTTTTTTTTTTTTATTGAATCGTTCAAAAATTTGGTTTGGAGCCCGAAATCTTGTATTCATCAGTTGAAACACTCGGTCCAATGTGGCTTTAGAAAACAAGGTTTTGAGTGGTGAAATAAATAGAGAGGTGAAAACTATAGCAGCATTGAGTTCTTCAATCTTAATTATAGAATCTAGCAGTATCTTGTTCTCGTATGAATTTGACAAGGTCAGTTCTTTCCTTACGTTACCAGATAAATTGGTCCAAAAGCTTGGTTTTGGTGCCCCAGGCAGCTGTAGGGAGCCTCAGTCTCTTCTGCCCTAGTAGGGGTGAAGCAGAAAGACAGACGCCCTGAAGAAGAGAGGCCCATTTTTTCATGAAGCTGACCGAATCTTCTGCTATTTCCAAACAATGGACCTGACCGTGGCGGCTTCTGCTCTGCCCCTGAAAGCCTCAATGACTGGGCCTTCGGTGCTGCTGCTTCCTCTGCTCCACTCTTCTTCTCTCTGAATTTGAACAGCAAAGAGAGAGTTCTTATCCATGTCTTCTTCTTTTTCGTTGTGCTGCTCATTTTTGCACTCTCGAGTCGTGCCACTGCTGCATCATTTGTATGTTTTCTGGTTTCTTGCAGGAACTAATCGAAGAATAATTAAGCAAAAAAGAAAGAAAAAGAAAAAATTGAATTAAGTGTACCTTTGAGAAGTCCAACTGGAGATCATAACCGAGTCCATTGCAATGCATAATTCTCATTTTGGGGGAAATTTGGAGTGTTCTTGGTCTTCTTGCTGCAACTCATCGACAGGACCAAGGATTAAATAATGAGTATAAAGAGAATAATCTCTTTATCAAAAAATAATGTACAAAAAGGATTGGTACAAAGAAAAATGAAACGATTGCTTAGCTTTTTATTGCGAGGCAACATTAAATAGGGCCTGTTTAGTCAATGGAATTTTGGTGGAAGACAAGGAAAAGTTCCTAAATCTTTGGCAGCTTCAAAGCGTGTGATTGTGACAAGAAATCTTGTGGGGAGAGAAACATGTGGATGTGCCGGATGTCAAGGGGAAGAATAAGGAGAGGAACATGGCATATCTATATATATATATTTTTTTCACTCTTTATTTTTCAACTTTTGTGTTCATGTTATGCATTTCATGGTTATATTTATTCACCTTCCAGATCATCTATCATAAGAATCTAACTTCTCACCTTCCCAATCATAGTTTCTGTTAAATCTTCCAAATGCTATAGTCAGTAAAAATGCAATTTGCACAACTTAACAATTCATAGACAGAAATTAACTGAACTTGCAAAACTCAACTCTGATACCTTTTGTTAGACAAGAATTCCTACTATAACTTAAATCATAGAAATAGTAAATATAGAAAATGATATATAGATATATATATAAAGAACCTTTGCAAAGTAGATGACCATACTTCTCAGCTTCTTCTCTTCCTTCCCTCAATTTTCCTCTCCCTTCCTTCTCATACGGATTCTTGTTCTTCCATTGCTTCTCGGTTGTTTCACACTGTAGTCCAACCTACTTCCATGCCTCATTTAAAGTTGCTTTCTAAGCCATTCAGAAAAAAGGACTGAAATTTTTGACAGTCAATCAAAATCCAAAAAGGTCTGACAGCTTCTCAGGGTAAAAGGAAAATTGTTGAGAGGAGGCAGTTATTCAATGAAATCACTGAGCTTTTGTCAGATCAGTACAGCATTTAGACCTAACTCCTCATCCACACTGCAAACTCAACCTCAAGGAGAATGAGAAGTTAATGAATTGGAGTGATGAGAACACATCTAACTCAACCATCTCGAGTTTTGATGGATCAATTGTGTGTATTCCTACGGCCATAGCGGAGTAGTTAAAGTACTACGGAGTTTATGGATAAAATAAAAATTTATTCCGAAGGAGATTTAAATTTTTTTTTCGCATCTTAGTTATCACATCAAAGTCCACGTAATGACTATGGAACAGACCGATAGAGGCCATTAAATTAACGAATTCTAATCTTTTACGGATAGATCAATTGTGTGTGTTAATCGAAGTTTAGCTTTCCATGAAACCTCAATTATAGAAGTTCTTAAAGGTGTGTGTCAGTAAAATTTATCCTGTGTTTATTTTCTGTGCTGCAAAATTAGATACATTGGCTGGTGCATAACTGAGTAAAAGACTCGATGGATATTTCCTTCCAATATGTAGAAGCATCACTTCTTTTTTTTTTTTTTTTTTTTTTTTTTCAAGTTTCCATATTTTTTTGTTTAAATCTGAATTCTGACATAAACATCCAATCTGATTTCTGCAGGATCTGCACTTCCCAATTTACTGTTTGACCTACTTTTTCATTCTTCATGAATGCATGATGAGGTCCCCTCGCAGTTAAAAACTTCGTTTTGGTGCAGAATTAATCTTTACTGTTCTTGAACCTCTGAATAGTCGAATATTTAAGGAAGTTTTTGTTTAATTGTACTCATACAAATCTATTTTTTTTTTCTGAAAATTGTATTGATTTTAATTTTCTGAAAAAAAAATATTTTCATCAATTCAGATTTAGTACATCCGAAATTTCTGATTTTAATTTTATAAATTTGAACTTAAGAGTAAGTCTTGCAGTAAAATATACAGAATTGGAAGTTTTAACTCTGAATTTTAAACAGTTTCATTTTAAAAATTTTAAAGAAAATTATAAATTATTTTTACTGACAAAAATTTTATTAAAAAACCTATAAATCTATGTAAGAAATTTTATTCAATTTATTCATCTAACTTTGCTCGACCTTTCTGACGCTGTGCATTTAATTAAACTGATCCATTTAACTCGATTGGCTTGCTCATCTTTGATCGACAGAAATCTGATGAAGGAAGCTATTCTCTTGCCCTCGGAGGCACCTTTAAAAATAGAGATATTTTATAGAAGAATATAATTCGATTTTTTATTATGATTTCGTTCGACGATAAATTTTAAAAAAAAATTATTTGGATGACTTTGAAACTCAAAAATGTATCCAATAGACAAAGTACGATTTCGATATTGAATCATCGTTCAAAGACGATGTGATTACGAAATTCAACTGAACCATAAAAAAATTAAAAATACTTCTCTGATTTATTTTTGATTTTATTTAAATTAGTTATTGATGAGACATTTCGAAAATTTATGAAATAAAATTAATTATTTTTAGAGATTAATCGAATCGAAAGTTAATATCCGATGTTGAAATAAAAAAAAAATTATTCTCCATTTATTTGTAGTTAAGGCCGTACCTAATGTAAGGTTAAAAAAACGATCGCTTCGAATTCATTTTTAAAATATATTAAATGTCTCTTTAAAAGGGTTAAAAAATAATATAAAAAACTCAAAAATAATTTATTAATATATATTTTAAAATTTATTTCGGATCCTTTCAATTTTAGCTTATGGAGTGTATGGTGTTCTATCTTCTTGGATATGATTTTCTGCATGCAGTAGAGCTAAATTCTCGATTTTTTTTTTCTTTATTAATTCCACCAATTTGCAACATAGCACATTTTCTCTTATTCAGATTGCACTGCATGCAGAGGGTTTAAGCACTTCCCTCAAGCTTCCATCCTCACGGCTGCAGCGGCGGCTGGACGTCGATCCTCGACACCCCTTGCTTGTCTTCCGCCGTTTTAGCCACCTCCACTTCCCCCACCACCGCCGCCGCCGCCTCCTCGTCGATTACCTCTTCCCCGGCGTAGTTAGGGTCCCTCTCGTCGACGGCCGGAGGAACAGGGTCCAGCTCGTTCTCCACCAGGTCAGCCGGACCCTCCCAGGTGAACTTACCGCCACGGCCCGACTTAGGCGGGCTGCGTCCGATCCCGAGGCCGTCGGCAGGGTGGCGCTCCATGCGCAGCACGCCCTTGTCGGCCAGCTTCTTCTCGAGGTGGTGGACCGTGTCGGGGCGACGCGTTTTGGGCAGCGCCACCCCGCGCTCATGCTTCTTCCGGCCCTCCAGCTCGTCCCCGCTCGCGACCCTCATCTCCATCTTCGTCTCGTGACCTGTGAAGCGGATGGGTCTGGTCGGAGAGAAGCTAGCGCAGCCGCAGGGGTTTCAATTTATAAGCGGCGTCGGCGGCCGGCGAGTGAGATCGAAAACTGCGGGAGATTGCTGGAGAAGTCCAGAAAAGTGTCGAAGGCTGTGGAATGTAGCGCCACGTGTCTGACAAGTGGAGCATAATCCCCCGCTCATTTGTATAATAAAATGATTCTCATTATTCTCCAAAAGTAGCCTTTAAATATATGAATATATTATTTTTCAAAGGAAACATAAATATATTGTGCTGAATATTTCAACCAACACAACTGCCCTCTAGTGTCCTTCAATTTGAAAATCCAATTCAATGGCGTAGCCAGCTGAGGGAGGATGCGATCGTCCTATCCAAAATTCTGACTACTGCTCTGGGTAAAAAATTTATCTTATCAGACGAAAATAGATATCACAATTATATCGCCTGACTTGACTATTGAATTACAAATATCTCTCTGATTTATTATGATGATCCATAAAATATCTCTCTAAGAACTCTATTGGATTGGACCGACTAGTCAGAGAAAAAGTCTTGATACCTAATTAATAAAAAAAAACATAGATTTTCATGGATATAATGCGCTAATAAGAACAGAAGAAGAGAGTTCAATCTTCAATAAAAATAAATTTTAAAAGTTGATTTCTGAACGTAATGTGCATAAATGGTATTCCAAATATATTCGATAGACTAACCAATTAAGAAGAAAAACTGCCCTCTATCTCCGAAGATTAATAGGATAAAATTTGAATTATCAGAAAAACATAAAATAAAAAGCTCTTAAGAGACATGCAAAGAGTTGCAAGTATTGAAGTAGATCCCTGATAATAAAAAAAAAAAATCCCTATAGAAGGATCTTGCCATCTTGTAGGAGAGTACCTCACAATGCTCAAACTCTCTCTATCCTATTCAAACAATGATCATAATGGATAGGAGACACTGAGTTGTTTTTTCCCCCGCAAACCCTAAGATGCACAAAGTATGAATTGTATGGCTTCTCGAAAGGGTTTGGTCACTAAAAGGAGATGGCTGCCTATTGACCTTCACCGAGCATTTGAAATTCTGTGTCACGCCCAAACAGCATGATTCATCATGTAAAAAGGATTTTACTTGAAAGAATGGGAATGGATGAAAAATGAAGAAGCAAAACAATGAAGAGGAAAATGTCATCTCATTTGTAGAAAATAATTACTTACTAGCACCGTAAAGTCGCATGCTGTAGTTCAAATAATATTTTTATACAAATAAAAGGCACGCTACATGTGGAAAAAGAACAGCACCTCAGACCATACAACATTGCCGTGCTAATTGACTAGTTAGCCTAATAGAATATGATCATCCAAATCTAAAGAGAGCAGCGAGGGGGCTAGGAACTCACAACAGACAAGTATTCATCACTGAAGCCACTATAATGGATCTATCGGAAAATTGGAACAGTATATAACTAACCCACATCGCGCTCTTAGCTTCCGGCCAATCAACTGTCACCTGAGCTTGGTTTCCTTGCTTCGAAATGAAGTTAGCGAGAAGAAAGAACGAGGTGCTGAAAATATTATTAGATGGATGATTATCTAAATGTACTTGTAACAAGGAGTTTATCGTTTAAGTAGAATCAGAAGTTAATTTGTCAGGAATGTTGAAAAATTGTCAAGAATCAGAGTGTGTGTTACCTTTCAAGGAGCTTCCAGTCAGATGATCCTCTCTGAGTTTGAAATTTGCAGGAGGGTTTGGGATGGAGCTGCGCAATGATTCAGCTGCATAAACCGACCATTCAGCTACTAAGATAGACATCATAAACAAAAGAATTTTTTCAAATATTAATTAAGTATTAATAGGCAGTACAGATGCAACGTCTGAATGTAAAATAGGAGTTATAGTTCATAGAAATATATATTACACAAATATAAGGCATGAGAACTGCATACTGATTAGTCTTCAGCGTCCCATTAAAGCAAGGAGAAGCAGCTAAACAATCATGAATGGAAATAAAATTATTTTTTACTTAGTTTATAGTAGCAGACGTTTTTAGAAATCTGCTATTGTTAACTTAAGATAAAAGAGAGAACTTAGGCCCTTGTCTATGTTTACACCCTTCGCGTAGTAAAGGATAAAGCTCTATTATCAATGTCAAGGTTCCTGATTAATAAGTATCATCTCAGAGTACTTCTTAATTTATAGCCCTATGTTAATTATTATCCTTGGAATGCAAAACAGCGTGAGCAAAATAATATAGTGAACTATGGTAACATAAGCAACCAATAGCACAGGAATTAGTAACTTCACTTGATAAACCTCTGAAAGGGCACAACAAAAGCATCTCCCCAAGCCCTACTTTGTGAGATCAGGTATCAAATTAAAAAATGGAAATCCTAACAAGTTTAAAGGAAATTCATGAAAAAAAAAAAGGGAAAAGATTTGTACCTCGTTCAGAAAACATCTCTCCTTCGTTAAATCCGCCATGAGCAAGTGAATAACCCATTCTAGACTTCCTCAAATCTTCTGTTGGTCGGATTACCACATCATGACCATCTTCAGTATCATCATCACCTTCAGAAGCTGTCGAAGCAGAAACCCAATCAGAGACTAGACTCTCTACACCCCCCCTACTCTTCCTCCCAAATTTCAGTAATCGCTTGAACCCTTTTGTAACATCCTTGCGTGAGTGTTGTGATACATTAGCAGCAATCACAGGCATCTGGGCGCTTCCCCATTTTTTTCTTATCCGAGAAGCATCTGCCTCCATTTGATTTAATGGGTTTAAACTCCATGATGCTGGACTGCCAATAGGTGAATCTGCACAACCATCAATATCTGATGTGTCAGGGTGGACATTAGAGTTCCATGATTGAGGGCTTTCTCCTGGTGACACTTCTACATTCCCTGCAGAATGCTTGAACTTGGGGGAAACAGGAGCTGTACCATAATCTACTTGGGATAGTGACTGAAAATCACCATCTTCTGAGCCAAAATCATCAGAGTTTTCATATTCTTGACTTTGCCCTAGCTTTTCACTATCTGTATCAAGTGGATAATCAGCAGCCTCAGTATCTCCTTGAGCAGATGATCTCTCATGTATATCTTTATTCAAATCAGCTAAATTGCCTTGTTGAATTATACTTTCATAATACTCTCCGTCCTTATGTGCCCCTGAAACAGCAGACACTTTAGCTTTGGAAACGCTAATCCCTGAACTAGGACTTGCACCTTTCCCTTTCCTCACAGAAGACTGGGGCTCCTTGCTCTTTTGAGCTTTATTGGTAAAAACAGTATCTGAGTGTGACCTATCAAATCCAATGAGTGAAGTATCAGGAATATCAAAATTGAGAGAAGAAAGGTCCTCCAATTCACTGGGCATTGCTGCACTTTTTCTCATCGACTGAGACCTATGCGGCTTGTGTTCCATAACAAGGTTAGTCTCTTCAACAATGCTCTTGCTTCGAGAGAGAATCTTAGTTCTCTCTCTTGTACTTACCCTGTTAACTGCTGCTGATGGTTTTTTATTTTCCTTTCTGAAGTCAGTGAAGTTAGGGAGTGATTCAGCATGAGGATTTTCAGTAGGTGACCTGCTCTTTGTGGAAACTAATTTGGTAGATTTAACAGAAGGCTTAGGATTTGAAGCTACTGGTGTTCGAGGTGTGGAAGAAGACAAAGCTTTGTTAGGTAAAAGCTTCACGCTTTTAATATTATTAGCAAATGCATTATAAGATGTTTGTTGGCCATGACCCACTTGTTCATATAGTTTGTCCAAGTCTTCCTCCCTTTCAGCAACAGAGCCAACAGCCTGCAACCAGAAAACAAATGGCTCTGCTAAAAGATTTCTGTAAATAGACTACCGAATAGTGTCCATAGAAAATGAGATGGACTATCAGATGCAATTGGCAACAGTGAACAGCATATAAACTGCAATTTGATCTTGGTAAAAGTTTCTGCACAAGTATGGATCTAGGTTCAAACACATCAAGCTCCCCGACATTCTCTTACTAGGATCACAACAAGAATTGGGGGAAACCAAAAAGTCTGAGTAACAGAGCAAGTTTAAAAAGTAAACCAACATTCCTCCAGACTAAAGGCATAGCACAAAAAATATATAAATTAGCAACAAACCAAACAGACATAGCTGCTTCCAAATCTAGAATAGGTAAACCCATACTAAAATAATTCGGTGCAGTGTAATACACCATTATTAAACAAAGATAGAGTATGAGCAAAGCAAACCAGAATCCAATGGCAATCTAAAACTCTAAATCAACCATATTACATAATTACAACATCAAATCATATTCACACAAATCTAAGATATGTAATTCCTTCCAAACTGACAAGTTATAAGTAGCCATAGACCTGTAGTGTAAAAAATCTAAAGTCATTGTATATAGACAGTAATAAAGGATAATTATGAAGAAGCTACATATCAGTACCTCATTTTGCCTTTTGCCAAAAGATCTCACTTTTTCTTCACGAGGATAAGTTTTGTTTGAAACCTGTCTAACAACAGACCCTGAGTATCTTGAATCCATTTCAGCCAGACTGTGCTCCAAACTCTGTCGCATAGCCTTCATCTTTGCTTCCTTTTGAGCCCTTTCTGTTTGCCACTCTACCACTAGTTTAGCATCCCGTTTTTGCATGTATGCATAATACAACTTTCCTCTAGAATCATCTGATGATATGAAGTTGTCAAACTTTTCATCAACAGAACCATACTCCTTTTTACCTGCCATCGGTTTCTTGAATGCAGAATCAATTTCCATTTCCTTTTCGGAAGTTTCCTTCAAGCATTTCTTAAGCAAGTGATCAGTAGGTATCATTGCATGTCTTTTATCCATAGCGACAGGAACCTGATCCTCAAGTCCCACAGGTATGCTTCTCCGATTATTAGCTGTCTGATCACTAGGAGTTCTGAGCTTATGTGCAGCAAAAAGTTTTTCCAACTCATTAGCCTTCATTCTTAGTTCATCATTTAGGTCCTGATATCCCTTTGATTGCTTGGTAACTTGAAGCTGCTCCATCCCGTGGGCAGAAGGTGGTTCAATTACATCAAGTGCTTTCTTAGACTTCCTAGAAGGTAAAGTTGGCATAGAATTCGTTTCGTTATTTTTTAAATCAACTATGTTTGTCTCACTAATAGATAATTTTTGCTGAATTCTTTTTTCCATGTTATAGGTGTCTTCTTTTGTTTTAACTTGAGAATTTCTAGAAGGTACATGAAAAGCAGGAGCATTTCTTGCTCCAGCTTCCTCCACTTTCACAGGAAGAATTTTCCCCTGGGATTGAGAAGCCTGTAAATCATTTTCTGAATGAGAACCAGATAAAACTTTCAGCTGAACCTGAGAACCAAATGGACCTTTCGCTTTCACTTCTGCAACTGTTCTTCTACCAACTGTCCAGGATTGTCCAACTAAATTTCTTTGATTTTGTCTACCAGCTCCATTTCTGCCAAGAGTTTCTCTAGTCCCGGGATGCACAATTTCTTGATCTCTCTGATTAACCTGCTCAGCAATGGCAGATTGAGCTTGTCCTATTTCAAAAAGTTCCATTTGATCTTTCATTTGAAATTGGTCCCCTTCTTTTAACTGTAAGGTAGATATTGCAAGATCTCCTGAATCAGTATTGTTTCCATTATCTGGAAAGGTTTTTTGGTATATACTATTATTATTGTCATCATCAATTCTTGTTTGTTTGTCCCATCCTGTAGAAGCATTGACACAATGCTTGCCCTTCTCTACATCTGACCTGACCTTGGTTAGAGAGGACCAGACACCTCCATCCTTGCTACCATCTCCATCACCATAAAATCCTTTGTTCTGGTAATGTAAAGAAGGGGAAGTATCTGTTGATCTTTGATCCAAGAAGCCTTGTGATGTGGCAGTATCCCTTGACCCTGAGGCCTTGGTCTCAGTTTTAGCACTCAATGGAAGCTGAAAGTTAGTAGAAGTAGGTGTTTCGAGAGTACTCCCACTTCCTCTAACGTCATTAATACTGTTACTAGTGCTGCTGGTAAGATCAATACTCATGTCGCTAGCACCACTCCACCTTCTCAGCACCGACTTCTCTGAAACATCAGATGAGAGCCGCCTGTGGCCTTTACCTGATATTACCCTATTAACACCTGCAGAAGTGGCATTTCCAGAGCTTGCTGACTGCTCCTTTTGCTTGCTTTCAAAGAGGTTGATCCGATCCTGCACACTTAACCGTCTAGATCCCCCTCCATCCTGCTGAGCTGGCTCATTAGCTGATGAAGCAGAAGAAATAGGCTCCTCTGATGCTGCCTTCTGCTGAAGGATGGACATGGCTTGCTGAGATGTACCTGATATCACTATCGACTCTGTCCTTGATGTATGGCCGTTAGGGTTGTGATGCTGAGGATCACCATCATCAGGTGGATTACCAGCACTAAGTTGCAATTCCAGCTCGTCTATAGACATGACCGAGCTTGAGGAGGAACAGAGGTTCTGCTCAACAAAGCTTTTCAAATGATGATGCAGAGACTGTGACTGATGGGCAGTGAGATCGGGATGCTTTTGGCAAATCAAAATGAATTTGTTGCATGCTTCACTGTTGAGAATACCAAGTACATTTCAATGCGATCGCCATAAACATTAGTTTGAAAAATTACAATATGAGAGAAAGTAGAAATAGTATATCGATACAAAAAGAAATAAATTAACTAGTCCAACAAGGATCACAAACCCTTGTGAAATTTAATGAAGGTGAAGATGCAAAGATCCTAGCACATGTGAACTATGCTGTTTAGTCTAGATGGAGGCATTCATACCTATGAACCTTGAGATTTCTAATTCATTAATGATGTTTGCTGACTAAGCTCGATCACATTTAACCATCCCATTATATTTGCATGCTAACTTATTATTAGATAATCCAGCTCAAAATAAAACAAGGGTCTGTTGAAAACTGACAAGGTGTTACTGTGTTCATCAATGTTTGATTATCTGGACAGGAAAATCACAACTTTCTCCTTTTTGGCAATGGCTTACCCAACTGACATGTAGAAATATTACACGCCCCCACTGCAATTACTAGTCAATAGATACTTCCTATCTTGGAATTGGCTCACTTAATATCTGAAGTGGCATCACCATGCTACGAGCTATGTCAACTGTCATAGCCTTTGATATAGCTCAACAAATTCCAAATATGGATGCCCTGCACTAAATAAGATTTGTGGAACTTGGCAGGATACATGGGAAGGACAGGCATTCCATGATCAGAAGCAAACTCACAAATCAATTTGGTTGTGCCTTAGTTCTCCTGTGATGTCTTTGCTCCCTATGCCAACCACAACATGAAGGGAAGAATGTAAGGAGAATATGGCACTCTAATGTGTGTGTGCAACATATCTTCAAAGGATAAGTTTTAGCATTGCAATGGCAAGCCGCCACTCCTTAATTACCTTGATAAGGCTCAGATATCAACAGCAACTATGGAACCCATGTTTTCCCATGAGTTAGATAAAGTCCAAAATATCAGTGTTAGAAAATAGTTATAGAGAAATGGAATTGAAACATTGAGGTTGCATTCAAGATTCTTACACCAGAAGAAAAAGCCTAGAACATTCAAATTGATAGAAGATATAGGGAACAATAACAAAGACAAATACACTAAACTACCATTTTTTTTTCTCACATCTACTTCATCTACCATAAGATGAGATATTTTTTCTCATTTTCCACTACTTACATTAGACGAATTGCACCAAAGTACTCAGCAAAGAGAAGAAGCTCAGAGACATTATCAATGGAAAATCCCGCAGAACAAGCCCGAGCACATGCTGTGGCCAGGTCTTGCTTAAGAGTGACAAGCCTCAAATCAATGGCTTTTAGAAGCTCGTTCCTGCCAGCAAAGCCATAGTGAGAATAACGACTAATTTTCGAATAACAAAGGAAAGCTATCAATTAATCTTACTAAAGCTTTTGGTTAGTATTCAAAATTTTTGGAACACATTCAAGGAACTACTTGGCGAATTATTTTGAAGTTTCATCAGCATAAGCTGCTGCTATTTTGAGAAATTAAACTTTAGGAAACAATGGGTGCCTTCGAAAGACATTAAATTACACATTTCAGTGAAATAACCCAACGGTACATATAAGTTGAATAATCTTTGGAAATCACTAATTTTCATGATTACATTTGATAATTAGCATCGTGTAGGAATCCTCAATTTCATTTATTGTCATGCCAATAGGTAGTTGCTACACAATCCAAATAAGAAACTTGATTTCTTAGATCAAATAAAATAGATTTATAGAGATACAATGTTTGTAGAGATTTTGGATTAATAATCACATGGCCAAGAATAAAAAAAATGAAATTCTAGCAGTGACATGGTGATTGGGAAATTGATTTATTTCAGTTTGATACTTTCATTCCTCTGTATGTAATCATGCCCTATTGCCTGGAAATGATATAGCCACTTATGTTAGTTGGACTTGGATGTCAGTATTCAAGATAGGTATTGACCTAGGTGTCTAAGACTTAATTATCTAAAGTGGGGCACAAGGACTTGGCAGAAAAGACCCATAATCTCGACCACGACAACCAAATTTGCTTCCTTAGAAATAAATAGAGGCTCATGGAATGAAACCATGGGATTGTAAGTGCGTTATTTAATAAGAGTTAATATAGAAAAAATAGCTTCAATAAGAATATCAGGATTAACAATTGTATAAGAATTGGCAACTACACTATTTCAGCATGCTGCCAAAAGATTGAAATTTTAGCACGAAACAACCCTTTAAACCTTGTCTAGCATTATTGTAGGATTCATGAATTTATATCAAAACAATGCAAATCGAATGTAAAAAAATACCATACGTTATAAGATTAACAATTGTATAAGAATTATGTCAATTCAACTAAAATATGATTCTGTGGGAAACTATTTTTTTTTTTTTGGGTGTTGGGGGGGGGAGAAACAAAGCAAGTAAATCTGCTGGTTATTAAAGTGAGCTGCCAAGCCCATTATAAAAAGTGGGAAGGTAAAATTTTTATCATTATAAAAAAGGGGTGAAACCCAGGAGCAGAGAACTTAAAATATGTGGACTCAAAATCAACCATGGGGTTGGACTCTACACTCGCAATGATGAAAAGATGCAAATCTTCCCACATTGTGACCTGAAATTGACAGTCAAGGTAGAGTTAACTTGCCTGAGAAGAAGCACCTGCCATGTTAATTCTACTGATTAATGTAAACATAGTAATGTTTTTAGCCTATCTCACATTTTATGAACTAAATCGTATGATTCACAATTCAAAATTTTACAAAAACAATCATGGTCAAACTTTGATTCGACAACCTTCAGATCTAGCAGTTCACTGCTAGGATCAAACATAAGTCAATGATTCAGGCATTTCCTGAACGGATGTGTTTTGTTTATCATAAAAAGAATAAATCTCAAAAATATTAGATAGTTGATGTATAATTGTCACACATGTCCTCCAGTGGTTGAACAAACAAGTAAGAATCAGGATTGGTAATTGAATAATTAAACAGGGAAATAGGACCAATCGGCAAATAATTCAAAGTTGTATGATCAATAGCCCACCTTTTAACTCTGAGCTAGCAATTCATAGAAAAAGACAACAATTTTTAATATTAATGAAAGATTACCCACACAACTAGAAGAAGAAATAGATAAGTTGATCTGAATTTGCATATGTAATCAATAAAAACATACTTTGTTACATCAGCAGCTGCTACAGAACTGGTATCATCTTCGCCTGAGAGGAAAAATCAAGGATAGTATCAAGCCAACAATGGATACCACTTATATGCAATAACCTGAATCCCAACTATTTGAAGTCACTCAAATGGATCTTATTCCACTATTAAAATCTATGTAAAGCTATGTGCTAGTAATATATCGATGTTTTAAATCACTTTCAATATGGTGGTCATAGAATTTTCCTTGTTGATGGATTTCCAAATGAGGAGACAAATAAGTTTGACCCTCCATTGCATGTTGGGTTCATATTTCATACTCATATCGGTATTGCGCCAACATGGAGGGTAGTTGCATGGAGTAGTTAAAGATGCTTTCCAATGTTCAGCAAACTAAACGTGCAATTTCCATAAATAAGGTTGTATTACACAAACTAAGCAAAGAAGCAATCCAACCAGTATCCTGTTGAGTTCATGGAGGAAGGAAACAAAGGCTTCCATGAAATGCATAAAATTAGAAAAACGGACACAAAAAGAATTTTACTATGCTTATCAAGCAATAAAATCATTTTGTAGATCTAAAGGAAACAAGACCAAGCGTACCTGCTCTACCAGAAAGTTTCCCTGCACCCTGCATTACAGAGTAATCAATTCAGCATCATTAGAAAAATGGAAGTATTCAAACAATGTTCCATAATCAATGAGACTACCTGTGAATAAATTCGTCTGGCTCCTTCCAACTGTGACATCTCTGCATCACACGTGTTGACTGACTCAAGCACCTCAGGCGTGCTAACAAACCGAACAAACCTGCAGTCAATAACTATTCTAAGAAAATTTAACAGAAGCTTCTTTGAAGTGTTGAAGGATCAAGGAGTAAAACAAGTCATAGCTCATCGTCTATACACTCAATTTGACTAGCATTGAGGTATGACATTGTGTTAATTAAACCTTTCGAGAGTTCCTTTATTGAACCATCGGTTGCCACCTGTGGATCTCTCAACTTCCAGTTTTATCAGTTTGTCTGAACACGCTGCTTGCTCTTCTACAACTTTCAAATGTGTGAGGAAGGGCTTTAAGAGACCAGAAGCTATCTTCTCGGTCCTCCCGTTTCCAGAGACAAACAGCTCACATCTACAAAATGTAATTTTTACTTCAAGAAATTACAGAATATATAACCCAAAAACCCATCTCGAAGGTGAAATTTCACCTCGATCGCCTTGGCGAGAGCTCAAATACAGCACAGTCAAGAGGCGTGTCAGAGTTCATCTTCTCAATCCGACAAAGCAACTTCCTTATTCGTTCACCAGCAACACCACTCCACAATCAGAAAACCCGAAATCCTCGAGCCCTACAACATCGCAAACACTCGATCTCTTCAACAAAATCCTCTGCTACACCAGTCTGACTCCAAGGGCGAAACAATAAAACAACAAAAATCGCCAACTTGCAAACCTCATCAAGATCGAAGCTCGACTCAGATCTACCAGATCAAGCCAACAACCCAATGATCCACTCAGAAATCAAAGCACCGAGCAGAAAACAAAGAACCCGACTGACATTCGCTCAGATTTAGCCAGCTCGCCACATACTGCCACAATGCTGGAGCATCGCGAAGCCAGGCAGTCCAAGAACCTCGCGATGAACCGATCGAGGGATCAAAAAGCTAAAAAGGAGGAGCGGACATTAGGTATGCGTCAAAACGGACTTTGTCAGTTCACCCAGACGTCTGCTTCCTCGATCTGGGATCCCAGCAACAGTGGGTGGGTAGGTAGAAAGAGATTGACGAGAGGAGTGAGCAATGGAGGACGGTCCGAAGCGGAAAGAGATGATACCAATGGAGAAGCAAAAGAAGGCGGAGCAATCGGTGGCTTTACTCTTCTATCTCTACCTTCTCTAATCTACTCAGCGAGAAAGGGAAGCGGAAGACGAGAGACGCCGGAGAAAGGAGGAGTTGAGGAGAGAGAGTGCCGGGCCATTTCATGGACAGCCTTTTAGCAGTTCTAGTTGACCGGAGTACCGAGAATACCCCTAAATCGGAGAGAAATTTACATGAAAAAAATATAGATATCGAAGGAAATAAATTTTGATATATCGGTGCTAAAATAATCGCCACGTCAGCATCTCACTTTTTTAAAGAACTCAATTTTGTCGTTTTAACAGTACGGCCCACTGGTGTTTATAGTTCAAACGCAAGCCCAGCCCAGCCCATACCAGCCCAATTTGAATAAAGAACACTCCTCAATTTACGAGAAACTCTAAAGCTTTTTTATAATTATTTTATCTCTTATCAAAATATTCTCTTATAGTATAAACTTTTAGACTTTGAATCGATTTGGATACTCGCATAAAAATGGACTTATATAAAATATTTCATTTTAACACTGACTTTGATTAATGACCTACATTTAGAGACGACGTGTTGACGGGGACAATATAACAGTTTCAAAATGAATATAGATCGATTTCAAATAAAGATATAAAGTTTTTCTCCGGACTTATATGACTCTTCATTGTCTTTGACCAACGCGTTAAGATTCAAAAGATCCTTCATGATTTATCTCTTTCATAATAACTATGGAATAGATCAATGAAAACTGCTAGATTGATAATTCTAATCTTTTGTATAAAAAATCTGAAAATGCTACAAATATATCTAGGATGCTCTCTACGGAGCATACTAAATATCAATTCAAATGCTCAAATTATATATATACATATTCAATAATTATTGGAGGTCGAAATTGTCCTAAAAATTTTTTACGAGATATTCAACCGTCAATCGTGTCATTCGTAAGCATCACATATTTTCTTCATATCGAAGAAAATTATGCATTGACGATAAGACTAGAAGTCACTGTACTATTTTTATTTTTATTTTTATTTTTCATTGCACGCGGAACACGTTAATTGCGTGACAATTGGATCACGTTCGAATGGAGCTCAACGCCAATTTTATACGGGCGGCGTAATTAATTTTGGCGAAATCGAGGGAGCGATATGAAAAGATACTCCGAAGGCTGCCTCGCTCAGCGAGCCGTTGATATTACGCGACGACTCCGCTTAACTCGACTGCTGAATTGGCGAACAGCTGGTGTCCTCTTACAGATGCATTGAGGGATACCCGGAAATCTTACCTGGACGATGGTCGCTTCTTGCTGTGGCTCCACCGTTTTTAAGATTGAAAGAGAGCAGGTAGCAAGGGGGGTGAGGTCCAACGGAGCGAGTAGGAAAGCAACGGCATCTAGTGACGCGGAGGCGGAGCCCACGCTCGCTCGTCTCCCGACTCAAATCATTGGTCCGGGCCCGCCGACCGCCCGCTCAATAAATACCCTTCGTTCGCTCCGGTCTCCTACCCTACCCACCAACCAACCACCGCCGCGGCTCCGGAGCAGCAAAAGAAGGAAGAACCAGAAGAAACAGAGAAAAGAGAAGTCGGAGAACCCAAGAGAAAGTGCGATCGGGATTAAGGAAGCCCTCGATCGAGAGATGGAAGTCTCTCTGCCGCCAGAAGAGGAGTCGAAGTTGCCATCGGCGGCCGCAGCGGGAGGAGACAGCGAAGATCAGGAGGAGTCTCCCGAGCCGAGAAGGTAGCATCCGCTCCCGCTTCTTGTCCGTTCTCGCAGATCGGTGCTCTCCTAGCCTCTTCTGTCTTTACTAGGTTTGAGTGAGTTTGAATCGAGGTTTCGATCTGAATCCGCGGTTTGCTTGTTCAGGTGAATTTTGGCTTTTTTTTTTTTTTTTTTTTAAGATCCCGGAGAAACAACCTGTTTCTTCCCGGTTACTCTTTTTCGCCATGTCGGGGATGCCGAGTGCTAGCGGAGAAGAGGTGGAGTTTGCGGCGTGCGATTGCTGCGGGATGACGGAGGAGTGCACGCCGGCGTACATTGCGGGGGTGCGGGAGCGGCACGGTGGTCGGTGGATCTGCGGCCTCTGCGCGGAGGCCGTGCAGGACGAGATCTGCCGCTCCGGGCTCCTGATATCGCCCGAGGAGGCCGTGGTCCGGCACGCCACATTCTGCCGTGACTTCCGGTCGGCCAAGGCGCCGGCGGCCGACTCAGCGGAGCAACTGATCGCCGCCGTCAAGCAGCTCCTCCGGCGGAGCCTCGAATCGCCGCGGACGGTGGGCAGCCCCCGGTCCGCAACCGACGGTGTGCCCCGGTCCGGTCTGGACCGGACAGGTAACGGCCTTCCTGCCTTGCTTGGCTCAGAAGGATAAAGACCAGAATCAATATCTCAAAAAAAAAAAAAAAAGAGAGAGAGAGAGAGAGAAAAAGTGAGGCGAAAAAAAAACACGAATATTAACGATAAACAAAAATCAATTTTTACCAAGCTGCAATCTCCAGGATTCAAAGAATAGTTTTATGTCAGGCAAAGATAATCCTGCTGTAATTCGCATTTAACTATGCTCAAATGTAAATGTTTCATGGGAAATAAAAAATATCCATTTTCCACGAGTTTAAAAGAAAAGTAGAAAAGAGAGGAAAGAAAAAAAGAAAAAAATTCTAGTTCTACTTGGATTGAGAAGCTCAAAGTTATTATTATTTTTTTTTTTTTGTGTATAATTGCTTGCATTTGTTAAACTTGCTACTGATTTTCACTCGACGACCCATGTTAAATACAAAATAATTTTTATGTGACACAAAATGACAAAGCATATATATTTTTTTTAGCTTTCAAAGTGTTTCAATCAAAGTGGTTTAATTAATGCTTCATAAAGTCGACGTCTCGGTCATTTAGGTTCTGTCCCTAATAGCAAGTTGATAATAGCCACAATTTTTAATGCATGCTTGCTGGTGACCTCGACATTTCGAGGAAAATACATTTCTTTCACTATTTAATGAGAAACTATATTTGTCAATCAATTTGCAAAGAAGGAGCTAGAAGTTGATACATAAGTATATATCAAGCCAAAAAGAAGAAAAAAAAAATTATTGCATGATGGAAGAGCATACAACAATTAGAGAGTTGTGATGCTAATTAGTAATAATACGACTTTAACGGTTGATTTGAAAATTGAATTTTATTTTTACTATGTAATTTAAATATTAAATCTTAAAATTTAAATATTTAGTATTAAAAAATTTTGGACTGCATTTACATTTACTTTATTTAAAACTTGTATTTAAGTACATTATTACATTTATTGTTCTAAAATATCCTTGTTATATTTATTAGAATTTCACTCTAGTTATGGAGTCGTCTTCATAATTTTATTGTCATTTATTTTTATAGTTTATACTAGCGAGAAGTGATATATTAATTGGAGTATTTTCACATACATAGCTTGTAAAGTTTTTTCTACGTTAATTATTTTATAATTTTGTTCTGAGGATTATGAGACCTTTTTTGTAACTTTATTTATTGCTTTTAATCTCACTATTTTTTAGTTTTTTTTTTAATATAATAAATTTTTCTTATTTCATTAATGACTTATGTGTGCGGATGCTTCTTATATTCCATTTATACGTTATAACGTACTCGGCATGTAAGTCATACAAGCGTCGGGTAGCATTTTCGTGGGAGACTGTGCTAGTGCATTAGGGGATAATTAATCTTATAATATAATAAATATTATATTACAAGATGGATTAATACGTTTGATAATATTTTAAAGATGAAATATATTATAATTAGATTATAGAAAAGAAAAAAAAATTATAAGAAATATTATGTAATTCGATTATATTATAAATTTAATACTTATCATGATTAATATATATTTTTTTATTTTTTTCATTGTCTTTTGACGACAGTCGATAACGACCACCGTCGACGCCCATCAAAGTCCGTTGATGGCCATCGTCGATGGTCGACGAACGGCCAACAACCAACCAAAGATCGATCGTCGATCGGTAGGCGACCATTAACCATCGCTCGTCGGAGGCCATCGACTATGGTTATCAGAGCCGGTCCATGTGATTTTGGAGCCTGGGCGAAACCTCAACAAATGAGCCCTAATCCATGGTGAATTTTAACACAAAATTTTTTTTAGGTCCTATAAAATAATATTAATGATGTTATAAGGTTTTGGGCCCTGGGCAGGGCGCCCCATTTGCCCTGACCCAGGGCCGACTCTGATGGTTATCGAAGGTCGATGACGAACAACCGAGTAGCAACAATGACGATGATGGTCATATGAAATCATCAAATATTTTGATTATATTCAAATGAAATTATAAAAATATTTTTATCATTTTATAATAATATGAATTATATTTTTTATAATAAATAATGAACAGTAAATAAAAAAATATAATCATTTTTATAATTAAAAATTACACACATCGATAGCTATTCAAATAGTATAATATAATGTACATTACATTATAAATTTAATTATATTATCTCGTACCAAATACAACCTTAGTTTGTTAATTAATGAATGTATTTCATATTTTTCACGTAGATGTTCTGTTATAAGAAAAGTAATTAAATGGATAAATATTGAACAAAGTGCAAAGATCACCGAAAGAGAACGTATCCGAGATGTTCCCCCACTTTGTGAAATTACAACGTGGAAAGAATAAGCCAAACTAGGTCAATTTGACCGAACTCCCTGCATGGCCGAATCTTAGCTCATGTTTCACTTTTATTTGCTCATTAATGTAATCCGCACCATTCATCGTGTTCAATCCACTGGACTAAACTCATTAATAAAGTGACTATCCAAGCAGATACATTCGAATATATTGACCTGTCCAGTTTGTCATATCGATTACTCTAATCGACTCGATTAAATTTCATTGGTGCAATGGATTTTTTATCAAAGTTGATAAGTTCGAGTTGAATTTAAATTGAGATTTGATATTTGAATAATATACGATGATATACAATGATTAAATAATATTTTCTTTAAAAAATTATTAATATCGATATAAAAGAAGTCCAAATAGATCACGATTAATAGAATACTTAGAAATCAAAAGTTCAACAAGGAGTTAAAAAGTAATGACGCTCAAGTGAGTCATAGAAGACTGAACACTTGATACACAACGAGAAAAGAAATCCAAATAAATCACGGATGATCGGACACTTGACAAATGATGAAAGTTATAATGGATAAGGAGGACTATTTGATTTAAAATTTCAGCCATCGACAAATTCTTTTTCTTCCTTTAGTTATATTTTTTTCTGTCCAAATCAGACGAAAACTTTTTCTCTTACTCTTAAATTATTTAAGGTTGATAAAAATTTGCTCTCGTGGTTCTTCATCATCGTCGTCGTCGTCAATTACCAGCCATGATTGTCGATCGCCATCATCGTCGATCGTTGGCCAATACCATCGTTGGTCGTCGATCATCGGTCGTCATCGATTGCCACCGCAACCAATCGTCATCGATCATTGACCATCATCGTTGGTTGCCATCGGTGATCATTGACCGCCATCAATTACTAACCATCGTTGCCTTGCTAAGTGATGAGGGACGACGAGTGACAATGATCGTCATCCTGATCAACACGACCATAAGCGAATAAATTTTTTTCTTTCGCTTATTTTCTTTCCTCTCTTTCTTTATTTTCTCAAAAATTCTTTTTCCTTCTTTAAATAATTTCTTTTTTTTTTCCTCTCCCCTTTCTCTTCTCTTTCTCTAGGGATGTTTTTTCAGTAGGGAATTTTTTTCCATCCATAATCCATCTTTCCGAGTAAACGGAGGTTAATTGTCAAACATACAGATGAAAATCCTAATAGATTAAAAAGCACCAAAGTCTAACTAGATCAATTAAGATAAGATGTTTGACAATAGTAAAGTTCCAGTATGTTAAAATTGATTGTATGTTTGACACAAGAAAAAAATTTTAAATAGATAAGGAGGAATAAATGTTTAACGATGATAAAATTCTGACGGGTCAAAATTAACCGAATGCTAGGAGTAAAGTTTTAGGAGATCAAGGTTAATTGGACGTCAAACAAGTGAAGCCTTAACGAGTCAAAGAATGGATGAACGTTGAGTGGAAGAAATCCTAATAGATTATAATCAATTATATATAGAACAAAATGAGATTTCAACATTGAAAATATTGAAATAGCAATATCTGTCAACTATCATGGAATAATAATCGATTGATATTATTCAAACGACTAGAGAATTTAAAATTTAACTATTTAACTTAATTAATTGTGATTAATTGACTGCCATGGATTAGCAATCACGCTATTGCATTTCCAGACTTCAGAAGACAATCCAAAATGATTACAACTTAAAAGTGTCCGAGAAGAAAAAAAAATATATAGTGGTGATAACTATGCTGAGACTAGACCGTAAAATTGAAACTGAAATTTTGGATTATATAAAAATTTTGATTTATTATGCTTGTGTTTCTCTTGTTTTGTTTTTATTTTCGCTATGCATTAATATATTCTAGACAAAAATAATGAACGGCAATCATACAACGAATTGTAAATCACTATTCATCTCCTCTAACAACGTCATCTCCTCTAGCGACGTCAACGGTCCCAATAAACTCAAATAATTTGACTGAATTGATTGGCCTATCTAATTAGCTTATTCAAATTAATTGACTTAGTCAATCGATGTAGACTTACTGGCTTAATTAGTTTCATGCAGACTAACTAGTTCATCCGAATCCACTGGCCTAGCTAGATCGTCTGATGCTGACCGAACCATGTGAATCAATTGATCCATAAAGAAGGAAACTGTTTGATAGTCCTTTTTACAAGCAGACAAAGTAATAACTATTTCTATAAAAATTTAAAGGGAATTGAATAGTTATGACCAACAACTAAGCACCTTTAGGTTGTCACAAAATTAAAAATATGCTACCAAATAGGTGAAGTAGATAGAAAAAGATACCACTTGCAAACTTTTAACCGATCCGAGTAGAAAATAGACAATATGGACAGGAAGGATGAAAGAAAACTATATTTAACAGCATTAAAAATTATTCAAAAAGATTTAGCTATTATTAACGAATATAAACTTGCATGAAATTCAGTGATAGACAAAACGATTCACGATTTATTGATGATTAGTGTGAAAGATCAATGCACAATCAAGAAATTTACTTACAGACACAGTAGCTGATGCAGCACAAGCACTCTGGGGCAAATGCAAACTCTGGTACATTTTGAACATGAGCAAACGCACCCACAAGAGTATCCTGGACATGAGAAACTTGGGGTCACACATTTTAATCTGGAGCAACAGCAGCAGCTACTGCAGCAGCTGCTGCTGCAGGGGCATCCCCAACAAGAGGAGTGATGGGTCCAGGTTGGTCTGCAGTTGCACCAGTGTTTCTTGTGCCAGCTACAGCAACCTCCAGAGCAGCAAGTTGGTATGTTGAGGCAAACCATCCCGCTGCATACAGGAAAACAACAATTTGGAAGTCAGTGGCAGGACTGATTAAGATAAGGTTTCGCTGTCCTTGTTAGATCATGCTGCTAAGAAGAGATGTCTGACTTATGTATTTTTTCGAAGTTGGTAAGCAATTACTGTCAAATGTCATTACATTGTCCATAATTTGTATAGGAATACAGCAATTCAGTATCATGCTGAAGGCGAATTGTTGCTCTGCACTTAGATGACTCTCCACTAATTCCAGTTCTCAGTCGACAGACTGAATTGTTGAGATGGTAGGGTTTCACTATCCTTTCTAAATGTTGTGTCGAGTAAGTATGACTTTTTATGAGTTAGTAAGCAAATATCTTTTCAATAACTTATTCATAATTGATTAGAATTGTTAGATCATTGATTGCGCTAGTACTTGCTACTATATGCATAAAGAATATACGATATTTCCTGTTTGTAGAGGATTCTAAATCATCATGATTAATGTCACAACTTATTAAATTTGAGGGATCACAGTAAAATAATGAAGTTTCAAAAAAAAAAATGATAACACGTGATTATGCAGTAACAGTGTCATGATTTCGACAAATCTGATAATGCCAATTACAAAGGCTAGTTGATCTATTCAAATTGCAAACAATATGCCAATACATGTCCATAATAAAGCCATTGCTCTACTAATTCTCTGAAATGTGATTTTTTCGAGTACAAGAAATCTAAGTTTAACACTATGGCAAAAGATAGTACATGGAACATTGTGCATATACAACATTTAACCAACAGAATAAAAAGCAAACAAGTCACTAAACTTTTGATTGGATATTTTAAGGAAGCTAATGATATAAATAATGGTGAATTAATAGAATTGATAATTATGAGCATAATCGAGTGTTCCCTTTTGTCTGCTCTTAGTTATTTGTCTCGTTAACATGGAAATTCTAAAATTTAACTAAAAACAGATAAAACACATAATCGAATGCATTTGAAAATTCTAACACCCTAGATAGGAGCAGAAGACCTAGACATTACCTGAGCCAACTCCAAAAGTGACAACGCCTTTTTCTCTTCTTATATCTGATTAAAAGGAATGGAGTAAGCCGGAAAGAAAAAACTCTAAACTAAAAGCAGTTCAAAGTAGTATACATCGGGATTAAGGGGTCTGGAATCATCTCCACATATTCCTCGACCCTGAAATTAATTAAAATAAATGAGATGACTTTTGTTAACATACACCTTACCATCTCAAGGAAAAAAAAGATGTTTTCACTATCAATTATTAGTTGTATATTTAAAAAAAAAAGGATATAGCATACTCTTTGCAACACATAGATGCTGGTTGGAGTCCTTCAATGGATTGTATCTCCTCCTGAATAAATATTGTTTCTTTAGTTAACTAGAAATCTGCTTAGTAAAATCAGATTGACAAAGACGACATAAATATCCAGAAAGAACCAAAAATAAATCTAGATAATGCAATGGTATTCTGAAAATAACAGTAAGTTACCATGCTTGTTCATTCTGGGAAAAGAGAGGAGAAAGACAGATCTACTTAATGAGCTACAAGAACTGAGTTAGGTAGAAATTGTGAAATAGCAGCTCCGATCACAAAAGTAATAACATTATAAACCTAACAACAAGAACTAAACTCACAACCATTAGACAGCAGTTTTTTTAAAAAAAATAGATGCTGTACTTAGGCAAAATCTCACCCCTGATGCATGGAGTCTCACATCTAAAGATAGAATAGAGTCGTTTCTTTTTTCTATGCTTGCAAATATGGGACATTTGAAAAGAAAAAATAAGAAATAAATGAATCAAAAATCAAACAATGGATGTGGCATATAAATTTAAAGAACCACGCTACACAATCAAGGCACCGAAGCTCAATTTTGTTAATCTCTTCAAAGCCATCAAGCATCTCCATGATCACATTCAGGTATAAACAATAGTTAATAGATAACAACTATATATTCCATGTTATTAAAATTTTAGAGTTTAAAAAAAAATAATTCCAATACAAATACTTTAAAATCCTCTCTATCTGCCTTTATAAACAGAATGAGCTCTTACAAAAAATGCCTAATCATCACCAGGACGAAAAAAAGAGAGGGAAATAACTTGTGTATGAATCCTGGATAATTGTGGCATGGCTAGAAAAAAATGGGATCCCCTGCCACAAACACATTGCCAAAATATTTCAGCCTGACAAATAAGTTATTTGAAAGAAAAATAAATAAATACTGGGGTGCAACAACATTCCCAGAGGACAACACTGGTGGTTTAAGCAAGCACCATCCCTTCAATCCAGGAACACCTTTGTTCTTCAGGTTTTTTGCCTACTGGGGTAAAGTTATTAAACCAGGTCCTTAAGAACAAAGGTTCTTTTGTTTTTGCTCTTTCATTGATTTTGTCCTTCTTTTCTCAATTTCCATGCATCTAGAGCATTAAGGAAAATGCCAAAAGATTGAAACCTGAAAACAAATTCTTCTCTGAGTTGGACAAAATACCGACGCCATAAACAAACCCTCTTACCCTCGAAGGATCGAACCATTGTACATTCTCTCGAGCAAACAAAACCCCTTCAGATTTAAACAATCCCTCTCGCACACGCTCGCTCCATTCAATCTTATCGCACATCTCGGTATAGCATTGGAACAGTAAGGCCGGATTACGTACCTCGAGGAAGGCAATCTCTCGGCTCAAGAGGTGGAGGTGCGTCTGGAGTCCTTGGCGGCCGCAGAGGTCGGGTATCCGAGGAGGCGATCGGGGCTGCGGAGGATGGGGCGGAGCCGGCTCCGCGTCCATCGGCGTTGCCGTCGCCGTCGCCGTCGCTGCCGCTACTTCGGCTCTTCGACTTGGGGAGCAGAGACAGCCGTCGAGATTAATTAATACAAAGAGGGAGGGCGGTAAGTTCACCTGCTTACCTACGTTCTCCCGCAGTGGTTTCCAAATATGGGCCTGCAACTTGGTACACTGCAAAGAGTGGATAAATAGAGAGAGAGGTTACCGGAATCGAACCAAGGCGTCAATTATTTCGAAAAGAAAAAAATAATAATGTTTAATTTCAAATTTTCTCTATTTTTAAAATTACACTATTTTTATATTATATCATCCTTTGGATACGAGAAGAAAAGTGATCAAGTGGAAATCTTTGAATTTAAAAATAAAATAATAATAATAATAAAATAAAAAGGTCTAAAGAGTCAAAAAAAAGATGCGTATGAATTTCCAGAGGGAAAGTACTCGTTTTGGATGCCACTCGTCGCTTAGATTGAGATTTGCATGGGGACAAATCCAGCCATCAAAATGGGCACGGGCCATGCTCCGAACGCGCACAGAAAATTTGTACAGGAAGAGCAGCTTTTATTATTACTCCTTTTTATTTTATTATTTGTGTACTTTAGTCATGCTTCCCCCTCTGCACGCTGACCTAAGCTTCCATTAAATTCTTGGATTTTAGCTCTCTGTGTTTACTTCCTAGCGGGGAGAAGGGAGGAGGGGACGAAGAGGAAGTCTAGAATCAGAGTGGAATTGGACCAAAAAAAAAAAAATAATAAATTATTTCAGATATTTTTTATTTAAAAAAATAAATTATGAAAAATATTTTTGAATTTATTTATCTTTGAGATAAAAAGACGAGGGATGAAAAGAAATAAATCGTATAAGATATTTTTATCTAATGAAAAATTAGTACAATAGAAGGATAAATATTTCGAAAAATTTTATAGTTTCCGGAGAATCTAATCATTTATCCTTTGCAGTATAAAAGTAATTTGTTCGCTTTCAATATTTTCACTAGACGATTTCATAGTTAATACGAATGAAATAAATTACGAAGATTATATCCTTTGAGATATTAGTCAGAATAATAGAGAATTCTCGAATCCCAATAAAAATTTTAAATTCCGTCCAATTCTATTCGATCATTGTCGATTGTAACCATTTCCGTCCAGCAATATACTTTGTAAGATTACTTCAATTGGTGCAATGGACTTCATGTTCTACGGCAATGATGCCTTGAGTGTGCCTTATTGGGCCAGGTCGGTTGCCTCGATCGAACGGTCTACATTCATTCTACCAATTCGGACGACCAGAAACCGCGGGGAGTATAAATGCTCGGCGTCGCTCCGCTCTCCTTGCATTCCGGCGTTGCCGTCACCGCATCCGCTTCAACTAGTACCATCCGGGTTACTTCTGTAAGGTCGGTCTGCACTACTTCCGCCGCCTTTGCAACTAGTTCTACTGTCCCATCGTCAATCCCTCGTTCCCGACGCCGCGAAGGATCCGGCCGTCGGCGATTTCATTCCTCTGATCGACGTCATCTAGTTCGAGTACTCCAGCAGGACGCTGCTACGACCCACCCAATCGCACGGTTGTCGATCGTCGTCAAGACTAAGCTCGTATCGAAGATCGCCGGGAAGAAGAACAAGGCTGCCGGCGGTGCCGTCGTGTGCACAGCTTGATCTGCACATCCAGGCATTTGTATCCATTTTCTCGATTTTCCCCCAAATTTTTTATTGCATTGTAGATCTACATCGACTTTCCTGGTCGATCTTGATCCATAATCTTTGATGTTGTAGCTTGGACTAAACCGCTGCAATTAGTATCTACCTAAAGCCTTTGATTGGGGGTATTGATCAGGCTACTCCGCCATTATTGCTAGCCTTTATCAGATAATGAGAATGGACTGAAGTTTTCGTTCGATGATTCTAAAATGGAACGAACGAGAGATCAACTCGACCAAGTTAATTAATTTTTACGGGCTTCTTGTTGTATTGCCATTGTTGTGGGAAGCAGATGGAAGAGGGAAGAAGATGGAGACTAGCGGCTGTGCATGTGCTTGTGCTTGTGCTAGTTTGTTTGATTGAATGTGAAATTGAGTGAATGGACGATAGATTGAATGAATTTGTTTTTTTTTTTAATTTTAATCTTTTATAGTGATTACTCTAAGAGTTTTGATGAGCGAGAGGTTCCTTGCATTTTGATTTTGCAAATTATTATAACTATCCATGCAAATTTTGTTTTTTTTTAATTTTTTATTTTAAGTTGGATAATATATTTTTCATAATTTATCTCTTCGTGTTGTCTATAAAATCGATTGATAAGAATACTGAGAACGAATGAATCATCTTTTACATTAATAAACTATCAATTTTTAGCCCTCAGAATTATAGTATAGTGATAAGGTATTAAGTTCAATTTTCAATATCACGGTTCGATTCTCAACTAGATAACTACGATAAATTTATAGACTTTTTTTTCAAATAAAATTATAAATTAAAAAAGTTGAGACGGTTCGTATGAACATTAAAGAAAAATAATAAAAAAATATTATTCCAATTGAGCTATCTTTCTTTAAAAAGATTCTTATTAGATAACATTATCAAGTGGCAAAATATCAAGAATATTATGAATATTCATCTCCAATAAAATGCAAATGGAAGTCATATTTTGCTCCTAAAGTATTATATTATTTTTAGCAACGTGGTTCTTAATTTTCAAATCACACTTTTTGTGTTACCTTTTTCTCACCTATCACGCCCTATTATTTATTTATTTATATATATATATATTTTATATCCCAACTATTATTTTTTCCTAAATTATTATTATTTTTGTAGATTTCGTTTGAAAAATTCAAATTAATTTACAATATAGTTTTTGAAAAAAAAAAATTTGATTATACGAGTTGATTTATTAATTAGGTTGTAAAAAAATTGATTGGCTATAGTAAACTGATGTCTGAAAATATAAATAATCTGTTTTTTCTTTTGCTTAAAAAATATGATAAAAAGACAAAAATAAAATAAAAATATTATTATTTTAATGAGGGCGAGCGGTGACCGCAGCGGCTCCCTGGTGCAAGACGTATCTATCTCCGATGGGAGTCATGGACCGAGCCCCGAGGAGGTCACAAAGCAAAGCAGGGCAGAGCTCTGGCCCCTCTGGGGTCTCTGGCTTCTGCGCGCCCCGGGACGCACACCCTCACCACCTGCGCATTCAATTCCAATCTCTGCCTCCCCCGCCCACAACTTTAATCTACTTACGTGCAATAAACGAAGCAAATGCAAGGAATAGTTTGTAAACTACCCCCCCTGCCGCTGATCGTCCTTCTGCTGCCGCTGGGCTGCTTTTCTCTGATCGCCATCAGCGAAGGCTAAGGACTTTGGAGTTTGAGCACCCGTTTCGTATATCCAGCTCCCGTGCTCGCTTTGCTTTGGTTCTGCGTTTGCTGTTGGGTCATAATTTTCTTGGGCGCGAGGGAGATGAGCAGCTGGCTAGGCTTCTCCTTGTCCTCCGCCAAGGAGGAAGAGTTTGTTGGAGGTGAAGGGGAGGGAGGAGTCGGTGGTGGTGGAGGAGGGGGAGTAGATGGTGGTGTTGATCCTCTTGTTCTTATGCCTCTCAGCTCTGATGGGGCCTCCATCTGCCTCGCGGAGTCACCCTTGCAGCAGCCTCAAGCTTCAGGTGAGTTATGGTTTTAGGCCTTGGATGTATATGGCAGTTCTTTGGGATAATATAGATCCACGAGGCAATTTTCTTCGAGAAAAATGAAAATCTTTTGGTTTAGATTGGAATTATGTGTCGCATGTAAATCTAGTGTTCTATATTAATTGTTACTTCTTTTTTTTTTTGTTACCGTCTTGATTATTCTTCTACAGATTGAGCTTGTAATCTCTTATTAAGATTTTTGGTGAAGTTTTACCTGTTTTTGAAGCTTTCTTCCTCTCTAACCTTAAATCATTGAGATGATGTTCATTGACTGTATCAATGGTGCTTGCATTTTGAAGAATGGAGATATGATGCAATTGCGAGCGCCGCCACCTCCAGCCCAAACCCGGATGAACAAGAGCCAAAGTTTGAGGATTTCTTGGGTGGCTATTCTGAGAATTCCAACGAGGAGTACCATCCCCGGCAGCACCAGTCGATTCCCTATTTTTGCGACGTGTTCTATTCCCACAGCTCGGGCGACACAGGGATCAACGTCAACATGCCCCCTTCCCCGGCCATCGCTGAGAGTGTGCCGGCGATGGAGAATGTCGATGCCCCTTTTCAATACATACACTCGGACTCAATTCATGATCCTCACGCCCTCAAGCCGGCATTCCTTGTTGCCGATGCTAACCAAAACTTCGCTGCGGAAAGCTCAACCTCTATCTCAGGGATGAAGTCATGGCTCCGTCGACAACCAGCAGAGGTGGACGAGTCCCAATCGCTAAGCCTTTCAATGACCCCTGGTTTTCAGATGGGTTCCCATGAAATTGCTCCGGTCATGGCTTGCCCTTGTGAAGCCGTCACTGATCCCAAATGCCCGAATGGAAAATCGACAATCAGTGGACTGGTTCCCCGCAAATCTATCGAGACTTTCGGACAAAGAACCTCACAGTACAGGGGAGTGACAAGGTTGGTTGCTTTGAAATACAACTGACCAGGTTTGTGATCGGTTTTACTACTATCGATATGCGTTTTAGGCATCGATGGACGGGACGATATGAAGCTCACCTATGGGACAACAGCTGCAGAAAGGAAGGTCAGACAAGAAAAGGAAGACAAGGTAGCATTTTCGCTTATCGGGATCATCGTTCGTGTTGAATTTTTCGGTAAATTTTCAAGCCTGGTAAAGATTTCTGACCTATTGTTGTTCTTCCATGGCTTCCTTGTTGGATATCCTGATTCTGTTCTCTTTCGGTGCCCAGTTTATTTAGGTAAGGGAAGATGTTAAATAGAGGGGATTCAGGTTTCCATTAAGTCTTTTATGTATTGATCAATGTTTGTGAATCAAAGGAGGTTATGACAAAGAAGAGAAGGCGGCGAGGGCCTATGATTTGGCTGCTCTCAAGTACTGGGGACCGACGACCCACACAAATTTCCCGGTGAGTTGAACTAAATTCCTGATTTCATGGCATCTTAGTTTTCCACTTCTGTCAATTGAATTCATAGCACGATCCTACTTGTTGCAGCAAAGCAGCTACGAGAAGGAGCTCGAAGCGATGAAGAACATGACTAGACAAGAGTTCGTTGCCAATTTGCGAAGGTTAGCTCACATTTGTTGTTGTTGCAAAGATTAGCAATAGTTTTCATGTTTTCCACACATTGTGTCTTCTTGTTGTTCTCATCTTTTTTATATATTCAGGAAGAGCAGTGGCTTCTCTAGAGGGGCATCTGTTTATCGAGGAGTGACGAGGTCGATCGACACGAAATTAAGTGCCCATTCAAGTCCATGTTTTGCTTCATCTCTGACCTTCTTTCCTCCATGTTCATAGGCACCACCAGCACGGGAGATGGCAAGCTAGAATTGGCAGAGTGGCAGGCAACAAGGACTTGTACCTTGGCACTTTCAGTGAGTTGTTATATATCAAACTTTTCGATCCTTTCTTCGAATGCTCTCGATTTCGCATTCTGTTTTGCAGGCACGCAAGAGGAAGCTGCAGAAGCCTATGACATTGCGGCCATCAAGTTCAGAGGGCCAAACGCAGTGACAAACTTCGACATCAGTAGGTACGATGTGAAACGCATTTGCTCGAGCTCCCACCTTCTTGGCATGGAGCTAGCAAAGCGGTCGGCAAAAGAAACCACTCCCACATCGTCGGAGTTAGCAGTTATAGATTCTACGAAGTCAGCAGCTGATGCGAATTCAAAGCCGAATGCTGCTACCTTAGACACATTACCTTTTGCTTGGCCTTCGACGAGCGATAGCCCAGACTGGTTGGGCACCAAGGTGGAGAGTTTTAGACACCATGTCTCCTACCATAACATGTATGGAGATTATTCTCATGGGTTCCTCTACCCTCCTCCGGCAACAACGAAATACGAACACGGGCAATTCGGAGATGGTTGCGGCGGAGCCAATTGGCACACCAATGTGGCTGCCGGCAAGCAACCTCCGGCGTTCACCCTGTGGAATGATTGAATCCGAAGATTACTTCAACTGTGACTGTGAGGAGGCTTGCAATTTCTGAAAATGCACTGCAAGATGAGCTGTGTTGGTCTACTAGCAATATCAATAGCAATAGTAATAGAATTAGTAGGCAAATCTTGAGCTGCTTGTTTTGACATGCATACCAACTTTCTTTGTTTATATATATATATATATATATATATATCTATTTTTTTGTTTTTGTTCATTGACAAAATCGACTTAAGTTCCTTGCAATTGTTGGGATGTGTTGTTTTACTTTGCAGCAAATGGAAGCTTTGTGTTTCCCTTGTCCTCTCTGCAACTGGCAAACAGAGCCTTTTCTTTCGTCAGGAGAAGTCCTGTGAGTTTCGTTTACTGCTCCAGAAGCTTTGTGTAGCTTCTGTAGAATGGCAGAGAGCAGCAGATCAAGTAAAAGAGCTTCATCAGAGGATGACATTGCAGATTTAAATTAATTTGAGTTTTGAAATTTTGTTATCATTACATGAATTAAATATTTTAACGTTTGATTTCGTAAGCAAATGAACTATGAACTCATCCCCTTCGTTGGATAGAAGTTTCCAACAAATTTTTTTCAAGAATTCCAACTTCTATCTTTGATCACTGAAAACATTTTTCTGAAAATTTGAAAAAATAATTTTCAGAAGAAAGCCTTCAAAATGGAAAATTCAGATTATAAATAATTATCCAACGTTTGAGAATCATATAATAAATTTGTTTGCCAAGTTTCTGATACAGAAGCTAAAATGAAGGAAATGGAAGAGAGAAGTCAATGGCGAAGCGATATTTGACTTCTTTACACTCAAATAAAAAACTCCAACTTCTTGAGCAGCACACAAAAGTCAACTCCAAAGGGGTTGTTAACTCATCAATCAATTACTGGGCAACACTAAGAGAAGACTGATCAGGGAAGCAATCAGCAGATCAAATTTTTAACACTTATCAGACACAGTTTGAATTATTCTCTCCTAATTTAAAAAAAAAAAATTCAATGTTTTGACTTTTTGGAAACATGTATCTGATTTTAGCCAGGAACTGCAGTCAGAATCAAGGAATACAGTGAAAACAATCTCCTCACAATTGAAAATTTATTAGATTTATTTGGTAGGTGATCTCCTGATAAAGCAATTTAAGTCGAAGAATTCAAGAAGTGGAACTCTTAAAAGGATATCAAATCCATGGTGATGGTGGGCAGACTGCCAAATGCCCAACGAGATGAAGATGTGCTGTTCATGTGATTCCGTAGCTCCAATCCAAGACAGGCCAGACTATGTCACATCTGTAAGTTCCAATTAAATAGCAGCATTTATTGACGGAACAGTTTTTGTGGAATCAAAAGCCTGAGAAATATCTTAACCCCTTCAAAGTCCTGCAAGACCTACGCTATTAAACAAACCTCAAAACTCCCTGCTCTGTTCCTCTTCTCCACGCCAAATCTTCCCTTCTTCTTTCTCTTCTTCTTCTTCTTCTCCTCCTCCTTCAGGATCTCTGAGGTATGAGGTGCAATCATGTTTAGTTTCTATTCTTCTCGTTCAGAATAAATGCTTGGGCTCTTGGAGCAGGAATTGCGGCGGCGCATGGAGGGGGAGAGCTTCTCGGGGCCTGGCAATGGCAGGCAATTGGAGAGCAATAAGGTGCTCCAAGGCTTCGAGAAGAACTTTGTGCAGGTGCAGAGCATACTGGACCAGAACAGGTTGCTGATCAACGAGATCAACCAGAACCACGAGTCCAGGGCCCCCGGCAACCTAGGCCGAAACGTGGGGCTCATCAGGGAGCTCAACGACAACATCCGTCGCGTCGCCGACCTCTACTCCGACCTGTCCTCGTCGTTCGCCAAGTCGGCGGAGGCCTCGTCGTCGGAGGGCGACTCCTCCCGCGCCGGCGCCCGGCCGGGGCACAAGAGGAACAGGCCTTTGCAGAGCTGAGCTGTTGCATGCCTCGCCATGAAACGTGTCCACGTTCAGTTTCACAAAAATCTAATAAAATAGCTGCGCAGCGATCGAAATCACGAGCTCTTTCTGTCTGTTTTATGGAATCTCTCTTTAGTGAAATGCATTCGTGTTCTTTCTATCTGCTGTTACTCGAGTATATTTGGATCTTTCTGTGGCCTCTAGTATGTGCCTTAGAAGCTTAAACAAAGGGCTACTGGATGGATGAAGAATTTCAGCGAAGAAGAACAATGAACAATGCTTTGGAATCCAACAAGTGCACCGAAACTTTCTTCTCCGATAAGGTAGGTTTTGATGGTGCCTTGAGATGCTCAATTCGAAGAAAACAAATGGCTAAGTTCAAGGAAAGAATTAGATGCCTAAGAACAGTGTCCACTCAATGGGACTTTCCCCTCGCATTTGCTAGGAGAGACAAGATCCAATTTGGTTCACTATTAACAGAGATAGAATTAGAACGACTAACTCTTAATTAGAAATGAGAGGCAAGCTTAACAATGGCAGAGCAAATGAACATAATAACTACATGGGAACACCACAAGAACACAATATAATTAACCCAACAACCAATTTGTGATTTTAAAAAGGAGTTCATATTTATCCCTTTAAAGAATCTAAACAACCGATCGATTAATTATGAAGATAGATAGTCGTCGTACGTCTTCTTCTTCTTTTAATAATCAGACATATTATTCTCTAGAGAAGATAAAACTTGTGTTGATTAATTAATAAACTTGTTTAACACGTTGGATAAATTAAGAATAGTTAACAGAGTAAAGAGTAAATAGCAAATGTAGGCTCTGCGATAACATTTTCAATAGGGAGCTTCAATTAAGTTAGATAGTGCGGTGGTAGGCAGGTGTTGTTTGCAGAATGAAGTGATTTGATTTGGATGAGGGTTTAAAATCCCCGATTTGAGATGATTCCTCCCTATCTTATCACCGTGTGTCGGACTTTGTTTTCCTGATTTATCTCTCTCGCAGTGGTGACGGAGCATTAGTTGGGCAGTTTTCCAAATTTGCAGGATATGACTTTTACTCCAAGTCCCACGGTCTAATTCAGATAGTAAATACATATAAAATTTATCAAAAGAAATAAAAATCAATACCTTATTTCTACGACTCTCCATGCAATTTATTCATGAATTTTGGATCAAAAATTTCATACAATTTATTTTTGTTACGATAGTCACTACTAAAGATCTTTTGTCAAGGATACGATTTCATTCCAATCTCACACAAGATGGATGAAGTCGAGATTGATTCAATCGAAAGGCAAACTAAATGAGTCGACAAAAGAAGATTCGAACTTAAAAACATCTCGCTTATTAAAGGTGTATGTTAGACGAATCAAACCATTTGCGATCCAATGCAAAAATTATCTATTAACTTTAATAAAATTTGAAAGAGAGTAAATTTATCCATTAACTTGCCTCAAATTTAACTATTATCTTTTTTTTTTTTTTTTAAAAGTTAAAATAAAAAAATATTTTAAATGAAGATATTAAAATAATAAATATAAGAGATTTATTTTAAAAGAAAAAGCCATGTCAGCAAATGCATGCGCGGGAGCGAGCGACTGTACTCACCGTGATAAAGGGGCACCTCCCTCGTCGACGTCGACGTCGCCGCTTCCATTTCGCTTCTCCTCCTCGACGAGTTTGGGAAAAAAAAATTGCGTTGTTGAAGCAATGGAGATATGGGAGAAGGAGCGCCTGCACCGCCATGACTATCCTTCCTTCACCTCCACTTGGCTCGATGCCATCTACCGCTCCATCGACGAGACCGGCGACGGCAGAGCGACTGATGACGCCGCCTCCTGGCGCCGAACAGTTCCGGAGGCGAAGGAAAGGACGTCGATCCCTCCCCGCCGCTTCCCTCCCGTGGTCACCTCGAGCTCCTCTGAAAACTCCAGCTACGGCCGCTTCTCCTCCCCATCCGAGCCCGACTCGGCCTCGAGTCGCCGGCTCCAGTTCCGACCGATCGGCACCGCCCCGCAACCTTGTCGCCTTCCGGCTCCCATCCCCCTCTTCTCCGGACGACGAGGTCGGCTGCCTCGCCGCAGGCGAAGCGCCGCCGGGTCCGGGAAAGGAACGAGCTAACCACTATGCGCAGCAAGATCCGAGATCTGGACCGCCGATCCAAGGCGCCCGCGTCGCCAGGATCCCGCCTCGCTGGTCTCCTCAACTCCCTCTTCGCTAACGCCGCGGGGAAACAGAGGAAACCGAAGCCCTCGCTTTCCGACGCCGATGACTCTTCCTGGTCCGCCGCGCCGGCGCACTCACGACAGTCCCTCCTGAAGACGCCGCCGTCGAGGCGGGGAGCGGCATCCGAAAACGAGCGAGCGAAGGGATCGGTGAGGTTCCACCCGGTGAGCGTGGTGATGGGCGAGGACCGCCCGCTGCAGAGACAAAAAATGATGTGCACGGTTGCGGTTGCGATTCGATTGATCGGACTTCAGTGTGGATCGAATTTCAACCGAACTGTCATCAAATTTCAACCGAAATCTAATCTCCCGTCAGCAAGTGTGAGCGACATCGGATGCATGATTATTGTGCATTTTTTTTAATCGCACACAGACCATAAAAAACGGACGCTTAAGATATCAAAACACTATATATATACACTCTTTCACAACTACTATAAAAAAAAAACCTTAGCTAAATGATTTCTTATAGATTTTAACCTTTGATTCAATCCATAGTTTTCATGATTATCTCACAAATCGCAAAGAGTAAATTAACAATTCAATGAAACCCTTTCAGGAAGAGATGTCATTAAGACAAACCAAGAGGTTATCAATTAGTAGTTTTGGTTGTACCTACCATCATATTGATCCCAAACTTTAGGACTCGATGGCACAATCAAGTCTCACCATAACATGAAGATTTGTAATGATTGCAATTATCAGGAAGAATCAACTAATGAAGATTTAAAACAACCTACTAATGACAACATATCTTCCCTTTTTTAAAATTATAATTAACATGGCTTTTGCAGAGTAGAAATGTCTCCATTAATTCTTTGTATATTATTCAATGATTGATACATTGATGCACATAAACAAGAACACACCATAAGGGCAGTCGACTCAAAGCAATCTTTGAAGTTGTCTATATCCTTTAGATAGTGAGGAATGCAAGAAATGAGGAAGACATCAATGGGTGTCTTTTAGCTAACAAGGCACTCGAAAAAGTCTATATAGAGAATCGATATAAAAGAAAGTCGAAATGGATGGTAGTTCATTCTCAACATAGCGGGTCGAATTGTTGGGTTATTTGAACAAAGAACACCAACTTACAGTACTATCATCTACTGCGACTTCAGCCTCTCCACGTCCACCAGCCGATACAGATCGCCGCGCCGTTGACTCCCCAAGGGGAGGTTTGACCTGCAAAAAGGAGGTTTTCAGACAATTTTAGATTGAAAGGGTAAGTTCTATAAACTTTTTTCAGATTCAAATTTGGAGTTGTTCTTCACTTCAGATCAGATTTAAACAATAATGAACATAATTATAGAGTTATTGTTATTTGTTAGCTATAGCTTGGAACTTTTTAAATACTGAACAAAATGAAAAATGGAATTGCCTTCTCAGCTCAATAAGAGAATAATCAATCTCCTCCACGATCATCGTCTCCTCGTGCTCCGTAGTCGCTATCACTTCTCCAAACTGTTCGAATCAAATAATTTAAGAAACAAAGTAATGAACTAAAACTCTCTCTGTCAACTTTGGAAAGGCTGATGACAAAGAAAACATTTCCAATAAGTGAATATACTGAAAGATTTGAAGCATACTGATGTCGGATGACTCGCGACTACAAGAAAGATTGGGACACCAATCCTCCTCCATACTAAAACATGTGCCGTGTAGATTTCGCATAATACTTACTGGTCCAACTAGTGTGGAATGACCCCATGCAGTGTAACCAGCACCGGCGTCCCGAGCAGGAGAACAAGTTGCTACAAATAACTGGAGGATGGTAACAAACAACCGATAAGAGTAAATGAAATATGCAATGGAAAACCCTATGAGCAACAACAAATCAAAATGCAAAGCTTCACGTGATTACAGGCTCCTGGTGATATACAAATTCTCTTCCAAATTGCCTAAGTTACGCATTCAGAGATTTGGACGAGGGTTCCAGAGCTTGCAGAACATTTCATTCAACTTGCTATCCAGAAATTACAAGCAGGGAAGTGGAAGGAGCAAGCTTAAATTAACAATTGGATATTCTCAAGAAGTTTCATGATGAGATCCAAGATCAGATACTGTAGATAAAACCTAACTATTTGATCAACTCGAAAAATGGGTGATGTGATTTGATGTCAACTCAGAAAATAGAATATAGAAATTCAAATAAGGATGTCAACTCAGAAAATAGAATATAGAAATTCAAATAAGGAAAATGAGCAAGAACCAAGCCAACAGATCACAAAGTTAGCTCAACAAAGCATTAAAAGTTAAACAGGTGATGAACAAGAAGAATGGGGTTGGCTAAAAATAAAAGCCAATAACACTAAACATTGCCTCCTTATAATTAACTGAAAGAAGACAATCACATTAGGTGATTCTAGGATTTTGAAAATGAAGAAAGCTGGAAATGACAAGGATAATACTATCCATAACACTGATGAATGGCAACAACGTTGAAGCATCATTAAGAGGTAATATGGGATTTCAATATACTAATGTGGGAGGTAATTCCTTTTTGTATCAAGCAAAGTTTTATAGCAGTTATGCTAGTTTGAATGATCTCAAGTGTGCAATTCATTTCCAGAATACCCACAAAATTTAGGGCGTGGAGTTAAAAGCTCAGTTCTTAAAAAGTGTTCCTTGGCTCTTGAATATTATGAAATTTCAAAGGAGAAACCAGCTTCAACTCTGTAACAATAAATTAAAGCTTTTTCTCACTAAGAAAAATCCTCCTCGAATGATGCAATGCCTTATCTGAGATTCATACCAGAAGAAAAGTTGGTACCTGATTATCAGCAGCCCTGAGAAAAGAGTAGAGTATTGGTCAGATAAGGAAGATATGAAAAGAGTGACTGAATTTCCACCAATAGTGACAATGATCATTCTTGCACACCATGAGATGTCTACTAGTACAATAACGCCATGTTATGACCAATATAAGACTATGACCTACCTCGTAGATTTATATGTAAATCTCGATAGCGTAATAAGAATATGATGTATGTATGCCTATGTGCATGAGTGTGTATACAAGAGAATAATGTGTCTTCTGACTATTGTAGATGCTGAATAGGTTAAATACCACTGCTCGCTAGCAAACTAGAATCCTTTAAGTAGCATATTTTCAATGATTACCTTGCCCTTTGAAGCAACTCCCAGTGCAAGGGACCAGTGGTCATGTTAAATGCCCCAGGGTAGCATATCAAATGAGCACCTGAGAAGGTAAATCAAATTTGCCATCGCTGTAGGATCAGTAAGTGATGATAATTGATCAATCATAGACAAGCTACCAAATGAAAACAGCAGAAACACAGCTCAAAATAACACATTATGAGAATTCTCAACATATTGGCTTATGTTCTGTGATAGCTTAAGAAAATAAATGAGGAAATCTTAATTTTTAAAATGTACCTCTAAACAAGAAAATTGAGCTAATAGAAATCCATGTTTGTTAGGCTTGGCTCCAAACAAGTTTTGAGTATAACATGGAATTAATCTAAAACTTAGCATGGCACATACCATCTGGGAATGTCAGAGTAGTTCCTAGAGCATTCTCTAATTTCAGGAAAAACTATTTGCTAGACATGCTTTTTACACATTTCTTGGAACATGGCAGTGCAAGCCAAGATGCAGTGTCAAATCAGAACTTATCATCAAATAAATGCCCAATATGAGATTAATAGGATAGGATCCTCCTTCCAGAGGTTTGCCCAATAAATGCACAGGAGGAAACAACTCCAAAGGAAAAATATGAGAAAAAATTTATTATTCACAATTGAAGTATTTAACAATCCAAATACTCTCCAGAATGTGCACCTATGCAAGTTCCACAACAAACAAAATTTTATCGAAGTAAACTCCAAAGGACTCCTCAGATCAGATTTCTTGTAAATCAAGAATTTAGCAATGATAACAATATTAATCCTTTTGATAACGAATAAGAAGAGGTCAACCAACTGAAGAATCCATAAGATAGTTTTAGAAAACTGAAAAGAAAGGCTTGCCTAAGATTGTAGAAACTAGAAAGAAATCAAAAGAGAACCTCATCTAGCTCATTCATTATTCTCTGTCTTCTGGAATTGAATTAAATACCATTTGGGCCATCTAATCCTTGTATTTTAGCTTCGCCAATGATGATTGATTCTAGCTACATAATGAATTATTTGGAGAATGAGTCAATGGCCCTTGCATTTTTCAAATAGGTGATGTTTGATTTAAGTAAATGGATGATCAACCTGGTGATGCTTAATTTAGGTAACTGGAAAATCAACCTGGATGCAAATAACAATGTCAATGAATCATCCTTAGGTAGGGTGAATGATCCCTGTTGAAAAGGATGGTGATTATAAATCACAATCTCTAGTGTTTCTTATAGTTTCCGACAGGTATCACTAAGTTTGTAAATTACAACTAATACTACAATCTACAATATGATTTACACACCAAACAGGTAAATGCAAGGTCACCCAACTATTGGATTACCAGGGCCAATCTACTGCATACACCAAGAACCAACACAGTGCCACCATGAGGCCCCATTTCGTACAAGGATTTCCACAATCTCTCGGAGTAGGAATTCATTTCCAGCTAGATTTTCTGCAAACTCATGTTGATAATTACTTTTGGTATAGGTATTCATTTCCAATTATAAATTTACCCAAACTCAGATCATAATAATGTTTTTTTGGCAAGGGATCTGTGTTCCCAGAAACTGAGTATGCTGGTGGCTTGTTTTATCTACTGTTTAATGCAATGGTTGGAAGAGCTGAAAAAAGTAGAATATTTGACTGAATTCCTGTGGAATAACCAATCTAGAACAGATAGGATTTGGAAATTGAATGAGTTAAATTTGAAAGATGTAGTTAGATAATGTCCTAACCAAGGTTTAAAATTTCAACCCATATCGAGGTTTCGGTCAATGATCGGAACGATACGGTTTCGATATCGTATCGTGCTGTATCGGTAAATTTCAATAATTTTTAAATATAAAAATGAAAATTTTAATTTAATTATTAAAAATAAACAAAATAATTATGGAAAAAATTATCAAAAAATTAATTTAAATAGGGTTAAAAAATAAAATAAATTTTAATAATAATAAAATTATTATTCATAATATATAAAATAATTTATGAAATGTTTTTAAATTAATAAGATAAATTAATTAAATTTTAATTGTTTTAATTATTTTTTCATATAGTTGAACTATAGTTTGGAAAGTTGATTATTAAAATTATTGTACAACGCCTCCACTCCGCTGCCAGCACTCCCCTGCAGAGCTGCTGCGCTCCACGTGGAGGCCATACGACGTTGTCTTAGCCCCCGCGGGGGCCACGGAGGTCGCGGCGGCATAACACGTCCTCTGCACGAGGCGCGGCAGCCCCCGCAAAAAGCGCGAGGTCATAGCGGCTGCGTGAGCCCTCGCGGCCACCGGTACCACCTATACCAGAGTCGGGCAGCGGGCGGACGGACGATAAATTCCGCTCGTAACGGGTCAAAATTTTAAACTATGGTCCTAACCGTAAATGTCAAGATTGAGAAAATAAACGTGGAACAATTGCAATTTGTGGACTAGATGAAAAGAACATCTAACACATTATCCAACGAGGATTCATATGGAGTTTAAAAATGACTTAGGAACTCCACCACTCCAAACTTTTAGCGCACACAGTAATTTAGCGTCAGTTGATGAAACCGACAAAGCTAAACATATAACTACAGATTCGTTATAGCTTAAGGACACTATTACTTGGATAGAAGAAATAAGGGAGAGGAACGGAAGAGACAAGAAGATGTTCATAAATGGAGCACCATATGTAATCTTGTGAGTTTTTCCCTCTCTCCTTATATCTTCTATCCAAGTATTTGAACCCTAAAAGGGAAGCATAGTGCAATCTATAACTGAAATTGTCAACATATTATTCAGAAGTTGCACTAGATATAATCCTAAAGAGCCACCAGAGGTATGGTATTTGAAATACAGATGCAAACAATGCGGTCTGACCAAATTTGATAAGAAAAAATATTCCCACCTTTTTTCTCAAAGAGACCATTTTCTACTTAAAGATCAAAGCAACCATTCATGTCTAATAGGATATCAAGGGAAGCAGGAGTGTAATTATTTTATCTATGGACATCTAAATATGAGTTTCTGACTTAAAAGCTTCCTATTTGCTATTAAATATGACCTAGAATTTGCGGAGTTGGATTATGAAAAAGACAACTGAAAATATTTAATCCATGGCCTAATGCATTTAAAATACATTTTCCAGGTGATTTGTAGTTTCCAAAATTTCAGACCAGCATTAATGAGAAAGATTCCCTGAAGGTAGTGTGCTGAGCAAGAAGGTTTTACAAAACAGAACTAAAGACAGTAAAAAATGGGTAGATACTCCAACTACATAAACTATACCTCTTGCTGCATACAACATGGCTAGCTCCTGAAATCGGATGTCATAGCAAATACCAACACCAATTCGTCCAACATCTGCAATCATGAAATATCATAGAGTTAGAATAAATTAACAATGACTAAAAGCAAAATTGTGGAACGAGCAAAAAATAATTTCCTGAAGAAGGAACACATAACTAAATGTTAGTTGTTAATTATGAAAAGAATGCTAATGATGTTTTTGTACCTAAATTTATATACTGTTTTCAATCAGTTCCAAATGTGTATGAGAAGAAGATCCAGACATATTTAATACGTTAATTTGTGCCTACATATCTGCCATTGAATTGTAAACTACACGAATCCTATTAATCCAGATACCCCCTTTACACTTTTACCATTTGTTCATGATTTTATCGCAGTATTTATTTATACATTCATATATATTTGCTGGTCTCTTCTTTAGATCAACCTTTAGAAAGTGCTTACATGTTCTCACCCCTATGGATTCACCCACTGCTCAACCTGGATGATCCTTCAGGTTTTCTGTCATACTTGCCTCATCGTTTAGTTTTGTTCATCACCATTTCAAGGTTCCACAATTTATCGAGTCCTTTCTTCTTCTGAATTACACATGACCAATCTCTGTAATCTGTTGTTACCATCTTTTGTAGTCATTTTCATCATGAGTGCCACTATCATTTGAAGGCCTGGTTTAAGAGAGGAACCTAGCATAGATGTGTTGCATTCTCTTCAAAAGAATCAAGTTCAGAACGCAAATTATAAATTTAACATTTGAGATTTCCCAACTGTCACAGGAAAGGATCAAGCTTCATTTCTCATACCTGCAAAGAGGATTAGCATACACCACCACCACCACAATGCCTAAATGGTATATACCAATTAAATGCAGAAAAAAACCTTCTTCATCACCAACAAGTTTATTATCGTAGCCAATGCCTTTCCTCTTCACTAGGCCATAAATGAACTCGAGCAAGTTTATCATTGTCATTATTTTATACTTTTTTTTTTTTTGAAGGCTAGGCCTGAAGATAGAAATTTATGGTTAGGCTACAATGTTAATTCCCACAATGCTGCTAACTCATGATATGATTTAAAGAAAATTACACATAAATAAGCATTAGCTTAACTACCGGGTAACTGGATATCTGGGCTTTGAGGCTTGTAGAACACTCACTAAGAAGATATTGCCTCCATTGTCAGAAGCAAGAGGGGCAAATCTTCTCTAATATACAAACAAAAGTCTTGTACAAATTCTCATGAAGATTTTCTGAACTTAAGTATTTTGAGGGGAAGTGATCTTCTTTTGGAGAGAAAAGCATAAGACTAACAAAAGGTTTGACTATGAGAAGATACATCTTAGCTAAAGAAAAAAAAATTCCTGTCTTTAATAATTGCTATTAAGAGAACAGAATTTTCACAATATAAAATATTGCAAGAACTCTATGTTTTGATTTTCAAGCATCAAGACTAGTGTTATAAAATATAGACATATATAAGCTCTATATCAACTTCCACAGAGGGATTCCCTGTATCCTCATAAAATGTATAGTATATACATTATATCAACATTATCCACATAGGATATTTCAAGAATATCCATATGGCTATTTTAAAACCAGTGCCAATATCAGCATAAATGCAATTTGCTCTTACACTCCAGATTGTAATTGGGAATAAAATGTCTCACGATTTGCAATCAAGTCAAAATTAAATTGACCTCATAGTGGATTCACTTGAATATATGTTAGTTAAGCAAGAAAAGAATACAAAAATAATAAATACAGTGAATTCATAAATGGTGGCATTTAATGGCAAACCTGTGTCCACAATAGTAGGGTGCTCCCCGGCAGTGAGCGTCTTTGACTCCTTGAATGTGATCTTCCCGGGAATATCAATATCAAACAGATGTATCTGTCTCATCAAAAGTTGACATGAGCTAGTTATCAAATTAACATAAAAATGATTATTTCACAAGGATGACAAAAAATTTTAGGAAGTGGAAGGAGACAAGGAAATAATTATGGCCATCCAAACCAAATAAAGAAGGAAACATAAAAAAAAAAAAGAGATACAAGTGCAATAGACTTATACAGAACAGCAAGGAAAAACCTATAATCAAAGCAAGGTGCGTATCAAACTGTAAAAAAATTTCTGTCACAATGCATTTTGGAATCACGGAGGGTCCTCATGTTCATTCAAAAGTTCAGATTTACCTTTCTCATTAAGACAACTTAAGAAAAAAAAAATCCCTGTACCTTCCTATGTTTACCCTTGAGCTTCCCGTCAGTGCCAAATATGCAGCATGTATTGTACAAATGACCACCAGAGCGTTCTGGAATTGAACCTCCAACTATAGTAATTTGGAGATTGCGAGCAGCTTCAGAAAGCATTGCAAAAGATGGAGCTGCATCACCACCAGCTTCGATGTCTTCAGCATAAACTGGAAAACTATCATTTGAATATGGACTATTCCATATTTCCTGACAAATATTGCAATAAATCGTGAAAGAATTTAGAAGACGTGTGGTTTAGACAACAAAAACAAAATGAAAGATTCTTGTAAAATTAGAATGAAAATGATTAAACACACATTAAAAAAGTACTCTATTATTTGATAGCCACCTCAAAAGAAATAAACTGGATATCTCTAAATTGTTTGATTCCTACACACTCATTTGGCTGTGTTAAATTGCAGGAGGATACTCAAATTAATGGAAAGATCTTTCTAACCTGAGTGAAATCATCCTATATGGAATATGTTAAAAGTTAAAACTCCATCTTGTTATACAACCTTTTACCTGAGCTGTGAATCTTCATGAGATTTTCCATATTTATTTATAGGCTAGTTCCTTGCCTACTAAAAGGGCTTCCTACTCTTCAAACTTCAATAATGTTAGTGCAAGTAAAAGTGAGCTAGAAGAGATATAGCATTAACCAAGGATGCTTAGCTGTTATGTGAAGGGTATTGCTCAATTTATTTATGCAGTCATAAGTGGCTCTGCAACATGTTTCCCAACAGGAATCTATATATCTAAAATTAAATTACCCCAGTTGCATTATTATATTTGTTTTTCTCAACTACACATCTATGGTGCAACTAATTTATGAATAGAAATTTATATATCTAAAAGCTACATCGAAATCATTGCTGGTTCCGTCCAGTACGATAGATGTTTATCGAACATTATACTAAGGTACTTAGCTCTTATGTGAAATGTATCTCTAATTTATCTTCTGCAATCATAAATTGTAGATGGCTCTGCAACAATTTTCAGAACTGGAATATTAGTTAGAACAGAAGCAGATTTTTATGAATAACACTATTGCAGATTGCATTTATACTAAATATTGATATTCCAAGATAGAGGATTTAGACATAGAAGGAGTCAAACCACTCAATTAACTCTGAGTTGAAAAAAAGACTAACTCCAACAAGAAGGCATTATTGGTATAGAATTTGCCACAGATGAGGAATTTGATTCTTAGCTTAAGCATTTTATTGTGCAATCACACGCCAAAATGGCACATTTGACAAAAAAAAACTCTAACTACATCCAAAGGCACATTAGACAAAAAAAAAAAAAACCTCTAACTACATCCAATAGTAAGTTAAAAATTCCAATTTTTTGCTATTTTAGTATATAATCTTACGTTATTCTAATTGGTATTCAGGAGAGTCCCTAAATGCATTAACGTTTTTCACATATAGACATAAACAATGATATTGCCTGGCAATCAGAACAAATCCTAGAAGGCAGATAAAGATATGCGATTGAGCCCTCTAGGCATGTTTGCAAGTCTAGTAATTACATTTATCTAATCTATTAAATAATCAGTTAGTTAAATATCCCTCTTATTAACTCTAGGAGATTTATGTCTTCAAACTGGAGAATAAGACAATAAAACTATCCTTCCAAAGCTCTTTCTATTGATTTTCTCTTTTCTGTAAAAGAAATAAAAGACTTTAGCTTTAGCCCTATCAAAAGTTAAGGACATAATTCGTGCAGTTTGAGTGGAATCATATTTTACGGTTAAACTCTTGCTGATAAATATATCCTCGGTTCTAGTGAAGAAATAAAGGAAAAGCTGCCATTGACAGTGTATAATAGGATCCTCGGCATAAAGCAAACTTCAGCAATATAATTTCTCTCTATGGCAAAAAAAAAAAAGAGAAGAAAAGTAATGATTCAGTAAGAATTCCACAATCAAGTAACCTACTGGCAACAGAACAAGCTGTGCCCCCTTGCTGGCAGCCTCCTCGATCGCCCTCCGAGCATGCGCAATGTTCCTATCCTTGTCCGGTGTCACAGACAGCTGGCAGAGCGCGATCTTAAACTACGAGAAATGGCCAACGATAACAAAATCCCACAGATTGAGAGCCGGAATCAGACGATGAAAGACAAAGACATTAGACAAAAATCTCACCTTGGAGACGGGCGGAGGAGCGAGCTGGAGTGCGGGCGGGACCCTAGCCTCCTCGGGCTTGTAGACGGAAGCCATGGCGGAGATGGGGGCAAGTCGGCGGCCACCAGAATTCGGCGTCCGCAACGGGAAAATAGGACTCCGGCAGCCGAGGAGGGGGAGGTGGCAGCGGTAAGCAGGTCGGAAAAGATCGGCGGAGAGAAGAGCGGCCGACGGGCGGATGGCGATGAGGCCTCTCATTTCTATTTTAGGGCGAGATATAGCGACGGCGACGGCGGGTAAGTTTACCGGTGCAAGAGAGTAAGTTCCAAAGACCGAACTTTTTTTTTCATATTTTTTTAAAACACATTTTAATTTTAATTTTTATTTTTACCAAGATAAAACATTTTTATCTAAAACAATCTCATTATTATTTTCAATTTTTTATTATTATAAAATTTAGAAATATTAAAAATTCAAACACTTCGAAACGCAAGAAAAAAATATATCCAAATTTGGGCAGTATCTAAGTTAGATTCTTCCTGATATTATTAATATCTACTGCTACGTGAAGTTAGATTTTTATTTTTCTCCCCCCTAAAATATTTTTAGTTATATAATTACCCTCCAACTATAAGATATTATTAATAAACCCACCCCTGATTCCATATTTTTTAGGTCTGCGACTGTCTCCAAAAGCTTTCTTTCATCTTCTTCCTTTTCGATATCCTGAAAAGCCTTCTAGACAATAATTTATATTTTGAAAATTTCCAATCCTTGGAGCCACAGAGATAAACAAGACAAATATTGCTCGATAAAAAGAAAGAAAAAACAAAACAAATTCATTTGGCTGGCACAAACACTCAAAAACTTAATTCTTTTGGTCGTAGACGATGAATCGACGCAAATTACCAGCTCCATATTTTGGAACAGTTAAAACTAGTCTTATCCACATGAATCTTGCAACCCCTTTGACATTTCAAAAAGTCAAAAATAGAAGAAACTATGTTTTTTATGATTTATAGTGACCACTAAAGGACATTACTGATACTGTTACTTCGGGTACATCCATGCAGAAATCTCCTTAGGAGGGGTTTAGCCTTGTCTCCGAATGGGAAAATAAGAACTGAAGCAAATCGAGCAACTTACTTCTCGATCGGTGTTCTTCCCAGCCAACTTCCTATCTCCTGTGCATGGAAAGCAGCCAGACAAATCCTTAAAGTTGGAGCTTGTGTATTTATTTCAATCTTGTTCCATTACGATGTAGATTGCCAGCCTGATCTTCCCACGGTGAATTCCAAGCTTGGATCTTCCCTTTCCTGACCATAACTCGAAGAAGCATTTGTTCTATTTGATCTACAGCGATCCTGATAAACTCCAAATTCAGTAATTCGAACTTTCAGAACAGTGTTTTTGAGAAGAAATTAATAGTTCTTTTAGAAAACAAATTTTAATACCTCAGAGTCTGAACTGAATTGAAGCTGGATCCTGTATCATTTTGGCAAAATATATAGCTTTAAGAATTCATTGATCAATTAGATATAATTAATGAAATTCATTGATTAATTATTTTTGAATTACTTCCATAAAAAAAAAACTCGCACAGAGAGTATAAGTTACATAAGCAAACTAGTTGATGATAAATATTGCTTGAAGCTTTTTTTCAATTGCTAGTTTAGAAAATCTAATTGTTTCATTAAGATTATTTAGATGACGTAAATTGAGATTGATATTTAGAGCATAGATTCTTTGGTAGATATGTATAATATTTGTCACATTTGATAAAAATATGATATGGTGTCACCTGGATTTCATTAAGATTACATAGATATATAAAATGATTAGCAAAACCAAAGTTAATTAATTACTCCACCTGGCGACCTTAGAATCCAAAACATGATGGTTTGGTGGTCGATCACTGCTTCCTGGTGCTAAATCTTCTTCAATGGACACTTCAGATTGGCCTTATTCAAGAACAGTACTGACTTGAATCAGAATTTTAATGCGTGAAATTAATAGAAGAAAATAGCTTTTATGTAATCAAAATACATGCATATTTAGGTCAAGGTCGAACTAGCAAAACATGATGCTAACAAAATGGAAAAAAAGTAACAAAAAAACCTTAAAAAATTCAAATGCCAAACAGCAGGAACTACCTGTTGAAGCTGTAGGTTTGTCCCTAGACTTAAGAGCTCTATACATCTGCAAAGCAAAGAATGGATAAAGGCTACAGTTAAAAGCTAGAAAGAGCAGAGAGAGAGAGAGAGAGAGAGGGCAGGCTATTAGTATTTGGGCATGTGATCAGAACTTGATCTGCCATGGTTTGTCTTTTTCCTAATGCTGTTAATTAATGAATGGATTCTACAGCCGAGGTTGATGCTTTTGTGATTTGTTGAGGTTTGAAACGTTTTGTTATATCTTGACATTATTGTGAAATGATGATGTATACTTTTCTCATGTCTCTCCCTCTGGCTTTTTTATCTGCACTCTGCAAGAGCAGAATCTTTACTCTCATTCTCGTTCATTTTTCTTACTAGATCAGTTTGTGCACCACCCACTGCCTAATAATACGCAGGCAACAAAACGCATGGAGAGAGAATCATAGAAACGGTGTTCAAGATGATAAGAATGGCGATGAGGCCGAGAAAGAGGAAATAGAGTACCTGCAAGTGGCTCTTAACATGGGCAAGATTGAGACCTTTCATGTCCATCAGCTCTAAAATTGACTTTGGCGTAGCTTCTACAGTTGATCCATCAAAAAACAGTCTAGTTTCTCTTTCTCATTTTGATTATCAAATATAATAAAAAAGGAAAAGAGAAAAAGAAAAACTGCACTTGGTTCAGGATGAGAAAGATGTAGCTAGATCGATGAATAATGCATACTCTCATGGCCGCCGAGGAGTCGAACTGCATGGACAAAGTGCGCATGAAGGTTGCTGGTCCATCGCAACCTCGGTCCTCTCGTGCTCTGTTTCATTGTTGGATACTTGAACGCCATGAGTCTTGATCTCGCCATGGCATGTTGGCGGGCTGTCTCCAATGACTCCCCGCCGTAATTCTGCACCTGAAGTTCGAGCTGGTGACGCGGGTGGTGGTGGTGGTTTACGTTCCACGCCGGCAGCTGCATCGGCGACGGACAGACGAAGTAGAGGTTCACCATGCATGCAATATTGCTCGGAGAAGTGATTCGGTGTGCTTCCCGAGACCTCTGAAACATGCTTATGTTGGAGAGATCATCCAAAGAAGGAGAGGAGGCTGGGCGAGCGAGAGCATCATTGCTTGGAGGGCCAATTTGAAGGGACAGATCAAGAGAAACTTCACCTTCATGGCCATGGGATGACATTGCCCTATCTATCTCAAGATCAATGATGTGAGTTCTTCTCCAAGGATGGCAAATGGCCTCTCTTCCGCCCTCTCTCATCAATTCATGCGAAGGAAAGCAACGCTTGAGCTCTAGGCTTTTGGGGCTACTCGATGGAAGCCATCGCTTTTGAGCAATCTTTCTTAGTGTGGTCCATTTGAAGCAAGAACAGATGATATATACAAGACACCGAAGGGACTGCAGAGAAGCTAGGGAGGTGTGAAAAGATAGAAGAATTAAGGGAAGAGAGAGCTTTTCTTCCTCTTACACTTTGCCTGTACTTTATTTTCCCATCTCCCTTATTGTTCTCTATCTGGGCTCTGTGTTCTGCATGCACTGATACTGTGTCGTTTCATTGACGTAAAAGTGGAGTCGGGTCTGAAGGAAGTAAAAAGGTAGGGGAAGAAATGCTTATTATGGCAGAACGGGTATGGAAGATGACACTTAATTGCCCTTTTTCAATCGAATATTGCAACAAGAGTGATTGCAAAGATTTTAGGATTTTTCGTCTGGAGTTGTAGATTTTGTAAATATATTTGATATAAAGTACTTTATATTTCTCCGTTTGTTCGTTGAGAAATATTTTTTTTTTTTCATAACACAATATATATTATTAAAATCTATTCGAAAATATTTTCTTATACTAATTCATGTAGTTGTTTAGGTTTTATTTATTTTAGATATATTTGTTTTTATATATGTTGCACCCAAATTAAACTAATAGATTTAATTTGATCTTAAAATTTTGCTACCGAATTATCAAACCTAAACAAAAAATTTCACTTGGAGCGAGAAATTTTGATCCATCAAAACCCCAAAAATGAAGAAGAAAATTGAATGTTGATATTGATTGAATGGCATTTTTCTCTAAAGAAAAAGTAGTACGATGCTAAAAGGGTGGAAGGGGAGGACCAAGCTATAGCCTGTGCATTGCTTGACTGTAGTTACTGTAGACTCGAGAAGGAAGCAAAGCCATGGGACAAGATGAGACCGACACACTTTATAGCTTCAGCTTAAGGTCCACTGAACTTTCCCATCCAACACAGAAAAAGACAAAGATAATCTAGGATTTCACTTACTACTATGACAAGATTTTCAATATTGTTTCGGATCTCGAATTCTTTCTGTGCCCATTTTCATACAAAATGCAGGATGAATGGTACAAAATTATATACAAACTAACGACGAAGTTTAAACTTTACAAGGATTTTAAATCGAGTACATGAGCCTGCAGAATACTCGGATAGAAGCTAAGGTGGCGATAAAATGGTCTGGTTTAGAAAGCAACTCAAATTCAAGTTTGTGGAGATGCATCCAAAGAACTTCAGTGCGAAGTCTAACAATAATATTACAAGTGAATAATCATGGATGCACAAACTTAAATTTTCTACATTACAACTAGTACAAGACACTGAACAAAACTTACATCTTAAACGAAGTATAGGGGGTCCAAAAGGCAAGCTTTTGTATGTACAACACCTCAACAATATTACTGAAGAAGCTGAAAGTTACAAAGACCCCAACTATATTACTGGGATGCATTGACCCTCAACTATATTATGCATCTGACAGTTATATACTCTCATTAGTCATTGCTGCCATCTGAACTCCACATAGGGAAATCCTTGCATCCTCTTATCCATCAATCGCTTCCAAGTCTAATAGTGGACTGACTAGTTAGTCACGAAATGATACCTAGAATCTACATAGCTTTCGACGTCCCAAAGGAAAGAACCAAAAGTGACAGCCTCCAAGATAAGCCTCCTCAAACCTGCAAAACTGATCTTGATGAGCTCATCCTTCGAAGAATCGATAGTTCCTTCCGGCGTGAAGAAAATCTCGGGCCTCCCAAATAGAGCCTCATTATGCTTCTCAATAATGTTAAAGGCTTCGATCGATCTAATTGTAGCATATCTTTGGAGAGTATCGGAATCAAATGACATGACGTATGATCGCAGACGACAGAATTTCATTCCATTCCCAAACCCATCCCCATCGTGGTTAAAGCCTGATGAAGACCAGGACGACGCCTCAGGATGTGTTAATTCTATTGGAGCAGATGGTCTGGACTCATCCAGCATTGCTTGCTTAATAGCACTCTCCTCTTCCTCTGAACCCCAAGGGAGAATCTTCATTGATTTCTCAAGTTGGAACCTTTGGTCCACTCTCTTGAGGAAGTAACCATACATGACAGAAGCAGCATAAACTTGGCCAACTTTAAACTTGCTAATAGGGGCCACTGAGTTGGAGTTGCCCAATCGCTGCCCCAGTATAAGAGCTAAGTGATTCTTAATCATTTCATAAGCCTCGGAAGAATGTAGCTTTTCAAGTTTTCCATCCTGTGATGACCACTGGTCGACCCTGCCAGAAGGGTCTGATTGTGATATTGCAGGAGCCAAGGAAACATCAGCTTCAACAAACTTTTGGACAACTAATGTGTACAATATCTCTTCAATAGCCCTTTTCCTCTCATTATCTTTGACCTCAGCAATTCTCCTAAAAAATGAAGAAAGGACATGAATCTCTTCGAACAATTCTAATGCTTTATTTTATTGGTTCAGAGAATGGAATCGACAAAGAGTAGTATAATTATTCTTGGTGAATGCAACAGAAATAATAATAAAAATGTATCCTTCAGTTTGTTTTATAGAACAACAATTCTAACACTTCAAAAATATCCCTGAAATGAAGCAAGGAATAACTAACGACTGACGGAGAACAATAATTTTGCTTGAATCAGCTTCCAAATTCATCTTGCTTCCAAAACACAGGGATATCAATTTCGCCAGAAGTTATCAGGAATGAGATAGTCTCATTCGTGCAGACCAAACGTAGAATGAAGTTTTGACCTAAAACCCCATCATGTGATATGCAATGACTATAGGCAAACCTGAATCTCTTCAATCTATGTGAACAAATAGGATTTATCTGACAGTATTATATCTTTTACCTGTACAAAACAATATCGGTCCCCGAAGGAGCAGGCTCCTCCTTGTTCATCTCAGCCTCACGATTGGTCTGGAGTTGCTCAAGTTGCTGCTCGACGGCAGCAGGTAAGAGATGAGGATGGTTGACAAGGATCTGAGATAGGAATTGCCCAACCGGCGACTCCAGCTGGAGAGGTGCAATTCGCGATGAATCCTCCATGAAGGAAGACGATGATGCCCTGATAATATTCCTCCGTGCACCTAATCGTTGTTGCCCATGCTTCGACAATTGGATCAGAAAATGGCCCTGCCAAAAAGCATAAGTGAGTAAATATGACGATTAAGAACTGGAAAAGGAAAGAGATTCAAATAATCTGGAAAAAAAACATCGCCTTTCAGTGATTCTACCCAAATGAACCAGTATCAATTACCTTGAATCCAAGAAGGGGTTTGGACTCGAAAGAGAGGAAACCCATCCGACAGGCACCGAAGATGGAGAATCTCGGACCAAATCCACGAGTTTTGCAGAGGACCTGCGGAGATCGAAGGCTCGCTGCCGCTTCCATCAATCGAAATCTGCGAACGATCCCTAAAAATCTGCAAAACCCCACGATTAGATCCGAACACGATAAAAAAAAAATTCGGTTCGAGAATAAGCACGATCGATGACCAGAAGAAGAAGTGAGGACTTCAAGATCGACTCGAGCAAAAAAGCGAGGATGAGCGACGAACTGGGGCACAGAAATCGGAGGTCAGACTTCGTAATAAGGCAGCGCGAGTTGCCACTTTGTCACGGAGTCGAAGATGCAACCCCTCGCCATTTTAATATTATCGGGCTGGTCTCCACTAAACAATTGCCACTATTCTGTTAGATAATCACATTACTGCCACCGTTGACTAATTTCCATTTTTAGAATTCTTTTTTTGACTGTCGATGATAAAAAAAAAAATGCACGATCCCGATGTGATCGATCCATCCGACGGTCGTGATGCAGGAGCCGCGCTCCATCCGACGACGGAGAGTCGCCTCTGTTCAAATTTATCGAGCGGGAATCGAACTCGCTCCCATCCCGTTAGGGTTATTCTTCTGCTCACTGGCGCTCCAGTCCAAGTACGAACCTTCGATCTCCCAAGAACTCCACTGCCGGGGCTTCTCCTCTCGATGCGATCCTCATGGAGGTTGTAGCTGCCCTCATGGACTATTCTCGCCTCCGAAGATCGAAGACGAACAATAGAGGCACCCTCCCCGGATTCCACGAGTCGGCCGCGTCGCGGTTCCAGTTTCTTCAGCCCGGCCATGACCTCCAGTCCAACTGGGAGGTCGACCTCGCCAAGAAGATCGAGGAGTACCTATTGAAAGCATGCTCCGGCGAGATTACTGCCGACCAGGACCAGGAGCTTCACTCGGTGAACTTTGCCGAAGGTGCCATTTTGTTATATACCTAATTTCAATTTCTAGTAATGCGCGAATTGTTTTGTGATGATGTGTTGTCGTTTACTGAAAATGTGGGCATTTGCGTCTAGCTGCGCTGCTGCTCCAAGGATCGGTTCGGTTGTATAGCCGGAAGGTCGAGTATCTTTATTCCCTGGTGTTGCATGTGTTGGAGTTTCTTTCTCAGCAGAGGTTTGGAATTGTCCATTAAATTATCTCCTGTAAATCTATGAGGAAAGTTGATATACCTTTTTGTTATTTTCCCACCATTAACATCATGAATGAATGAGCTTGCTTTTGCCGTTTTACCTATTGTTTTACCACTGTATCAACTTGTACAAGAAAAAGGCGACGAAGGTCTGCCCGTCATATGGAGCCATTGGATTTGCAGTCTGTTGGACGATGAGAAGCGGAGTGCTTCCCTCTCCGCTTCAGTCGGTGAATGCCAACCCCACGTCAGTCGGTGAGTCCATGTGAAAATACCAATCTATTATTCCCGTTTCTCTCTAATTAAGTACAAGTTTAGGTCTTTCATCCTTTTTGTGCGAGTAGCCTCCACAATTTATGATTGGGTTATATTATCGTAACACATTATGATGTAGTTCTACTTGATTTATTTAATATGAATTTAATAGGTAAAATCTATTAATCTAGATCAATTATTGATAATGGATCCGGTTTAATTTATAAATAGAACATGATTCCCATAGAATTAATTATTTTGTCAAATTTTTACTCTCTATTTGTTAAGAAAGTTTTACGACATCATTATCTTAACATTCTAAAAGATCTGTCTTTTACTCTTTTATTTTTTTTATATAGAAACTTTGAATTTTATTGACGAGATAAATGGTTGTTTTGCTATAATCAAATTCACTTTATATTCATTCGATTTTTAAATACATAACTTAAATTCATAATTTTCATCAACGTTGAGTCCAGATGACGCAGTAAGCATTGAGGTGAATTAGCATCCACCGTTATTCTTAACTGTCTTTTTTTGGTCATATAAAGACGCACCAATGCCATGAAGACAGACGTTTCAAACAGAGGGACTAATTAAAAGGAGTTTGTCTCTTCGTCGCTACCATAAACTGCATCATGAATGTTGCTTTGTATCTTCCATGAGCACCAAGTTTGACATCGAGCTCTCGTAAATTATTTTTAGAAAAAAAAAAACACATGTAGAAAGCCATGCTTTCTAGCGCCGAACACAACAGTCTGTTGCGAAAAGAAAGGAAAATAAATCTCCAAACACTCGAGCGTTATTAGTGGGGCTAGGCTGGTTCAGCACACTTCTATGTTATCACGGTAGGAGCAGATCGTTCAGTGAATTCTTTCATCTTTGAGAGTTTAATGGCCACCTCTACCTGCGACACCAGCAGCGTCCAACTCATTATATTGCATAAGTTCCGACGAGTGAATTAGGAAAAAGGAAAAACTGCAGCAAATTAATTACTCACAAGCGGGGCAAGTGCTTCTTGTGAGTCCCTTCCTGTTTTTGTCGAATCATTCTCGTACTGCTCGATGTAGACTCGGATAGTAGCCCCCACAGAACCAGTCCCTGATAGCCGGTATACCTACAATTCACATCAGATGCAAAATGATGATATGGTTAACTCATTCCATTGAGAAAGATAGACACTTTCAGTTTCAATTGTGCCAGACGGTTGACGAAATTTAGTAAAATTATGACAGAGAAAATGAGAACATTTTTGTGCAAGGAGCTCTTTAAGCCCTGGGTCAGAATATAAAAGCACGCATATAACACTGACTGATTCGCAAAGGGAAGTAGGTGTTTTAGCATACCAGACGTGATCCATCGGCAAAGAGGAATCGGATGCCTTGATGTTTTGAGATGGAGCCGTCGACAGGATCTTTATATTCAAACTCATCAGCTTGAGCAATATCTGAAACATCTGATCTTATCTCCTTTATTGCCCTAAACAAAACAAGAAACAAATGCTTAACGAAATTAAGCGCACTTGATTGCTTCCTATACGACCATCCAAAAATAAACTTTTGATAGCGAGTACTCTACTACTCTGCTAAACCACAACTCCAGGTACCATCTGAAAAGGGTCCTTGAACAACAGAGAAGCACAAAAAAGAGAGCAGCAAATTTAAAATAGAGTATTGAGGGTTTTGATTCTGAAATACCTTGCAGATTATAGTTTCAACTAGCTTAATACTGAGTCTCTCTTTTTTGGGTGATCATGCTAGTTAGAAGCCCGTGTACCTTCTTACGCGAATCAATTACATCAACGGTTCAGAAGTCTTAGTCCATCAATGGTTCAAAAGTTTCAGGCAAATCATCAGCTAAACCATTCTACTACTTGACTTTAAATTGGACATGAGATATAAATTGGCAAGTGTTCGCTACATATACTGAGCACAAATTAGATAACAAAAATAGTTCACCAGATGAATTGAAAATAGAAGAAAACAAAGGTTAGAATCCTCTTGACTCTGAAACTTCCAATTAAACTTTCAGAAAGGAAGAAAGGATATATAATTTAGACAATACCAAGATCTTGGCATAGGTCCATGGCAAAATAAAATGTCATTAGGTTGGCATTCAAGAAAACAATAATAGGAAATAGCATGATATCTGAATGCTGCAGAGAAAATAACAAGTAGCATACTTGTTAAGATTAGGAAGTGACGATTGAAGGTTCACCAAATGTGCCATAAGTGCCTTGGCTCCTCCAGCATCAACATTCTTCACCAAAAATCAACATAAAACAAGGGCAACAAATCACCGAAAAAGAATTTTGAAAATTTTGATTCTCCATAATACCAAGTTTTGCATGAAACAACACATACCTCATAGTCGTAGCGAGTATAATAGTGACGTCCATAAGTGGCCCAATGCCCACGAACTATATCCTGAACAGTTATCATGTTTTTCCCATCTAGATTGTCCTTGTTTTTAAAAGCAAGAATTGAAAGCCAAGCTAAAACAGCCCAAATCCCATCCTTCTCACGAATATGATCAGAGCCTGCCAGAAAAGGCCATCAAATCCAGTGTTTTGTAAACCCCGTCCAGACCATGGAGTTAATTTTTTTTTAAATAAAAAAAAGGGGAAAACAGGTAAGAAATAAATAACCATTAGAACCACTTCTATTCAAATCGCATTCAAACCAAAATCCGATGGGTTATATTATTATTTATAAGTTTCTTAATCAAGATTTAATATTTACTACTACATGTCAAAAAAGTAATCCTGTTTAGGTCATCATAATATATTTGTATTTTATGATGGTGTACTAGAGCAAATTGTAATCTTGTTTAGATATTATTTTATTGAACATAAGTTTCTGCATCTTAAAGTAGGTTTATCTTTATTTTAATATTTATATAAAATACATTGTATCAAAAACAAATCCAATTATTGATGTCAGTTTTCAAGCCAACCGGTCTGACTAATTCAACTAATTGAACCCATAGTCACGTTCATCTTACTCCTCCATATCTATGTCACATGATGACAATCCAAGTTAAACACTTGGATCCATACCCATGTCAAGTACTCATATCCAAATTTGAGTAACATAGGCATGCAAACTCCAGTTTGAGTTCTATCTCCAGATGGATGCATAATAATGCATTGGAGTGCGAACAAGGACAATGATTGATATACACGATAACAATATGTTATGTGATAAACTGCGGATCTTCTAGTTTAAAAGCTAGCAAGCAGTCTTTATTACAAGATTAATGGAGGGACAGCCTACAATTTACAGCCAAAATGCATAGAGGGAATAAAATGATTTAACAAACCTGTCCCAAAGCTCTCTTCCCCACAAATTGAACACATTCCGGCATCCATCAAGTTGCCAAAAAATTTCCATCCAGTAGGTACCTGAAAAATGCCAGCTTATGTTTTAACTCTTTCAGTGTTAATCAAAAACTTTGATTTTTGTGAAATACCAACCTCAAAAAATCTGAGTTTCAATTTCTTTGCCACTACATCAAGGGCAGCAGATGTTGGCATACTCCTGAAGACCAGATCAGCAAAGTTAGCAGTGAAGAGTAAGGACTCTTGAAAAAAGTTGCTAAGTATGTGAAATTGTGTGTATCATATATGTGATCAATACATCACAGAATATTGTGATTTGTGGCCGAAGAGAATTTTGCTGTTGCATTTTAATTCAGTAATAAAAACTTAAGCTGAAGGGAAATCTTCACCATAAAAATTCCAGAAACATGAAATTTCAATATTTTTTTACATGACTTCCTCAGCTTGCAGTAATCATACTTTAAGAATCAAAATAAAATAGCAAAAGACGGATACTGCAACTGAATATTGCACATTAAAAGAACTTCATTACCTGGCCACCCCTTTCAAACCAGAGGCGAAGTATGGTATAGCATCAACCGCATTGGCAGCAATTATAGCAACCGAGTCTGATGGAGTGACAAAAAACCTAGTGATGCAGCATAATAACTCTAGATCATGCCTATAGTAGGTTTGTCAATCTTATCTGTTGAAACTCAAAATACCTTTTACCAAGGATCATGTTTCTGTCAGCATCACCATCAGCAGCTGCACCAAATTCAGGTGGTTCGCCTTTAGAGCTTGATTTTCCCAATCCCATTCTTTCAACCAATTCTTTTGCATAGGTCAAGTTAGGATCTGGATGACCACCTCCAAAGTCTTCCTATTTAAGGATGATCAATGGTTAATGAGATATAAGGGTACAATTGGCAATAATCTCCAATTGTAAAGTAAGAGATATCATTAAAGAGAAATCAAGAGACCTTAGGCGTGCAATTTAAAAGTGAAGATTCATTTGAACCAAGTTCATCAATGAAAATACGTTTCGCATAAATCCCAGCGACGCCATGGAGTGCATCATAGCTGAAAACAATAGATAACCAAAGTAAGAAAATCAGTGCAAAATCAAAGATATTAGCAAAGAGGATGAAGTACATACCAGAATGTGAACTTTGGATTCGCAAGTAGCTTTTGAATAGACTGGAAGTCAAAAATGGACCTGAAGATAATACATGAATATAATATAGGTACGGAAAATAACATATTTCAAATTATTTAAAGATATTCCCATTCTCTATACCTATATGACAAAACAAGTTAGTTTTTTGCATGAAAATAGTCACTTGTAACTTAGCTAGATAGAGCATCATTCTGTGCACTATAGCATCCTTGCTCCACTATGGTATACATTGATCATCATTAAAAATTAACGAAACGTTATGAAACTAGATTCAAAGCATTGCTGCTATATAAGATACCCTAGCATATACATTATTGAACTCACTGTAACAAGACAAAGGCTTACTTCATAAGTTTAACATAGTCAGTGGTGGAGTCAAAGACATCTACATCAAATGGACCTTCGGGTCCAGAGAAGCAGCTTACACTTGTAACAGAAATATCAAGCTGCAAAATAGTTTATTTGTCATCAAACTTCCATCAATTTTAAAATCAAAGATACCAAAAGAGAACCATGTAACTTAGAACATACATCAGGAAGATCTTCTGCGATGAAATATTCCTTTATCGTTGTAGTATTGGCATAGATCTTGTCAGTGATAGCTTCAGGAGCAGGCCCACCATTTTCCATGTTGTATTTTATTCCAAAATCCTAGTAAACCCAAAGTACAGAATTGAACAGATAACATCAGCATCAAAAGAAAGATTAACAAAAGGATGATAAATATATCAATATCAGAAATTGCATGCATCACAAGTTGTCCAATAGTTAGGGATCGCAGGTGCATTACCTTTTTAGTAACCCTTAATATCAGAAGTTTTAACTGCATTGAACTTGCTAAAAAGCTTTTTAAGGATAAAGTGATTCAATACAAGTTAAGAAAACATAAAAGAAAAGAATACAATACAAAAAATCGAAATCATTAGGAGTTAGTTGAGAAGGAAGGTGATTTAATGGTAGAATGTACATTTGAGGCCTTTTTTAATTAATGAAAAATATGAGGACTAGACATGAATACTTTTAAATGTAAAAAGAGGACCGGCTAAGACTTCTTATCTTTCAATATTGCATTTTGATTTATGATGTCTAGGAAGGCCTCCACCCTAGACTTCTCATCTTTCAATTTTGTACTATTATGATGCCTAGGAAGCCCTGCCTAAAATATTTGGTGAACAGGTCTCAAACTAGTCCAAAAGATAGTGCTTAGAAAGTCCCTAGGTCCATCTAATCCAAAAGATAGTATGTAGATTTTTAAAGCTAATGATGGATTGTTCTTTCATTGCAAGCCATAGCAAATTGGGTCTTGATTAACTGTACAAGAAGAAATAAACAAGCCACAATTCAGGGCATACTACATATCCATCCATATTTTACAACAGGAAGAAGAAAAATGTAGCATCACTGTGCATACCCCATTAAGAAAGCAATGTTACCACTAGTGAACTAAAAGGAGAGAGCAAATAGAATGTTTACATATGGTGAAACGGGAATATGCATAGAAATATACCTCATGTGGACCTCCTGGGTTGTGACTTGCGGTCAAGATAAAAGCTCCAGTGGCCTTTGATCCCTGAAGTAAGAGGCAACCAAAAACCAGGGAATTAATGCATTTTTTTTATTTTAGCAGAAGCAAAAGTAATGACTCGTCTAAAACCACCATAAATAGAGATGTGATTTATAAACAGTAGCGAGGCACTAACATCTGCACCAACTCTTTCACGTATGACCGCAGAAACTGCTGGGGTTGAGAGCAGACTATCTTTACCAATCCAAACACGTCTAACTCCATTTGCAGCAGCCATCTTAGTAATGATCTGATAGTACATGTAATGGACATTAATTTGATTAGTCTGGCAAATAATTGGATGAAATGTGTTTGCAATAGAATGATAAGAATCTTATATACTCATTGTTTCTCCTCCCTTCACTCTGCAAGCTTTTCTAAAATTTCTATATTTCCTAAAATACTGATTGGTAAAGTTCAAGATCAATGTTTGAAGCAATATGGATTGTCAAAAGCAACTTGAACCAATCAAACAAACCCATCTGCCACCAACTGTAGCTCCAAAAAATATCCAACTCTATGCTTCATTATGTGTAAAATCCAATTACATTTTGAAAACCAATAACCATTTTCCATATTGAATAAATACTTGAAACAGTTTAACAGTAACTAATTGGAATGAGTATAACTTAGTCGAGATGTATAAAGTACTATGTTGTTATAAAAAAAATAATTACATCAAATTTATAGCACTTAACATAGTACTCTATATAACTCAAATACCAAATGCGGGACCAACCCATCACATACAACTAATGGGGCCTAAGAACTCTACTTTTTGCTCAAGCAGGAGATAGATACTATTTATGTACAATTAATTACATAGAAAAAGAAAAAAAAAATCAAACTGAATTAGACATTTGACATCAATGAAGACAAAAACACTACCATAACAGTAGTTGAAAAGCTTGATGACAGTGCTCTGGGTTAAAGGTTGCATTGGACTTGACATCTTCAGGAGAGAAATCTTCAAAAGATGAAATTGGTGGAAATCTTGATATAGTTTCCTTCCTTGAAGGTACTCTGAAATTATATTTCATAGTTTGCAAGGTTGTGATGAAACTTATGAGAAGTTGCAAAATCAAATCGATTGAATATGGTTCCAACATCTACACCTGAGATAAGGAGTTAATATTAGGAGGGAGAGTAAGGTTCCAGAGTTAATATTAGGAGGGAGACAAAGGCTCCATTTGTTTCACGAAAAATATTTTTCAGGTTTTCCAATGTGTGCAATGAAAAATTATGGTTAATGGAAAATTTTGTTGGTCACCGAAATGTTTCTTTTAATTATAGACATTCTTTAAGGAAAATGAATGCCCTCGGAAAAAAATGGAAATCGATAAATTTGTTTTACTAATAAACTCCTTGTTCTTCAATTTTCATCTAGTGTATATAGTCTGATCGATTTGAGAAGGCTGATTCAGCTTGGTAAGCCAAAAAACATGGGCAGTTCAATAAGTCCGAGCAGGCCACAAGACCCGATTGGCCTAGGCAGTTTGAGCAGGTTGATTGAGCTGAGCGGTTGGGCAATCTGAATAGGCTAGAAACGTGGGTGGAAAAAAAGGGCTAGTTGATTCAGGGAAGGGGTGCATCAGGCCAACCAAGCCAGATTGGTCAATTTGATCGAACTGGCAGGTCAGGTTGATCGAGTCAACAGATAGTCGATTGAGTCAGTTGATTTAGATAGTTGATTAATTTGGGTGGGTCAGTTGGTTTAGGTGAGTCAGCCGGTCTGAATGATCTCAGTGGGCCAGACATGTTGCTGAGTTTGACTATGTTGGTTGAGCCAAACTGCTGACAAAACCTTGATAAGGATTTTTTTCGTGAGCACCAAATGCAGGAAAATATATTTTTTAAATAGGTTTTAGATTTTAGTGACACATTAAATAACAAAAAATAACCTATTTTCGTAGAAAAATATTTCTCCTAGAAAAATGTTTTTCACAAATAAATTATTTTTTTTTGCAAACAAACGGATCCTAAGTGGGAGTTAATATTAGGAAGGAGAATTAAGTAAAATCAATATAACTCCAACAGATTCAAAGAAGATTGTGTAGAATCTTTATTACATGAGGGGTTTCATAATTTTTGGAACATCAAAAGGTTGTGCAATTCATTGTCTCCCCCTTGGGGGATTGAGAGAGAGAGTTCACTATTCTTTTGTTCAAAAAAAAAAAAAAGTTATCATATTTAAAGTTTTATAGTACTTAACAGTATACCCCCATAACTCAAAAACGTAATGTGGGAGCTAAATTCAAAACACTAACAAACCTAATAACTAACAAACTAAATCAAGATGACAAAAAACATGTTTCATGAATTGAGGTTGGAAATATCATCCAATGAACATGAAATTGGCTCCTAAGTTATTGACACCATCAAACATTGTTCTCATCACCACCACGTGAAAACTTGCAATCTTCTCTCATGGGGCTTATCTCCACAAGCCTTGCTATACAATTTGTAGAAGTTTGGACAAATAGTAACTTGGTACTACAATGATGTCATTTGCAAATAACAACTTCAATAACTCCAATTTTCCTAATTGAAACAATCCGTCAGAATTAAATATCAAAAGATATGAAATCCATACTATAAAAGTTGATAAGTTGTTCAATTTAAAAATTCATTCAGCAACTACAAAACATATATCAAAGTACAGAGTAAAAATTTATAAAACATAGTATGCACAAGAAAATGTAATTATGTACAAAAGAGTACCTGGACAGCATCCTTTGAGAAATAACGACCATCCCCTGAAACAACAATAGTAGCCCCTGCACCAACATAGTATGTTAAACTACAATACACGGAGAATTATTCACCATATAACTTTCAAGTTTAAGTAACTGTTGATCAAAATCAATGACTAAATGGAACATCCAAAAAAAAATGAGATTGGAATAGAGTCCACAGAAACACTTGAAAGATTTTCTTTAGTGCCTTGTGAGCATAATTGCAATTCCATTTTAGAGAATGGTGGAGAAACCATCCGTCTTTATTATATTAAGCGGACAAAAGCTACTAAAAAGAGTAGTCCGGTGCACAAAGCTTCCACTATGCGGAGTTCCGGAGAAGGGTCTATTGTACACAGTTTTATTCTGCTTTACAAGATGTTATTTCTAGGACTCGAACCCGTGACCTCTAGTTCACAAGGCAGTAACTTTATCGTTGCGCCAAGGCTCCCCTTCATACAAAAGCTACTATTAGGCAAAATAATAATAATAATAATAATAAAAGTAAATAAAAAATAATATAAACAAGAAAAGGACGAAAAAACAAAAGAAGAGTACTCCTACTGAAGCTTAAGGGTTATATACAAGGGTATCAACAAGTAACCCAATTCAATCCAATTGAACTGGGTCATACATTTTAAACATGAGGCCCGACTTCGATGGACTTGGCTCAAGGATCTCAAAAAGTCTTGTTGAATCAGTTTCATGTTTGGGGTATACCAAATAGATAAAAACACTCAAGTTAGATTCATATTATCAAGGAATCAGGTTTTTTTTCCATAACTAAACATGTAGTTATCCATTTCCTAACATAAGTTATGTCGGTTAATGGCTCTTCAGGTTTAATTAAACATTCAAAACCTGACCGGCAACAAAAATTCAAACTCAAGAACAACGATGCATCCAAGACTGTATTTGAGGAACTTTTTGGAAACCTCTGGTCAATGAAAGCAATAGTCATTAATGTAATATCAGTGCATACGTGGTAGATTAACTTGGAAATAATGTAAATACTTTATCGCCATGGAAGCATAGACTAAAGCTAAGAGGTTTCTTTCATGCCCCAAAGCAAAATGTTTATGTACTGGCCATGTTGTACCATGTAGACCTGTCGTACACAACACACACCATACCAGCAGTCTCAACATATTATGTTCATGGGAAGGAGAAAATGACACTACCTTCTCAGAAAGCCACAATTAATCTGTGCAAATTGTTACATAATGTAGTAGAGCAAGATACTGATGGGAGCTGTTAAAATTATAATTTTTGTCCATATCATTATGGCTCTCATCCAGGACTCCACCATTAAATTTATTTTCTATATTGATTTGTATTGAAAAGTTCAACTTAACTTAACCCAAGGAAAACAGTTTGGATTCTGTCCAATATGAAATTACCAGTCAATACTCAATTTCATGTTACGCCTGACTCATAAGCAAGGAAAGTAGTACTGAATCAAAAAATGTGAACTTTTCCTTGTAATAGCAATATTTTTTTAATTATAAGTACAACATAACAAGTTATGAATTCCAACTGTCAAGGGTTAGCTACATGGATCTTTTCCGTCCATTAAGCTGTGTAAACCCAAATCTCACTAATAAGCTTTCTTACATTCTTTGACTATTAGTATAATATAAATGACAGAGAGTAAACATCCAGAGCAATAATTTTGAACTAAAACTAGAATCCAAAAGGTGTAAATAAATAAAGTAAGCAAACTAGCATCATCTTACACAAACAAATTACATTAGAATTGTTCAGAACATACTACTGGAGCAACAATTAAGAAAGAGAAGTTAAAAAAATGTACCCTTGACTTTATCAGCGGGAAGGGCATTAAAAGTTGATTGAACAAAGTTGTGCAGGTAATGTGGCTGCTTAAAAACTGTCACCTGTAGGCAAGACAGAGTATACAGGTTAAAAAAAAGTTACTTCAGAAAGTATCTCATGTTCCATCAGAAATCCTAGTGGTCTCATTTATTAGACAAACAGGAGACAATTTATGCAGATCAATAGCACTCATATCCCTGACATTCTGCTCAAAGAATTACGAATTTTAACAATATTGAACTCACTCATAACTTTGATTTTTTTTTTTTTAAATTTAGTTTGTCGTTATCACATAAGGTTCTTTTTTGTTATCCTAGAAAGGTGCTATGCCTCTTTTACAGAAAACACAGTTTGTGTTAACTATATATCTAACTAATAAATGATCAAGATCAGAGAACTACAGTACAAGGATCATCAACCATTGAGCTAAAAAATATAGCAGATGCAGAAATAAATAACCACCACATTGAACAATTCAATGGTATCTAACATGAAGATCAGAATTAAAATCATATATTTGTATGATAAATCAGACAGTTCTTATGTCATGGTTATAGGGCGACTTGAACTTCTTCTTTGTTTTTAATGCAAGGAAAAAAGGAAAAGTGTTGCATATGCTGGAAGATAAGATAGGCATGAAATCACACTTTGCAGGAAGCAAAGTACTGATCAGCAAAATAGTTTCCTTTCTCAAACACTCTCCAAACTCCGACCAGACAGTAAGAGCTACTAGATTGATTAGTACGCAACAAACACAAAATGACTGCAATATAACTCACAAAAGAAGGAAAGAAACCAAAAAGAGAGGGGAAATAATCCTAGAACAATAAGATCGATGCAAAATCCATAGCCTCGCCATTGATCCACGTCATATTTAGAAATCAATGCCGAACAAGATCTGCCACGATCTAGCGAAATACGTATAATCCGAATATGCTGAAAGCTCATCTAGTCAAAACAGGCATAGCAAATCCAAGAACAGGCAGATCCAAGTAAAAAAAATAGCATATCCAAGAGTCTATGGCATTGATCTGAGCATAATCAGAAACCAAAAACCATATCCACGAGCCTACAGCATCGATCTGAACATAACCAGAAGCTACTAAACCCACTCGCAAGCACGGAAAAGGAAAAAATTTGAACAAAAAGCCAGGCGATCTATCACTTCAGATCATCAAAGAAAAACGATACGGTGAATTAGAGAGCAAAGACGTAACCACACAAAATCAGCAGCTTAGATGCTCACAAGAACCTGAATCGAAAAGGCAAATTTTCCCAATCGCCATCAAAACGAGATCACCACGATCTACCGAAGCCGCTAACTGCACGGACAATCCAAAACCTCGTCCACTAAAAGCTAAAAAAATCATGAAGAAAAAAAAAGGTAATCCAAGACCATGCATATAGAAACAAGCTAATCGCAGTCCAGTGCGATAACCACCACCAAAACCATATCTGCAGCGGAGGAACGAAGGGAAGATCGATCGACTGCGCACCTTCTTCCTGAGGCCGGAAGTGCCGGGTTTTTGTCCATCGAAAGGGTTGGTTTCTTTTCGGGTCACCGTGAACACCACCATGTCGATGAGAGAGAAACGACGACAGCCGAGGGGAATCGGATCGATGCAGCCGAGAAGGAGAAATATGAGCATAAATAGAGAAGGATATGGCGCCTCCGCTACGCTCCACGGAGAAAGTAGCGATTCTCCGTTCTCGTATCGCACTCAAATGGGCCTCCTCGTGGGCCTCCAAATTAAAAATGCTCATTCAATGTTTCATTTTATGAAAAATGAGCTTGATTCCCCACCCCCACACTCACTATATTAAAAAGAAGATATACTCACCTCCCCATAGCACGAGAATCACAGTTTGATCTTCTGTTAAAATATATTCGGGGTGAATTTTGAAAATTTTGTGCAAAATAGAGTACGGCTTTGGGCGTTAACTGTGGAAGCCGAGCTGGACCATTGAGCTACGAACACTTTCGGATTTACCTCCGTGGTCGGTAGAGACTTCACTTAGAAGAATTGTGAGTTCCACGAAAAAGATCCGTGGGGTCGGATTGACTGCTCCTGAGATTAGTCGAGTTGAATGCTCGAATGGTGCAACTATTGAAGTCGAGTTGGACCACTGAGCTGCGAGCACTTTCGAATTTACACTGATGGTCGGTGGAGACTTCACTTGGAAAAATTGTGAATTCCTCGAAAAAAATCCGTGGAATCGAATTGATCACTTTTAAAATTAATCAGACTGAAAGCTCGAATATCTTACGTTACTTACAAAAAAAAATAACATATACTCTTAACGGTGGGCCGGCGGCTCTCAATTATTTGCATTTTAGGGTAGGAAAAAAAAGTTGGCAAATTGGATATGTTTTCGCGTTGAAGATCAAGTTCAATTCCTAATCCATCGGATATTATTCTCTGTGTGTCTGTAGGATTCCCTTGACAACGACACATCCTTTTCTTTAAAGAATAAATACTCTATTTAATCTTTGTTTTGTGAAAGTGTTAGGTCAATGAAAGCGAAGCGCAACTGAACCAGGTTCCAGTTTGGTTCTTTGGGCAACGTTTATGGAGATAACAAGTGCGTTTATTTCAGTGGGTGTTGCTCTATTTAATTAGTTCGTCTCAATCGATCTCTAACCAGTTGTTAGCATGGATGACAACGCCTCGATAAGAAAGAAAAAAAAAATGTTTGAAAAAAGGCATGCTGATGAAGAGTTTGAGAAGTAGCATCCGGCTGTGCACATCCCACACAAATAAGACTTGGTAAACAATGTGGCAACCTTTAGAAGTGAGGAATGTCCAAATGCGTCGTGTCCATCCACGTACTGCAGACTAACAATATAACATTAGAAAAACCAAAATTTTACATCGAATCGATATTACACAGTGACACAAATACTGACGGATTCAGGTTATAACAGCAGTCGATGAAAGAGCTGGTGTTGTTTGAAGAAGATGAGATGGGAGATTTCAGTGTCATCGTGTCTTTTAATCTCCAAGAACATTTCGCTTCTTGGCAGTGTTCATATACGGCCTGAGGACCCATTCTTTCTGAGCTTCATTTTGGTGATCGACCGTCCCAAGAATGATCTGTAGGGTAGTAGTCGAAGGGGGGGAAAAAAAACAAGCACATAAGTGGCCCGCAGGCGAACACGTTGAACTAACATTATGCTTTGAAATTAGGAGAACTGAAGATGATTGAACTTGGGAAGGGGGGACTACCTGATAAAGCCGTAATTCAAATCGAGGGCCGACCTCCTTTAGTTCGACCGAGTTTGGGCCGCCGCGTTTCTCATACACATGATGCCTGATTCAGAAAATGAAACAGTAAATCATGTTAAATTGTGCAGATCAGGAAGTTACATATACATCTTTACATGGCACATAGGTTGATCAATGAACCATCTTTTGCCCAAATTGACTTCGAGATATCAAATGATAATTTATGAAACAACGCGCTGAATGCATATGCATATTAGAAGTTGATCGAGCAACTCAATCACTACCTGAAGTGTTGTATCCAGGAAACAAAAGGTAGGCTAAAGATTATCAGGCAGTGCTGATTCACAAACAAGAAGTATTTCATAAACCTAAATCCCATTCACATATCGTAATTGAAATAAAAGGAATCTCATATTTCATCAAAACTGTCTAGTTTTAAACATTGAATAACTGGAATTCTCAGTGTTATAATTCAGAACAATCTAGTATTTCAGATCGGCTGCAAGAATCCTTTGAACTGTATAAAAAGCTATACTAGTGGTAATTGCAAAAAAGGAGGAATGACATATTTTTATAAAAAATATCTTTATTTTTAACCATAGAAAATACTAAGATTGGCTATGGAGTTATAATCCAAAACAATATTCATCATCAGACTGTATTTGTCCAAATTATTTATTATTTGAGGTAACTGCATAAACTTTATCCTTCCATAAAGCTCTATGAAAGACTATACTACTAGCATTCTTGGAATAAGTTAAAGATTTCCTTATTCCATTTAACTAATATTTTCTTTAGTCATTGAATACAACTTATACCTTCCACATCAAGACTGTTACCACTTACACAGTCCTTATGATTCTTACCTATTTTCCCTCATTTTACCATGTCACTCGGCCAATACCTATATGGATCCCCCAAGTTGGATCAGCGTAGGCAGAGGTGAATCAGATCTTGATGGAGAAATCAGCTATCGCTCAGAGATAATCAGAGAAGTTTAAAAAACTCAAGCTTCATAAAAATTACCCAAAATGAGTTTAGATTCCACAAGAAAATGAATGTAACCAATTAAAATTTGGCTAAATTCAAATCCATAAAAGATGAAATAGAGTCGAATTTTGTTGAAATAGATTGAATCAACAGAAAATTCAAGGATTTAGCAAATAGTTTGCTGACCCAACATGAATTCTAGCAAACACGCAGATTGTGTCCCCTCAAGCGTCTTATATTCTAACTTAAATTCCTCAAGCTTGTGTCCACTCAAGATTGTTACAATATTGATCACTTAATCTAAGACTGAGTCTTGTCTGTCTCTCTCTCTCACACACACACACACAGTTGATTGAGAGATATTATTGTTGATTTGAACAAAGCTTGATTCAGATGTGATTTGTCACAATTAAATCTCTATAATCCGAAATATTAAATAATAGTCAAATAATATCAAATATGATTTTAATGATTTCTATTAACACATTTTTATTGCATTTTTTGTTATAATACATTTTTAATATTTATTGCTTTGAAATTAATAGATATGATTATTATTTACTAACCATGTGCATTTACATTAATGATCTACTATTACCAAATACTTCTAACCAATACTTTTATTAAATAACAATAATATAATATTATTAACATGAAAATGATATCATATACCACTACTACATTGTAAAAAAGAAAGCCCCGTGTATAAAACTCCTCCCGCTAATATGGGGTCAATATGGGGTCTCGGGAAGGGTTGGACATAACTTTACATTGCTAGAGGTTATTTCCACGACTTGAACTTGTGATCACAAGATCACGCAGCAACAACTTTACCATTGCACCAAAACTCCCCTTCGTATACCGCCACTATATTGTGATAATATATTTTGTATTACTAATCTAACAATAATATTCAATGAAACATATATATATATATATATATATAGTGAACACAATTTATTATCTAACATAGGAAACTATTATTTTGTTATTTCTTAATGATTCTAATTTCACCAATCCAACCAATTTGATATAACCTATTTTGAAGTTTTTTTTTTTAATCATCCAATTCCAATACCAATTTTGACAACAATGTATAAGAGCTACAATTAATTGCTATTATTTTATCAACTCTTGAAGTAGCAATTTTGACCCACTATCCCTTTTATATGCACAAAAAAGTTTGATGTCTAAACACCTGAAAGCAGGGTATGAGTAAAATGCCTAACCAGAGTCGGATAAACGAAAATCTAAGAATAAATCGTGAAGGCCAAGGAGTACCTGAATGAGATGTAATCAGACCTGTTGGCAAATGTGATTATTCGTTTAGTCTCAGGTTTAGGCACAGGAAAGAGATGTTTAAGGATATTTGCAGTCCTTTGACCAAGCTGTAGTTATTCACAATGAAGCAAATCAAGTCCAAGGAAAAAAGAGTATTCATGTCAATGCAGAAAGTTAGAGAAAGATAAGGCGATGCAAATGTGCACTGAACAAAATATCCATCTCTGCAAAATTTTCAACAAGTGTAAAACTAAGTACAATAATCAATAATCAACAAAGCAAGATATTGATGAAGAATCTTTTCATTAATAGTTCTCCCAATATGTCCAAGGCTCTTCCTTTCCCACTATTCAAACCTACTAAAATCAATGTGTATAAAGTCTGAATCATCTAAAGGCACAAACCACAGCTAACAATATGAACACACAAGGCTAGCATGCCCATTGTTCAATGGTTTAGGTTTTTCTATTTCAGCGACAGTTTTCAGCTTCAGGGTAGCTTTATAAACCAATATAATCTACTAGCAATAAGGATCAATTGACCAGTAAAATGAGACGACGACAACAACAAAGCCTTATCCCACTAGATGAGGTCGGCTATATGGATCCTTCTACGTTATTGGACTCTATCCCCTAATATATAATCATATATATTTAAATAAATTTTATCTTATTTTATCAAGTTTTTTTTTATCTTCCTCTTCTTCGTTTGATGTGCATATTTGACATCGTTTCACATCGCTTAACTGGAGCATTTATTGGTCGTTTAAGTACATGTTCGTACCACCTCAAATGTGTCTATCGGAGCTTTCCTTCAATAAATGCAACACTGACTTTTTTTCTAATGCTCTCATTTCTTATTCTGTCCATCCTCATATGTCCGCACATTCACCTTGACATCCTCATCTCTGCAACTCTCATCTTTTGTTCATGTGTTCGAGTCGTAGCCCAACATTCAGCGTCATATAACATAGTAGATCTAATCGTCGTTTTGTAAAACTTCCCTTTAAGTTTTAGAGACACTTTACGATCACATAAAACACCCGACATTTTTCTCCATTTCAACCATCCTACTTGTATTCTATGTAAGACATCTCTCGCAATCTCTCCATCTTACAAAAATGATCCTAAATATTTAAAGCTCTCAGTTCCAGACAACTCGTCATCTCCTATCTCAATACTTGTCTCATTACGTCTAATATTGTTAAACTTAAATTTCATATATTTTGTTTTTACTCTATTAAGCCTAAAACCTTTCACTTCTAGTATTTCCCGCCAAGATTCTAGTTTAACATTTACTCCTTCACGTGTCATCTACCAAAACAATATTATCTGCAAACAACATGCACCACGGTACTGTATCTTGAATGTGTCCAGTGAGTTCGTCTATTATTAGTGTAAAAAGATAGAGACTTAAAACTGATCCTTGATGTAACCCTATCTTTATTGAAAATACTTCAGTTAATCCGTCTGAAGTCTTCACTCTGGTCATTACTTCCTCATACATATCCTTAATTAGTTCAATATATGTTACACTAAGACCTCTTTTTTCTAAAATTCTCCATATAATTTCTCTTAGAACTCTATCATAAATTTTTTCTAATTCAATGAATGTCATGTGTAGATCCTGCTTTTGCTCTCGATACTTTTTAATTAGTTATCTTTATTGTCGACCTTGCCGACATGAATCCAAATTGATTTTCAAGAACCATGGTATGACTCATTAGTTTAATACCAATAAAGATACTTAATCTTTTTTCTATTACTCTTTCCCAAAGTTTCATGGTATGACTCATTAGTTTAATACCCCTATAATTTTTACAAATTTGTATGTCTCCCTTATTCTTATATAAGGAAATTATGATACTTACCTTCTATTGAGCAAACATCCTTTTTGTTTTCAATATCATGCTAAATAATTTTGTAAGTCATTCAATATCTTGTTTCCCTAGGCACTTCCATACCTCTATCGGAATATCATCTGGTCCAATGGCTTTTTCGTTTTACATTCCATTTAAAGTTTGTTCTACTTCTGAAATTTGAATTCTATGATAAAAATTTAAATTTCTACTCATTTGACCTACTTAAATTACCTAAATTAAATTGGTCTCCTAAACCTTCATTAAAAAGTTGATAAAAATATCTCTTCCACCACTCTTTTATTTTTTCATCATTTACTAATACCCTATTACATTCATCTTTAATACAACTTATTTGATTAAGATCTTTTGTCTTCCTCTCTCTCACTTTAGTTATTCCATAAATATCTCTTTCTCCTTCTTTTGTATTTAATTTTCAATATAACCGTTCAAAAGTTTCAGTCTTAGCTACATTCATTGCTTTTTTAGCTTCTTTCTTAACTATTGTATATTTTTTCAAATTTTTCTCATTTTTACAAATATATAATTTCTTATAGGTTGTTCGTTCTTCCTTGACTTTCTTTTGCACTTTCTCATTCCACCACTAAGATTCTTTACTTGGTGGTGCATACTCCTTTGACTCACCGAGTATACTCTTGGCTACTATTTTCAACTTTAATACCATCTTATCCCATGTCGTATTAGGATCACTGCATATTTCATCTAATACTTATACTCCTACCTTCTCTTTAAATATATTTAGTTTCTTATCCTTTAACTTCCACCACTCAATTATAGAAGTCGTATATACTTTTCTTCTATTAATATTATGTTTAAGGCATATATCCAATACTACTAACCTATGTTGAGTAATTAAACTTTCTCCAGGGATAACCTTACAATCGTTATAAATTTTTCTATCTCTCTTCCTGACCATAAGAAAGTCAATTTGTGATTTATTATTTCCACTTTTGAACGTGACTAAGTGTTTTTCTTTTTTCTTAAAAATTGTATTAGCTAGTATAAAATAATATGTTATTACAAAATCCAATATAATTTTACCTTCTTTATTTATTGTTCTAATCCCATAACCCCCATACACCCTCTCATATTCGTCAATTTTCACTCCGACATGCCCATTTAAATCGTCTCCTATTAAAATAATTTCATTTGATGAAATATTTTGTAATACTTCATCTAAGTCATCTCAAAACCTTAATTTGGTGTTTTCATCTAATCCTATTTGAGATGCATATATACTAATTACGTTCATAGTTTCTTTATCCACTACTATTTTGAAAGCTATAATTCTATTCTCTTTTCTAATTACTCTTTCAATTTCATCCTTTAACGAACTACCTATAATAATACCCACTCCATTTTTTGTTTCTCTTACTTGTATATTATAACTTAAAACCCGAGTTCTCTATCATCTTTGCCTTCTCACCTACCCATTTTATCTTTTGTACACACACAATATTAATTTTTCTCCTAATTATCATATCTATTATCTCCATTATTTTACCAGTGAAGACTCCTATATTCCATGTACCAAATCATAGACTATTAATTTTTCTATAATATTTGTTTTTACCCAATCTATGATGTGAGAACTTTTGTTTATTTAACACTACACTCAAATTCTCATGAAGATGTAGCGGTCATTGTCGATACGTTGCAGTCGGACCCTGCAATGCGAACTCTTGTACATTTTTCACGACACCCAAATTCTGAAGATGTAGCGGTCCTTGCCGAGACGTTACAGTCGGACCCTATAACGTGTTCCTTCCGGAGAACAACCTAGCATTAGTATAATAGTTTGATTGATCCATTCATTGAACATTTGTCTTAGTTTAACGTTGGCTCGCAACCTAACGTAACCCTCCTATTTTATCCGGGCTTGAGACCGACCACGACAAGATTAACTCGTCATGGGAGGAGTTGTCAGTAAAATAAGAACTTCCCAAAAAAAATAAAGGAGGTATCAAGGGCATACTTTGCTTGAAAATTTGTCCAGAATCAGATGAGGATAAGCCTCAGACATTGTCCCCATTGCTTTTTTGTCTTTGATATCATGCCTGGTCACCTACAGACAAGGACATGTACAGATGCTTCAAAAATGTACAAACTGTAGAAGATACAAAATTTACTTCCACATACCACATTCAGCAACTCAAAGAATGCAGTTGGACCAAATGGCAAGTGGCAAATGACCAAATTATCAGGTTCACCGCGATGTTCATGCACAAAAATAACATCTGTATATTCATGCGCTCGGCAAGACTCAACAATTTCTGAGATCACCTACAAAACAATGTATACATGTGTCAGCTGACAGCGTGAAAATATTTATAAAAAATCCAATAAATAGATAAGAATCTCTAACAACATAAATCCTTTTATAAAAATGGCACTATGAAGTTTATTTTTTAAACAAAATTCAAATCATAAAAATGAGGATGACCATGATATGCAATGGATTCCCATGCCCTTAGCATTAATAAATTTCATCCCGCCAACAAAATGTCAACAAGTGTGGCAAAACAAATGAGTTAATTTATAAAAAGCAATAACTAAATACAAATAAATTGCAAGATAAAGTTTCGCTAAGCTTCGATTTGTGAAGAATATAGAATATGTAAACTCGAGCATACAATGACACTTATAAGTGCATGCCTCAGTTTAATAGAAATATACTAGCAAAAGAATTGAGGAACATACCTGACTACCACGGTTCATTCTTGTTGCGTTGGGAAATACCAATTTTAATTCCTAAATGAATAACATAATCACGTCAAACTTATGGACAGAACTTTGCGATGCTTCGACGTAACAGCACCAGGTGACATATGACTATTGGGAGGGTACAGAAACACTCACTTTAACAAACTGAACAAGACGCTGGCTTGGCTCACGAGATGTAGTCAACAAAATCTTTGGATTCTTTTCTGATGCGGTGGAATACTCATCGTCTATATGTGTTTTTTGAACTACAAGGAAAAAAAGGAGAAAAAGAAAAGCGAAAATTTTCAATTACCATAAACTTAGTGACTCTGACCAAGGCACCATCGATAGACACAGGAGCAGAACCTGCAGTGTATTCATCCTCGAGGTCGATCTCTTGACGGAGCGCAGCCTCTTCATTCCTCAACTCGGTAGGAATAGGCTTCCCCTCTGTCATGGAACAAAATCCTTCAGATTTAAAAAAAAAAAAAACAAAGGCATTATTTGATTTCTACGGGAAAGGATAAATACAGAAACCTTCGAGGGCTTCTCGGATCTTCCGCTTCTTCTCGTAGAACTCGCGCTCCTTCCCTTCCAAGCTCTTTCTGTAGAGGTACTCCCTCCTCAGCCTTATGTTCCGCCGCAACATCTCTCACACTTCCGACCGCTCGCTCAGCGCAGAGGGTAAAGTGAAAAGGAACGATGAGCCGGCGGTGCTGGAGGCGGCGTTCGTCGGCCGTGCAAGCTGGAAAACGGAAGGCGGCGAAGAACGCGTGGAAAAACCCTAAACTCGTAACAAGAGATATTTAATGCGTTTCGGGATTATTATTGATAATATTCATCTAAAATTATTAATAAAAATTGTGTTTGGTTTAGAATTTAAAAGATTATCAAATCGTTTTTTTTATTTTCTGAATTATGAATTTTTTTTTTCAAAAATATTGTTTGATTTTTATCATTTTAAATAAAAATATATTTATCAATTTATTAAATAGCAATTCAATTATATATAAATTAATAATATAATTAAAATCCTAATTGATCAACTAAGACAGTCGTCGTCGTCGCCATCGTTATCGTCGTCGTCACCCGTTGCCCGCTGCCCATCGCCCTCCACCCATCATCGCCCATCGATCGTCGTCGCCTGCTGTAGACCGTCGATCGTCAACAACGGATGTCAATCGATCGTCAATCGTCAATCGTCGATCTTCATAGTCAAGCACCAACCACTGTCATTAGTTGTCGATCGTGACCATCGACATCAATTGCCGATGCAGTTGTCACTCGCTGTCATCTAACTGGACAATAAGGCCATCGTCTCGATCGATACGACCATAAACAAATTTATTTCGTAGTGAACCGAATTTTATAATCGAATAGATAATATAATAAAATATTAAATTAGATGATACCTTAATACTTCCAAACAAATAAATTTTAATTATATTCTTTCCAATTGAACTAAATTATGTTTCATTTCTTATAATTTTGATAATGTGATTATCTAATAATCACATGATTAAAATTATACATTATAACTAGAACAAAACACACCCTATTTAAAAAAATTTGAGAGCATTTATTAAATAACAGGCCCTGTAGGGGTGATTACGTTAAATCATTGAAATTTTGTTTCTGGCTACTGTATTGTTCTATTATTTTTAGATTTATTATATTTGGTTTCTCAAAAAAAAAAATATCAATATCTTAAATTTCTTTAAAAACAAATCATAATTTTTAACTTAAAAAATACTCTCAAAATAGCTCCGAGTTTCCACATGGATGATTTGTGAAAAAAAAAAAAAACAGCCCGCCAAGAGCAAGTCTTCAATAAAATAATTTTATAATTTAAATTTTTATTTGTTTAAAAAAAATTAATAAAAAAATGAAACAATTATTGAACAGTCACATCGATAAATTTTTAACCGTTATTCGTTCGAAGGTTTAATTATTATTTTAAAAAATTATTACATTTTTTATATATAATATAAAATATAATTAAAGAATGGAATTCATATAAAAAATATTAGAAGATTTTTTTTATAGCACGAACATAAATGAGATTTTTTTTATTGATATTAGGATATTCAAATTTTCGACCTAATTAATCAGGAAAACGCTCATAACTTTTATACGATTTAACTCGGACTCCATAATCACATCATTCTTAAATGATAGTTCAATATCAAAATCGTACTCTATCCTCTAGACAAATTCCTGGGCCTCATGACTATTTGAATGGATTTTTTTTTAAATTTATCGTCGAATGATGTCGCTAAATATAGACCCGACAAATCGGATAATGGATCGGATTCGTGTCTTGACACGATCTAGACACGATCCAAAAACGTTAATCCATATCCAATCCGTTTAATTTTTCGTGTCAATGGGTTCAATCCGAATACGAACCGCTTAATTTCGGATAGACACGATATGATCCATTAAACACGAAAAATACGTATAAAATGGATTGCAAGACACGATCCGAACCAATAGACACAAAAATACAACAATTTAAGCAAAGTATAAAATGGATTACTATACATGATCCAAACTAATAGACACGAAAAGACCCATAACCATAAGCACATGATAATGTAATAACTTAAGCAAATAAGCTTACAACAAATTAATAATTCTCACAATCCGTTCCACGCTGTACAATACGGATTACAAGTGCATGACAATAAAACACACCCCCAAAATTATCATAAAAATATAAAATGAATTTCAAAAATTATCATTATCATTAAAACTTGTAGAGATTACACAAATGTCATCCATCTTTTTCATCTCTCATTGCTAAAAGAGTCATTTTTGTCAATTATATTGGAAAGATACCACCATCAATGCTGGACATCAAGATGAACATAGATAATTTTGATGAAACTTGTCAAATAAATAAATGCAAATCAGAACATGTACATCAATATTAAAATTTTATGTTCTTGTACCTGTCAAGTGAGTAAAAGCCCTAAACTACTACCATCAACTTGTAGATGAATGTTCTGCTCATGAAGAGATACGATATGATTGTAATATTACTCAAAATAAATTTCATTTAAGAAAAAGAATAACCATACTAAAAAATATCAACTAACCAATATTTCTTGAATCTTCGGTTGAAGGGTCAAAGTTTAACACAACAATATCCTTTGTAAGTTCCTCAAGCTTCATAAGATCCTCATTGTCAAGATTCTCAGCACGTGCAGTTTCTAAAATAAGATAATTAAAGGTATATCTTAAATGAGTAGTTGTATAAAAATTAAATTATTAGAATAAATGAAACAAACTTTACCTTTCAAATTCACAATCCAATTTTTATTACAAAGAAGTGCTTCTACAACTTCTGGTTTGAGACGACTTCGATATTGATTAAGAATTCTCCCTCCCATGCTAAATGCAGACTCGGATGCAACTGTGGATATCGGAATGGTTAGCACATCACGAGCCATTGTAGCAACTTGTGGATATCGAAATTGTTCAGATTTTTAAAAATTCAAAACATCAATCTTAGAGTTTCTATCAACTCTTGGTGTGTCTAAATACAACTCCAATTGTGTCTTTTGATTTTCGATATCAAGCGATTCCCTTTAAAAAGTATCAAAATCCTACATCAAATAAAAATTGAACAAATTAATAACAAGTAAATTCATGATAATATAAATGGAGCAGAATTCTTAATTTCTCTAAAAATGTACATTTAACAAATCACATTCTGCATTCTCATGTGATGAACTACTCTTATTAGATACTTATTTGAAGCAAGAAGAGGCAATAGAGGTCTTGTCTGCATACTCATCAAAGAGAGAGAACAACTTGCAACGAACCTTCATAATTTCAATGGAGCTAGTTTCCGAATAACACTTCTTTAAACAAAACTCCACAAAATGAAACTTATATCGTGGATCTAATATCACACCAATATCAAAACGACATCAGACTAATACTTATTAAATTTTTCCATCATTCTATTTGTCATCGATCGGATATAGTAAAATACAAGACAAAAGCTCCAGGAAAGTATAAATGTGATGTCGGATACTTTGTTTCAGAAAATTCACGAGTCAAGTCATAGAGGACAGATAAAAATTTCATAATCTTTTCAGCTCTCTTCCATTGTTCTGTCGAAGGGCAATGTTTATAGTTTGAATCACTCAACTCCATATGACATAATGCATGCCGGTATAAAATAGCACTCTCAAGCATGAGATATGTAGAATTCCATCTCGTGGGAACATCCTGCCTCAACCTCCTTTTTGTCTCAATAGACATAAGATTGATGCATTCATTAAGCTTGTCCTTTCTCGCTTGTGATCCCTTGACATACTTAATGGTTTCTTTAATTTTACTCACCACAATATCAACCTCTTGCAACCCTTCCTTCACAATCACGTTCAGAATATGTGCACAATAACGCAAATGAAAGAATTCTCCATTCATTAACAAAGCATTCCTTATATTCAATTGAAACTTCAAGACATTCATAGTAACATCATTAGCGGAGGCATTATTCAGAGTCAATGAGACAATCTTATTCTCAATTCTCCACTCAAAAATCAAGACAATTTTTTTTTTTTGCAATTGCAACTCCAGTATGAGGCGGAGGCAAGAGAGAAAAGTGTAAAATAACTTTTTGTAGCTCCCAATTGTTGTTTATGAAGTGTCCCGTCAAACAAATATATCCATCAGTCGCTATAGAAGTCAACATATCAGATGTCAAGGAAATTCAACTAGAATTACCATCTAACAAAGATCTTAACTTCAACTTATTTGTTTGGTTCATTTGCAACACACGAGCTTTCACAGTATTTCTAGTCACAATATGCAAATCAGGACTCAAAAGCGTACGAATACCCTCATATTCGACAAATTGAAATGGTAAATCATGGAGGACAATAGTCGTGACAAGCAAATCTAGGAATATCTCAGGATCAAACCTATTTGCAAGCACTCCAATTGATCTATTTTCTTGTGCTAAAAGCAATTGCCCAATATCAGCCACATTTTTTCTAACACAACTTCTTATGTGCTTTTGCATATTTCCAGTTCCATTCTTGCTATCACTAGAGTACATGACACCACACTTCTTACATTTGGATCGACGTCTTTTATCATTTGCTATGGGAGGAAGAATATCAACAAAATTTCATACCACTTATCTCAACTTTTTCTTACTTTTCACTTGTAATAATCCTTTTGATTCTGCATCTGACCTCTTGGCTTCTATTATCTCAACATCCGCGCCCGTAGACTCGAAATCTTCCTCAAAAATCTTATCATTAAAATCAATATCAACCTCCGCATCAACATCGGTTTGACTGTTCAAATTTCTAACATTCATATCTTCATCCATCTATATAAGTCGATAGCGTATGAATGTAATTAGTTTTAAAATTCAGATTTCATGACAAACAAATACATATGCAATGAAAATTACGACTAAGAACAGATAATCTAAAGACAAAATTACTCATAAGAGTGTGGAGAACACTTAATAATAAAAAAGACCAAAAAAGAAATTGACAATTTTAATTAATCAACTGTCTAACATAATTGAACCTAAAATTGCTAGTCAGTCGTATAGGTGTAGGATAAAACAACATTAATCTAAAAGCAATAATGGGAATCATGAAGTAGATAGAACAACTAAAATGAGGAAAGATAGTAATCATTTTCTTAATTTTTAACATTATTAAATGTGTGAAATTAGACAAATTATCAAAACAAACTGTGCATATGCGTGTTTATTTTGCAAAATCTTCCTCAACTAAATTGTGTTGTTTTGGCTTGCTGTGCATGCCTTCAATTGGAAAGAAATGATGAGGATTGAGGGATGCGTGCGCACCTTCAGCGGCCGGAAAGATTGACGAGGGAGGCGCACTATAAAACGATGAAGAAATAGATTGATGAGGGATGCGTGCGTGCTTTCGGTGCTGCGTGCTTTTGGAAGAAACCTAAATTTTGATTTGGATTTTAGAAGAAAAGAACGGACAAAAATATATACATATAGGGACTTGGTCTAAAAGATTGGATTGGAATTAAATGGATTGTAGTTTTGGCTTTCTTTTTCATGGGTAATATTTTTTTTAAGTAAAAAATAATAATAATAAACGAGTCGGACGGATCCAGAAAATAAGACACTAATCCGATACGAAATTTTTTCGTATTTGACGGATAAACACAAAATAGACACGAATCCGAAAATGCACGATCCAAATACGAATAAAAGTGGATCGTGTTCGTGTCGTGTCCAAATTTATCAGGTCTAGCTACATAGGATCGAACTATTCACCTGTGGAATATCTCTTCATTTTTTCCACTGCACCGTGCCCTTAGGGATCAAGATAAATAAGATTTTTTACTTTGATGTCATGTAGCATTGGAGAGTATGTCCAATGGACAGAATTAATATAGTCTCTTTGGGACGGTCCATTGACTAGAACAACATAGATATTATTATAGATAGACAGAAGTTGAATTTCAACATGAGTTCTAGAATCCTCACTCGAACTCAACTCTCAGCTATTTTTAATTAATCATAGATCAAGATATATAATTCTTCTGTAATTTATTTTTTTTTTATAGAGAAATCAATCATGAAAACAATAGAAACGAACGTAATAGAAACGAACGTAATCACCTTGCGCAATAAAGACAAAACTAATATAAAAAAGTAACTTATTTTAAACTAATATTCAATGGACAGAACTAATAGAAAAGATTCTCTAATAATTCTTATAATTGGAGATGCTCTAAGATTGAAGGGCTCTTCCGTGGTCCTCACAATATAGATGTCATATAAAAAGAAAAAGTCTCACTGTTATATTTGCTATCAAAAATTTCCAATGATTTTTTTTATAGATTCCCCTTTTTATTATAAATTATTCAAGAAATATAATATAAAATTATGTTTCAACGGAAATAATGATACAATTAGTCATTAAATAATAGTTTTTTTATTGATTTTATTTTTTTTAAAAATAAAATTATAAAATTATTTTAACAATTTAAAAAAAAAAAAAAAAGGAAACAACTCACTCTCCGCTAATGTACAAAGAAGTGCTCCCTTTTTACGGAGGTAGTGCTTTATAATTTTCATTGAAAATTAAATAATTCATTTAAAAAAGGTAAACATAAAGAACGTATGATTTTACTAAAAAAATGCAAATGCGATACGATGCGATTTTAGTGCTCGATGACAGAGATGGACATAAAAAAGAGAGATCAAAATTTTGAGGGAAAAAAGGAACATTAGTTCCACATTTTCTTCATGTGTTTTACACCACAGACACAATATCATTTTAATTGGACATTTCCAAACTAAAGATTTTGAAGAAATATTCCCGACTTTAATGGATGCCAAAAATAATAATAATAATAATAATAATAATAATAAAGTTGTTGACATAAAAAACAAAACCAAAAGTTACTGCCTAATTCACTACTGCAATGAGTTGGGGAATAAACTAGATTTATGTATATCTTCGAGAGCAATCAATTAAGTAGTTTACAAAGATATACACGAGATTTAGTATCCTGATCAGCATATTAATGTCGACTTTAGGTTTTTGTTTATTGGTTAGAAATGTGAACGGAAATAAGAGACATGAAACTGATCATGGCAAAATTCGTTCAATTATAAATGATTAATAATTTTTATTTGGCTCAATTATTCCTCTCTATCGCATATCTATTCCTGCTCGGTAAAACCTGTGATAGCATTCGAATGTCACTTAGTTCGCAACAACCACCACTAGCTGTTTGATGGGATCATGGTTCGCTATTGTATCATGGGAAACGGAAGACCCACGACAACCTCGAAGTACCGCGGAGGTGAGACAAATTTGTTTTAAGGAAACTACGTTAAACGTAGATCTCAACTCCTTAATTTATTAGCAATTTCCTTAGACAATCGGTCTTGGAGACCCAACTACCCAATCAGACCTTTGGAGCACTCAACGTTGGAGTCCCAACTGCCCAATCAGACTTTTGGAGCACTTGATCTCGACGACTTGACTATCTACTCAGACTCAACAATTTGACTTGGTGTAACCTTTAAGGCTGACAACTTGAGATTATCAGCTCAAGTCACTCAACAGATAATTCTAAATTGATTAGTAATTTTAAATTTGGATTACTTTTCCTATATCTCTGAATACAAATTGTTCAATAAAAAATTGAATAGCTTGAAGGTTAATTAATCTATATTAAATCACAACTTTGAATGTTCTGAAATGGTTGAACAATTAATGAACATAACAACCCAAGCGACCTACAAAAGAGAGCAGTATACAAAACTCCATCCACTTTCGTTCCCCCACATCCTCCTCCTCCCTACTGAGTAATATGCTTGATAAATCTTCCATGATAACATTAAGCATATGCTCATTTCACTACAAACAAATAATGTTTGGTTGTGCACATGGTCGTATTATTATATAATGGGAAAAAAATGTCCAACATAACTATGAAACACTGCCAACAGCATTGCCTTTGACATCCTAGTTTACTCGATGACTTTGCCTACTCGCTCGACACTTCCTTGCTCGGGAGTTCAACATAGCTCTACTTAGTCTTTTACTGATCAGAAGCTCTCTTTCCAATCTTCCAACTGAGGCTCCGTACCTGGTCAACTTAGTAGCTCGACCCACTCGAGGCAATCGAGTCATTCGGCAGCTCGACTGACTCGAGCCACTCAGCAATCCTAGTAGATCGGCCATACCAAGCAGTTCAGTATTCCTTAGCAACTCAACCATTTCAGGTAACTCAACCTTTCCTGACAACTCAGCCAACCTAATAGCTTGGCATACCCAATTTAACTCAACAACTTGACAATCAGTCTTAGTGTTGGACCTCGCCGCTTGTTAGTTGACAACTCGATCGACTGACAGTCAACCACATTAGTTGGCAGCTCAACACAACTCAGCTTTGCTCGACTCAGCATGGCCATCTTGATAGAGATAAGTTCAAATTTAATTTCTATAATTTTTTAAATTTGACTTGTTCCTAATTACTCCGATAACAATCTAAGATTGTCTAATAATAATTTTAAAATAGATTTCGGTCTATTACAATAGTAGCAGAGAGAGAGGGGAGCGAGGGTGTGTGGAAGCACCCCCTTCCTCCAGGAGGTAAAGGTAATCCTTTCCGATTGGTCCTCGATCATTAGCCTCGTGTTCCTGTCAACAGTTGTCAAATTTCATTGAGCATCCATTCAAATTTCAATCTAGATTCGCCACTAACAATGACCACAGAAAGTGTTGAGAAGAAAGATGCTAAACATATGATAGCTCCCCCCATTTTGATTGGAAATGTTCCAATTAAGCCTTAGAAAAGGCCAAATAAATTCACTGGATTGAACTTCGAGCTACGACAACAAAAAATACTTTTCTACTTTTTCACACTAAACCTAGTCTGATTCTTAATTAGGGAACTGCCTAAGCCAATTGAGAATGTTATTGATGTCCAGGCCATCAATGTAATAGAAGCATAAAATCATTTAGAGTTTTTATATCAAAAATGCATCCTCAACTATTTGATTGTCTCACTATACATTATCTATAACATGAAGAGAACGACTAAGGAGCAGTGGAAGTTCCTAAATCAGAAATATAAGATAGAGGATATTAGAGCTAAGAACACTACAACAAAAATACAAAAAGACAACACCACAAAGACAACGATTTTTAGAGAAATCGTTATGATTTTGATAAAAGACAAAATCGTTGTCTTTGAACGTCCAAATAACACAAAAAATAACGATTTAATACTATATGTTGTCATTGAATGTATTTTTTTAATCAATATAATTTACAACGGTTCTCTAAAACTGTTTTTAATAATTTTTATTTTTATCTAAACAATAGTTGGGACAACGGTGCAATGAACTGTTGTCAATGAGAAATTTTCACGTTTGGTACAACGATAAAAAATCGTTGTCACTGTAATACTAATACAATGGTTATAAACTATTGTCAATAAAATTATAATAGTGTAATTGAATTAGGAGAAGTACAATATAATTCGTTAATAATAATTATTAATTTTAAAATATTTTTAATACAAATAAAAATTATTTTATTTATTATTAATACTATTTTTTTAATTATTGAAAATAAGTTATTTTAAAAAAAAATTATAAATATATAAGATTACAAAAATAAAATAAAATTATTTAACCAATAATAATTTAAATAAACTTTAATGTATTTAAAAAATTTAAAATAATAATACATTTAATTAGATCATGGTATTTAAAATATATATAAGGAATAATATCCTCTATTCCGCGCGCGTGTGTATATATATATATATAGAGAGAGAGAGAGGTTTATAGGTTAATATCATAAACCTTCATTCCTTTTCTTTCCCCTTCCGTCGTTTTCTCGATAACTTCCTTCACATTCTTCCAATCGCTTGTCTCCTTCCGTCGCCTTTAGCCATCGATTTCTCCGTCGATTCCCTCCCCCTTCCAGCGGCTTCTCATGACTCACTTACCAATCCGACGACCATCTTCCTTTGTCCTTTCGTCGTCGATTGTTCGTCGGTCATCTGTCCATTCTCTTCTCCTTCGGTCCATTACTCGCCCTCTGGGCCATTGTCGATATTCTAGGTATATGGTATTTCCTTATTTTGATAGTTTATGTTGATCATTTCATGGAATATTGGTTCGAATCGATTGTTATCAGTATCAAGTAACTTATTTAGATTCACATCTCTGCCTATCTGAATCTTACTTTCTGTTATAAGAATGCTTACTATTGCTTATTATTGGTTTTCTTTGACATCATAATTCTTCTTCTAGCTAATGATGCTAATAATGATACATCAAAATATACCCTACCAAATACACTTGTAAATTATACATCAATATTTTTTTTTTTGTTAATTTCTAATCCTCAATGATTGGATGTATTTTTATTTAGGGTTAATTGACAAGTCTATCATAACATTTTAATTTTCTTTCATCACCATATTTTTAAATTAGTGTCAAATGTATTACTTATTTGATTTACATTCATTCATTGTTAATTTGATGACATAGTAATACCCCGACATAATATATGAATAAATTAATTTAGTCTTATTTATGTAAACTATCAAAAGGGTACCATGTAGCTTATGTAAATGATTATCATGTATTTGGGCTTATGTAATATAGTCTTTTGAAAGTTTTGATGTTAGTGATTAATATGAAGGTTTATTTCATCGTCAATTGATTTTTTTATGCACTAGAATGGGTAAAGAATAGATGTTCAAGTATAGATTATTATGTGAGTATGCATATGAAGTAGAGTCCTTGCAATTTGCAGTGCAAAATTCTGGTGATTCTATTGCAATATCTTATCCATGTGTCAAGTGGTGGAGGATCGGTGGCCGACTAGAGGGGGGTGAATAGTCTTCGAGTGTATGATGGAAATCGCTTCGCTTCTTAATTGTCTACAAGAGTAATTAGCATAGCGGAAATGTTAAAACAAAAATAATTAAGACAAAACAAAGTAAGTAAAAAATGCAAACACTAATGCAATTGTGTAATGTGATTCACGATCTTTGTCGCTAATCCACGGACGATTCGTATGACGAATCACTCTCTCAAATCAAATCACTAGTCTCTCCTTCAAGGTAGAGGCAAACCTTTTTTACAATCTCTCCCTCTTACAATAAGAATTGAAATAAGAACAAGTAAGAGGGATGTAAAACATTTTGGGCATTTGGGAGAAGTTTAGGAGTTAAGCATTAGCCTCCCAAGAGCACCCAAGGCCTCTTCTTATAGGGAAGAGGTCATTCTTTCCACGTTCCGCGTTGTCAATGACTACATCACCGACCGATCATCCATATCACCGAATCCGACAGAGAGCCATCACCGAGTGATCCAGGTGATCAATTGACTCTCAAACCCTCTGTGGTCCGCGTGATTTGATCACCGACCGCAATAAAGCCTAGGCCGATTGTCGGGCCGAAGGCCATCACGAACATCGTCGAGCACCGGCCGAGTGCCATCGACCCGCAAGCCGATCAGAGGGTAAAACCTCAAACAAATATTTGTTTGAGCATCCGACCATCGGGTAAAACCTCAACCCACTCGGTTGTGCATCTGACACTCTCATTCGTCGGGTAAAATCTCAAACTAATATTTGAGCCTCGAGGCAGCTCATAAGCCCTCGCGCCGACCTTCTCATTATTTTGACCAAGACAATTCGTAAACCCTCGTGCTTATCTTCTCATTATCTCGGTCGAGGCAGCTCGTAAGCCCTCATTCCGACCTTCTCATTAATTCGGTCGAAGTAGTTTGTAAACTCTCGTGCTCATCTCATTATCTCGGTCGAGGCAACTCGTAAGCCCTCACGCTGACCTTCTCGTTATTTCGACCAAGGCAGTTTGTGAACCCTCGTGCCCATCTTCCCATTATCTCGACCAAGGTAGCTCATATACCCTTGCGCCAACCTACTCTCCAGATATATCTATTATATTCCCTCTGGTCTCGGACCGATGCATCCATCAACCAATTCGCCCCCGCAGTGTCGTCTATTCTCTCTGGTCTCTGATCGAGGAGTCCATCAGCTAAGTTGCCCCCGCGGCGCTGTCTATTTCCTCTTGTCTCAGATCGAGGCGTCCATCGACAAAGTCGCCCCCACGATGTCATTTATCCCTCTGGTCTTCGACCGAGGCGTCCATCAGTAAAATCGTCCATGCGACACCGTCTATTCCCTCTGCTCTCGGACCGAGGCGTCCATCAGCAAAGTTGCTCCCACGACGTCGTCTATTCCCTTTGGTCTCAAACCGAGGCATTCATCAGCCAAGTTGCCTATCACGATGCCATTTATTCCCTCGTGTCTCGGACCGAAGCGTCCATCAACAAAGTCGCCTATCACGGTGTAGTCTAGGCCCTCGTTGTTGGTGCAATCGGCTCAGGTCATGATTGACCAAACTCGAGTTTGACTCGAGTAGTATTTTGATATTTGACATTGCTATTTGACAATGTGTTGGGGAGATTGTTGGTGCAATCGACTCAGGTCATGATTGACTGTTTGACGATGGTTTGACCATATAGTTGACTTGAGGTTGACCATATGATGGAGAAGTCCAAGTGGGACACTTGACAATGGGAAAGTTCAAGCTTGAGTTTTGGCATTTGGAAAGTCCAACATTGGATTGGCATGGAAAGTCTAAGGGTGTAGTCTTGACCACGTAAGTCCGAGGGTGTAGTCTTGGCAATGAAAGTCCAAGTCTGAGTACTTGGCATTTGGGAAGTCCAAGGGTTGATATTGGCGGCATAAAGTTTAAGGGTGGAGTCTTGACAGCATAAGTCCAATGATTGGCGACGTAAAGTCCAAGCGTGGTCTTGGCAGCGTAAGTCCAATATGCCTTGGCAGTGTAGACATCGTTAACATGACAATAGCCAATATAAGCACCTGAAAACTAGCGTATGGATGAACAAGTCATTGATGACTTAGAGGGATCTGATAGGCGTAAGGTTGATGGAGGTGACTAGAAGGCGTAGATCTAGGTTAAGGGTGGTCTAGCAAGTATGAGGGCATCATACTTGGTGTTAAACTTCATGGTTGAGATTTGTCAGTCGACTAGGGTTATGGACCAGTCGACTAGTCAAGTGTTTTGACACTTGACAGCCGAGTCGACACTCAACAGTCGACTGGGATTATGACTATTCGACTGCCACGAGTCGACTAGGGTTCTATCCGCGGGCAAAATGGTCCGCAATGATCGATGGCCCGAGCCGATCGGCCGATTGAGTTTATGAGCACGTAACGCGGTAGCCGATCGGCGTTATGGCGGCGTTAGCGATCGCTAACTGATCCGTTGGAGTTTTTCCAACGTGGATCAAGCCTTTGTCTCACAACGATACTGTTGGCAGTCGACTGAGGCCTTATAACAGTCGACTGTCAGGCGCGAAATCAGCCCGTTGTAGGTTAAAAGGAGCAGCTTGTGGGAGATTTCGGTATTGGTTATTGGAGTGGTTTCTTGAGGTGATTTGGAGGCAAAGTGCAGACGTATTTCAGGGTCCTTCACGCTCGTTCAAGCAACCAACAAGCAAAATATTCAAAATCCTAATTTGTAAAGTGTTCTTTATATTTCAGTTGTATTTTACTTGTATTTCTTTGTATTGCTTTTGTAATTGCTTGTAAGAGGTTTTCTCCACCTCTGGTGTGTCACCGAGAATGAGGGTTTGACTAGTGGTGTATGTTTGCATCGTTAGGGCTCATTCGAGCCCAATCCGTGGAGTAAGAACCTTGAGGTTTCGAATCACGTTATAACTTCATGTTGTAATTGTATTTGTGTGTATTGTGTGTTTGTCTATGTTATTTTTGTATATTCCGCTGCGTACTAATGTGTTGTAGACAAGCACACGATCAATTCCATCGAAATGTCGAAACGCTATTCACCCCCCCTCTAGCGGGTGCATAGGTCCTAACACTCGTGTCTCAGACTGAGACGTCTATCGGCAAAAGTCGTCTATCACGGTGTAGTCTATTTATTCCCTTGTATCTCAGACCGAGGCATCCATTAGCAAAGTTACCTATCACGGTGCAGAGACTATTCCCTCGTGTCTCGGATCGAGGTGTCCATCAGCAAAAGTCATCGTTCGACGCATTATGTTCCCTTGTGTCTCGGACTGAGGCGTCCATCAACAAAGTTGTCTATCATATCGCAGTCTATTCCCTTGTGTCTCGAATCGAGGCATCCATCAGTAAAAGTCATCGTTCGGTGCATTATTTTCCCTCGTGTCTCGTACTGAGGCGTCCATCAGCAAAGTCGTCTATCACGACGCAGTCAATTCCCTCGTGTCTAGGACTGAGACGTCCATCAGCAAAGCTACCATTCGGCGCATTATATTTCCTCATGTCTCGGACCGAGGCGTCCATCAGCAAAGTCGTCATTCGGCGTATTATATTCCCTCATGTCTCGGACCGAGTCTTCCATCAACAAAGTCATCGCTCGACGCATTATATTCCCTCTTGTCTCGGACCACATCATCCAGTTATTCATTATATACAGTGCCCCTTAGAATTTTCTTCATCGATAATCCTCTCTGATCTCCACTTCGATATGTTCACTGATCTCCACCTCGGTGGCAAAAGTCACCGCTGCACATTCTTCCATATTTGACACAAGTCCAGTTAGTTGGACTTACGCCTCCTTCGACTAGACTAGCGGAGAGTACTAGGCATGCTTAACGGACTAGTTCAATCCGAAATCGAGTCGGAACTAATCTGTTAAATTCAGAATTGGAACTGATTCAGATGAACCAGTTCTTGAACCGAATCAGAACCGTTTCGATTCTTGTTCGGTTCAGTTCCAATCAATTTCGGAACCGATTCGGAATCATTTCAGAACTGATTCAGGTTCCGATTTGGATCTGGTTCCGATTACTAATTTAAGGGTGGAAACTCTTAGCATGTTAACATGTCTACAAAATTATTTTGTGACAGAAAAAAAAAATAGGATTACCGGCACGATAGATGAATTTGGAAGCTCAAGTTCGAGGAAGATGGTCCGAAACTGTTTCAGAATCGGTCCGGAACTATTTCAGAATCGGTCCGGAACCGTTTCAAAATTGATTCGGAATCAATCCAGATTGAATTGGTTTCAAAGTTAAAACTTTAGAACCGGAACCGGTTTTGAACCAGTTCCAATCGGGTCCAACGTCGATGGATTCGGAATCGGTTAGAATCGAATTGGGACCGGAACCGATAAGCATGCCTAGGGGGTACCTACAATGTGGTGGAAATATCCCTCGTCATATGATAAAGATAGGTCAATGGTCTAGTTGAGGTAGAACCCTAGGTCCATCTGAAATGCACTCAGCCTAGCGGGAAGCTTTCAACTCAAGTCAAATCGGCCAAATCCTCTGAGTTTACTTCGACAATGTGTCTCGGCACAACTTACCTCGGCAGCTTACTTCGACAATTTGCCTCAACACAACTTATCTCGGCCACCTCGGCCACAACTTATCTCGGCTTTATCTCAGCTCGATAGTAGCTCAGCTTGGCCTTAGCTCACCTTGGCATTAGCTCAGCTCGAGCGGATGTCTCAGCTTTGTCTATCACATCAGCTCAAGTCAACATTATTAAGTCAAATCCTCGTTATAATGAGGTTTTGCCTCTCAAGACTCCCTCTGTATAGTCATATCTCCATCATAATAATAAGGTTATGACTCCCTGGATTTCTTGTACGGTTGCGTCGTCCTCTTTAATGAGACTATATCTCTCAAGATCTCCTCTGTACTGCTATATCTCCATCAGACCATGTCTCCCATGATTCCCCCTGAGAATCCACGCTAGCAGGTTTGCTTATATAAAAGTAAAAGGGGACCTTTTGGAAGGGGACTCTTTCCTCCGGAGCTTCTGAACCTCACTTAATTCTCTATTATTTTCCTCCGTATTTTATCCATATCTTGACTTGGACGTTGGAGGGGCTTAACCGATGTACCCCTTGGCCTCCTCTCTCACCCATTTGTGAGTCTTCCCAGGTGCAAGTCATCCCGGCTCTGACGAGAATCCAGGGGGCTCCGGTTAGTGTCCTTTGCGGCTCCAGTTATGACATCTCCAACGACGAATCTAGCCCAGGTCTCCACGACCTTGACAACAGACGCAACAGAACGTGGAAAGAAGCAAATCCGACCACCTCACCGTGTAGAAGACAAAGGTCGTCTTAGCCCAGTCGACCCCTTCTTGCTTCGGCTGTGGGTGTTCTGCCACATCATCCTCTATGACAGTCTCAGACCGCAACACTCGATGCTCAGTCTCATCACTCGACAAGTTAGCCACTCGATGCTCCATCAATTTGGCACTCGACTCTCTCGAAAGTGAATAATCGACCAACTCGATCGATATTCGATAGACTCAATCCTCGGTTCATTCATCTCATTCAACCGTTTGAATACTCTACCAACTCATGTACTCAATTACTCATGGCTCATGCAGGGTCATCTTGTACATCCATAAGTTCAAATTTTTTTTTTTTTTTTTAAATTCGTTTTTTCAAACTAACGCGACCTTACAAGTACGATTCTCCGGCACTTTTAACCTCCTTATATATATATAAAAAAATGTCGACTTTATTTTGTCCGTGTCAAAGGTTATGCATGTTAATGCTTTGCATATGCGTGTGTCCTTCGAGTAATACGACCTTTCCAAAACCTTACATTTTTCTCTTGATCAAGAGTGGCTTCAGAAGTTTCCTTTCCTATTTTCAGCAATCGACACCTATCCATTTCTGTTTGCTTCATGGAAACATGAAAATAAAGAATATGTTTGATTACATTAATATAATTAAAACACATTTACAGGTTCTATTCCTGTCAGTCTCCATGCACCACTCATGTAAAGTCTTTATATGCCAGTCCTTTAAAGCCTCCGTCGGCAAATCAACTCTCTTTTGGCATTCTGGCCGTACACCAAAAAGAAAAAGTATACCATCTCTCCATCATCTTGCATCATATATCTGAAACATTAGCTTTGCTGAGACTACTTAATTACTCACGCCAGTAGGTGAATTATCATACAAAAACTATTAAGCAAAGCCTTGAGTTCCACATTTTTTTCTTAAGTTATTTTTCTTTTTGTTTGCTGAGTTGACCCAGTGCAAAGCAGGGCATCGGGCGAGGCGATAGAAAGAAGAATGAGAGAGGAGAGGGAAAGTGAACATGACACATGACAGCTTCATCTTGGTGGAGAACAGAATACGCAGTACGGACGCACTTTTATATCTCTTTAAGACTTTACATAAAGCAGACGGTCCATGCGCGCGTGGCAAGTTGCTGGAATACTATATATAGAGCTTGATCACCAATGAACGATCTATACTGTATACGAACAAGAGTTCGCACAGCTAGCTGTTTGTATAATTATTCAGCCAGTGGCAATTGCTGTTCACTACAGCCATGAGCGGAGAGAGGAACACGTTGGAGGTAGGAAGGGTGATCGGCGATGTTCTCGAGCCCTTCGTCAGGAGAGTCAATCTCCGCCTGAACTATGGAGGGAAAGAACTCACCAACGGATGCGAATTCAAGCCGTTCGAGGTGGCCAACCAGCCAAGGGTCGAGATCGGTGGCGATGACCTCAGAACCTTTTACACACTCGTAACTCATTTGCCCACATTATGTTTGTCTGTAAAAGATTCAAAGCACAGATTAGTCAAGGGCGATTTAGATCATGAATCCATTAATTACGTGCATGCATGCAGGTGATGGTAGACCCTGATGCTCCGAGCCCTAGCAATCCACGCCTGAAGGAGTACCTTCACTGGTAAAAAAAATTAATCAACTTCTTCCAAACTATCAACATGCATGCTGAGCTAATGGTGATCATCATACAGGCTGGTAGCCGACATCCCTGGCACCACAGGAGCAACCTTTGGTGAGTATATGTAGTCTGTAGAGCACAAACATGGGAAGAAACTTAATCAGCTATTGTATCTGATCTCCTCGATCTCCTCTCTTGTCTCAGGAAGAGAGTTGGTGTGTTACGAGTCTCCACGGCCAACATCGGGGATCCATCGTATAGTGTTCGTATTGTTCCAGCAACTGGGTCGGGAGACGGTGTATTCGCCGGGGTGGCGTCAAAACTTCAATACCAAGGACTTCGCGCAGACGTACAATCTCGGCCAGCCGGTGGCCGCTGTTTACTTCAACTGCCAGAGGGAGTCCGGCTGTGGCGGCCGGAGGATGTACCCGTTGTAAAAGCGTGTGCGTGTGTATATATATATCTATATATCTATATATCTATATATCTATATATATATATATATATCTACACATATATATCTGCTGCTGCTAAAGATGTGTGGTGAATAATGAAGCGAATAGATGAGAAGATGGTAAACCATGGAATTTTGATGACAAACACAGGAATAACTAGAACAATGTATATATACCGGCCAGAGTATATATATATATCTGCTGATGCTAAAGATGTGTGGTGAGTGATGAAGCGAATAGATGAGAAAATGATAAACCATGCATGGAATATACAGTTGCACTAATAATGTTGATGACAAACACAGGCATAGCTAGAACAATGTAAACCAGCGTGTGTGTGTGTAAAGATGAGGTTTGATTATTTCTAGTATATTAAACGTTTTATTTGACCTTCACATTCAGTATATTTTCTTTACCAAATAAGCATTTGTTCTGTTCATGCATGGAGAAAAAAAAAACACAAAGAATCTGAAATATTCTTATTGCTTCAGAATTAATTATTTTAGTACAACTTTCGGTTGGCACCTAGTGAAGGTAGTGAAGATATATATATGCTCGACTTATGAGGTGCCACCGAGATATGAAAGTTTATTCCTTGGAAGAAGGAATCGATATCCCAAGGAATCTTGTGCTCGTTATTAATTAGTTGGAGAGGAATTTAGATTCCGTGTAAAAATAGGAACACAGGAAGGGAATCCCATATACTAAAGTTTATTCCTTGGTTTTTTTTAGATGAGTTAGACAAATTTATTAGATGAGTTAAAAGACAAAAGAATATTTAAAATAGACTAATTAGATTATTTAAATTAGCCGATCCAAGAAAATGGTGCAATCTAAACGTAAAAGAAGTAACAGGGTCATTCTCAGCAAAAATTCCAACTAGCAGTTTTTTGTTATCCATCTCAAGGCATCGATGAGAGGGAGGTAAATCGTGGATGAAATACAGTCTCTCGACACGGTGGCAAAAGTAGAGAAGGATCCATTTGAAATCAGAGAGAATTTTAGACCTCTCATTCGACATCGAACCCAATCCATTCTATAAGCATCGTCCTGCCCTTATTGGCCATCACGCCATCCCTATGGGAACGCAACAGGGTCATTCTCGATCTGAGGTGCCAAAGACATTAGTAATAATAAAAGACATCTGATATGCCTAAAGCATTAGTAATAATAAAAGACAAAAGCATAGGGAAGTTATCCAGCTTGCCTCCGTAGAATGATATGTTGTCTCTATTGGGATGACATGGTGATTAAGATATAACGGTGTTTACAGAAGAGACATAGATCGATTTCAGAGGAGGTCTAAAATACTTTTTTCGATTTAGATGGTTTTCACATATCTTAACTACCACGTCAAGATTCATAGGATCTTCCGTGATTTATCTCTCTCACAATGATCATCGACGGTTTCAACTTTTTGCATATATCCGGTACGTTGAGCTGCAGCCGAGAAGGGCGTTTGCCTGCTCTTGTCCTATGCTCGTTGGCGAGCCAATGCAACAACCTTCTGGGCCATCACTCGCGCTCCAAAACCAGCTCGAATGCCATGAACCACCACGCGCGGCCGTGATCTCGTCGGTGTACAAGACTACAAGTTATCGAAGAGCCCGTCTGTCCCTGCATGCGACGATCACATCGCCTGATTCCACTGGAACTCTGAACACCTGATATTGATATCTCATTCATCGTCATCTCCTAATTGTTTATTTTTTTCTTTAAACGAGCTCGAAAGCAGTAGAAAAAACAATGGACTACGAGTTACGATCATGCATGATCAGTCGACTGGCAGCACTAGGAAGATCGCTTGCATTGCTGGTAAGTGAAGTTGAAATCGTGTTCAGTTGACAGTGCAAGCCGTCGATGATCCCTCGGCTTTAATCCTTTCATAAGCTTTCTCTAACGCCCTCATTGGATCGATGCACCCTTTAGGCTCTTCTTCAATTGCATCTGCTGAATGTGACATAAGTGATCTAGAATATTGCCCTGAATCGACCCCTTCTTCTGCCCAACCACCAACGCCATCTGCCACACCTATGACTTGCTCGACCCAGATGAAATGAGCATCCTCACCGCCAGTTTCTTCCTTGTCTGGGTGTTGCAGATAACATGATCCAGACAGCAGTTTCAACGCTCTGTTACTTGGCTTTTTCTTGTGTAAACAGAGAAGAAAATTCTTTTAGTCGGCCAATCACCAATCTATTTCCGTCAAGTGACCAATGGCTGTTTACGCCTTTTTTGGTCTATGATTGCTCCTGACTCGCAGGAATTCAACAGATGGTGTAAGTATGAGATGTCAATTTGTGTGCGTTAAAAGCACGAACGAATAAAAACATGAGAAAGAGATGTGAAGCATCATACTGGTCTTCCTCAGATGAAGTTGAACGACTGTCGAGTAATTCTTCCTGTGAAGAACCATCAAGCGGCTGGTCAGCAGCTGCTCCAATAGGGCAGGAGGAGAAGAACAAGGATGACAACTGATTAATTCTATTTCGTGAAAGAGCTTTACGGCACAAAACATTCAGTGAATTTCTAAACCAGAAAGGCACGCAATCTGCGGTAGAACCACAACCACTCTGATTTTCAGCAACCAGTTGAGGTTCATGAGATAAAGGGTTTCCCACTGATGTCGGACGTACTCCTCTGCGATGCATGAGAGGAAGAACTATGAGCAGACGCAGAGACGAGGTAACCAGTACGTGCTATGTACGCATGGCTGATGAGATCGACCAGTCAAAGAAGGAGCAGCAAAAATAGTACGTGATAGCGTTCGAACGCCGTGAGAAAGGGCAGAGTAGGAGTACGATTGAAATACGCTCGACTGGATGAATCTGAGTAGCAGTTTTAAGGAGGATGGAAGAGCTTTGTTGCCTGGAAAATATGTAGCCGGCGTCTCAACGAACAAAGAATAGATATCGATTGTGAATCTCGCAGTTGATTCACGACGGTGTCAACAGGACTCAAAAAACGAAGCACAAAGGTTTCAGGAGAGAAAACAGCGACGATATGCAATTTCTCAACGGAGAAACAAAGCACAAAGGTATGAAAATCTTAGCTTCGAAAGAGAGAGAGAGATATCAAACCTTTGTGGAAATCGAGGGTTTAACAGGAAAGCAACAAGGGAAGGAGAGGAAAGATCACTAGGAAACCTCCATACGGACTGATGAGACGACAAAAAGGAGAGAATTGATCCGCAATTCCTGGAGACAAAAGTACGGACATAGAGAATTAGAAGAGCAGGGATCAAACCTAATTAACGTCGGCTTCAGCTACGGGTTTAGCGTTTCAGAAGCGCCGCGATTGGCATGGGATAGATCAATTCAATAGCTTCGCACCGATAGAATCGGAAGAACGCTTCTGATGGGTGGTACGAGAACCAGCACGAACAAATGGGCTGCGGAACCCCCAATTATGTCTTCGGCTTTTCATCTTATCGATCTGTGGATTCAGTAAACTATGAAAATTTTAAAAGAGAACCAGCCGCGATGATCTTTCCATTGGTTGAAGAAGGCAAAAGAAAAAAAGAAAAAAGAGGGTTCTTTCACCTGTTATCCGGTGCAAAAGCCTCAATTTCTTCCCATAGTGTTAATCTGCTGTACTCTAATCGTTCCCAATTTCTTCCCTCTGACGCACAGCATGCCCGCGATACAAAGCCCAGGGTTCAACACTACGCTGCTACTTTGTCCGGTCAGCCTTCTCCTCGTACTCTCATCTTCCATGTTGGGTACATCAATCTTCTCCGATCGGAGAAAGGCTTCCATCCGGAGGCAATAGTGGGCGAGTCGCAGCGCCGCGGTTCACGAGTGTCCAAGTCGTGTGGACGAGGCCATAAACCTCGACAAGGAATGTCACCAGCGTACTTAGCTCGAGTCCCTTCTTTTTCTTTTTCATGTTCTGTTTCGAGTCCCTTCTTTTTCTTTTCCATCTGTTTACTCGGAGTTCCGTTGAAGCTTCATGTTTGATTTGCCACGCATAGGTCAACTTGAGCTCGAAATCAAAATCTAGAAAAATATCAGATAAAAATTATTTAATAAAATTATTAGAGCTTAGATTCAAAGGACAATATCATATATATATATATATATATATATAAATTTTATTTACACCAAAATTATTTTATAAATTATAGTTTTTGTCATTGTTGGATATAAATTTATATGTGATCATCGTAACAATCCAATTGTATTATATTGATTCGAACTCAATTAAATGATCTACTTGATTTATGAATTTCAATTATATAATACGAGAAATCTATTAGAATAATTAGTCTTTATAAAGATCATGTCCTATTTATAGAGATCGGATCGGATCCGTTATCGATTCATCATCAATAACAAATTCGTACTCTAACAAATTTTACATATTAAATTTTCATGTCCTATAATCGAAATTCATAAACTAATAATTAAATTATTTAATCGAATTAGAATCAATATGGTAAAATGTTCTGATAATCACGTGTGAATCCACGTGCAATGCGATGCCCTGAGTAAGAAGGCGAATTGCAAAGGAGGTCAGAAATCTTAAGACAGTGAGTCTCCAACAGATGTTATGCTCTCTGCGATTTTGGATCAATCTCAATGGTGAAAATAATGGCTGACGACACAGGCAAGAAACGATTCGAAAGAGGTGATCAGCAGCATAGCGGCGCAGGAATCGAAGGTTCAGGCGGCAAAGCCTACACTGGACGCCAAGCTCGAAACTATCGGCAACCTCATTCATGGCTCTGTTCCAGTTTGCAATGACGAGGTCCATAACTGGTAATTGCCAGCAAATGTCTAAGAAAATTGAGCTTGGAATCTGTGGCTTTCCCTGTGTACTCCATTGCCCTGGAGCACAGGTACTCACCAGTGCACACTCCTTGACAACTGATTGTGTAATGCTTAGGAAAGACTGTGCATAGGTGTGCCATCGAGCGAGCTACAGGCCCATGATAGTTCTTCAGAGCATGTGTCACAATCTATGCCTCACGACATGCATCAACATACGATGTGTTGACATGAAAGCGAGTATTAGCATTCAGCATACAGCATGTATTCAAAAGTTTATCCGTTTCTTTTATTTTCCTTCCTGTTGTATCATATCCTTGTCAGATTACTTTGTTTTTTTATATGTCAAGGTAGGAAAACTTGAATTGATTGTCCTTGCTGTTTTCGGCAGAAGGAGGAGCAAGTTGTACTCTAATGGCAACAGAAAGGACCATATGTTGTATTCTTGAGAATTATCAGACAGAAGATGGAGTTATATCGTTCATGGGTAAAGAAATCCTTCCTTTCAACCCAGAACCTGAAGCCAAATCAAGGAAGTCCAAAGCTAAGGTGCAAAATGCAACACATTGACAAGTTTCAGCCATATTTATGCTAGTTCGATTTTTCAAATTAGAATTTTTCCTTTATTTTACATTGGACAGGAAGCTGCTGAACCTCGAGCTGGAAGATAAAGAGTCTACAATGGTGACATGAGTGCCATAATGAATATTGTTTATTTGAAGTGAAGGTGTTGCAATCTTCATATCTTTGTTTATTATTGTGCATGGTATAAAACTTCACCCTCAACTATTGAGTTTCAGATACCTTCACTGTAAACACTTTCTTCTCTTTAGAATTTGATTATTCAATCCATTATTTCTGAGTCTCATGAATCTATCTGGCACATAGAGACAGGTGATCCAATGGTGTTGATCACGTAATGAGAACAATGCTACTATAGTTGCAAGATGAATCTGTTGCTTAGTGGACTCCCATCGAGTGTACAACGAAAAAACTAATTAAGAGGAGAAACATCATCATCGTCGTCATCATACAATTAAGCACACACCCCAAAACTTGACACGGTCGTTTTCAGTGGGAGAACAATATTTACTGAAGGGTCTTTGGTTATTTACAATGTTTAATCACATAAAGCGAACGAAGCAAAAACTAGCAACAATCTTCATATGCCATAGAAATTGTACCCCCATTCCATCAAGCAATCATACTCCTGTAGGAACATCAGCTCTGCTTCTTCTTCCATCGCTCCGAACTCTGTTACTGCGGGCTGGTAAGTTAAAGTCGATGAGTTTGGACTTCCGGTCAGCTCGCTGCTGCCGGTTCCGCCGAAGCTGGCGCAGAGGGAAATCCTTCTCAGCTCTTCCTCAGCCGCAAGAAGCTTATCTTTTAACTTCAGCACCTGTTGATTTCAGAGCAATTGAAGTATATTAAGTTTGATCTTCTGAATCTGTTCGGACTAAAGTTAAAATTTGATTTTGTGTGTCTGTTGATTCGATTTGAACGAATGAGGTACCTCATTCTGGAGGTGGCATTTTTCAAGAAGGGTGGCGTCATGGACGGACTTGAGCTTGAGGTAGGCCTCCTCCACCTGTTTGCTCTTGTGCCGCACCCGGCGGTTCTGGAACCAGACGGAGACCTGCTTGGGGTCGAGCCCAATCTCGGCGGCCAGGTGCAACTTCCGGCCGAACTCCAGTTTCTTCTCCTCCTCAAACCGCGTCTCCAACAGCTTCACCTGATCATCGTTCAGCCGCCGCCTCTTCGCGTCGGCAGCGAGGTCGCGGCGCGCCTTGCTCCTCCTGCGACGCTGCTGCTCGCAGGCGGCGGCTCCTGCTGCAATTGTCGGAATTAAAAGCATTCCTTTGAGAAAGTTAATTACAAACAGGCGGCTACCGGTCGATAGCATTTGCGGGGAAGTAGGAAGAAGAAAGATAGGGATCGATCGAATACCTCGAGAGGTCTGAGGGCGGCCGAGAGAGGAGAAGAGCAAAGCGTCTCGTTGGTGGCCCATGGCGGCCTTGGAGATCACCGGCATGCCTGCTCTATGTTACTATGTTAGACTTCGATGGGATGAACGACTGCTCGGTTTCAAATATATAGCGCTACAGTAGAAACGAGGACGGGCAATAATTAAGCTTCTTGTATATATATATATAAACAAATATTAAATTCGTACTAGGAGAAAATTATGAAACCCACAAAAGAACTTTTTCCATTACAGATTCATATCAAACACTGGGGCTTCAATTCTGTATGTATGTCTCATCCTTTTCATTTCAGCTTTGCCTACTAGTGTTTAGTTTGCTCATGATTCTCCTTTGTTATAATTAAATCTTTAAAAACCGAAGGGAAGATCAAGAATCAACCATAAACCATTTGCCTTATTATTTTTAACGACAGAAACGACGAGGCAAATGATAAAATATCATTACTGAAACCTTTAGTGATAAACTATTTTTATCATGAATACAAGGGAATTCCCTCGCAGAGCTTGCTAGTGATGACAAACAAAGAAGGTACGTCTACTGAATATTAATTTCGTCGAGTGCTGACAGAATAAAACAGAAACTCGAGTGCATAAGATCCGTGTCTCTCCTCGCAAAGTGCATATTGAATTTGAGGCTATCTTTGGCTCAATTTCCCAGGATTCCTTTTCGTAGAAGATGAGAGGAGATGGTACACTTGTAGTCCTTAGATTTAAAGGTATATATTTTTGATGTGGATGGATAAAGTCCTTCCCGGCATGAGTTGAGACGGGGACTTGGACGTCAGGACGTAGGTCACTGCAAGGAAGCACATGGGCAGAATATTATATATAAAATCTACCCAACACTTGTCGCCATGGCACTCGCGAGGTCTCTTCCACCTGTCGCCATGCCAATGCTGCAGGCTCCGCCGTTGGACCACCGGTCCGACAGAGCCGTCCGAAGCTCCGATCCGGTTCGTGCATGAATAGAGCATTCGGGAACGTAGGCCATGCATGCAGCAGGCACGTACGTTTTCCAGAACATCCCTCGCAGGCGCATGCACGTAGTGTCCATGCAGTTATGAAAGGGAAGGAGAAGGATGGCGATAATGGCGACAGGAAACTGGAGCTTGCACAGAGGAAATTAAGCTGACGAGGTTGTTGTTTTTTTTTTTTTTAAATTTGGTATTGTAATAATTACATTTACACGTACGGTTTGAGTTTGTGGGTGTATGTATCTTGTGCACAAGCTAATAATTAAGCTCTCCTTTTGCCACTTAATCGATCACTAATTGGGTTAATTACTCTAATTACTTAGCAAATCAATTGCTCACTTAATTATCACATGGATACACGAGGACACTACCTAATCACCTTGAATTCCACGTAGTCAAAATCCTACCGAATCCGTCACTGATTTAATATAATCCTCCTTTTTAAGTAATTAATCTTGACTATACCCAAAGTGTTCCTCGGGAAGTCTACCCTAAACAATCACACTTTGCCAATGATACGTTTCATGTGTTTTTAAGAGACAATTTGGAGTTTTTTTTTTCTTCTTTAATTTCCTTGAAAAAGTTCCTCTTGGATTTTAATTTTATATCTTGGTCAATTTCCACGTGTAGATCAAAAGTTGCTCCTCGATCGGGAAGTCTATCCAAAGCAATCACACCTAATCGAGTGTTTTGTGTTATGCTGTTGTCGAGTTTTTTTTTCTTAGTCAATTCTAAATCAAAAGGTGTTCTAATGAAGTAAATTCTAAGTAATCACACTCAAGATAGAACATTAATTATGTCATATATTTAGTTTCAACAAGTGTCTTTATTTATTCAACTATATATCATCATTTAATTAATTTAAGAAAAGAGTCATTAATTGTTTTTATTTGATTTTAGCATGCGACTAATTCATTTACTTCGCCTAATAATTTAGTTTGTTTTTTTTCCACATTAGATTATTGATGATTTTATTTAGTTCAACTAAATGTCTTCATTTAACTTTATAATTTTTATATACTAAAGTGTTTTAAGATTCATAAGCAATTAGATAACTACGATGTAGAAAGAGGCCTTAGATATTGGATGAGGTCTTCGACCTATTATTATCCATTATTTTCTTTTGCATTTGCAATAGAAAAAATGAACTCGTGTGATAAATATATAAGATAATTTTTAAAATCATTAAAATTTTCAATGACTCTTAAATTTGTCGATCACTCAATATCTTTTTGTTTTTCTTTAAAAAAAAATTATCCACAATGACATTATGTTCCCCATATATATTAGGACTTCAATATTTGGCACAAAAAGCAAATTCTCTGTGATGTTTTTTTTTTCTTTTATCACTAATTTATTCTTACAATCATAATAATAGTAAATCAAAAGTTCCTCCTTGAGTATTCTATCCTAAGTAAGTACACACCTATTTATCATTTCACATTATTTTAAGACAATGTTCTAGTAGATTGAGATTCCCCCTTTTAAAAATATTGTTCTCTTAAGTTTTAATTATCTTAGTCAATTTTTTCTTCCATTTAATTAATTTAATTAAGTACTAACACCTAATCAAGTGTTTCATATTGCATCTAGGTGGCCATTGTGATCTTCTAATATTTCAATATAATATAATCACCCTAAAAAATAAACCTTCAACTTGGTCAAAATGAAATTTTAAATTGTGCTAAAACGACTCCTGAAGTGCCATGATTTATGCCACCTTTTAAGTGTTCGATCTTGCTTGGTGTCAAGCTCCATGGAAGCTAACTTAGTTATTATTATTATTATAAATACCTTGTGCTAGAGAAGGGCAATCCCAAAGCTTTGCATGCATCACTTGTTTATTATCTAAAGCCCGTGAAACCCTAGTTAATTATGAAAACCTACCTTACCATTCTCTCTTGGCATTGGTTACAAGGGACCTTGGAAAGTAAAGCGATCGACAGAACTAGCTCACAAAAGTCGCCACAGATTAGATTCTTAATTGAGCACCAAAGTCCTTAAGCGAGGGGATTCCATTCTTAATCATGATTAGAGGGCATTAATTAGGTGGATCAGGCAGTGGGAGGCCGAAACGTGGCCCCCCCTATCTCAACAAATCTTTACACATATTTCAAGGGGTCACAGTTCTTGGGGTTCTTTAATTAATAGTTTAGGGTTCAGCTATATATTAATTAACCTTTCTCCTCGTGTCAAATATAGAACTAATATCTTACGAATCCACTTTTAAATATGTATAAATTATACTTTAAATTTATTTAGGAGGAAAGGGCATCGACTTTTAGATTAATCAGATGAAATTTGAAGATCTGGTTGTCTTGCAAGTTTACAACTCCAATCTTTGCATGCAATTTTGAATTAACTGAGTTTATGCATGGCTTACGATGATTTAATTAATTCAATAAGTTTGATAAGTATTAATCATACGTTTTATAAATTTCATATAAAAAGAGTTTAAAGACGAGTAGTTTAAATTAAATAATTATGTTATATTAAAAATATAGAAATTTTCTCTTTAATTAGCTTATTTCATGAACTTGAAAAAAGAAAAAAAATCGCAATGGAAATATGCATGACGTTTGAAAGTTCTACGGCTGGCTAAGAATTGTGGCCCAAAAATGGCCTTCTAGGATAATGTCATGATTTTGATAAACTAGATAAGATTTTTAATCTAGATTTAACTAAATCTTGTGTTTTTCTTTGAATATGGTTTAGATTGTAAATTAATTGTAATTTTTGGTTCAATATAATTCAATATAAACTTAAGTTTTCTGGTCAACTATCTAAGTATTTTTCTAGTTTAATAAAATTAAAGTTTTGTGTTCAATTTGACATGAACCTAAATTAAAATTGCCTTCGATATTAATTTAGCATGAGATGCTTTATTTTATAGAGCTGAGTACAAACATTAATAAAATAAAATAAAAATAAAAACATGATTTCACCGGTATATATATATATATATATATACCTTAATTATTCACAGTTTCCATCACAATCTATATCAACTCGAACATAAAATCCCGGAAAGATTTTGTCCGGATTTTTTTAATTTATATAGGCAAGCGATCGATCTTTTGACTAAGTAAATTTCGTGTAGATTTTATTTCATTTTTAATCCTGGATCAATTCCCCGCCTCCCACTTAGCCGCAAGTCTGCTCGACACCGCGTCCTCCACCGGCACGTACTCCTCCAGCTCCCGGAGGAGGCCCCGCGCGTCGGCGGCGGAGACGAGGATCCGGCGCTGGTGCGGCGGAATGAACCCCTCCTCCACCGCCTTGTCGAGGAACGCCAGCAGCGGATCGAAGTAGCCGTCGACGTTGAGCAATCCCACCGGCTTCCTGTGGATGCCGAGCTGCGCCCACGTGATCACCTCGAACAGCTCCTCCAGCGTCCCGTACCCACCGGGCAGCGCCACGAAGGCGTCGGCGCAGCGGGCCATCTCGGCCTTCCTCTGGTGCATGCTCGCCACCTCCTTCACCTCCCCGAACGTCTCCCCCGTTATCTCCCTCGCCATGAGCGACCGCGGGATGATCCCGACGACGCGGCCGTCGGCCGAGTGCACCGCGCCGGAGACCAACCCCATGATCCCGATGCTTCCACCCCCATAGACGAGGTCCACCTTCCGGGCCACCAGCTCCTGGCCGAGCTCCACGGCGGCGTTCCCATAGCAGTCGCGGTTCCCGGCGCTGCTGCCGCAGAACACGCACACGCTCTTGAACCTTGACGTCGTCGTATCCGCCATCCTCGCCTCGGACGATAGATCGATCGATCGATCAGCGCAAACGTGATATATAGAAGAAATGGAGGGAGACAGAGATCATATCTGTCATGCCGTTTTAAGATTTAATTTGTTGAATTAATGCTTCTAATATTAGTTGGGTAAACATCAAAGCACTCCAAATTTAGTTTCTGAGAACAGCTCGATCGAAGAACTTCGAAGGTAACAATGGAACCTGCTCAGCAAAGCTACTATATACCAGTGCATGCTAACAATAAAGCCACCAGATCATGTGTCAGTGCCTTTAAGACCACCTTCTACGTACGTACTCTTGCATCCTCTCGTTTCAGATGTCCTACCACTTCATGATAATCTCATCTCCTAACTAATAATTAGAGTGATGTTATTCTTGTTGCTAGCTAGCTCTATATAGTGCTGATGCTATTGTTAGTACGATCGATGTGATATGACGTTAGTGTTAATGTAGGCAGTGTTTAGAATATTATAATTGTATTGGATGTGCAGTGCATGCCCATTCAAAAAATTTATTAATTAATATCGGAGGAGTCTATTGGAACATCAAAGCTCTCTAACTTGTATCGCGTTTGACAAGATTTTTATTGTGGTCGGAATTGGCGCCTCTCAAGAAAAGAGGATCATCAAAATATATTCAAGAAAGAATGATTATTTGGTGCATCGATTATGGCCTTGTATGTAATTGATGTAGTTTATCTAAATTGCAATTAATGGATGATGCATTCTGAATTTGAAGAACGATATCGAAGATAAAATATTGAGGAATAATAACCACCTTAATTAATTATTACAAACTTTTGGAGGCTCAATTCACCTTCCATTTTGTAATCATACGCATGAAAGGCTACTATATATATAAATAAATGGATGGCCGAGCTGAAAAAGATAGAGTTAGAAATATGAGCGAAAACAAAACAAAATAATTAAAAATGAAATAAAATAAATCAGCAGATGATATAATTAATGATCTTTATTTATAGTAATGATAATTAATCATACAATACTTTAATATATCGTTTATTTGTGATGAGAACAAAGTTTACAGATGCAATACTCTAATCATTTTTTTTAATTTAGTCCACTCGAATCAGAAGAAGAATCTGTCTCTCCTTTCAGAAACCTTGCCACAGCAGCCATGCTCGGCTCCACCACGTCCCTCTGCAAGGCCTCGGCCACGGCTGCGTCAGGCTCCCCGGCCAGCTTCGCCGCCACGGCTGCCGTGGCGTCGACTCGCAGCAACGGCCAACCGAGCGACGCCAATTGCTCGATCTTCCGAACCTGAATCTCCATCAGTTCCCGCGTGTTCGCCTTCATGGCTGCGAGAGCCACCTCAAACGCCTTCTCGGTTCGGCCACCTTCCTCGGTGAAGTAGGCCCGAAACTCCGGCACCCCAATGGCCTTCCGCAGCCCGGGGTGCTGATCCTTCGAACCTTCTTCGGTTGCGAAGTAAGCATCCAGCTCCTCCACCAGGCCCCTTTCCACCATCTCATCGACGCGCCGATCGAGGCTCTCTTCTAGCACCTCTGCATCCACATGCAGACCAATGAAGCAGCCGTCGTACCGCAGCTCCTCCACTCCTCCAAATTGCTGCTGATCCAGCGACGCGTAGCGTTCGGGATCACACGAACCCGTGAGCAGCGCGAAGACGAACGAGTTCGACCCTCCCACGACAATGGGGACGCTACCGCGGGCGGCGATGTCGCTGATTGCCTGGCTCGCCAATTCTTGAAAGTCAGAGGCAGAGATCTCGCCGGCGGCGGGGTCGAACACGCCGAGCAAATGATGCGGCACGCCGCAACCCTCCTCTGCGGAGACTTTGTTCGTGACGATGTCGAGGCCGCGGTAGAGTTGTACCTTGTCGGAATTTATGACTTCGCCGGAATATGCGCCGGACACTTCTACAGACAGCTTGGTCTTTCCCGTGCCGGTGGCTCCCATGATCACGATTATTTTTTGTTTTTCTTGCGCGTGCGTATCGGTCTCGTTGCCTCGGTTCGGCATTTTTTTTTTAATCTTCGCTTTCTTTTTTCTTTTTCTTTTTCTTTTTTCTTTCTTGCTTGCCTTTACGTGTGGTGGGACCGCCTCTCTTTATATATTAAGCAATTGAAAAAAAAAATCATTTAAAAAAAAAAAAATACAACTACGAGTAAAACAACTATTCGTTGGTAGAAAATGCTATATATGAAATGCCACGTCACTTCCCCACCAAATTTTTTCCAATTTTAGTGAACAGATTATAAGAAGATGACGTCAACAGATTTGTAAGTTAACTGGTAATATAATTATTTTGGGGGTTTAAAAGCTAACTAAAACGGTCGATTGATTATTTTTGGAGATGATATTAATTTAAGATTCGTATATTTGATTTAAATTATATCATGTATAATTTTAATTATCAAATTATCATATACCCAGAATTATAAGAAATAAAATATAATTCATTTATTTGATAACTTTAGAATAAAAAAATCGTACTCTTTTAAAATAATATGATTCCTAATTATTGATGTGAAAGATATATTTCATTATTTAAGAATCATTGTCCCCGTAGGAATGATCATTGATTGGAGCAGAGCGATACTTATGAAATGAACACAAATCGATTCTGGAGAAAGAGTATAAAATCTCTCTCCGATGTCAGATGTCCCCTCCTCTATCATGGTCAATCGCGTCAAGACCAACGGTCTCCGTGATTTATCTCCCTCATAATGGTCGTGGGACAGACCGATAGAGACTGCTAAGTTGACGGTTTCAATCTTTTGCAAAATTATCTAAGAATCACTTGTCCCTATGGGAGGGTATTGTGGCTAGCACGACAACAGAGTTATACTGAGCAACAGATCAATCTCCGAAAACTATAAGCCTTCCGGAGTACCTACTCTCATGTCGTACTAGTCTTGGATTGAATAATATATTCTCTGTGATTTATCTTCTTTGTATTGATTATAAAATTAGTTGACGAGGATATTGAAGACGAACGGTCTCCTGCACTAATTATCTAAGAATCACTCGTTTTCTAAATTAAATAGAATTAAATAATATAATCTTAAATAAATAATCAAAATTATCAATAATCACCTCAGAACAAAAACAGTCAAAGAGTTTATAAAATATTAGGATATTCAAATTTATTAGCCCAATATAAATTTTAAAAAACACTATTAATGTAGCATTTATTATCTTCAATTGATACAAAAGTAAAAAAAAAGAAAAAAAAAGTTGAATATGGTGCGATAATAAAATTGGAAATGTTTTTTAATATATATATATAGATTTATTAGCGGAGTTAACACATACAATAACTAAATTTTATTTCATTGTATAAATTCTTGTCATTGAATTCTATCTCTCACTATATTATTAATATTTAAATAAATTTTATTTTATTTTATCGTTATCAATTAAAATTTCTCTGATTTTTTTAAATTTGATTTGTATATTTGTAATAATTTCATATCATCAAACTAAAATATTTATCGAATATCAAGTACATAGTATCATTTTAAATGTGTCTTTTAGATTTTTTTTACAAGTACAACTTTACCTTTCGCTTTAATATTTTATTTCTTATTTTATTTATTTTTTATATTTATACATCCATTTTAAAATTCTCATGTTTGAATTATAATTTAACATTCAACTTTATATAATATAATAGATCTAATTATCATTTTGTAAAACTATCCCAAAAAATATCCAATGCTCTTTTCAAATTCAACCATTTTATTTGCATTTCATATAAGAGAAATCTTTCAATTCCTTTATCCTTTTATAAAAATAATCATAAATATTTAAAACTTTCAATTACAGCAATCTATTATCTACTAATTTAATAATTATTTCTGTATCTAACATTACTGAATTTAAATTTACAGACAAATTAGAAGAAAAATCTTATTATATATCACATAGATCCAAAGAATTTACAATATTTGGTCAAAAGACATTCGACTTGAGTCATAGCTACACCGTGCGTATCTACAATACTCTCCAGCATCAAAAATGACCTATTTCCTCGCACCAAAACTCTAAACCACAAACACACCAATTTCTTTACATTAAGAATACAACATCTCCCTTGAAAAAGCAATAATTTATCATCGAACTGGAACGATTAAGCATAACCTCTTCAGTAATAATTTATCTTTAATATCATCTATTAACGTAGAGCTGGCAGCTAATCCTGTATAAAAGTATCGATCAGCTTATCTGCTGAGCAAGGAGCATAATCTTCTAGTGCAATTGCTCATTACAACCCGTTAGAAGGCTATAAAAGTGAACACCTTGAGAAAAAGATGACTGACCAAAGGAGAAGAACCATAAGGTTAGCCAAGCTTCAGTAGCTCACGATCGAATAGGCGTGTTGGTTCATTATCTTTTCTCACTCGATGTCTTTATGATTGTAGATTTAGAACCAAACCAGCCTAGACTTCTTCGAAGGCATCATTTCGGTTTCGTTTACGAAACTCTACGTATCAGACTCAAAAAAATGTGCTACAGCAGAGTAGAGCTGTTGTTCTTCGAAAGGCTTCGAGACGTAATCATCCATACCGCTGCGCAGGCAATGTTCATGTGTTGCCTGAATTACGTCTGCCGTCATAGCCAAGATAGGTACATGCCAGTGAGAATTGCCATATGTCTCCGGGGATACGTCTCCAGACTTAATTAACTCGTTTACTGAGTTCTCCATCTCTCGAACCTTTTGGGTGGCTTCAAAGCTGTAAAAATTATATAGCATCATTACTAATATTTTCAAGAACTGGGAAATAGAAAACAACAAGGCACCTAGAGCATATGTAACTTGATGGAATTAAAACAAAATGCAAGACAGTTGGTGAGTATAGTGAAATTTTCATTTGAGCTTATACAAGATATGAGTATCTAATTGGTTGAGAGTAATAAAATAAAAATAACAATTTATCAACGAGAAGTGGCAGATGTAGGATTATGAGCGGAGGGCAAATTATATTAATTTTTTTTTTAAGATGAACAAAATACTAAAAGAGATTAATAATTTCTAACAATGAAGAACATTGTAATTGTGGGAAAGTACCATAGTCCAGCATAGAATTGACACCATACAGCATACAAAGTAAGATGACCAAATAAAAGGATATCCAACAATTAACATTGAGGAAAGAGTATGAAAAGTACCCGTCCATCTCCGGCATCTGGACATCCATAAAGCAAGCATCAAAATTGTGTGGAGGCTGTAGCCTTCTAATAGCTTCCTTTCCACTGTCAGCACATGTAACTATTGCGCCAAACTTTTTTAGGGTACCAGCAGCAACTTTTTGGTTCACTAGGTTGTCATCGACAACTAAGATGTTCTTTCCTCTGAGAATACTTTGAAGTGTCATTGGTTTCACCTTGGTGTGCTGTCGCTTCTGACCCATGCCTAGCGCTTTCTGCAGACAAGCAACAATCATACTCAAGCGCAGTGGTTTCAGCATGCTATCAACATATCCTGCCAACTTCAGGTCATAAACCTCAGTAGGGTTTAGGGAAGTCGCTATCAGAAACATCTTTGGTTGAAGTTCTTTGTGCATCACTACACCATTTTTTAAGGATTCTGAAAGAAACTGAGGAAATGAAATGCCCGACCCCTCACCCCAAGCATCTTTGTCGACAAGAACCATGTCTATATGACTCCTCCCGCTGCATAAGATAAAATACATATGTTACGAGCACCGCAACATGTAATTTTAGTCTTAAGATCTAACGAATTCCTGACCAAAAGTACTGAAAGATTGCCATTGAAAATTGCACCATATCTGGCACACCCTCCTAATGATTGAAAAACAAATAATGGAAGATCATGATTTGTACTCCAAGATCCAGATTCTATAAGAACTGAATTCCAGTAAGAAATCATCATAAAGAGACAGCAAAAGAGAGAGAGAGAGAGATCAAAAGGATGAGATGACAATGGGGAAAAAGGAATGAGTTTACAATAGTGACTCCAGTTAATCTCTTTTGGAATTTCTCATTAGTTGACGAGTTGGTTGTAAACACATTGTAAGAACATAAAGGAAGACTAATTGCCAAACTTTCACCATTCATTCATTGATATATTCAAGAAACATACCTGGTACTGCAACAGTCCACTATGGTCTGACCAGCATTTTGTTGTTTAGTTACAACATCAACAAGAATTCCTAGTCTTCGCAAATGATACTCCATAATTCTAGCACGGATACATCTCCCATCAGCAACCAATGCTCTGAGACCTTGAAAATCTGATAGAGTAGAGTCAGTATAATGCCTCTTTATGTCTCCAGAACTTTTGCTTGCTTCCTTGAATACAGCAGTGAAAGAAAATGTACTACCAATCCCAGGTTGACTGAGAAAGCCAATTTCTCCTTCCATAAGATCTACCAAGCATTTGCTAATGCTCAGGCCTATTCCTGTCCCGCCATATGTCCGTGAAGTAGAACTGTCAGCTTGCATAAATGGTGTGAAAATACGGCTTTGAGCATCTTGAGGTATTCCCACACCAGTGTCTTCGACAGTGACTATCAAGTTAATAGCATTATCACCTTCAGTTGAAGATTTCAACAATGTAAAATTGTCCCAGATTTTTTGTTTATCTACTACCTGAGACCCACTCAGTGTTTCACAGAGGTCATCTTCCATATTCCTTACTTCTTCAACATGATAAACTGAGACCAAAATATGCCCCTTTTCTGTGAACTGAAATACACATGGATAAGTTCTAATGTTAATGATGGATGATGCAATTTCTACAGGATATTTGTCAAACTCCTGAAGTAGTAACTGGTAGAGATAGTACAGATCGTGAAACTTCCAAAATATATAATAAATATAATAACAGATGTATGGCAGCCAAGAAAATTACAATTCATCATCATTACCATCAGAAGCACAGCAGACGGTGTTTTCCCAACTATTTGGATTGCCTATATGAAACTTCCCTTTAATTAAGTTCAACACAAGGCAACATTACTACTAAGTTTCAAATAAGTTAAATCATTGTTTTTATTGCAGTAACGAGAGTTTTCTTTGGTTCCCTCTCCACCCCTCACATCCTCAACTCTAATAATTCGGTCACTCTAAGACTAGTAACCATGTTTGGCAGAATCGACATACTCGAATTGGGATCGGCTGTGTAAGATCGGGATTGGCCTATGTATGGTTGATTATGAGCAAGAACTTGGACACCCGTCTGAGATTTATAAAATTTAGATTATTCAAGGAGAAATTGATATTGAATTCTTGCTCGTGGTCGGTAATCGAGCGAGATATAGAAAAAAGATCAATCAAATTTGAGAGGAACAAAGTTCAAGTTGTTGGCATTCAATTAAGGTATAGGAAACTCAGCTAAATTTGAGAAGAACAAAGTTCTCAGTGAGGAAGGCGAATGATTCAGTAAAGGCAGAAGAGGAAGGACGCTAATACACCAACATCGACACCTATTCTAAGATGTTTTCAAGAAGGAAGGCGAGCGATGCTCTCTACATCCTCTTTTTTTTTTTTTTTTTTTTTTTTTTTTTGATTTACAAGTGGTATCCAAGCTTCGCCCGACTAGTCCACTTGGCGAACCGGCCCTGCCCCACGGCCTCCGAAAAGTCTCCACCGGCCCACAAGGGTAAATCAGGAAGACGCGCCACCAAGTCGCCGTGAGGGTTTGCAATCGGTCCGCACACCAACCATTGAGTAAGCGGGAACCCGCCTCATAACATGGCCCGAGTGAAGCGGCGGAATTCCCTCATAATTGGGGCGAGGATCGAACCATGGCTTGCTCCGAAGAGTCTCTACATCCTCTTCTTAGATGTTATTGAGGAGGTTTTTTAGATTAATTAATTTAAATTCAATTAATCTAATTAGAGCAATTTAAATAATTTAATTAATCAAATCAATCAATTTTAACTAATTTAATTAATTAAATGTGTTTGTAGATTTTTAATTAAAAAATTAAATTTATGAATTTTATTAAATTGGTTAACTAATTTCAATAATTAAATTAAATTCTGGGTTTTAAATTAATAAGCTAAATTCGTAAAGATATTGAATTAATTTATCTACAATTAAATTAATTTCAATTTCAATTTAATCAAACAAATTAAAAGTATTTAAATTGATTAAATTTAATTAGATTAATGAGAATTAATTAAAATTAAGTTGAAATCGATTTATTTAACTAAAATTACGTAAACTAATTGAAATATATAATCAGAATAGAATTGTTTAAATTAGAATTAAATTGTTTAAAATTGAAATTAATTTAACTTGAATTAAAACTAATTTGAAACATATTTTAAAATTGATTTGATTAAAATTAACTAAGGTAAGGGTGCATTGACTTCTTAGTAAATAAAGTAACACTTCATAAGTTACCATATCAATAAATACATACCAAATATAAACACATAAAATTTAAGTTTTTATATGTCAAGATTTTTCGATCTACCAATCTGATATGGCTGATTTTCAATTTTTTGAATCTTCAGTACCAATACCATCGCACATGCTAGTAACTAGATTATCAATATATATCTTTTATCATATCAATATAATTATTAAATATTTTATTTCGTCTTAAAACTCACCACAATAATTATTTAAACTCCATCATAACTTTTTAAAGAATTATAATTCTTGTCATATTATAATAGAAAAGGAAGCATAATGAAAATGCTTTACATCTCCTTTTGATTTTTGACATTAGGGAAGACATTAACGTAAGATAATTGATTAAGAGGTTGGCCTAGAAGGCTTAATGGAATTTATATAATGCATTATTTGGTTTCTTCATTATGAACACATTTCCTTGTTTTAAGTCAAGGAATCTGATTCGATAAGTTCTATTGAAGAAACAAGAGTTTACCTCTAGCTGATATAGACAACATTACAGTTTCATGCTTGCTAGTTTAATTTTTTTCTTGCCAATATGAATATATCAAGAAGTGTGAAGTGTCATCAGATTATCAAGACAGAAGCAATGTGCAGCACTATTAGTTAAAACGGACGTTAATGTTAGTTTTTGTCACTAATTTTCAGTAAAACAAAATGGCATTGAACCAAGCAGCCAGTGGTTATTGTCCTCTTGACAAAAAAAACTCCTTACATATTTTACTTGAGTTACAAAATTCTAAAAATATAGTAATAGGCAAACCTCACATAGTCACACTATTTCATGTTTGAACCACGTAACAAATTGCAATGGACAAAAATTCATCCACTTATTTTGTGCAAATAAAATCACAAAAACGGAACAGCATGAGAAATAAATGCTTGATAGTTGGCTGTATGTGTTAAGCTCATAGGCTTGCTCTGTTAAATGATTTAATTGGCAGATCAACAACAATAAGAGAATAAACTGCCAGAAAAGTTCAATTTCTAATTTTTCTATCATTCCTGTTGAATATGAGATAGATCATCTGTTAACAAAAAAGGAAAATTGACCTTTCAAAAAGTTTGACGTTGCATGGGAGTCAAACATTGACATAAAGAGAGATGCATAATAATTTTGCAATTAACGTGGGGCATGAATACTTCTATATCAAACACAAATTTGAGCATTGATACCATACTGATAACAGGGAGTCGAGGAAGACCCAATAATTTATTTTTCTGTACTAGGCAATATTACTCAGTAAATCCAATAGAAGACTATCATGAACACTAGTCTAACGACTCAGTTAAATAAATATAAGAGAAGGATTTGAAATCCATGTTCTTGATTGTCACAACCCCTTGAAATACATGTATTTATCTGTAAATATGTAATAAAGCAGTAGGTCAAAGATATTAACCTTCACTGAGTTTCCAACAAGATTTGTAATAATCTGCCTGAATCGCCCTGGGTCTCCAATCAATATTTCTGGAACTTGCTCAGACACATACACTGCCATCTAGTCAACACAAAGGCAATAAGAAACACGGGAAATTTTCAGAATTGGCAGAAGGTGTTAGTTAATTCAGATTTTACCTCTATGCCTTTAGCTTGTGATTGGTCAGAAAATAGAGATAACACATTGTCAAGGATGTCACGAGGATCAAAAGGGACAGCCTCTAGCTCAAGCCTGCCAGATTCTATCTTAGCAAGATCAAGAACCTCATTTATAAGCGCAATTAGAGCCTTTCCACTTAATTGAGCAGTCATTGCAAAATCTTGCTGCGTCTCATCAAGTTCTGTGTCCATCAGCATCTGCAACATACCTAATTTGAGGGAAATAAATCTTATTGGCATTCTCTTCTATATGCATTTCAGATAATGAAAACCAACTGTAGATATCTTATGAATCAAAGGGACAATCTTAAGGTTTTATGAACGGTCACAAACCTAAAACACCATTCATGGGCGTCCTGATTTCATGTGAAACTGTTGCCAGAAACTACAATAAGAAATAATGACACATTAGATGGAGAGTGAAAGTAACAGGAAAAAAATTGGAATAAGAACCTCTAATTTCCAGTTATTAAGCAAAAATAGAAGGGAAGAAACCAGTATCAGTCAGCCACATTTGGTTCATATACCATATATTGTTAAGATACAAAGAATAAAATACCTGGGACTTGGCTACATCAGCAGCTTCTGCTCTGACTTTCAGCTCCCTCATTTTACGATAATCATCTTCCACCTCCTCAATACGGTTTAGAGCTGCATGAAATATATGCCCCACTAAGAGAACAATTACTGCTACCCCTACTGACATTGCTATTGCTGACCAAGGCAACTGAGGCTTGTGCTTAAATCTACAATGCGAGAACTTTTCCAAATTAGGCACAAACAGTTTTTCTTTGGAAAAATTGATAATATGCATATTTTCTTTATTGGAATGGATACCTGCAATGCATTTCATGCTTACGGGTTGGATCCCCAAAATCAACACCACTAATATACATCTCACCAGCACCAGCAGCATCAGGACCATACATCCTAATAGGTGCAGAAACATTAGTTGTGTCATACAAATTAACAACTATTGTTTGCTTGCTGGCAAGCTGATGAAGGAGTTTGTCCACCAAAGAAGGGACGTCAAATGATGCCCCAAGATATCTAACCAAGAAAAAAAAAATAGTCAACAACAAGATTAGGAGCTAGAAAATACTAAATTTGGTTACATACCCTACAGTAGCTTTAATGCGTTCCTCTGGTGTTGCATTGGGAGATAGGCTAGTGTTGTACACTGCAAATGTTAGCACCACACCTAGATGATTGGACTTTAACAGATTAAAAGGAGAAGTTAAGACCCCCTTCCCACTAGCCCTTGCTCGCAGTATATTTTCACGATCTTGCTGTAACAAATTAGAACAAAAAGATTAACTCGACATTGCAACACTACATGATTAATTCTGTTGAACCATAAAGGAACTTATCATATATTTAATAATAAGACTTGTTTTTTATTCCTCATATTTATACCTCAACAGCAATTTTGTAAATTTTTAATAAGGACAAGAAATGATTTATCAACCCAAACAACCAAGGTGGAAAAAAGCTCAAAGCAGCCAAGCATGTAATATTGAAATGTGCATCTTGTTAAAGCCCAAGAGAGAGCCCAATCCTGCCCAAAATGCCAAGGCACTTTCCTTGCATCATTTTTTAGAAGTGAGGGTAGCTCTGATACCAGATCAAAGCCTAGTTTCACTCCTGTTAATATGGCCCCCTCAGGCCTAACAATCATTATAAATGTAGTACATGCCCCTCAGGCCTAACATCATTTTTTTTTAACTGCATTTGACACTGATAACATGTTAAAACCTAAGAAAGCAAATCCAATCCAACCCAAAATGCCAATGCACTTAGGTAGAGGTCTCTTGGTATTTAAATATATTTAAGGATTCTCGTTTTAGGATGTGGGACTAAAGATGGAGTTTTCCTCTCTGTGACACTTCTACTCCTAACACATGCAAAAGCTCAAGTTTAGTTATTAATAGAATTGAAACATGCAAAACACAAAAGTTTTAGGTTATCATCCATGCCAGATATTGATAGATGGTTTTAGGCTCTTAGTCAGTAGATTCAACATTGTACCTGTATCCACAAGTCAATATCAGTACTATCCACGTTTAGCTACTTATACATGTTTTGCAAGTGTTAAACACTTTATATACTAATTATATGCATGCTATCTCTTCTATATTGTTGTATATTATGTGTGTTTTTATTTTGTGATCAATACATATGCATATATATGTGTGTGTATATGTATATATGTGTTGCGTATATATATGTATGTATATGCAGATCACATATTCTTCCACATGCATTATACAATGAGTCGACAGTACATCCTGTATACTTTAGAATCTTAATTATTTCTTAGCCTTTTCCACTGTTCTGTTTTACTTAAACCGCTCCAACTAGCCACATTATTATTTAATTGACTCTTGTGTAAGAATTAAGATGCCGATGGTCCTTTAAAACAATGTTGCTGTTGCAACAACAAGAACCCATTTAAGGTAGAATTTCATTTGTTGTTTCTTTCATCTTAGCTTAGTACAGAGCATATGAACTAAGTCACCGCAATGTCTAAACTCTAAAGATACCTCAAAATGCTTTGATGTACTCATGCATATCTCACGATGACTAACTATAGCTATCCAACATGTGACTTATTTGAGCAAGCAAAGACTGAAAGCAGATCAATAAACCGGAATGTTTTCATGGAAAACATGCAGATCTATCGTTGTGTATGGCTCAAGGAGAGCCTAGATCTACTCACCTGATCCAAGCAAATGTACATAGAACAGTTGATCTATGAATATGTTCAAAAAACAAATTCTAACGATGGAAATGGAAGTCTTAGATCTAAAGTCAGATGAAACTGAATTTTAATATATGAAAAAAAAAATACATGCTCTTAGGAAGTCACCTTGCCAGACATCATATCAATTGAAACAATGTGAGATACTGTTTCTTGTGAGAAAATAACAGGGGCATATTCATCTTGAACAGGCGAGGGATCAAGCTTCTCAGGGTTGTAGTCATCTTTAACCAGGGACTGGTCCTCTGTCTCCATCTTTTTTATCTTCCATCCGTACTTCTTCTCAAACTGCTCCCTCTCTTCATGTAATACTCTTAAAGAATAGGCAACACCACTCATCAATGGCCTCTCAAATGCTGTTCTTGCTGTGTACTCAGCAAATATTTGCTGCAATAAAGATATCAATAGTGTAATGACTTGGATGTTCAATTTACTACAAGATTCACAAGACATTACACAACTCTTTACTGGAACTATGTAAGAGGATGCATATCTTCGCATCATATATTTGCTACATCATGCATCTTAAGAAAAGGCTCAATAGAACAATTTTCATAAAAGCTAATTATGGTTCCAAATTCATAGAATATATCTAGAGAAACAATAATCAACAAATCTTATATTTTTCTTAGAAGCTAGGTCTCCAAAACAAAAACAGACAAAATTATCACACAAGGGAATGCAGCATATAAACTAATTAGTTTTTTTTCATCTTATGACAGCAACCGAAATCATAAAGATGGAATATGCAACATGTTGAAGTACCTGATCAATTGTAGAAGGTTGCTTTCCATGGTGGAAAGTTGAGACTAGAATGGCTAAAGCATGCACATGATTCATGCTCACATTAAACTGATCCTGCAGCATCCTAGCTCTTTCATCGCACATGTTAACAAGAGTCTCTTTCCTCCTCTCAGTAATTGTTGCATTCATGCTCACAAATATCCACAAGGCAACTAACAGCCCAAGTATGATGCCTAAAAATAAAAACTTTTTACTCCATTTGCCACTGCCCTTAGAATGTTGTCTGTAATGCTGTTGCGGCTGAGACTGTTTATGTGAAGACTCTGTGAATCTGCCAAAAGCAAATCCAATAGAGAAGAAACCTATGGCCACTATGAGCATAGGAAGTATGTCAAACAACGTTGTTGAAAATAGGTCCTGCGAAGAATTTATCAATTCCCTTTCATATGACACAGTTTCTGAGTCCTATACAAATGGCATGCAGATATGGTTAGTAAATATTTTTTGTCAGCACATTTAACTAAAACATCTGACATTCCTCTATAAATAGACTAATGGTAGGAAAACATTCATTTAACCAACATCAAATAGTAGTAGATAACAACTTGTTACATATTTTTGTATCTTGGATGAAAAAAAAAAGGAAAAAAAAAAATTCAGCATGCATATAATACTCTTTCATGTTTGAAGAAAAATTTCATCATGTCAAGAAAGAAAGGCATCTAGGTAAAATCCACAAAGTCTATTCTTTGACAGATAGCATGTAACTACCGCCCATTCTCAAGCATTTTTTTAATCACCTGACATACAGCTGACCAGCGATTGTGGTGATTTTGGTTTCATGCAGATGACTTGCAACCCATAATCCAAACTGAGAACTGTCTTTTAAGGTTGGCTCACCCTTGCAGGATCATGGCTCTTTGTCCCAGCAATAGCAGTATGTGTGCCTCAGAACACAAGGCACAGGATGACTTCATATCAACTTCACCTTCCATTAGCTTATCATTGCCAGACTAAACACGAGAGTTGCACTTGTTGCAGGAGGAAACCTAAAAAATTACAACAAGAGCAGTATCCACCTTCTTGATGCACTCCTCTCTTTCAAAAGGGACCACAGCTGGTCAAGCCAGGTTCTTCTTGTTTTCTCAACTTTTTCTTTCCATACCATCCCTAGTAAATAAAAAGAGTGTAGGCCCTTGCCATGATGACAAATTAACACAAATGACATGTGCAAGGGTAGGGGACGATAATTCCTAGATGCCATGGATGTGCAGGGAAGGAAAGAAGCGGGTTGATTTTCTCTCCACATCTTCATCAAATCATGTTATGGTGTTAGTCCCATATATTTGGGGCCAACTTGATTTTTTGCACTAACATAATTATGATTTCTAGAAGGAAAAGATATTGCAGAAGGCCAAAGAAAAAGTACTTGTGATAGTAGGACCTAGAAAAAACAAATAGAACATTTATGATTAGTCAAACCCTTTGTATGTTGGACCTAGTAGGGTGAACTTTTGATACTCAGATAAAGTAGATATTGTTAGGATCGATGTGTGGATGGCTAGCGGCTAGAGGAGGGGGGAGGGGAGTGAATAGCATATAAGCTTCAAATTAAAATATTTTCCTCATCTTGCACGTGCAAGAACAAAACTCGTCAGATATGGGTCTTGCTTGTGTGTATTTGTTGTCTTATATGCACAACAGAAGAAAGATAAGAAACAAAGATAAAAATAAGACGATGCTAAAAGTGAATTCTCTTTTCAAAGGTGGAGATACCTTGTGCAAAACGTATCTTCTTTAACAACGATATAAAAATAAAGCAAAGAAAACAAGATTACTGAAAGCTCGTACAAGCCTCTCGGAGCCCTTAGACAGTGTTTTTCTTGGTCACTTAGTTGTTGAAATATAAATATCAAATTCATGCACAATTGCTAAAAGAAAACATCCTAGATGCTTGTATAAAGTGGCCTCCAATGGCTAGCCAACAACTAGTTTTCAAACAGTATCAGTCCTGATTGAAATATCAAGCTAGCCGTTGCAAGCCAATGATCAACATTCAGTCAACTAAACCACTCCTTTGATCAACTGAAACCCTATTCACTCAACTCTAGCCCAAGTTCAGTTGACTCCAGCAAACAAAGAGAATTCTATTTCCAAAAAAAAGATTTTGCAATTGACTGAGCAATCAACTCATCACTCCAATCAACTGAGCTAGCCTTTAGTAAACTCAATCTGTTCGGAGATCCTGACTTCACTCATTTACACCTTTGTAAGTTTACGTAAAGCTCTAGGATCGAGTTTGACTGCGAACTACAACCAAAACCCTACTACTGCTTAATTGAAGACTTTACAAGCCAATTAGGTAGCTCCTACCTAGTTTAGCTAGATCATCTCCAAATGATGTTACCCAAAAGCGTGAATCTCATATAACCTTTTTACACTCACGGCTCATTATATTCCATGTCTTCAACTTACACATCATCCATTATCCAAGATGTTGTCGTCTAGAGTTCCATGCTCTAGATCTTCAACTTTCACATCATCTACAGTAATGTTGCCAAAAAACTCCATGCTCCAAGTCTTTACATGCCTAAAGTCTCCATAATTCAAATCTACATCTACATATCATCCAAAAAATTTTTTTAAGTCTTTACATGCCAAGACATCCATTCTCTAAGTCTTCAACTGACAAGACTCAACTCTGTCCAGTCACAAGCTTTGTGAACTCCAAGTGCACCCTACCAAGTCCTTGCGAACTTGATGCACATATGTTAGTATTTCAAGCAACCCTAAAAAAAACATTTACCAAGCACTTCAAATAATCCTCAAGGCAATGTGGTTGATCAACCACTTACAAGCATTGTTGCACCAACAATATACCCAAACCACTTATAAGTATTGTTGCACCAAAAACTATATCATTATCCTTCAAAATTACGAACCTAGTGGTTGTAATTGGTCACACCAAGCACAAGGTAGATATTTCCGCTACTTAAATGTAAGAGTATAGAAACAAGAAATACCATCCTTGTTTTGCAAATTCCCTAAAAAATTTTATAACGGTAACCAAAAAGCAAGCATGTAAAACTCAATATTCCTTCAAATGAATTAAAGCACACATTTCGCAAACCTTTACAATTATTGCATTCATGTTTGCTGAAGGCGGCATTATTTTTTCAGGTATATTATCTGGAAGGGATGATTTTGCAGCAGCATCAGAGGCAATTTGAATCAAACACCTCCCTTCAAGGAATATGTTACTCCCTATAATGTTTTCTTGACCCTGGTTATGGTCCACCTCTGCATTTATCGCTGCTAAAGTATGTAGGAGGCTACTGCTGAGCTTCACATCATCTGTAGATTTGTTCATGCACTTGAAGAATCTTTCCTATAACATGAAAGAATAGACTAAGATGTAACTGCAGCTCACAAGGAAATGCCTTCCTTAGCAGGACAACTACAAAATTTTACCTGAGAGCACATTATATTTTTTTCTTAAACAAGTAAGCTAGACAAATAACAATGACCTGAGATATGGTTGAGGCACAAATTAAATTATTTCATTCCTTTCAGAAACCTTCCTCTTAACTATTTAAAAAATATGACTTATTAAACAACCTTTGCATCATTCTCAACAACAATTTATTTTTTTAAATTTCTAACAGGGAAAACATAATATATGCATGTGCAATATTTATTAAAGATTTTGTTATTCTTTATAGAAGTTATACGCTAAATTATTGTTGTTATAAGTTCTCGTAAGCATACATCTTTACAAATTTTTATTAGATTGAAAGAACTAAGGATAAAACCTTAACTCCAAGAAGCACCAAATCTGTGTTTGATTAAGGGTAGAAGAATATGTAATTGTTTGCAAATTTTGCATCTCATGTGGATTATAACTCACACTATGCACAACCAAAGAACAGGTTCTGTGCACCACGAAGAAACTGATAAATATGGTGTTAGAGAAACATGCGCCCATGGGATGCAAGCTATACTTGGATCCACTTGTTATATCTAATAGGATAACAGGACATACACATTAAACAATGTCAATAATGCAGTAGGTTGTGCCCTCACAGGCATAGCTGAGTTGGTACTCGGGTGGTAGGGTTGCAATAATGGGCAAGGATTGATTCCCTTAAGGTGCATGCCACTTGGGATTAATGGTCCTCCCACCTAAGAGGCCGCTCGGTCATTATGATTTACCTCTCTCCAAGTGTTGTAGGGCCGATCTAGAGGGGCGCTCGGGGTGAGCATTATCACTTTTTTTTTGTAACAAGTGCAACAATAATGCAGTAGGTTGTGGAATATCACACCAAATTTGAAAGACTGATCAGTATAAAATTGTGTTAGGAAATTGCCAAATGATCAGTTTTCTTGAAGGCATGTTCCTTTAGATAACAACAAATTGAGAAAAGAAATGCCACAATAGTAAATTAATCATTCTTATGCCCATAACACCAATAGCTAAATATTAAAATAGGTCTTCATGCAGCTTGGTGGGTTACAGAGTGTCATCAAGCAAATTCTTATATGTCAAAGAACATATCTAATTAACATGTAGATTGCCATGAAAATTCTGGAGCTAACTATGAGTGGCAACTGAAGATATCAGAAGTAAAAGCAAAAATTTGTTGTGTTTCCTAATGAAGTATCTCAGGATCTTTCTAACGGCAAGTCAGAATAAAGTTCATGACACGGCTCGAGTTCAACCTAGTCAATGAAAAATCATTTTAGTGACTCATAATCTTAATGTATTCCCAAATCAAAATCCTCCAAACATGATCATAACCTATAATAAACAGAGAACTAAACCCAAGTCTCCAGTTTCAAGTTGAACAAAGAAACAATTTAATTTAGTAAGAGAATGCCAGCTTGATATATTACTGACTGAAAATCACAGGAGTGTTTATTTAGTTTTAAGCTTTAGAAGGTTACCTGAACCATTAAACTTTAGCATAGGGGTGGTACTTAATATAAAGGATGGAAGTGTATCTAACTCACAAAGAATCAAGCAATTGAAAGATTTCAACATCCAATCTAGGATAATACAAGAGATCATAATGAAACCTGGACTGGACCAGTTGGTCCAACTGGGAAACCAGGAATTGGCAAAACTTCCAGTCCATTCATGATCAAAAAGTAGAAAAAACAATTGACTTTGATTGAACCAATTAACATGGACAGGCTTGACTGAATGGAGAAAAAGTTGGCAGTTGATCAAAACCTAAAACAATCTTGTAACATGGCTTCAAAAGTCAAAGAATTCAGCATCTATCAAAATTAGTAATCACAGGTTTAATATATTGGTCTTTCAAATTGAACACAATCTAAGACAATCCATTTACATTTCATCCCTTTCTCATCACTACGCCCAACCAACCACAGGTTTAACCAGTAAACAGTGACCCAGAGTCTTCTCCAGGTTGATGTTCAATCCAAATCTGATAACAACACATAAGATACTTGACTCTGAACTCAATCATTCTGTCAACATCAAAGTAGTTCCTAGGATTCAAATAATCTATTAAATACCAATAAAACTTTCTGCAACAATAGGAGTTTGAAGGGTGTGACATATGTTATTGACCCTTCTTATGAATCAACCAAAATCAGTTCTATCCAATTAAAGATTATATATACATTCTATAATTTGAACATGTTAGACAACAGTCAACTTCTCTGTTGTATTGAATGCATTATGCCAAAGTTACAGTCATGGCTTGAAAGTAGCCTTTTTTGTTGCGCTGAGAAATTTGCACATCTTAACTTCCTCCTGCCTCATTGAACCTCATCTGACTTATTCCTCTAACATCTAAAATCGGGTCCAAGTCAAATAGCATTGCCATCAATTTTTATGTACAAGGTCAGCAGAATTTTCATATTTAGCAAATGTTGGACTATCAACAACATATTCATTTAGACTAAGTTGATGCATAATTTATGGACAGAAAATATTTGTATGATTGCTTGAAGAACCCTTTCAGAAAAATAAAACCACTTACATAAAGGCGATCAGATTCAATGAAGATGGAATTCTTAGTAATGTAAGATTAATTAACTTATTATGTAGAGTATTTGATTTTGTAACCAAACAAAATTTGTCAATACTTTTGTTTAATTGTATATTTGAATTTAAGAAGCCGTTTGGAGCCTTTTACGGACATTTTGAGAATCGGAACACGGCAGCATATTGTACCCACAAGTGTAGTTTTTCGATACCGTTATAATGCTTCTAGCCTTTTGCATATAAAAGGAGCATTTAAATGCAAAAAGGCTACCAAATGGGGTCATGCCTCAAATGTAACTATGATTCATCTAACAACTTGTTTGCATCCAGTATGTCTTTTTAACCATTCACAATACTAAAATTCACCTAGTTTTCTAAGAAACAGATTCATCTAATTAGTCTAAGTTCGGGAAAGAAAACAACAAAAGGTAAGTTTAAGAATTTTGATCAAACAGGAAACCCAAATCAAGGTTCCATTTCTAATATTCTGGTATTCAAATACAACAACAGGTCGTAACTAAAAAAAAAAAAAAGTGCATATACACATCAATATACAGATTATAAAATCTTAGCTACTCCAAGCCACGTAGAATTTCTCAAATCCAGAAAAACTCGCTTAACGGTTACCCAATTAGCAGAGTTGCAATAGTAAGGCGGGGTTTACCTGCTCCAGCGATGACATTAGCAAAGCCAAGGAACGCAGATGATATTTGCTGATATTGAATCGATCAAACAGGATCTGCTTTCTCGGATACTGCAAATCCCTAACTTCCAACTTCTCCAAAATCCCGCAGCTCCCGGGCCCCCATAACAACCACATCGAGCAACTGACGCAACAGAGAAGAGTTAGAGCCAGCAAAACATTTCTCGACCTTCGACAACCCGTGCATTGCTTATCATCAGCAAAGGAGACCCTTCGCTTAGCCATCCTTTCCCGAACTCGCCTTCCAAGCTTCAGAAACGCCAGAGGATGCTGGAAGATGTGATCTGACTCTCCTTCAATCCTCGACTACTCACTATTTTCAACTCTCTTGCCTTCACTGCACCCGCCTGGGGGATCCATCAAAACCACAGCTTCAGGAGAAGCCCAGAGGCACAGGGCTTTCACCAGAGGAGGGGACAGGATAAGTATGTTTCCCCTGCCTCCCTTCTTTCACATCAGCCATGATTTCTTCTTCTTTGCTTCTTTCCACCTCCTATCCCTCCATAGTCCCTATACCCCATCAAGGTCGCACCTTTTTGATCCCCCACTACAGAAAAAAGACCATTAATAGGAAAAATCCTGGAGAAACCAACTCGCTTTCTTCCTCAATCTGGCCTGAAATCATTGATCCAACCTCCCCATCCGGCTATACGAAAGGGGGAAACCCAAAAGAAAGAAGGGGAAAAAAAAGGCAAAAGAAACAAAATTTATCTTCGACAATGAAAGAAAAATCAGAGAAAGCAAAGAAAAGAGAGAGCTTTCTTTCACTCCACTACTCTCTCTTTCCCCCTGCTTTTGTTGTTTTCTGCTCGCTCCTCCACCTCTACATATAGGTTGGTATGAACTCCCAAGCATCGGTTAATGGCTGTGGACTGCATCATTATCTCATCATCTGGTGGGGCTTCATAAGTGGGCGCTATCAATGCAACTATAGATAAAAAATATAAATAAATAAATAAACCAAGAAAAATGCCACCACGTCCTCGAAATTTTAATAATTTTTATTCAAAAAGAAACAGAAATAATAATAAATAAATAAAAAGCCGGGATGAAGAATCACAGAAAGCCGATGTTCCATGTCATCGCTGGCAGTTGTGAAAATATTAATAATTGACAGTGTTAATATATATATATATAGCAGAACATTATAGTGGATTACTCTCAGCAAATTTATATAGCACTATGATCGATAGATATCATAAAATTAAAAAATAATATAAAATTTATATTGTTTTCTCATAAATATCTCTAATATTTTTCGTCCAATCAAGCGAATATTATAGTTTAATCCTTAAATTCGTGGATTGAATTATAGTGTTCATTTAATTGGACGACGAATAATAAAAATACTCATGAATAAATTTTATAAAGGATATATATATATATAGACACACAACTTTGTTATCCTGAGTGCCCGCGAATGTCTGACTCGTATACGATGGATTCTCAACCGTTTAATCAGCGCGATTGCACAGCGAATGAAGAATGCACAGTAACTTTCTCCGCCGTGATTTCATCATCGCTTCACCGTCAGTTAGGCAGAATTTGACCGAATTCCGATCACAATTCAACTGGGCAACGGTGCCGGTCTGATCGTGGCCGAATTCCAACCGGACCGTCGTCGAAAACAGCCACAGTTGTGCCCGTCAGTGATGCGCCCACTGGTGGTCGCGATTGTAGCCGTTTTCGATCAGAATCGGGGTGGGCTTTGTTGCCCGTCAAACGGATTGCACTTGAATTCTGCTTGAATCGTTATCGAATTTTGGTCGGATCGTGGTCGAAATCCGGTGGAAGGTCGATAATTGCGAGCGACATCGAACGCACATTACTGTGCATTCCTCACCCGTCAAACACAGATCGTACAAATCGCGTCGCTCGAGAGATATCAAAACACACACACACACACACTATATATATATATATATATATATATATATATATATATATATATATATATATATATATATTTTTAAATTAAACATGTATACGAGGGAATTGGAGTCTAATTATAATATTCTAAATTGTGATATAGCAATTTAAGTTAAAACCTCATATATAATCATTTTAAAGTGGTTTGATTAAAAATAAGAGTTATAATATTTTTATATATTTAAATGTTTTTAAAATCTACAACTCAATCAATAAATTTTAAAAACTTATATCATTTTACTCTCTCTTTTAAAACGATATACATAATGAATTTTATAACTCATATAATAATTTAAATAGGCGCACGTGTTAATTGGATAGGCGATAAGTCTTCTTTTTTTTTTAATTTTATTTTGGCATATGGATGACAGCGCAGTGGAATTAAGGGTAGAAATTTGGTAAAATGGGATCATTCTTTTAATCTTAAATAATAATAATAAACTCCCTTAATAATTCAATGAGACACAGACAATATCCTTCTTCCCTTTTTCCTTTTTTTTTTTTGTTGGGAACTTTTAATTTTCTTTTGGTACATGAACAAGAAAAGGACGTTACGTTATAATATAATTTAAAGATATATGATACAGTGGCAAAAAGCACTCAACAAATAATTTAAAAAAATTTAAATTTAAATTCCAAATAAAATTAATATTTTGAAAATTAACTTTTACATATACATAAAATTATCTTTCAAATTTATTCGTTAAAAAAATAGGAAGAGTGGCGGTTTTATATATCAGATGAATTTTAAAGATGGATAATCTTTTCTTCTCATTCGTCAACTAAAAAAATTCGAATAATTTATTATTTTTTTATCGACATTAAAATATTTGAATTTTCGATCCGACTAATTTCTATAATTTTATATATCATTTATCTTGTTAATAGTTGAGCCGAGTATAAGATCGTCAGAGTTCAAGCGACCTTCGCAACTATCAAAGGTAAATAAAAAAAATACTTACAGCTTTTGTACGGTTTAATCCGAACTTCATAGTCGCATAATTCTTGAACGATTATCCAATACTGAAGTTGTACTCCGTTCACCGGATAAACTCCTGGATCTTAGAGTCGTCCGAATGAATTTTTTTTAAATTTATCTTCGAACGATATCGTACTAGATGATCGAACTATGTTTTCACATGGAATGTCTTTCTATTTTTACCTCTGAACGGAGAAAAAAAATCTAATAATTTATGCATATCCAAAAATTTATATCAAATATTCATTTACAGTGAAATTTGATTTATTTTTTTTTTATTTTTTTTACATTTTATCGCTGGGAAACCGCTACAGATGGAAAGAGAAGGTGATGGGCAGGCTGTGCATGTCGGTCCTCACAACAGCCTTCGTCTCTTTTCTTTTCAGACGACAGCCTAAAAGTGGACGTGGATGCATTTAATTTTTAGATAAAACTGATAAACAGTTCGCAGGCTGAAATGCTCCATTGCAGGATCACAAGTGATCGCGTATTTTTTTATTTTATTTTTTTTTAAGCATAGCAAGTTGGCTGTCGTAATGCATACCTTGGAATTTGCCAGAAAGAATGAATGAAAGAAAGAAACAACAAATCAAGAAGGAACAGATCATAATGCTTGCATGCAATGCAATATATTAAAGAAATACAGCCGGTGGAGCCATGCACCGTCCTTGGACTATCTGTGAACAAGTAGAGGTTGCATGGTTTGCCAAGTATATATATATCAAAGCTAATGGCATGATATAGTAGACTTTTGGATGTTCAGGATTGGAAGATAACCAGATGAGAACAAAGTTAGGTTTACAGGCCATTCAGCACTAGTAAAAAAGTTCTACCAGCCATGACATAATTGAGACCAACTGGAAAGGAATAAAAGGAAAGGCACGACTTGTGATCTTACTGTTCCTTCTTTAGATAATTAGATGCATATATTTTAATGCCAAATAGCAAGCATGGCTCGATCAGTTCTGCAATGACGAAGGAAATTAACAAAGTTGAACTGCAGGATCATTCTCATGCACAGTCGAGCTCGAGCACACTGTTTATTGCTAATCAGGCAGTGTTAGCTAGAGATTCCGGCTACCTGTAGAATCTCTCTGCTCATTCTATTTAGTCCCTTTGTTTATGTGTCGTTCATATGGTGGAGCATGTGAAGATCTAGAAGAAGAGGCATGCAATTAAGACGGCCAATTAATGCTGAATCATGCATGCATGCAGCAGCAGCTTGTTTTTTTCTTGCGTGCTTATGTTGTAAATGTAAAAGGAGAGAAGAAGAAAGTGAATCAAAAGGTCATCGATCTCCAGTTCCGTGTCATGCTTTTTCTTCTTTCTTCTTCTTTTGAACCTTCTTGCAAAAGCATGATCCCAATGGCTTGGTCAAACAAACTATGCTCCATGCATGATCTCTTAGACCTAAAATATAAAATACATGGATAGTAAATGCTCCTTAAATTTAAAATTGTGAAAATGGAAATTAAGAAATGGCAAGTGCAGCATGTTTTTGTCACTTTCCAGTACTCTCCACATGGTGTGCCATGAGTTGGATCTGTGCTCCTGGATAAGTTACAGAGCCATGCATGTTGACTAGCTAAATGAAACAAAAAAGTAGAATTTATTATTATTATTTTTTTTTTTAAAAAAAACTTTTTATGTTATATTAAGGAGTTGCTTAATTAAACTGTGTGGATTGAAATCTATCTGCAGCTAGCCTTAAAGCCTTTGAAACTGGCTTTTGATCATTTTAATCGTCATCACGGTGGCTAATCCAGTTCAGTGGCTTAATGAAGACAGGTTGTGGAAAAGCACTAGCCGCTAAGAAAGGGCAGGTGAGAAGCATTAAATTCTTTGTTCTGACTGCTTTAATTTTATGGTGCGCCAATCTTTCAGAGTTGACTTTGACATTTTATTTCGTAGAAGAGAGACGCAAAGCTAGGAAGAGAACAAGTGTTTGAGACCTCTGTTTTGGTATGCACGACAAATTGACATAAGAGGAGTAACACGATGTGAGGAAGTAAGCTGGACCCGGGTTAGCGCTAAAAAATAATAGGTGCTTTTGATTGAACGGAGTTTTTAACTGGTTCAATGTGATCCAAGGGATCGACTAATTCGACGCGAGTTCAGAGTTGGAAACAATTAAGGAATAGAAAGGTTTAGATTCAATGACTAGGAAGACATAGAGGGTTTGTTTACTTTAGCCAAGTCTCCTCTAGAGCTCTTTTCTCTGTCTTGGTCTTCATCTTTTTGTTTGCTTTGAATTGAGTTTTTAACTGGTTCAATGTGATCCAAGGGATCAACTCCAAATTCAGAGTTAGAAACACAGCGGAAAAGAAAAGTTTAGATTCAATGACTATGAAGGCATAGAGGGATTGTTTAATTTAGCCAAGTCTCCTGTCGAGTTCTTTGTCCCTTAGTCTTCATCTTTTTGTTTGTTTTTCTTGATTCTTTGCTTGATTGTTATGAATTGACATTGAGATTCTTGACTATCAAGGTTGATAAAATTAAGTGACCTTTTGAAGCTATCCCTCATCGCTGTGGATCAACTTTTAAGATACAAAAGGCCCTTACAAACCAGGAAGTTTCTGGGTGGATCATTAAAGAAACAAGATCATACACATCTGAAGTGAAATGCATGCTTGCATAAACCCTACAAATCAGATTAGGGAAAGGAAGCTTATTCACCATAATTCACAAAAATAAAGGTTGGTTCAGATGCTAAACCATCTAGCACAAGCAACAACATCTGGCAGATGAAATAAGCCGAAGGTAGGTTTTCGGTCACAGCAAAGAATCAGAACAGAAGCTTAAGGCACTCAGGCAGGTCATTTTGTTTGTTGCCCTTCGGTCTTTGGTGGCATTCTGTATACATTCTTCAACAAGTCCTGGATTTTATTTAGCATCTGTGCTGGGTCACCATTACCAGCCCCACTGCCGCTCCCCGGCAGAGCCCGTTGGCTCTCCTGAACTTTTATCGATTCAAATATATACAGCTTCTCGGCTTCTGCTTCTTCAAGACGACGCTTCAAGTACATGCTTGAATAGTCTTGCTCAGATTTGTCTGGTTTGGCAAAGACAATGCTTTGTAGTCTCTCAGCCTCCTGTTTGGCCTCATTGGCCTTGAGTTGGAACATGTCAGCCTCTGCCTGCTTAAGCCTAATGATGCTCTCTAGTTCCTCCACTTGTTGCTTCTTCATATGCCTCTCCATTTGCAGCTCCTGGACTTTTCGGGCCTTGTCCTCCAGTTCACGGTCACAAGCCTCTAGAGCAAGTCGAGCTCGCTTGAACAACCGCATTTTCTCCTCTGCGACCATCTCCATCTTTCTCACTGCCTCTTGTACCACATCAGCAATTTTATTGCAAGCCTCCTGTGGAGAAATTGGATGCCCAACTTCTTCACTCATAGAATTATTCAACAAGTCTAATTCGAGCTCTGCAACATTGAGTAGCAAGTGTTGTAGGCCACCAAGCAGATTTTTTGACAGGAACAAGAAAAAAAAAAGAAATAACATTCAAATTAATTTCAAAGAATGGGCAAATTAATATCAAAATGAAGGACCTGCTAAGGTATAATATGCCTCATTTCACAAATTAATTCTTTCCATGATAATTTACTTTGACATGGGTGACCATCAAAAGGGATTTATATACAACCCCGTGATCACGTCATTGAAGAATCAATTAATTGCTTTTAAAAACACGGTAAAGTGGATCAAAAGGTTCGCTAGGTATGCATTACCATGAACACAGATTCTGTGCTGCTTATTCACTGCAAACAGTTGAATGGGAATTATTCCCACTGGATTTATAATTTTTATAGCCCACCAAAATCAAGTTCTCCTAAATTATTCCTACCACCAGCCAATATTAAAAAAAAAAAAATGGAACCAAAACCAACAAATTTTCCAAACCTCAAATATGTTTTTTGCATTTTAGTAGACAATGCAAAATCTTTAAATTCTTGAATGTTTGCTCCCTGGTTCTAACTGTGCTAGACAAAAGTAAAAGAACTTAATTAAATCCTTGTATATACAACCCAAGCCTATTCCTGGTTGGCTTTACAGGCCAAAACTGTCCAATCTGAACTGAACTTGCTAGTTGGTTGGTTAACAAGCAGCTGAGGACCAAATTGTTTCTCCATTATTAATTTATGTCCTACAGAATGTACAGAAGATGCTTAAAGTATAGCCAGTCATCCTTGTGTCTTTCCTCATATAAAATATTGCTTTAAACATGCTTGTTCACACTCCGTTTTTGCCCTCTATAAAGCAGGTAGGACAAAAGAAATTGTTGTTCAGTACAGTAGAAAGAATCCATCTTCAAACTATCATAAAGAAAAATTCATAAATGATTAAACGAATATGAAAGTTATTTACAATGAAATCCTGGTTAGTCTATTATCATAGATTCAAACACGTTTTTGAGTTTGATTGGAGCTACACTGCTGCTAGATAATCATTAATATCCTAAGTTCTTGAGTTTGACTGAGGGAAGTCCTAACGAAGGTGGAACAGGATTTAGGAAATTCTGTTGATTCTAATAGCTGAAGTTGAGAGTTTAGTATGCATTCTTAGTTTTTCTTAAGATTTCTGATATTGAGTTTTATTTCACAAATATTACAATTTTGCATAAAGTTTACAAATACTAATATGCTATAAGGTTATTCATTTATAACTTTGAATTCCTGCCTTCCTGCTCAGTTTTATTTTCAAGATCATCCTTTTTCATATAATTAAAGAAGCAGCAAAGCACCAAAGCCATGCCTATGCTACAGCACTCCAAGTCATCTTTGTGCCTCGTTGTAGTTAATATATTTATTTTATAAGATTTCTTATTCAATAAAATTACACTGAAAAAAAAATTGTTGCTTGAGAAGCCAATGTGAGGTATAACTTAGCTAACTTCGCCTCATCTGAAGAAAGCAAAGACACAATTCATTAACCACATTATTAATGCTGTTTTAACCAGAAATCGAGAAATTTCATGTGCTGCAAGTAGAAGAAAGATTACTTTAAAAGCTCACTGGCAGAACCTAGAGGGGGAAAACAAATATAAACCGAGGAACTAAATAGAAAATCATTGTCTCAAGTGCATATAGGAAGACAGATAAAACCAACCAAATGAACATAATTTCAATCATAATTAACACCTTTCTTATCACACGCTAAATAATTGTGAAGAATGGTAAAGATTGAGAGTTAAAGCAAAATTTTACTTCCACAAAAAAATAGCTTGTAACCATACCTTGAATAAAGTGTAAGAGCATCCTACAAACCATGGGCTCCGGTGTGCCATTCTTCAAGTTCTCTAGAAGCTCACCACATTTCTGATATAGTTTCCTTCCTTTAGAGTCCTGACTCAAGTGAAAAATCTTAGTAATAAAGTTGAGTTCTCGCATCAGGGTTTCATGGTTCCAACCATTAGCACACTGTTGGAGAACATCCTTAGCCCATCCTAACAATTTAGACATTGTTTGGCATGCTTGGCACCTGAAAAGCATCTCAGCATGATCCACCCCACTCTTAACAGACTGACCAGTTCCAATTTGCCCAACTCGCATGGCACATTCCGTGTGAGTCCAATGAGAGCACATATCACAGCCAATCCAGCGACATGTATTGACCTCAAAGTCAAACTTGTTGCAAATCAGGCACATGCAGAGATTGCAGAAACCATTCCTACTAACACATATTCCACAGCTACATTCTTCTGCGGGAAGAGAACTTTGACATGCAATATTTCTGCACCTCTTATAAAAGAAAACTTCAATGAGGCGACTTGGGGAAATGATGACACTCTGAAGCAAATAGGCCTGGACACCTGTGTTGATTGCAACAAGAATTTCAAGTTGAACTGGATGAGCATTAGCAAGGGAGTCTGCAGTCAGGTCAACTCTACCATGCACAAGCTTCTGGAGGTACAAAAACTCTTCCACATGACGGGCACCTCCACTACCTTCAAGTATCATCCTAAGCTCATGCTTAAGTGCATCTAGAAGCTCATCTGTCATTGCCCTCATTTTCTCACATATGACCTCAACTCTGTCTCGAGCAACTTCACGGAGTGATAACCTATTTCCACTGTAAGACCTGCGAATGACCTGCAGTTTGGGGATTCTGTTCACTCCTTCCTTCTCCTTCCCTAATTTACTTCCAGTTATGCCATTGGAATGGTTTGTCTCTATGGGCCAGGTCTCACCAGAGCTTGCACTCTCGGCGGGGAAATCTTGCCCTTGGTCAGAGTTTGATGTTGGATCTTGGGTGTCAGGTGATACTGCAGGATCTGATGAAGCTAGAGATAAGGATGCTTGCACCCCTGCCGGCATTGGATGCTGCCGTGGGGGTAACATACTAACTGGCGGTTCTTGATGGTGATTCGTACCGGAAGAGGTGCCCATTCCGGTTTCTTTGTTTTGCCTTCACCTGTGATATTTACGGGCAAAAATCACCACAACTCCAAAGAGCCTAACTTTAGGATCTTGAATCCTCTGAAATTGTCACACTTTACGAAGGTTGTGTACGAAGGCAAAATAAGAAGGAAAAAATCAAAACAAATATCTTCAAAGATCCTAACCTTTTCCAATGGCTAGCGGAAAAAAAAAATAGATTTTTCCCAATAAAATCAGTTTCTCCAAACGTTATTTTCAAGAAAATACAGAAAAAAAAAACACCTTTTTGGTCTCCAGAACCCTAATCCGGAGTAACAAACAGAAAGAGGTTCCAAAGAGGCAAAAAAATGATTTACAGCGAGCAGACGACTATCTTCAAAATGCTATACTCCAAACTGATTCAAGAATCAGTAAGATTTCTGATCCGAAAACTCACCTCAGAATCACACAATTAACCTGGAATGATTGATTCAAGCGACCCACGGCCAGATTGCGTACCTGGAATAGCAAAAATCTACCAGAGCAAACGATCTTGTAAACGGAAGATCAAGGGAAATGAGAGGAGAGGAGTAAGGCTGAGGCAGAGATTTCAATCGAACTAGAACAAGGGAACAGGGGTCAACATGAGCAGTGAGCGGAGGTGGAGTTGTACCTAAATCGAATGTTTTGCCGTACACTCCATTCTTTAATGATTTAAGACGATATTAATTTCTTTTTAGAACTGGATAATGAATGTTCTTGTAATAACTGGTAATACTCATTAGATCATACTTTATTTTATATTTAAATATATAAAATAAACAAAATTAAACATTTAAATTTAGCTATTAACGTTGGGAACAAAACATTCAGGGTGGAAAGCTCCTATTATTATTTTCTTCAAAAGAATAATGTCCCTTTATCTAAAAAATATATATTAAAACATCACTCCATTGTATTTTTTTATTTTAAAAATATTTTTATTCCAATAACAATCATAGACAAAGCTATTTCAATATGTTAAACAAAATTAACTCCGCTTTTCAAAATTAGTACACAATAAAAATTTTAATCTTAAAAAAAAAATCAACTTACAAATACATTATAATTGAGAATTAAACTGTGAATATTTGAGAGTCAAATTAAATATTTTATCATTATACCGTAATCTTAGGGAGCTAGAATTAAATATTTTGAATATGAAAAAAAAGAGCGAGAAAAAATATATCTAATTTAGAGCGAAGAATCAAAAGAAGGAAAGGAGGGAGAGGAAAAGATAAATTTAAAATTACACCCCTAAAAAAAAGATTTGTCTTCTAAATATCTTTGATCGTCAATTTCATTAGATGAAAAGAAGTAAATTATGAAAGATATTTTTATCCAATAAAAAAAATGATCTGAGGATGGATACTTGAAAAATTTTTGTTGTTTTTGGAGATGAACATTTGTTCCTTAGGATAATTTTATCATCGGTGTTAGTTAATCGCTTGATCCTTTCATAAGTATTAGAAAAAAAAAATCATCTTTCTAATTATGGATTGAGAAGGAAGTCTCCACGAGGATAGCATGGTGGTTAAGGCACGATGAAGTTTACGAATAAAACAAGAGACGATTTCGAAAATTGTCTAAAAAATTTTTTTTGGATTTAGATGACTCTCACGTGTCTTGATCATCATGTCCTTCGTAATTTATCTCTTTCATACTGACCATGAAATAGATCGACGAGGATCGTTAGATTGATAAATTCTAATGTGTTAAGATGGAAAGAGAATAAAGGTTAAAAAGGAAAAAAAAAAAAACAGAAAAAAGATGAGATTGGATGCCGAGTTCTCTACTTCTACCTCGTGAACCCTCCTCCTTCTTTTCCTTCGGTCGAAAGGATTAGAGACTTTGTCGGCACGGTGGTGCCTTCTAGTTTAATTTTCTTCTATCTTCGCGGGAGGCTCCGAGATTTTCTCATGGTAGCTTCGAATTAACGATCAGAGAGACTCGGCGACTGTCGGTTGGCTCCAGCTTTCCAGGCGACGATGAAAGCGATTGGATACGGCGAATCCAATCCCAGATTCGGTTAGTCCCGTGGCTAGTCGCAAGTCGCTGCGTCCTTGGATTCTCTGCTCGGGGTCAACAACTTTTGGTGACGAGCAGATGGATGGATGGAGAAGTTGCATCGTATTCAAAGCCAGGGACCAGCTCAAAAGGTGCCGTAGCATGCATTTGGCCCCACTTGGTGGTGCAATCAATGACAAATAGATAGATAGATCGATCGATCAATCGATCGGGCTTTAACCTTTAGGAGAAAGGGAAAAGGAAGAGGATGGGAGCTAGCCGTCGACGTTAATCCGAGGGAATGAACTCCATGAACGGCCACCATCTTCCCTTGATCTAGTGCAATCTGGACGTAGCAGATATGTGATGTTTCATGTGAGTTCTCTGCCAAAGTGGAAGATCTCCTTAGTAAATGAATAGATCTCTCAGTTTCACTGACTCCACTAATAATGCCCCATCAACTTGACTAGATTGACCAATTAATTTTAGTTTATTTTCATGGAATTAAATGTAATAATAATATTTTATAAAAAAAATGGAGAACAAAAAAATGGGAGGAAAAAGGGAAATTGAAGAAAATTAAAGAAAACGGTCAGAAAGATGGGAAATTGCGGAGACAGTCCTCGAGGCTGGCGCGAGGCTACGAAGCTGCGCCTGCCCTATAAATACCGCCTCCACCTGAGTCTCCGTCTTTCCCACCTGTGGTCGATGTCTCTTGCGCCCGTTCGTCGGCGAGTGCAGGCCCGGAACCTTCCTTCCATCTCTCCGCCTTCGTTTGGATCCCTCCGACTCCTTCGCCGCCGCGGGATCGATTCAAATCCTTTCGGTTCGGATCCCAATCCTCCCTTCTTTTGCTTGTTTCTAGGGTTCCGATCTGAACCCGTGATCTTGTTCTTTCTGATAGTTTTTTTTCTTTTTGGTTGGATTTTTGCAGGCTGCTGATTACAACTTCCATGGCTCTGACGAACTTGTATATCAAGGAATCGAGGACTTCCTATTTTCTCGTGATCTGTTTCCTCTTGGTCTTCATCTGATCGCCGCCTTTTTGTTCGGGGTATTCTTTTTGTTCAGGTATGGATTTTGTTCTAGGGATTCGGGTTTTAATCGACTTAATTACGGTTTTAGGATATTTGATCGGTGTCTTTTTCGTCCGTCAGTGCAGAATTTTTGGTTCTTTTTGTTCGAGAATGCCGTGCGTTAGGCCCGATCCGGCGGACAAAGATGCGGAGCCGTTCGTGGAGATTGATCCCACCGGGCGGTACGGGAGATACGACGATTTGCTGGGCGCTGGTGCCGTGAAGCGGGTGTACCGTGGATTCGATCAGGAGGAGGGCATCGAAGTAGCGTGGAACCAGGTGAAGCTCAGAATCTTCAGGGAGGATCGGCCGATGATGGACCGGCTGTTTGCCGAGGTGCGGTTGCTGCGGTCGCTGCGGCACGAGAACATCATTACTCTCTACAACGTGTGGACGGACGACGAGGGCAACACGCTCAACTTCATCACCGAGGTCTGCACCTCCGGCAACCTCCGTGAGTATCGGAAGCGCCATCGCCAGGTTTCGATCAAGGCTCTCAAGAAATGGTCGCGCCAGATACTGATGGGCCTCGACTATCTGCACAACCACGAACCGTGCATCATCCACCGCGACCTCAACTGTTCTAACGTGTTCATCAATGGCAACATCGGCCAGGTTCTTATCGCCTTCAAAATCGCCCTTTTATTCTATCGAATCTCATATTTCACATTTAATCTCAAGAAATTCCCCATCGTCGTCCTTCAAAATTCCATCCATTTCCTCAGTTTCTGCACAAATTGACAAAAGAGAATCTTTTCTGGGCGATTTGTCAGTGAAAATTATAGATCGTTTTTTTTCCTGGAAAATCATTTCACAACAATCTTTTCATTTAACGGCTTATCGCATTTTGCAGGTGAAGATAGGGGATCTTGGGCTAGCAGCGATCGTGGGGAAGAGCCACGCAGCACACTCGATTCTTGGCACACCGGAGTTCATGGCGCCGGAGCTGTACGAGGAGGACTACACGGAGCTGGTAGACATCTACTCGTTCGGGATGTGCGTGCTGGAGATGGTGACGCGCGAGATCCCCTACAGCGAGTGCGACAGCGTCGCCAAGATCTACAGGAAGGTGACCGCCGGTCTGCGGCCGGCGGCCATGGGCAAGGTCAAGGACCCCGAAGTCAGGGCCTTCATCGAGCGGTGCCTCGCTAAACCCCGTGCTCGCCCTTCCGCCTCCGAGCTCCTCAGGGACCCGTTCTTTCTCTTCCTCGACGACGACAGCTACAACGCAGACCTACATCCGCCACCTCTGCCTCAGCCTCAGCCTCAGCCTCGGCCACGCCCGCCGCCAGCAGACGCTGCTGCCCCTATCTCTTCCCGCCGGATTGCATGAATGCACAATACCTGCACCAGTAAACCGCTCTGCTCAAGTGTACATATGATTTGACTTCGTTGCCTCTTAATGTTGGTTTCCAGTATAAGTTTGGTGGTGGTTCTAAGTTCTAGCTGGTGCATGCGCGTTTGCATGATTTTTTTTTTAAATGGCATTCCTTTTCCATTAAAGTCAAGTTTGATGTTTAGAATTTGTTCGATTTGTTTAGTTCCCGGTATATCTGGTTCTTTCTTGTTCAAGTGATGGAAGATTTGGTTGTGGACTTGGAAAAATAGTCTTGACTGTCAGTGTTCATTGGCGTAGACTTTCGGTTTGACAAGCATGAAACGCAGCCATACTGTTGACCCAGCGCAGTCAGCGCACACTTGGGTCAGCAAGGCTGTTGACCCAGTAAAGATCCATGGCCCTTTTCTGCGAGAAAGAATCATTGGAATTATTGCATGTATTAAGGAGAGTTATCATTTTTCTATTAGAGTAGATTGCGTTCGTTACAAGCATGAGGGTGGAAAAGTAAACACAAAGATGGGGAGGATCTCAATAATGCAAGTTTAGATGCAAAGTGAAGTCTTTAGAGGATGTTCAATTAATGTATTAGATGAATAGGGGCCCCGGGATATACACCGTTCTAAGCTTGCTATGGGGCTCAACATGTGCCATATATGATTGTTCCGGTCCTCGAAGTTTAAGAGTTTCTGGCGAAATAATAAAAAAAGTTATTTTTTTAATAGTGAAAATTTTATTTTTTTTTTATACAAATTAGACAATTTTATATGTATTATTTTGAAGATTAAATTTTGAGTTGTAGGTGGGAGTTCAAGGCCACTCTGATTAATGTAGTTGTGATTAAGAAGGCGAATTGGAGAGATGAGTTCCAGGTGGAAGTTCAAGGCCTCAACTTAATTAGTTGAATAGTTTCCATGTAGGATAACAAATACACACCTTTGTTCCAAAGTTAATAAGAAGATTCGGCCTCCAGTGGTACGGTGCGATAGTAAAAATGGAAAGATATTTTACAGGAGAACATAGTTCAATTCTCTGTTAAAATATCATTCAACGATAAATTTAGAAAAAAATTATTCGGCCGGCTCTAGGACTCTGAGATCCAAGAGTTTATCCGATGGACGGAGTATAACTTAAGTGTTGAACCGTCATTCAGGGATGATGCGACTGTAGAGTCTAGACAGAACATGAAAAAACTACGAGTGCTTTTCTGATTTACTCTTGATAGTCGATAGAGATCATTTGGATTCCGATCTTATTCGATTCAATTATTAACAAAGTGTTCAGAAAATCTATGGAATAGAGACGGTTACTCTCGGAGAGTAATCGGGCCGAAAGTTGAGATACTTGGTGGAAAAAAAAAATCGATTTCATCGAATTAGCGAAAAAATTTAGAAGGGTAGCACTATAGGATAGCTAAAGGGAGCATGTCGTAAACTCTGGAGCTTCTTCAGCGAGATTGTCTTCGAGACCTTGCCCACTTCTTCCTTTCATGGTAGAAGAAGGATCTTAACTAGCTAGCTAGATATGTCGAACAAAGGTTAGCTAACATGGTGGCATGCGGCACGAACACTAGATCATTATTTAAATTATTTTTTCAATTTGATTAATTCAAAACCGAGTGCTGACAGATCTATATATCTTCATTCCAAGTACAGCAGCAGCAGTGGGGTAGGGAAGCAGCAACATTCCTAAGGTCGAACTCTTCTGACTTTCATAACTTTACATAAATTTTATTCAAACCCTAAATCGATCTCCCAATGCATGCATGCAACTGAACGAGCTCAACCCCACGCATTCATAAAAGCTCTGGTATCCGTCTCCCACCGTACCAGTGCGATTCGGGAAGACGAAGGAGGAGCTGCCCGGATATTTTTTCCAAAGCCGTGCCGTCTCCGGCGTCGTTCGCCCATGCACGCTGATTGCTGACCTTGAACTCCTCGAAGCAAACTCCTGATGCATTTAAAAACACGGATACACTAAAATCCATATGAATTATACGTAGATATATGTGCCCGATTTCTCAAGCTTCCTCAGCGCACGCTTCTCCAAAATCCCCTCCCCAATTCCGAGCCTTAAAACTCGGATTCAATCCCCATTCGTGCGAGACCTCAGCGCAGTCAACGTTTGCTCTTCTTTTTTCTACCTATCCATTGATTTTATTTTCTTTTTTGCGCGCAAATCCATCTCCAACTCGCACAGCCATGGATTCTTTGAGTGCTAGATCTAGTCCTCCGGCGGCGGCGGCGGCGAGTCCATTCTCAAATCCCAAACCAGCAGAGTTGCTGAAGAAAGTGATCTTTGCATGGTGATTATTTTCTCAATTTGCCTTTTTCTGTTGTTCTGGTCGTTGCGGTTCCAATTCTCTGCTCCTCTCCTGCCGTCTTTTAGGGGCCAAGAAACAGGATTGCCGGCGTCGATCTGCGTTCGAGTCAATGGCAAAAGTTTCGACCTGCACAGGGTTAGCCAAGCTCAAGCTTTAGCTTATATTTTTCTTGCATTTTTTTAAGAAAAAATCCTTTTAATTCGTGCAGTCGCCGTTGATCTCGAGAAGTGGCTACTTCGAGAAGGCATTGCGAGCTTCCGACGCCGTCGAATTGCACCGGGGATTCCCTGGTGGGCCGGAGGCGTTCGAGATGGTGGCGCTCTTCGCCTACGGCTCCAGGCTCCCCCTCGACCCCTTCAATGTAGCGGCGCTGCGGTGCGCCGCCGAGCACCTAGATATGACCGAGGACCACGGCTCCGGCAACCTCTGCGAGGCTGCCGACTTGTACCTCAACCAAGTGGTGCTCCAGAGCTGGGACGACACCTTGATCGTCCTCCAGACCTGCCACACGCTGCTCCCCATGGCAGAGGAGCTTCTCATCGTGAGCAGGTGCGTCGAGTCCCTCGCCTTCATGGCCTGCATGGAAATCCTCGACCCCGAGCAAAAGCGCAGCCGGCCAGTCCTCGCTCTCCGTGACTTTTCCGGCCGGCCCTGGGACCCCGAGGCCGTCAAGGAGCTCGCCGGCCATGACCTCTGGATCAAGGACCTCATCGCGCTGCCCTTCAACTTCTTCGCGCGGATAATCCGATCCCTGAGAAGGCAATCCATTTTGTTTGCTCGATTAAAATTTCATTCGCAATCAAGAAATCGATAATTGCATGACGTCGCATCGACAGGCAAGGCATGAAGGAGAAGTACGTGAGCCCCGTCGTCGTCTTCTACGCCAACAAATGGGTGCTCTCCAAGAAAACGCACAAGTTCTGGGAGCAAGAAGACAGAGGAGATCAAGCTGCTAATACAAATGACAAAGTGTCTTCGATCTTGCAAGCCATCGTCGAGCTGCTTCCGATCCGCAGCCAGGATCCCGATCGCAATGCTGAAATAGTCCCCGTCACCTTCTACTTTGCACTGCTTTCCATGGCCCTTTCTCTAAACTTGAGCGATAGCATTCGAGTGAACCTTCAGCACTGCGTTGCGCGTCTTCTACACCTGGCTCGAGCGGACGACTTCCTCCTCCCCGAGAACAGAGTCGTCGAAGATGTGTCATTTAGCCGGGAGTTGAAAGCGATGGAGGAGATAGTTACCATCCGTGCCGCGTTCGAAGACGCAGATAATGTCGAGGTCGTGGCAAAGCTGTGGGACTTGTATCTCTGCCGAGTCGCCGGTGATCCAAAGCTTGGAACTGATAGATTCATGCAGCTTATTCACACACTGCCCGTGGTTGATAGAGAGATTCATGACCATCTCTACAAAGCAATCAACACCTACTTGTCGGTATGATTCGATGCGATACGAGGTACATTACAATGATTGTAATGGTGCTAAAGATAGTCGTTTGATTTGCTTTCTCAGGCACATCCTCAGCTGTGCAACGAAGACAAGGCAAGGCTGTGCAGCAGCATAAGCTGTCAAAAGTTGTCGCAGGAGGCGTGCATCCAAGCAGTTCTGGATGAGCTGATGCCGCTGCGCCTCATAATCCAAGCGCTCTTCGTTCAGCAGTTGCACACGCAACAAGCTCTCAAAGACTGCTCGGAATCCTTCAGATACTTGCAGTGTGGAGAGTTTTCTGGGAGCATCCCAAGCTCGACGAGCCACCTGCCGAAGAGCCCGAAGCTAGACGAAAGCCCTTGCAATCCGAAGGAGACTCCTCCTGTGCCTTTAGGCTCCTTGATAAAAGAAGACCACTTGGTTCAAAGATCAGAACACACTAAAGCAGAATATGGGTCGAGGAGGTTCAGAATGCAAGCACTTGAGAAGGAACTGGCATCGCTGAAGCATAGCCTCAGGAGCAATGACGAGTCCAATGGCCCAATGAAGACTGGTTCGAAGAAAGAAAGCTTCAGGTTGTTCCATGCCGAAGGCCGTGGATTCACGAGGAGGAATCCTTTTGGCCAGGTCAGTGACTGCATTGGTTCCCTAAGGTGGTCTTCGCAAAGGAAGTATGCAAACAGAATGGTGAAGATTGTCAGGAGAATGGCCATGTTAGGCAAAAGCAAGTCGAAGATTAAGCAAAGGGCGTCTGCAAGTGGTTCACTGGCTTGTAGAAGTAAATCCTCGCACGAAGCTTAAGATTGCTGAATGAAACTTAGTAGTCAGCTTAGTGTGTGCTGCATATCAAACTCTGGAAATAGGATCAGTGTAGGGATAGATATGTGATATGTCAACCAAATATCAATAAGTTGTCCAAAGGTTAGCATGTTGCTTTAATAGTTGGTTACAATGGACCTAAAAACACATCGCCGAATCGGAGAATCAGACACTAAACAGAGAGAGCGTGGAGGGGGCTTCTAATAAGAATCTGTATCATTCATATGTTCAAATGCACTCTAAAATAATGACAATTTGGCCTCTTTGTCCATCAAATGAGACAGCATCTGTATATGTTACATCGATCTCTTTCTAAGCTAGTATCTTCATTAGTTGAGACTTTTGTGGTACTTATTCGCCTGTCTACGGGTTAGTATCTTCATTAGTTGAGACTTTCTGTGAAGCAAAAAAGACACTATACTAATATCCATCAATGTCTTGTTTCTAATAATAGATGAACATTATGATTTTTCAAGTAAAAGTAGATAAACCAAGCATTCCAGACATCTTGAATCTCGTCAATCATGCTTAGATTATTAAGCTTTCAAGCTCCTAGAAGCATTTTATCAAATAAGCTCTATGCACGCACATCCTACATGCACGGTAATAAAGCAAATAGCTCGAGCTTAAATTAAAAACACCACCACACCAATTGTGGATTTAAAAACATATTACCTGACCTCGTTTTTTGGATTTAAAATCCAAATTGAGTAGTACCTCCAGTGTATGAGAAAAGACTCATCGACGAGGATGCCGCTGTATGCTCTAGAAGCAGCAGCAACAAGTACTAGCCAGATTTAAGTCATTTGAAAATGATGGCATCACGTCCTGGTCCAATACCAATGTAATGAATGGGAATGCCAACAAGCTGTTCTATCCGCTCAACATACTGACGAGCAGCTAAAGGAAGGTCATTGTAGTTTCGGATAGATGAAATGTCACTGTTCCACCCAGGCAGCACTTCATAATCAACCTACATCAAAGCAGACATATTAAGATTGAGAGGTGGTTCGTAACCAGTAAGGGTAATTGTATTTTCAGGGCTAGGCATTAATTAGCCAACTACAAAATGATCTACAGATACATTAAAATGACTTGGAAGTTAACTGTAATGCTCTAAAGAACTTGCCTGTACTTGCTCAAGAAGACGAAGATCTGCAGGGAATGATTTAAGCTTTTTGCCATCTGTTTGCCTATAGGAAACACCAAGCTTGATCTCTGGAAGTTCAGACAGCACGTCAAGCTTGGTGAGATTGAGAGACGAAAAACCATTTATCTGGCAAGAATAGTTTAATGCAACTACATCAAGCCAGCCACAGCGGCGAGGACGACCAGTTGTTGTTCCAAACTCCATCCCAGCAACTCTAAGAAGGTCACCATCTTTACCCAGGATTTCAGTTGGAAAAGGACCAGAACCAACCCTAGTAGTGTAAGCTTTCACCTACATAACATAAATGTACAAAAATTTAAAAAAGAAAAAGAAAGAAAGACGCAAGTTATGGAGATCACTGAAAAGAATGATTCTACTTACAACACCGATAAGGTCACCCAGGTTCTTTGGAGCTATTCCTAGTCCTGTGCAAATTCCACCAGCTGAAGGGCTTGAGGATGTCACAAATGGGTATGTCCCAAAATCAATATCTAACATAGTTGCTTGACCGCCTTCGACTAATATTTTCTTCTTTTGCAAGATTAACTCATTTATGACATGAACAGTATCAGCAATAAATGGTTCTAACCTCTCTGCAAATCTCTTGTACCTCTCAACCTCCTTGTTAAGGAGGTCAGCAGTATATTCAAATCCTTCAAATCTTGATGCAGCATCCCTCAATAAAATGTCAAGCTTCTGGCCAAAAGTATCCATGTGTCTCAGGTCACAGACCCTTATACCATTCCGAGTAACCTTGCTCGAATAGCATGGACCAATCCCTCGTTTTGTTGTTCCAATAAAGGAATTTGCAAGCTCTGCTTCTCTCAGTCCGTCTACAACTTGGTGAAAATCAAACAACAAATGGGCACGATCAGACACCAATATTCTTCCATCGCAGAAGACTCCATTGGATTCCAGACCCTCAATTTCTTTAAATAACCCAGGAAGATGCACAACAGCTCCATTACCAATTACACACAGAGTCTCTTCATTCAAAATTCCTGAAGGAACAAGATGGAGTGCAAATTTTTTACCCTCAGCATTGTAAATGGTATGTCCAGCATTTGCACCGCCCTGACATGAACAAAAATGAAGGTTTTTAATATAGATGCTGAAGAAATGACAAAAAATAATTAATTAGCTTTTTGTTTTCGATCATAGATAATTGATAAAATGGATTTGGAAAAAAAAAAAAGAAGAAGAAGAGAACTTCTGAACATGGATTATTTAAAAACGTGAGTGATGAAATTGCAAATTAAGTAGTGCATAGCCAACTGGACATTGATGCCACATTTTAGTTCTCATTAACATGAAAAAATTGTATTTGATGTTTATTTATCATACTCATATATATATAATTTTATATATATTAAAATGGCAAACTTGTTTATGGCCAGGAAAAATTTTACAGAGTCCAAACCAACAAAAGACACTGTCTCACATCGTGCAAAAAAGAGTCAGTTTTTTCAGCCATATCTGCATGTTTGTTCAAAACTCACAATCGTACTGATTAGGGATATGGAAGAAACACAAACTCAAAAAGGGGGGGAAATTGAACAAAAAAAAACATTTCAGTTCATTTTGGTTTTGGATTTTTCCAATATACAGTATTATATAGCATATTACAGATGTAATATAACTTTATGTTTAGTATTGTATACTATATTATAAATATAACTTCAAATTTCAGGTTTTTCTATAAAGAGACAAAACCCAATTCTGTACACGATACATTTCAAAACCCAAAGCCATACCAAAAATTGGATAAACACAATTAAATTTCAGGTCAAATTGTCAAATCAGGTCAATTTTCCACTTTGGTTTGAGGTTGTTGAGTTTCTTTTCCCCGACTTCTATACATAAATAATCAATCACATATGTGCACCAGTTAAGTTGAACTTATTGGTTATGTCCAAGTCTAATCCTATGTTAAAATCCTTCTTAGCATTCTTCATTTTTAAGTCGCTGTAGAAAATATCATATGCTTTAGCTTTGCTGTACTTAGAAGTGAAAACTTGTCTCAATTTCCACTATTATATCCATTGCAGTTCAGTTCATTTCAGCATACTTATAAAAATGTCCTCAGATAAAAACATTTTTTTTTTCACTCCATTCCCATCTCTATAAACTACACCTCCATTTTAGGACTCCGATAATAGTTGCCAGAAAATTTACATAGTGGTAATATTATCAATGTCAATATTTGAGACTTCTTTCTACATTTGACTTTTAGAAAGGCTTACACTATCATGGACAAATTCCATCAAGTTATTCAAGCAAAACTAGAAATAAACTTTTCCTAGAATCTATATCTAGCCGCATTAATGGTATTCATTAGTTAATCATTCATTAGGTATGATTTTAAAATTTATTCTATCTATCTTTCCAGGAGGAGAAAAAAACTATCTGAGTATATGATAATGGTCATTTTAAAACTAACCAAAATGGTTATCTTTAAATCAGTATTAGCATCTATGATGGTATGATAAGATCCTTGTGGATGGTCCTATACGGTTGGGATTCATGGCTTGTTATTGTTTTTCTTGTTGTTGTGTTAACAGCTATAAGTAAGTATATAAGATGGAACCCCACTTAAAACCTTCATGTACGTCTTTTTATTCTTCTCTTTATTTTCTTCATACTAGCTGTGAAAATCCAATCTTCATGATGATGAAATTCCTTTGTATTGACAATCATAAGATCATAAAATATGGCAAACCAAGCTTTGCACTGCCCTTTCCAATTTTTTCGCCAAATCTAGAATCTCCATGCATATCTTTGTAAATTTCCATATTTTCTAGCAATGACTACATTCAAATCTCCACAGTTTTTCTATCATAGGTGCTCTCTGATTAACTCCATCTAGATTTTTTTTTAAAAAAAAAATCATATTTTGATATGATCATCGAATTATATTTGAGGAGCACAATTACTTATAACATTACATATCCCCTTCCTAACTATAGTTTCCAAATCATAATTCTATCTCAAAATTATCTTCATTTCTGTAACTTAATCTTAAAATATTTATCTAGCACAATCACTACTATATCCTATAACTAACTTTCCATTATATAAAATTTAAATCTTCTATCATCTACTTCTTTAGTCTTTCCACTCCTTATTCTCCTACTAATCACTATATTTACTAATTCCAACTTTATTTTGAATATGTTCATATACTTCAAATTCTATCACCATGAACTAGCTTCTCTATACAAATTTGGGCATACATGTCTGGGCATGACAATTTTATAATTCCCTGTTTTGAACCCAATATGGATGTTGAATGTGGTGGATTGTCTAAGCGGCCAACAAATCCACCCTTTGCATATTAAACACTAGAGAGGTAAAGGCACCTCGTGAGGCTGCTTACTAGATAGAGATTATCAACAAAACATGTACCGAATAATTTAGAAAAGGAAAGCACAAATATATGTGACCGAAACAAAAACATAGGTAATCAGAATTTTTACCTCGGCATCTTTTTTTTTTTCAAAATTTTCATCCTCGATATCATTAGCGCAAAGAGGAAAATGCGTAGAAAGGTGAAATAAAAAACATATTTTGCTATATGAGAAACAAAGGACAGAAACTTTACCTGGCACCGCGCAACGACATCAAAACTCCTAGCAAGGATATCTACGAGCTTCCCTTTACCCTCGTCGCCCCACTGCGTGCCGAGCACGGCCGCGACCTGACTTAGCGACGCCACCCTGTCTATGGCGTCTCCGCGGTCGACCGCCTCAACGGTTGCGAGGGCCGCGACGGGCGCCATGGTTCTGGCGGCGGCGGCGGCTATCCTCCTGCGCCATCGGAAGCCATCGGACGGGGAGACGGATGAAGAGCCGAAGCAGCTCCAGATCCGACCGCTGCCACGACCACGGAGGGCGGCCGGGACGGTGGGGTCGACGGCGAGGGACGACAGAGACATGTGTGGTCGCTAATGGCCGAGCGAGGCGAAGGTCGAGGGAGTGGGCACAGATGTTTGCTCTGTAATTTCTACAATTTATTGAGAAGGCGGGTAGGGATTTGATTTGCGGAGGTGATGAAAGGGGAAAGTCTTATTAATGTAAAAATTATTAGCCTATTTTAACATTAAAAAATAAACATTTTCAAATGAATAGTATAAGATTCTATGTTTTTTTAAAAAATATTTAAATCTTCGCGGAAAATTTCGGATGACTAACCGTCGAGAGCCAATTCTCGACATTTAAGAGGCATGGACGAAACAATCAAAATTGAATTTTTTTTATAGATTAAAAAATTATTTTTTAATAAAAATTGAGTTTTTTTTTTATATTATTTTAAAAATCGTTGTTTCGAGCCAACAACCCTTCTCAAAACTGACTCTGGTTAATACAATATAAATTTATATCAAATGAACAAAGATTTAATCCTTTGCGTTCGCAAGGATGTCTATTTTCTACTTTGTCAAGTGCAAGTAAGATTAAAAATTGATCATGATTTACCTTCTTTTATTATATAATGATTAGATAGACAAAGTACTTAAGATCGCAAGATTCTACGTATATTTGTGTTAGAAAGTATGGATGATCTGATTAACGTTGGATCAGATATTTGGTGTCAATTAAGAAATAAAAAATATTAATGATAAATTTTAATTTTCTGGATAAGCATCCTTTGCTCATAAATAATAAAAAAATAGGGTTACGATATCATTCAACAATAAATTTTAAAAAAATATATTTGGGTAACTCTGGACTTCGAGTTTGTTCGGTGGATGGAACACGACTTCGTCGTTAGATCGTCATTCAAGAATAGTGCGGCTGTAAAATCCGAATTGAACTGTAAAAAAATTACGAGCGCTTATTTGATTTATTTTTAATAACTAATGGAGATCACTTGGACTCCGATCTTATCCGACTCAACTATTGACGAGACATCTCGAAGATCCGTGAAATATGACTGATCACTTTTAAATATTAGTCGGATTAAAGATTCAGATACACTGATATCAATCAAAAAAAAAGAACTACCAAATTTAAAGAATAGGAATATCATCTCATTCTATATTTTTTGGTCAGTGTAGGCCATCAAACTGATTCTATAGAAAAATACGGTGTGATTTTATACACATTTCAATTAAATTATACAATTCTAACTGATCGACACATGGCGAAATCCGATGACTCGGCCTAAAAAAAATGGCGTTGGTGCATTAAGTTGGGAAGGATGAAACAACGACAAGCTCAAACTTACAAATGAACAAAGTAAAAATTTATCTGTTTAAACTTATCCAAATGAACCCGTTCAATCTTTTTTATTAGCAGCAAAACTATTGCATAAGTAAAATTCATTAGCAGCAAAACTATAATGATCCTGCTGGGCCAAGCCGCCCATAACTTGATGTGGTTTACTGTTCAACCAGAAGCACTTGATCTATTCAGACAAATTCCCGCAATAATTACCTGCTCCGAAACTGCGTCAGATGGCTCCATATTTGATCTGCTGAGACATTTTTGAGGTTTAGCTATCGCTAGGTTGATCATCTCTTTAGTTTTAGCTTCTTCTTGGTTTTACCATGGCTGACATTTGCATCCATGACTTCTTTCTTTTTGGTGAACCAGGGAAACTTGGTGTGACCAAGGAATTTACTGGTAACTGTTGCTTACGAGTTCTATGCTTTTCTGTGAAGTTTCTTTGGTAACTATAATAGAGCAGAGGACAGCTAGCTGCTTGGATGCGTCATTATACATATGAGCAGTATGAGACGTGTAAGATAGAGATAGCTGATCAGTTTTTTGAGAAGAAAAACTAAATGAAAATCACTGATATCTGTTTACGACACAAATGGGAGTGCAGTAAAGAAGGCTAAAAGTACTTAGCTCCCGCAGTGATTTGATGGTCGATAAGATCCTGCCCTCATCTGCTCTTGCAACTTGTGAGAATAGCTGGAGGTTGTATGGTTAAGCTATGACTCCTGAATGAAGAGATAAGACAGAGAATAAAAGGTTTGATAAGATCAGGACTTGCAGCACTATAATAAAGGAGACGAGATGAAGACTAATGCAAATCCCTCTTTCGCTTAGAAGGAAACATATTTGGATCTATACAGTGGCAGCAGAATCTGTAACATTTATCATCTCAAGGTGGATGCTGCAAGATATGGGCACAAGAGCTTAATAAGCCTCTCAACTGCTGCATCTTAAAATGATTCATTACCTTGAAGGAGGGCATTTGTTGAACACCTTTGTAAACAGAATGTCTTTAACCAAACGTAGTTGTTGCAAAAAAGATATAGTCTACCGAATGAACTAGTTCATGATTCTTAGCGAGACATCGAAGGCAACAGCAAATATAACCACCAACTCATACTAGTTTAGGGATTCCAAAAGAGACATGCATGCAATTTACAAACATTTCTTTCCGCACCATGTGCATTAAAACCCTCCAGAATCATACTGAGTTTGTTTTGAGGGAAAAAAATCAATATTATTTGGAGGAAAATACAGGTATAATCTCCACTATTCCTTGGGGTTCGTGTATCTTTCACACTATCTAGTCCAAAGCTCAAGAAATTACGCAAATCACCAATACCAGAAAAGTAAATCTTTTTCAAAACCTGTTGAGCAGATTACTGAAAACACAGGCAAATATAATGGATTGAAATAAACTTATGCTGTTTTCCTGCACTGCAAATTGCAGTATCGGAGTCCACTATTAACTACTGCAATCTTTTAGAGAACTGATACATTTTCCAGCATTTAATCTAGGAATATTAATATATCCTATGTCCAAAAAAAGAAAAATCTAGGTCCTCATTTAGCAGACAAATGATTGTTATTAACTCCACATATAAGCAAACTATTCTATATCGCATATTAATAAGTAGATTGTTCATTTGAATCGAAATCCCAGGTATTGTTCAAACAGATTGGAATCCAAATTGTCACAACAAAATATAAGCAAAATTCATAAACTAGCAATGAGAGGATACAATAGGTTTCACAACAAAATATAAGCAAAATTCATTAACTAGCAATAAGAGGATAAGGTAGTCAAAGAGCATAAACATGAGAAATTTACTTGCAGATCATCTATTAAAACTCTCCTGTTTGGGTAATATATTAAAAATAGACAATTATATAAGAATCCTCAGATTACTCACCATAATAAAAATTTTCAATCTCAGAAGTCAAGATGCAAAGAAACAATTTTCTACCTGAATGATTGTGTTTCACTAGATTCACTAGGAAGAACATCTTGATTGGTGAATTCCCACTTATAGTTTATGAATGACCAGATGTTACATAACTGATGGCACAATACAAAGGCTTAGAATCTTGTGAAGATTTCCTGCAAAAACAACCCGATTGAAAATCCTTGCTGAAAAATTGATAATACTTTTTAATTAAAAAAAACAGTTGTAAACAGCTAAAGAAAAGGCTCTCCTCTCCCACCTCTCCAGCTTGGGAATCTGTCCCTTGGGAATTATGGTTAGATAGATGCAGTCACAATGCCAGTTCAAGCTCTCTTCTGGATTCCTTCTCCATTCAATAGAGTTCTCTCATATCCTTTAAGTGGTAATTATACGTCAAATACAAATATGGATAATTACCAGGGCAGTGATGTTTTCTGTTAGCATATACTTTGTGAACCTTAAATGCTTATATAAGTTGCTAGATTCTGATATTAGTAAATTAGAATCATCCCTTTGCTCAAACTCACATTCTGAGACCTCGAACATGAATAAGGTATTTAGTCAGTTTCCACGAGCTCATGCAACAACAGTTGTAGTCTTGCAAGTGACTACTGAGGCTGATGGTGTCATTTGTCCCCTGCAGTAAAAGACTGGAGTTGGTTTTTTATGTTTATCCAACTATTACCTGGAGTCTTTTCTAAACCTTTCTCTTTGATGTTAGTTCTCAGAGTATTGACATCTTCCCAATTTCCTGCAGCAGCATAAATATTGGAGAGGAGTATGTAATTTGCAATATTCATGGGTTCCAATTCAAATAGCTTTTCTCCAACTGCACTTGCAAGTTCAACATTGTGAAATACTCGACAGGAACTAAGAAGAGCTCTCCAAAGACTAGCATCTGGTTCCAAGGGCATTAGGTGGACCACTTCTTTAGCTTTGTCAAGGTTGCCTGCCCGACCAAGAAGGTCAACCATGCATGCGTAATGAACAACATCAGGAGGTGTGTTATAATCCTTATTCATGGCATGGAAAATTTTCCATCCTTTGTCAACCATACCACTGTGACTGAAGGCTGATAGAAGAGAAACAAAAGTCACACCTGTGGGTCTCTGACCATCATCTATTAATTCATAGAATACGCTAAGTGCCTCTTCACCTTGGCCATGAATTCCATACGCTGCAATCATTGCATTCCAAGAGATGATATCTCTTTGAACTAGGTTTCTGAATATCAACTCAGCGCTCCTTATGCTTCCACATTTTGCATACATGGTGAGAAGAGTATTGCCCAAATAATTGTTGAGTGGCAGACCAAGCTCCCTTCTAATGATATAAGCATGAATGCTTCTTCCTAGCAAAAAATTCCCCAATTGTGCACATGATGGAAGAATATTGATCATTGTAACTACATCCGGTTCCATTTCCAATTACATTTGGCAGAAGAGAGTAATAGCTTCATTGGGTTCTCCATTTTGAGTATAGCTGGCAATCATAGTATTCCAACATATTAAATCTCTGTCGGAGTATCCCCAAAACACATGAAGTGCAGCTAATTCATGTTCACAGTCCAGGTACATGCAAGCGTAGTGCAGAGAGATGGGTTGATATCAAGGCCATGTCTTATCACATAACCATGAATAGACCTGCCAATATTCAAGAGCAAGCTGTCTCTGCACCCTGCGAGGAGAGAGACCATAGTGAATGAGTTAGGTTTAGTTTCTGTCTGTTGCATTTTCCTGAGGATATCCCAAGCCTGGCATGTCAACCCATGATTGATCAATCCCATGATCAATATGTTCCAAGAAATAACATTTTTGGTAACCATCCCATTAAAAATATCTATGGCAGATGCAATAATGTTCATGTCCACGTACATAGACAGCAACACATTATCAAGAGAAGTGTTACACATCATTCCTCTTTTCATGGCATAGGCATGCAATTGTCGGCCTTCCATAATGAAACCACAATGAGCACATATGGAAAATATCAATGAAATGGTAGTTGTATCTGGTTTCACAGTTTCAAATTGCATTTGGATAAACAAATCAAATGCTTTAGTATGGAATAAGCAATTCCTGAATGCAGATATCATAGCATTCCAGGAAGCAACATCCCTTGTTAACCCATTTTGAAAAACTAGAGTTGCATATTCAGAATGCCCACAGTTACCATACATATCTATCAATGCATTCCCCACAAACTTATCTGAGGAGAAGCCACATTTAACAACAAATTGATGCACTTGCTTTGCCAACGTTAAACAACCAAATCCTCCACATGATTGCAAAACAGCTAAGAATGTCATAGGATCAGGAGGCACACTGTCAACTAGCATCTTAAGGAATATGTGCAGCGCTTCAGAAAAATCACCAATCTGTAAATATCCATCTATGAGAGCATTCCAACTGACAGTGCTCTTTTTTTTCATCGCTTCAAAAACATTGCGAGATAATTGTATGTCAAACTTACTATAAAGACAAATCAAAGATGTCCCAACATACGGATTCAGATCAAGAATCCCATTTCTCAAACTATAGCAATGCGCAGCTTGCCCAAGCCTAAACTCATCCAACTCAGCACAAGCTGAAATTAGACTAACCAAGGTCACAGAATTCGGCATCAGACCATCTCTTCTCATCCTAAGATATAGCAAAATCGAATCTTTGTGCTGACCGTTTCCAGTGCATCCAGAAATCATGGCATTCCACGAAACCAAATCTCTCTTCGCCATTTCATCGAATAGATCGAATGCATCGTCGAGGAACCCACACTTACAGTAGAAATCGATGAGCGCAGTCCGGACACGCACGTCGTCCGCCAAGTCCGTTCCAGCTATGGAAGAATGGACGCTTCTGCCCAGATCGGCGTCCCGCAATGTTACGCAAGCCTTGAGAACGACAGGCAACGCGATCCTGTCGCGGTGGGCGCCGGAGGCCTCCATTTGGGCGAAGGTCGCGAGGATGGCTTGATCGTTCTTGAGTCTGGCATGGTGCCTGAGGATCGCGTTCCAATCCTTGTTCTGGGTTCCGGGAGGGAGGGGAGGTGGGTTTGGGAGGCTCATCCGGAGAGCACAAGCCATGCATTTAGCTTGAAGCAGGAAAGCAGAGAGACCGCAGTAGGTCGTGTAGTGTTCACGGATAACGGCCTAAACAACCACCGCTCACCCAAAAAACATGGACGATAACTGGCGACTGATCCGGACCGAAACAGGACTCGACTAGACCACCAATAGAGATAGAACGCGTGTCCTCCGCGCCACACCGGATCATTAAGACCTACCACATTGTGTCAATATTTTTTAATTTGGTTGGACTTAATATAATCAAAATTGTAATATAATCAATATTATAATAAAATATAATATAATTTTGGATTATAAATATAATTATATATTTTTGTTTGATGTCCATTATAAGGACGAAAGAAATCAACTAGTGACGACGATCGTCCGATGGCAACGGCGATCGATCGACGACTGTGGCGGTGATGGTTGATCGACTGTAGCGATTGACCAACGGTGACGATCGATCGATGGCGGTGGCGACAGCGGCGAGCAACTAGCCGGTGGTGGCCAACGGCAATACTGGACGACGACAATCGACTTCGATTGTTGAACATCCAATATTTTTCATATTACGATTTAGAATGTAATCAGATTACATAGATTTTGCTTCGTAATTCAGATTACAAAATTTTAATATCTTTTGTAATTTAGATTACATTATATTACAACTTTAAAACGGTAACAAACAAAATAATCAACCTTGTAATATAATCTGGATTACAGCGTACCAAATACAGCCTAAGGTGTTTCTTAAATTCCTTATCCAATCATCTGAATCTGTAAAAAGTTGAAATCATCAATCTAACGTCTCTATCGATTTGTTCCACGACTATTGTGAGAGAGATAAATCATGGAGGGTCCTATACCCCTTGATGTGGTGGACAAGACATATGAGAGTGATTTGAATCTAAAAAAAACTTTAAATCTCTTTCGAAATCGATTTATGTCACTTCTATAAGCACCGTCGTATCTTAGTCACCTACGTAGATATAATTCTTGTCCAATCATAATAGTTGAATAAGTATTGATTGTTTTTATAAAAAATTTTAATTTACAAATATAATATTTTATAATTTTTTAAAATAAATTTAAAAGATCATTCCATTCCATTGAAACTATATTAAAAGATTTTTCTATCCCATTTTCTCATTCAAAATACTTTTTATTATAGTATTATGATAAAATAAAATACTTCAATTTAATCAAAATTAAGTGTATTGTAATTTTAAATTTTTTTACTTAATTAAAATTATTTAAATTTGAATAAAATAGTTCCGATTTGATTACTGAAATAATATTGAAATATTTTAAATTAAATGGGCAATGAAAAAAATAGTGAATCGATTTATATAAGACATTATAAGGGATAATATAAATTTTATAATATAATATAATATAATTTACTATGTCATTTTGATTAAAAATAATAAAAATATTTTTATAATTTCGTTTGAATATAATTAAAATCTTAATCGATCGCTCGCGATCGTCATCGTCATCGTCGATCCTTGGTTGTTGGCGATCGGACGTCGATCGCTCGTCGTTGATCGATGACTATCAATCGTCGATTGTTGATCGTAGAACATCGATCGTGGATCATCGATTTGATAAAAAAAAACGAGATTTAAAATTAGATGCATTTGACATTTAAATTTTTGAACTTATAAATAATTACATTATTTAATTTTGATTTTGTAATTTAAATTATAATATTTTATAATTTAATTATATTATATTATAACTTTTAAATGGTACCAAATGAAATAATTTATTATGTAATATAATATCGATTATGTTAACCTCGGTGTATCTTCAATAATAAGATTAAAAAAAGTATTTCTAATAAAAATATAGCGAAGCATAGTTTTGATATTTTTTCTTAATGGTACGTTATAATAAAAATAGTTGAGCACTTTTAAAATATACCTTGCATTACGACCAACTATCAGTGAGGTGAAATCGGGGTGGAACTCGCTGCGGTATCGCCGGTTGCAGCAGAAAACGAATTATAAATAATAATAATAATAATAAACTACAGATTATTGGAGTTAGATGCCGTGAAGTACCTGCTATATTATTGGCGACAATTCCGGCCCCACGGTGGGGCCGATATTTGTCGATCAAGACTCTGGTAAGTTGACTTCGGGTACGGAAAATAAAAGTATTACTCAACTTGATATCATCTACCTTCTTTTATTTATTTATTATTTTCTTTTCGCGAGGAGAAAATTGAATAAAAAGGATTAAAAACTGTGGGTGTGGGGAGAGATTATTACGCAAACCACCATCGCATCGCTCCCCCGGTGAGAGAGAGAGAGGGAGAGAGAGAGAGGAGGGCACATTGAGCGATCCGTTTCCCCAAATCCTCGCCGAGCCTATCGTGCTATTCTGGACGTCGGATATGCCCTCGTCGGCGGCGATCAACCGGCCAGAGGAAGTGACGGCGCGGCTGGGGGTCGGCGGCGCCGCTGCCCAGGGGGAGGCGCTGCTCAAGGCGCTCCGCGAGGTGAAGAACCAGATCATTGGCAACAAGACCAAGAAGCTCCTCTACCTCCAGCTCGGCGCTGTTCCCAAGATCGTGTCCGTTCTCGCTGCTGCTGTATCTGCTGCTGCCTCCTTGGGAGATGCAGGTCGCGAGGATGCTCGCGTCATCGTGCAGGCGGCCGCCGCGATCGGTAGCTTCGCCTGTGGGGTGGAGGACGGTGTTCGTGCTGTACTTGATGCTGGCGCGGTGCCACACCTCATCTCGATCCTTTCCCATCACGATGACAAGGTATGCCGTTATTTAGTGATCCTATTGTTTTGATAATCTTTAATTTCCGATCGCAAAACTTCAATTTTCTGGAAATAAAGGAGATTGAAAAAATTGGATCAGTGAGTTTTTTCTACAGCTTCCATGTTCTCAGAGGCGCATTTCTTAATCTGTTATCTACCTGCAGGAGTTATTGAGTTACTTAGAATCTTTCGTGGATTGCCTCTTTGCTTGTGTTTTCGGAGTGCCTATGTTATGCCAGTTTGTACTTGTTTATTGAATGAATTATAGGAACCTATGGCTTCAGTTTGTAATCTTAGGAAGGATCCATTCATAATTGGGAACCCACCGAGATACCTCATGATTGTTGGGTGTGAACATTGACAAATTGACGTTTTCCACCCACTTACGGGCTTCATTCGTTCCAATCAGCCATATGCCATCAAGTTGGGAGTTTCAGTTAATTTTCTTTGGATTCATTTAGGTTTAGAGTAGTGATCTTAGCTTGGGAGGTTATTGATACTTGAGATTTTTTACAGACATCTATTAAGTACTTTATAGTTGCTAAACAAGTAATTATTACTATATTTGGCTTTTCTTGATTGCATCTACAATGGTCATTTCTGGTCAATCTCAAATTGAGTTTTTATTTTGTGTAGCCGATGAAGAGAACGTTACATACGATAACCTAAAAGCTATGCTAACACTTCATTATTCTAGTTGCACCAATTATGCATTATAAGAGAGGGTCCCTTGTTATTCTACTCAAATTCCTTCCTTTTTGTCTGATTGTTTATATGTTTTAAAGGTTGTGGATGCAGGTGCTCGGTCTCTTAAAATGATATTTCAATCAAAGATGGCCCCGAAGTATGATGTTCTTCAGGATAAGAATTTAAATTTTATCCTTTCACTCTTAGACAGTGACAATGAAAATGTTACTGAACTTGCTGCGTGTATCATAGCACACTCTTGTGAGACAAATGAAGAGCAGAAGGCACTGTGTGATGCAGGGGTCTTGCAAAGACTCGTTAGTTTACTTGGTGGATCATCAAATCAAAAGGATGCTTGTTTAGAATGTATAGAAGCAGTTGTGAAAGATAACCCTGAGGTTTCTTCTAGGTTTTCTTGCATTGGCAATGGTAAGGCTTTGAAGGCATTATCAGACTTGATACAAGATCGGTATCCTTATACGAGATTACTTGCCTGTAAATGTTTGATTGCTGTTGGACATGCCTCTCCTTCCTATGTGGAAGAGCTACAAATTAAAACCAAGTTAGTCTTGGTATTAGCTGAGCTACTTGAGGAACCTGGTCGAGTTGGAGATGAGGCACCATTTTCATTGAAAAATTTGATTGCAGACAATGAGGAGCTACATAAACAAGCACTTTCTATAAATGTTATTGAGAAGCTCTGTAATTTTTTGCATATGAGTTCACTACAGTCAAGGCGCCTCCAAGGAATATTGCTTGCTTTGTCTGAGCTTTGTTCGAAGTTAGAGAAGTGCAGATGTCAGCTAATGACACCACAGGTTATTTCCCTTAACCTGGAAGTTGGGGTCAGCATATGTACAATTTCCATTTTCGACTAATGAATTTCTGTTTCACTTGTGAGTAATGTATTGTCAATCTTTTATCCATCATATATGGTAGATAATGATTTGTCTGTTGCCATTGTCTGAATAAAATTGTAGAGTTAAAAATGACTTGCTGGTTCAAATTATGTTTGGTTAGTTTTGGTGTTTGGTTATCCAGTAGTTGTAACTTCTATTCACCTAATAATGGCTGCAATTCTCCATGTAGAAGCAACGACCTTATGCTTTGTCTTTGTCTTAGTTGATTGAATTTCGTTCATTTTCTGGTTTGGATTTTATTTTGCTAGCAAATTTATTTGTTAGGTTTTTTTCTCATCCTTTAGCTTTCTTTAAGCATGGATCTTAACTACCCAAGCAATTCTTTGAACAATCGGTCCTTGGTTGCATGTGTTTATGAATCACCTTTGTTATGGCTTAATAGAATAGATGCTCAAATAGGAACTTCAATTTGACCAAACACTTATGGTATCTAAGCTTACTTGTAGATAATCATAATGAAAAGATTTTCTTGAATTACTAGATCATTGATTTTGGAAAAGCCATTCAACTGATTGGTTCTTTATATTACTTCCCTAAACACATAGACAATTGAACTGCTTGATAAGTTGATCAGCAAATTAGAATGGTACTATTTTTCCTTGTCATTATCCATTATCATGAAGAAGCTAAGCCTGTTATGGACATAAAAACATAGATTCACTGTTCTGACAACTTAAGCCATTGGTATACGTTGTTAATCAATCTTTAAAATTATCAGATAGAACTCTTTTGTTCCAATCTTACCTGTGTTAATAATTCCAGAAAGTGTACCTACAGTTAAAGAAACCCATGTTTTTGGTTTATTACATGACAGATTATGCTGGCATCAGGAGTTTGTTCTTTCTAGCCTATGTTTCATGTCTTTTTTATTAGAGGAAGCAGAATGTCTCCAGGGAAAAAGTTCATTATATGACTTAGCTGTTCATTGATATTTTCTTAGCAATAGCCATGTGCTGATATGGTTCTTAACAAACTACCCATTACTAGGATAAAGTTATTTGCTTATTATGTTGTTATTCTTGCTGAGATATCATAATAACTAATGCTTATCCTGGTTGATGGCCAGATATGCAAATAGAAAATTACCACTTTTGGGTGAATTGGTCCACAAAACTAAATCAGCTTCAAGTGGTTCAAAATTTAAATAAATTTTTTACTTTATTTCAGTTTTGTTTAAAATATTATTTCTTTTTTTGAAAACTTTTACTAGCACACTTTTGATTTTCAACAAATAAATACTACAAGGTTAGGTTATTGTCGCCTATAAAGATCCTCATCTTATTGCTCCATCTATTCAGTCAATGATGTATACAATCAATGTATAAAAATGGAAAATACCTCAGCATGAATCTTGGGTGAACTTGAAGTTCAATTGTGGGCAAAAATTTATGTAGCCAATCCCAAATAATTGGGACACGACCCATTGATACATGCACTACAATGTATTTGCAGTTTGCAGTCACAGATGCATTCATTATTAAAATTTGACATTTAGTGTATTCATCAAAATAAATTCCAAATAATTGTTTGAAAATCAATAGAAATATATAAACAGTTTTGGCATCCTTAACTTACAAAATGCAAATGGGATCTAGTTTTAACGTTTACCAACAGACAATTGATGTAATGCTGCTTACTTATGCAACCTCAAATGAATGCATATATTGGTAATTTTTCTTTACTCATGATGAAGTTCCTTATAAGTTATAATACTTATTCTGTACCAAATTTTGATTCATGTATTTCTATGGAGAGCTATAATGACTTATTACTTTTTCAAACATTTTGAAACTGTAAATCTCTAACCAAGTATTATTAAAGTTTGAGCTATTTTTATTTTGAACTATGTAGCAAAGGTTTCTTTGCACTTGCTGGATCTCTTTGAATCAAGTAATGTTCCAGTTCTTTTTGATTTGGCAGATGATTATTACTAGTTTACGTGGCATGTGATAATATTCATATAGGAGTACAAGATGCTGTTGGAATTAAATAAATTTACTAGTTGTTATTAATTCAGGATATTTGGGTAATGAATCAGGTAAAAATGCAATAATCTGGATCTTAAATATCAAAGTGGCTGATAAATTCAAAACAATTGTTTTTTATTACAAGACTTCATAATTGTTCATCAAAATTCTACCTCGTTCCATTGATTTTCAATAGCCTTAACATGTTTGACTAGAGTTTCTGGGAGAGGCTTCTCTCAATTTCTTTGCATTTGTCTTATCTTAGTCTATATCAAGCAATGGCCTTCATGACATTTTGTGCTTAATATAACCTCTTCGCTTATTCCTGCAGGTATTGGATTTGGTCATCGATTCATTGGAACATGATTATGCAGAAGTTCGAGCTGCAGCGTGCATTTGTATTAGGAATATCACTCGGTCTTTGAAGGTTCTCAATTTGTTAAACACTTTTATATCTCTCCATTAAAATATAGCGCTAACCAATAGTAGGATCGGTTACAGAACCTAAGTGCAGGCTCTCTTTCCAATGAGGCAGCTGTTATTCGCTTGGTCCAGCTTTTGTATGACCCATCCAGTTCCATACAGGTTAAAGATCCACATTGACGTAACAAAAACTTCCTTTATATTTACAAGTCAGGTGTAAGATTTTGATTATTTATTTGCTATTTATATGAAGTGTTGTATTTCTGCATAAAAGGAAAACTAGCTTTGACTTGTGTTGTTTATTTCTATTAATTTATAGGGATTTTCAAGATTTTATTATGATTATTGATATTTTTGCTAAGTGTCTGCAGAATTTTAATCCCCATCTAGTGGGATAAGACTGATTGTTGTCGTTGTTGTGTGCAGAATCTTAATAGTTTCAACATATCCTCTAGACTAGACTTTTTTTAATCCAAGTGACTTTATCCTTTAATGTTTATTATTAGCAAAATACCTAGGTGTATAATTTATACACTCTCCCTACTTTGAGCTCCACAAAATTATTAAATTCGTTTGAATATTACTAGTAATAAAGGTCTTGTATAGAGTTCAATGGAGGATAAGATTCATGCAACTGATCCTGAATAGTTGGACCCACTTTTAACCTCATTGACACACAAGAAGCACCAATAATTGCTATACGCGAGTTAAAACTCATACTATTTAAGGAGGCACCATAGCAAGATGAATAGGTGCACCTAGGATGGTTATTGCATCCTTTTGATAGTTTAATATCTAAGTACGACATAACTAATTGTGATAATACTAATATTTATAGTAATACTTTTGCTGGAGGATGAAGATGACGGTATCGATATATGATATTTTGTGAACCTGGTTATGATATTTTGGGGATGGTACATTAAAAATTATGTATGTCAAGTAAAATTAATTATATTAATTAAGTATCAAAATCCAACTGACATGCCACGATACGGTATGATTATATTGTTCGGATTAAAAATCGAAACTCAGGCACAGCTCAAAATTTTAAACTTGATGTAGCATGACACATGCTGAATTTGTTGTGAACACATTTTGAGTCTGCTTGATGGATACTACATTGGAGCAGTCCATTGGAAATAATATTTTCTTATATTGCTTAGTTGATAGTTAATTGTGTGAATGAGCTATTCTTCTTTTTGTAGCTTGCTGCACTTGGTGCTCTTTGCAATATTATTGTCATCTGTGCTTCACGGAAATCTGTTCTAATCCAATATGGAGGTGTCTCACAACTTGTTCGACTATCTACATCAATGGATTCAACACTGAGATTAAAATCTCTATCAGTGTTGAGGAATTTTCTATTCCTTGCCAACACAACTGATAAAGAATGCATTCTTAAGGAGCTGTCGTTGCATTCTTTAGTAAGCTTGTTAAATGGTAACAAACTTTCTTTGACATCTTAACATTCACTAAATTATCAGAGTAACTGAGTGCATTCTATAATGCAGATGCTGAGCATTCTATCCAAGAGCAAGCTTTGGCGCTTGTAAATAATCTTATTGACGGGTGCAGCTCTGTTGAACATTTATTTACAGAAAAATGTTATAGTTTAATTCTGGATGCTGTTACCAGACAATTGAAACACGCATCCTCTATAGGAGTATGCATTCAGGTTAGTGTTGACGTGGTTTTTTTTTTCTCCTTTTATTTATGTTTTTTCCTCCATAAGATTTTAGCTATTCTGCATCCCTCGATTTTTGCTGCGTCCTTTTCTACTTTCAGATGACATTTCGGTCCTACTTTTGTCATTTTCTGCCATTTTTTTTTATTATTTCCTATCTCTGCTTCAGACATTGATTACAAAACATTACCAACTACACTGGCTCCTCCTAGTTAAAGCTGCTAGACAATAATACTAATCTGCTTGAATCTGTTAGCAAGAAAACAATGACAGATTTTAATGTTTTTTCAGATTAATGGTCCATAAAAATGTATTTACTTCAATGTTAATTTCGTAAATATAAACCTGCTGCCTGCCATGCCATGCCAAATGAGTTTGCACATAATCAGGCTTCAAAGAGTAAACCTAAGAGGTATCTTTTGACAAACATGAAGAGTGGGGTTTCAAACTTTCATTTGGGTTCTGCAATTTGAGATTTAATGGTCAACCTTACATTTTATTTGCCAGACAATTATGTAGGTTTAAGTAAAATGAGTTCTTTTTTTTTTTAATCAGTTATTATGATGCAAGTGATATCTCATAACTTATTTCAGGGAATGTTTGTGCTCAGCAACATTGCAGCCTGGAGTGATTCTGATAAAGATTCAGTGACAGATTATCTTATTGCCTACGATGATAGTCACAAACCCTCACTCGCAATCAAGTTCTTGCAGAGCAACGATAAGTCTCTACGATTGGCTTCTCTTTGGTGCTTATTGAACCTGACAAATCCGAGCAGCTCTGGCTCAGCCAGAAGGGTTACAAAACTTCAAGCTGCAGGGATAATTTTTCAGCTAAAGTCAATGCTTAATGATCCCTGTTCGGATTGCAAGGTCTAAATTTCCTTTTTCATCTGCACCTTTAGCCGAAGATATTTCAATCCCTAACTTCTGAACACCTAATTTGCAGCTAAGATTACGGATGATTCTCGAGCAGTGTACAGAGTTTGAGACATCTCAGGCATGATTAACATTTCCCGCATTCAGTGCAGTAGCATTCTTTTACTTTCACCGTCACCAAAGTTTGGCATTTTTCAGCACTTTTGAGAGGTTAATATTCATCATCCAAATGAATCGATGAGTTGATTGAATTTTACAAGCGTACATTCACCGGTGCATTTCTTTAGGCAGCTGAGTTATGTGGATCAATATGCAGCTTTTGAAGGGCTTTGGGCTAGTAATCCACGACCCGACTCCCTGATATATCCATTTTCTCGTCAATCCCCGATTGAATGTACCATCATGCACTGCCCGTCCTCGTTTTGTCCTTCAACTTGCATCTCATTTTTTGTGGGCGATGTGCTCGTATGAAAACGTTTAATACATATAGCTTTTGTGATAAAGGGCTTTTGAACCCATCACGGCTTCTGCAATTTTTTTCGTCAACTGGAGATTGAGTTATTTGAGTATTAATAACTGCAGCCCAGAAGATCTTAGCCAGAAGAAAACAATATATAGTAAACTTTCCTCTCACTCTTTTTTAATCTAACCCGTGTGCCGAGGATGAACCACTGTAAAACTGTGTGGTGAAATGGCACCACCGATTGGACAGTAAAGAGGGTGGAAGTATAAATGCTCGATTTCAATCAATACTGATGATCGGATTTATGCCCAGTTCACTCGTGCATGCCATCTGATATATTAAATGGAAAAAAAAAACAACAACATAATATCATCGCAAATTAAGAAAACATCACACTTATCTTCCTCACTCGAGCACGGCACTCCCACATCGCAACAAAAGAAGTCCTTTTTGTCACGCCTGTTGGGAGTACTCTTCACCAGCACAATCTCCTCTTTACTGTCCGACGAATTCCCGACCATGATCATGAAAAAGCCATCGACACTCGCCGGTACATGATCCTTCTCAAATTCCAGTCAACACCCAGGGAATCCAATTCAAATTATAAAGTGGGCTGATAATCTGACATGCAGCAAACCTACCCACACACACACAAAAAAAGAGGCACAAACAGTACAACGACGCTTCAGTTTCAAAGCGTCATCAGTCTGCTACACTAGCTCGAATTCTGCACGCACGCAAACAAAAGAACAAAGAGAAGAAGATCTGAAGAAGAAGAAGAAGAAGAAAATAAACACTCTCCAAAAATGATGCAGCATGCAAAGGAAGAAAACGATTCCCAGCTCTAAAAAGTCGCTGTCGAACGTAGAAACACTAGAAGAACAGTGGGATTTAATTGGTGCTATACGATCTCGCGCAGCGCGCAGAGGAAGAAGAGGTCGAGGTCCGGCGAAGTGAAGAATGAGATTGAGGGAGATGTACTTTTCGGGCGCAAGTTGTCGTCGTTGGCGGTGATCTTTCTCTTTTTGGGTGCCGGAGGGCAGCTGAGCTGCTCCGGTATCCTTGATTTCTCTGTCTTTGGGGTGGAGTAGCCAGCGACGTGACCAACTGTGCTGATCTTCTCTTCCAAATTGGATGGAATAGCTTGCGTGGAGCATGAGCCACCGTCCGTGAGATCCTCTGAAAGCTTCTTCTTAATAAAGTGCCCAGGGTAGGGTTTGCACTGGTTCTTTCTTCTTCCTGCAGGCCTAAAAGCTGGAGCCATCTGAACTAAATGCAAGAAAATTAAGTTCTGATCAAAAACGCAATAATTTTTTACTCGTTCGTCTTCTTTATTTTTCCAAACTCTAACAATTTTTCGCCAGCGCTAGCTAGCTAGCCGCAAAGCAGATCGACGACGGTATACAGCGTGGAGCATGTAGAAACGCTGATCTCTTAAATGAAATTTTCTAGGAAGACATTAATTAGCCGATCGAAGACACATTCTTATTTCCCTTTCTTTTTCCTTTCTTTCTTTTTTTTTGTTCAGGAAAACAAAAAACAGTAACTCTCGTAAGCATGCTGACAGTATTTTAATATATATATAAACTAACAAACAACTACTCGAACCTGCAAAAATCTAGGAAAACTTCCAGTGAATAATCTGATGAACATATACCTTAAATGATCAAAAAGAATATATATAATAACAGAGGATGAGAGGAATGAATGAATACCTGTGTTATGTAGCTAGCTAGGACTTGGGCGAACGCGGTATAAGATCGAGGAGGAGAAGCAGTTAATAATCAGTGGACACTTGATAGGTCTGGAATATATGAAGTAGCTAGAGAAGGCAAGAAAGCTGAGGATGAGCTACTTCTCAGCGACATGCATGCCATGCCCAAGGCTTTTGCAGTGAGCACTGCAAAATCTCAAGATGATGAAACCTCGGCTAGATTAAGCGTAGGGTGTAGTGGTATCCTATGCGTTGGAAGTGGAGGGAGAGATGCTGCATGTAAAGGGATGTCCTCTTGAGCAGTACATCCACAAAATATATACTTATGTGTGCTTATTAATTTAATTTAAGGATGATAATTAACATTTTAACCCCCAAATTAAATATATCGGACGAGGATGATGAGAATATATATATATATAATATCAGTTTTGAGATATATCATCGACTCGTACGGTGATGATCTTAGCAAATGGAGGACACTCGAATGGAGAAAGTGTGATGACCTTAAGAGGATGATGAGGTGGTGGTCGCCATTTTAGCGTACTAATTCATTAAGAGGAGAAGAAAGAAAATAACAAAGAGCAAAAGATAAGAGCATGAGTCTGTATCTAATTAATAAACAAATATAAATAAGTTTTTATCGAATTAAAATATTAAATTTAGTGATCATATATATATATATATATATATATATATATATATATTTGAAATCTATGGGATCAAATTGATCACGACAATTTACCAAACACAGCTCCTAAAGTTCAGAATTGTCCAAAAAACGCAACATTATTTCAGATTTACCAAATCGCGCACCTAATTCCCCTTTTACCCCTCCCGCCAAACAGACCTGCAATTTAATGATGAGAGAGAATTTTCATGCATCCGAGCCACTACTGGAAATTTCGAACCATCTAAACGTGGTGCTGGGAATTCAAATCTCAGCACCACCTTTTTTTTTATCTGATTTCTAATTTATATCGGTCTGATTTCTGAAATATTATTGTGAATACCTAATAAAACCTCGAATATCAGAAATTTTGGCCACGGATACACAGAGGGACACTACTCAAACTCAATGGACTTGGATTGGATCGAAAAAGAGGTGAATAGGACCATCAATGGGTTTTGACCGAAACCCATTGATGGACTTAGAGGAGTCCAAATTTCGAAATCTTGACATAAACTGAAAAATCTTACAACATGAATTTTTGATATGTCGAGGAAACTTAGTTTTAATCCTCCTATCTCCCAATTTTAACTTGTGTTGAAAAAAAAGATGATCTAAAATTGAAATCAATGGAAGATGTCGTTGGCAAATTTTTATAATTTATATAAAATGTGATGAAAATTATATATATATTTATTATTTGATTATAAAAATTTATAGATTACTATACTTTAATAAATTTAAAAAAACTAAAATTATAATTATTTTACCGACTTCATTCATAAATTGTTGGTCCATGCGCCGTATTTATAGATAATAAGCGTTCAAAATTATTTATTTTTATCTTTTTAATTTTTTTAATTAGCATTAGATATTTAAATCTTCGACCAAATTAATTCTAAAAATAATTAATCTGGTCCACATATTGTTAATGGAATACTAAATAAATCATAGGTAAAATATACTTTACTAACTACCGAAATAATTCAGAAAAATATTCATCACTCAGTAGTTAAGTCTGATAACGCGATTGCACCATCCTTATAAGATAGATTCAACATCGAAGGTTTATTCCGTTCGAAAAAATACTTCCTATCCCATTCGATTCAAAATTGTATATCTAAATTTTTTTCGAAATTACGTAGAATTTGTCTCAGCGTAAAATGGAACCTATTAATCTATAAGACGTTACTCCATTGCACCGGGCCCTTTAATTTTTCTTCTTTCTCAGGAAACAGGAATCTTTAAAATGAGTAATAGAGAATTATTTGTTTACCTCGTTTCTTTCCCAGCCAGTTTTCCTTCTCCCACGGTAAACACGAAACAGTCGGTGGTACGTAAACAACCAAAATCCGATTAATAAATAGTCTAATAGAAGAATATTTAAAAGAAAAAAAAATGAAAAAAAAAAAAAAACAATGGCTGCGGGCAATCCTAAATAGGCTTGCTTATCGATTCTTCGATTTCAATTCCGATTCGATTTTGATCGGTTTTAAATTTGTCAATGTTAAAATCGGTATGAACGGACTCAAAATCGATTCCGAATTGACTCTGATTCCAAAACTTTAACTTTGGAACTAATTCAATCTGAATTGATTCCGAATTGGTTCCAGATCATCTTCTTCGAATTTGAGCTTCCAAATTCATTTAATGTGTTGGCGATTCTATTTTTTTTTTTCTATCGTAAAATAATTTTGTAGACATGTTAGCATGTTAAGAATTTCTATTTTTAAATTAGCAATCGAAATCAAATTCAAATCGGAATCAGAATTTATTCCGAATCGATTCCAAAACGATTTCGAATTGATTCTAAATCGATTTTGAAATTGATTAAAATCGAATCGAATGAGACTCTAACCATTCGATCCCAAATTCAATTCATTTGAATCGGCATGCATTAATGTACTTCGAGAATGTCCTTTTACAAGGAAAGAATGAATTTGGAATGTGCGCTTTCTCAACCAATCGACAATTTTGTACCAAGATTAAATCTCTCTGAATAATGTATTATTCTTGTTGCCTATTTTTTCCTTTATCCTGGTTAGGTTATCTGCCTATCGCGACTCATTGCGAAGTAGTGCATATCTGCTCTTCGACCTTTCTTCGGAAGTTTTCATAGATTGCATCACCATTACAATCGTCTCTGCAATGGATTTGTCTGATTTTAATCAATAGATTGTATCACCATTACAATCGTCTCTGCAATGGATTGTCTGATTTTAATAAATTGCTCTCCAGGCTATCCTCTCATTCGGAAAGCTTACTGCAAGTTATATTTTTTTGACTGTTCCCCTTGCTACAAATACGCTTTGATCGTAATATATAAGAACAGGTTGTTTGTTCACAGGTTCTGAGAAGAAGGTCCATCTATAATCTATTGGTCTGGCGATGGAAACTGGACGAACATCGATGCTTCCAATCTTGTTCCTGTTGTGCTGGTTATCAACTGCCCGTGGAAGTTCGAGTTAAGGATCTACTAAGGCGCATGACTCTTGCAGAGAAGATTGGCCAAATGACACAGATCGAGCGAAATACTGCAACAGACCAAATCTTGAAGGACTACTTTATAGGTGATTTTCAGCAGTTTTTTCCCCTTCTTTTTTTTTGCTTAAGATATACTACTTAATCGAATAAACAGGATCCTGAATGAATTGCACGTCTTGTAGGGAGCATTCCTAGCGGGAGAACTGTCAAACGGATCGATCTATAACGGAACGGGTTAATTCATCGTAAACTCAATATTTAACGGAGAGGAGCGAGCCGATCCGCCATCTCGGCCGATTGAGAAATTTTCAATCCAACTCATGCCAAGACGAGTTGCGGATTAGACGGATCAACTCGCGGGTCACACAAATTTAAAAAATATATCTAAAATTACTGAGGTGTTGAGATCTTGAGGTAATGATCTGTAAGATAGATATAGTATCATGATTAAAAAAATAAATATTTGAAGTAACTAAAATCTTATAATTGAGATTTAATTATCGACGTATAAAATTGAGTACCGATGTTTTTAATTCCTTTCTAATATTCCAAAATATCCAAATCTTGATAATATATAAATGTAAATTTTTTCTCGTTTAAATAGAGATTCAATTAAGATTTTTTAGTCTGGGTAATTATTTGATTTTGATATGTCATTATTTCGTATATCGATTAGAATAATAGTGACAAAATAATAAAAAACAATTAGAGTATAAAAAATATTTTTTTGTTCTTTACTCTTAACTTCTTTTATACTTTATTAAGGTGTATGTGTGATAGAAGAAGATTTTAATAGTGAAAAATTTATTTTTTGACATTTCTTAATCCACGGGCTAACCCGTGCCACAACGGATTAATCCGTCTAGACTCGCAATCCGCACGAATCGATCCGTTTAGATCCGTCAAAATAGTGGATTGATAAAAGTTCAATCCAATTCGTTTAAATTATTTGATGAGACAAATCAATCCGACGGATCTAATTCAACTTGATAACTCTACTTAACGGTGGGGTAGTGTTCCTGCTCCTCAAGCGTCTGCTAGGGACTGAGTGAACATGATAAATCAATTTCAGAGCGCTTGCCTGTCAACACGCTTGATGCCGTTCGTGGCCACAACAATGTCTAGCTATAATGCAACTATATTCCCTCACAATGTTGGTCTCGGAGCTACAAGGCAATTGTATACACTTGAAATGATTTGTGGTATAGTTCCATCACAAGGGATCGATGGCCTCGTCGCAAAAGCACAAAAAAAAGGTTCCAGATGAAGGGTGGATCATGCAGGATGGCACGCCATGGCCCGGCAATAACACAAGGGATCACCCTGGAATGATCCAGGTTGGTAAATTTCTATTGTGAAGAACAATATAGTCTCAATTAATCTAATCACTCTTTTTTTTTAAAAAAAAATGTATACTATTAACAATAACTTGTCTGTATGGTTCAAATTTCAAGATAATTATTGTTCTTATTCATCTTTCATGATTAATATTCAGGTTTTCTTGGGTCATAGTGGAGGGTTTGATACTGAAGGCCATGAGCTGCCACGATTAGTCTATGTATCTCGTGAGAAACGTTGTTTAGGTTTCCAACGTCACGAGAAGGCTGGCGCTATGAATGCTCTTGTAAGTACATAAATGCATGGTTGAGTATAAATTTTCTGAATCCATTGTTTACTTAATAGCATGGTTTAAAATTTCGATTTGTGTCGTTGAAGTTTCGGTCTATAACTAGAACGATATAGTTTTAGTTTCGTATTGTGCCCTGTTGATAAAGTTTTGGCATTTTTTTAAATATAAAATATATTAATTAAAAAAATATTATGTTTATTATTGGGTTAAATTAATATTTTAAAAATTAAAATTGAGTAAAAGGGATATTTAGTATCAACTAGATTTAAATTAAATTGAATTTTTAATTTATTTTAATTAGTTTAGATTAAACTGATTTTATATATATTGTAATTTAATTTAAATCATAATAATATTTAGGAATTATATTTAATTTTTGTTATTTTTTTTTGTATTTTTTAAAAGGTAATTTTTCTTTTAAGTTTTTTTTTTAACTTTAATAATTATCCATGCATGTAAAAGATAAAAGAGAGAGAAATTACCAAAGAAAAATTTTTATAAAAAAAATCATGTGTTTAAGAAAGAAAGAAATTAATAAAAGAAGAAAATAAAAGAATTTATAAAAAAAAAGAAAAATAACAAGAGAAATTAATAAAAAAAAAGGTGGAGAAAGAATTAAAGGAAAAAAAGAAAAGAATAATAAAAAAATTTAATAAAGGGAGGAAGAAAAAGAATGAAGATAGAAAATTTTAAGATTTAAGATTTTAAAATTTATTAGAAAAAAACTATAGTGATGTCATGGGACCTCATGCAAGGTCACCCACATTTGCAAGGCCTCGTGTGAGACGCCTGCGGTCTCACGCGAGGTTGCATGCACCCACAAGGCTTGTGCCGACTTCCATGCCATGCTAGTTGATGCACAGAACGAAGTTTTTTGCAAATGTCTACTAGCGTCGACCGGTATGACATGGTATTTTAAATCATGCTTAATAGTATTTTACCCGTTTAAGACACATCTGTTATTTTTAACCATTTTAACTTGTATAAACTCTTCAACAGGTACGTGTGTCAGCCAGCAGTTCTTACTAATGGACCCTTTATGTTGAATCTTGATTGTGATCACTATTCACTACATAAACAAACAGCAAGGATTTGAGAGAAGCAACGTGCTTTCTTATGGATCCAAATCTCGGAAGGCAAGTTTGTTATGTACAATTCCCTCAAAGGTTTGATGGTATTGACAAGAATGATCGATATGCCAATCGCAACAGTGTTTTTTGATGTAAGTACAGATATGTTACAAGCTTCAATTCCTATCATAATTCTGAGATCGTCTCATCATATCTGTTCCCTATTCTCTTGAGCAAGACTTCAGTGTATGCTTCATTGTCTTCTTAATTATCGTCTCTTGTTTAATATTGCTTTGCATCATAGATCAATTTGAGAGGTCTTGATGGTATCCAAGGTCCTGTTTATGTCGGTACGCGTTGCGTCTTCAACCGAACGGCTTTGTACGGTTATGAACCTCCTATCAAAGAATAAGAACAAATCAAAGAATTCCTTTTCTTTTTGCTGTGGAGGTTCCCATAAAATGAAATCTAAATCAAGCAAGAGAAGTTCAGAAAAGAAAAAGCCAAGCAAGCATGTGGATAATACTGTTCCAATATTTAATCTAGAAGATATAGAAGGAGGAGTTGAAGGTATTTTTGTTTTAAGGATTTGTAACATACTGCATTACTATAGAATTTCATAATTTCCAAGTTTGTTGTGTTCGATAGAGCTCATGATCTAGTGTTGCAAACTAAAATTATAATTGCAATACTAGCTATCGATCTGCTGAATTATATATAAATAGGTGCTGGCTTTGACGATGAGAAGTCACTGTTTATGTCACAAATGAGTCTGGAGCAAAGGTTCAGGCAATCGGCTGTCTTTGTTGCCTCGACATTGATGGAAAATGGCTGAGTCTCTTTTGAAAGAAGCTATCCATGTCATCAGCTGTGGCTACGAGGATAAAACAGAATGGGGAAGTGAGGTATAAACAAGGCACATTTGCACCCTTCCTTGTTTCTTCTAGCATGGTATTGTCCTATGCACTATAATGTCTCGCTTTCTTCTGTGCTAAAGTTTATCTATCTCCTCTATTTACTTTTTTTTTTTTATGAAAAAAAGGGTTATTTAACTGTTCGTTTCATCGAATCGATGCGTGCCATCTTTCTGTCATTGCAGATTGGATGGATTTATGGTTCTGTGACAGAGGATATTCTCACTGGATTCAAGATGCATGCCCGTGGCTGGAAGTCGATCTACTGCATGCCTAAACGGGCAGCATTCAGAGGTTCTGCGCCTATCAATCTTTCAGATCGTCTGAACCAAGTGCTTCGATGGGCCTTGGGATCTGTTGAGATTCTCTTTAGCCGCCATTGCCCGATATGGTATGGTTATGGCGGCCGATTAAGATTCCTGGAAAGATTTGCATACATCAATACCACTATCTACCCACTGACTTCACTTCCCCTCCTCCTCCTCTACTGTACACTGCCAGCCATTTGTTTACTCACAGGCAAATTCATTATCCCGCAGGTACAAACATTTTCCAGTTCTTGCAAATCTAGAAATCCACAAGTTCAACCCTCATTCCACTTTCAATGAAGTTATTGATGTTCAAACAAGATATACGTTATACCTATATGTCATTACTGTGTTCTCGGGCATTGCTCGTCGAACGGAATGCCATATTAGTTCCACTCGATTGGGCACTGATGAATTCTTTTCGGTCGCGGATTAGCAATGTTGCAAGTATCTGGTTCATTTCTCTCTTCATTTCCATCTTCGCTACTGGTATTCTGGAATGAGGTGGAGTGGTGTCGGCATTGATGAATGGTGGAGGAACGAACAATTCTGGGTCATCGGCGGTGTCTCATCCCATCTATTTGCCGTATTCCAAGGCCTTCTCAAAGTTCTTGCCGGTATCGACACCGACTTCACTGTTACATCCAAAGCTTCGGATGAAGAAGGTGACTTCACTGAGCTCTACATGTTCAAATGGACCGCTCTGTTGAAACCGCCGACCACCCTTCTCATAGTAAACCTGGTTGGTGTTGTTGCTGGGATCTCCTATGTGATAAACAGTGGATACCAATCCTGGGGACCTCTCTTTGGGAAGCTCTTCTTCACCATTGTTCACTTGTACCCCTTCCTCAAGGGTCTTATGGGCAGGCAGAACCACACGCCTATGATCGTCGTGGTTTGGTCCATTCTCCTTGCGTCGATCTTCTCCTTGTTATGGGTACGTATCGACCCATTCACCACACGAGTCACTGGGCCAAATGTGCAGGAATGCGGCGTCAACTGCTAGAGAATGAATGACAAAGCACATTGAATTCATCAGTTACACAAGCTTTATTTAGGTCAAATATGTGAAGATGCATCCTTTTTCTCCTATTAAATTATCAATCTTCTTTTTCTTTAGGCACAAGTTTTTGTAGATGTTGAGACTTGTTTTGTATTTTAATCAGATTAAAGTGTTACACTCAAAAAACAATTGAAATTAATATAGATTCAATGAACAATCAAGTTTCCAACTAAAAATCAACAGCAATAATATTTTCTATGATGTTTTCACCACAGTTTGACTGTTCCAGAAATGTAATAATTTACTGGATACCAACATGAAAGGAAAATAAAAATAAAAATCACTCTCAGCTAAAAGAAGAAATTGGAATACTTTGAATTAGGGACTTTAAGTTAGATGAGACGCTCAGAGATTTTGTCGAGGGCAAAAAAGTAGGGCGTCATTAATGATAAAATTGTCAAAAAAAAAAAAAAATCTAAACCAATACATTAAATTCAGCAGATGAACAAACAGGAGTTGCAAGTCCTTGACTCACTTTATATTTAGCCATAATTGTCGAAGGAAAAGGGGAAAACTGATTGATTGCGGTTTAAGCTTCGATCCTTTCTGTGTTTTCGATGAGAATTGCCTTGGTTGGCTTGGCGAGCAAGTCGGTGTACTCCTGGAAGGGAGATTTACTGAAGCGAGTGTCTAACCAGAGGTCAGGAGTGAGGAAACCATAGGTTTTCATCAGACAATCAAAAGTAGCCTGCAAAGAAACAAAAAAAAAAAAACTCATCCAGTGCAAAATGGAAAAACCACTATTGATTGATGTAAAAAGGTGATTCGCTCGACTCCAATGCTCTCGTCAGCCGGCTCCACAGCCAACACGAAGAAAATTAATCACAGTAGACTTTTGCTTTACCAACACCTAGAGTGGTGGAGGGTTGGCATCTCGCACTTGACAGAGATTGAGCCTTCCCAATTGATGCAATTCTACACCACACTAGCCATCTAGCTTTCACTATCGATCTTATCTGAGAGAAATGTTTATTTATTTAAATCATTCATGATATTCCAATTAAGTTCAATTATTGTAACTACAAATCTTGTCTATCATTGTCAAGTCATCGATTATTGGAGCTCCACATTTTGGTGTTTTTTGGTTTATCCTTTTCAAGGACTACATAGATCCATCTCCCCATTCTCATCTTGCAAAATGCAGTTTTCCTTTCCTTCAATCTGGCCAATCACTTCTTTCTTTTAACCAATATCCTTATTCCCAGTGGAAATTTCGACTAAAGGCTAGCTGAAATTAAGGAAAAAGGGATCGATTGCCCTCTTTAGCTTAGAAGGAACTTTTCCCTTCTGGCTAGATAATGTATGTGAAATATCTAAAACTCCTACTTCCATGGATTTTATGTTCATCCATCTTAATTATTCTATTAAAATTTCTTTTGGTCACAGAAGCTAAATTACGTCCAATTTTTCTCTTTATATTAAAATCTTCAATTTCTAAAAAATTTCTCCACCACTTAAGCTTCTAATCTAATCTACCGTCGCACTCAAGATTAATCAAATGCTCTTCCCAAAGTGAGTATTGACAATTATAAAATGACAAGATGTAGCAAAATATAAATTTGAACAATTACTTCCACCATTTCCAAAGCCTCTATGTACACCTTTCATCTTTGTATTCACAGACTATCTATATGAAGCATTTAAATCCCCAATTATAATTATTTCATCTATATGTATAACAAGAATAATTTCATCTAGAATCTCCCAAAAAACTCTTTTAATTTAATTCTTGAATACCAGTAGAGGAGCATAAACTCATATAATATTTCATATCTCATTTCCTAAAATCAATTTTCATGCACTAATTTTTCCTATGAATCTCAATCCTGGACAAGTTTACCCTTGTGATCCATATCTAATAGGATACCTACTTCATTTTTTAATTATTTTCTCCAAAATAAGAAATTTGACAACCAGCATTACCTAATTCTCTAGCTATTTCTCCATCTTATTTTGTTTCCCATCAGAAAATTGTTTGTTTTTTCTCCTAATCATTGCATGTACCAATTCTAGACCTTTCCCCAAAACCACTCCCATTCCAAGTTGCTGAACTAATGTTATAACCATGGACTAGTTTCATGACTCGCATTGGCTCACAACAATGCAATAACCTTGGTTATTTTGTGTTAAATCTGGTATTGAAGTGATGGTTCACTTCTAAGCAACCTCCAAACCTACTCCTCACATATCACAGTATGCAAATGGTGAAGGCCTTTCACGTCATTTATGAATAATGATCTAACCTCATAAAAAAAACAAGATTAAAATTCATATTTACAAGTTTAGACAAATTTAATGCGGGAAATTTAGTCCTAATGCAGCCTTCAACTTTTCATTAGGACTAGGGATCAGCATCCTACAATTGTTAATTTTAAGCACTTTATTAGAAGATGTATAGTAAGTGATGAATTGCCAAAAAAAGGATAGCATCATTCCAATAACAATTTGAGATTTCAGTTAGTCACACAACAGGCAAATGGGTTAGTTACTGTTGATCCCCTGGAATTGTTCAACTCACATCCTACAATCTAAAGAAAACACTTATACCTTCCGCCATCATCATGAATCATATAATCATCATTCATCTTATATAAGCTACTAGTTACATAATGATACAGTACTTCAAGAATTATATTGCACCACCGTTCATATATTCACTACATTAATATTTTTAATTATGCTTCATGATATTAGAATTCTAAAGTATAAGATGTTCAAATTTGTATCATTAAATATTAAAAGTAAATACATACTATAAAAATATACTTCAAAGTTTTAAGAATGAATTTTTCAAATGCCAGAATTAATAATTCTAACACAATCATAATCTCGAGTGAAATTTGGGTACCTTTTGAACTAAGAGGATTATGATATTAAAGAAACTATTTGTCATTTAGATTCGGATTTCCCCAAATTACTAGGCAGGCAGAGATAAAACTTGACTGATAAAATAGGCATCAACAAAGTCCAATTAAACAGAATAAAAAACTGAATCTGTCGAATAATTTGGTAAAGCAAATAAATTTCCATTTGTGTTGGGGACTAAAAAAATCCTATGTGAAGCCAAAATCATAAATTATCAATCAACTGAAATTTACCCTGTTCTTCATTTCTATTAATTCCTATTGAATAGAGTAAAAGAAAGAAAAAACAGAAATATAAACTACAAACAAAATGAAGTATACCAATAAGGTCAATGAATATTAAATCTTCAAACTGAAGAATTATAAATCAATAATCAAAGAAAAAACTAACCTTAACAAAGTTTCCAAGGGTCTTCGTCGAACCACGGGATGATGTGTACACGTCCTCAATTCCAGCAAACTGAAGAACCTTCTTCGGAACTCGGGCAGCAACAATCCCTGCCCCTCTCGGCGCAGGCACCAGGCGGACAGTGACAGATCCGCACTTCCCAGTAACCTTGCACGGAATAGTGTGGGGCTTCCCGATCTTGTTCCCCCAGTAGCCCCTCCTGACAGGGACCACCGAGAGCTTAGCCAGCATGATAGCGCCTCGGATCGCCGTGGCGACCTCCTTAGCGCACTTGACGCCGAGGCCGACGTGGCCGTCAGAGTCGCCGACGACGACAAAGGCCTTGAAGCGGGTGCGTTGCCCTGCGCGGGTCTGCTTCTGCACGGGCATGATCTTCATGACCTCGTCCTTAAGGCGGTTCCCGAGGAGAGTGTCAACGATCTGGTGCTCCTTGACGGGGAGAGAATGGAGGTAAATCTGCTCGAGGCTGGTAATCTTTCCCTCCTTTACGAGGCGGCCGAGCTTGGTAACAGGCACCCACTTCTCCTCCTCATCGCGCCGGCCGCCACGGCGACGCCCGCCACGACCGCGGTCCCCGCGGCCCCGATCTCCACGGCCCCGCCCGAAGCCACGGCCAAAGCCTCCACGATCTCCAGAACCACGTTCCGCCATAAGGGATTTCAGGACGACAGCTTGCGGTGAGGAAGAAGAAAGAGAACGACGGACAGAAGGAGAGGACTTTAAATGGCGAAGGACGTGAGGCCTAGGGTTTTATATGAGACGGCGGCGATAGAGTTGTAAATGAACCAAGTGTTCGTCGACTCAGTAAGAACTCGTTTATTTTTATTTAATATACATCAAAATCAATTAATAAATAAGTTTGAATAGTTTGATAAATTAAATAAACAAGCTTGAACACATATCTGTTCAATTTATTAATGTTCGTGAATAATATTCGTGATCAGTATTTGTGATCAGTGTTCGTGAATGGTATTCGTGAACAATATTCATGAATAGTATTCGTGAACATTAACAAGTCGATTTATAATTATACTATTTTAAAATTTATTTTTGAATTTATTTATACTCATTTTTAAATCAAGATTAAATTAGTAAAATTTTAGATAAACAAATAAGTTGAATTTAAGAGCTTGATAATGTTTAAATAAATCAAATTTAAATAAGCTTGATACCCATTAAATAAGTCAAGTTCAAGCCAAGCTCAAGTTAAAAAAAAAAATATCAAGTAAAGTTTGAACAGGTTTTTCAGTAGCTTGGTTAATTTTAAATTTGTCTCGGCTCGACTTGATTATCTTATCAAACAAGTCTTAACACTACAAAGCTTGACTTGACTCGTTTACAACCCTAGGCGGCAATCTGGGACTCGGCCTAATCAGGCCTCCACCAAGACGGCCACTAAAACCTTCACTGGTTTATTTTCAATTTTAAAAATTTCAAGGATCTTTTGGTAAATTGTCTCTCTCTTTTATTATCCTAATCCACAAATATGTTTAATTAGAGAACACTTACGAAACGAATGACGGATTGATTCTGAAGAAGGGTTTAAAAATTTTCCCTGATATCAGATGATCCTCCTCCGTCCTGACCAATCGCATCAAGGTCAAAGGCCCCCACGATTTATCTCCCTCACAATGGCCATGGAACAGGTCGATGAGATTCAGTAGATTGACGGTTCTAATCTTTTATGAAATTTTACGGAATTGATCTCTTTGGCTCTGTGTGATTCTCACGATAAGAAAAATAAACATGACTTTCAAATTCCATCGGGCAATAACTAAATTCCTCGGCTACTATAGAAAAATATGGAATCATCGTATTGATGGTTCATATCGATGAATACAAAAGAAGGAAATCGATCGATGATTTAAAATGATGAGATTTCTAAAACTTAATTCCTATCCATTTGCGAATAATTTTTTTTATATTTATCGACTCCTAACCGCCTTATTAGAGAAAAGGGTGGCACTTGCCGTGAACTATTTGCCATGACGATACATAAATAATCATTGAGGGAACGGATCACTTCCCATGTGCGACCAGCACGCCTACGTACGTACCATCTTTTTTTATCTCTCCGATCGCCACATGCAGCTCGTAGACGTTCACGCAAACAACGTGATCAACTGGAAAAAAAAAACAAACCAGAAGAAGATAGCGATCGACAGGAACACATACGTACTGCATGCATCATTCATGGCCTTAATCATGAGAAAGCTGAAACACATCGTCAATGTGATATGGTTCCTTCTCACTTTTTTCTTTGAGCTTTCTCTCTCTCTCTCTTTTTTTTTTTTTTTGAAGAAAATGTTGGATGAATGAAGTAGCCAAGCCACTTGTTGGTGTTGCAGAAGACACCTCGATTGCTATATCTCGATGATCAGACAAATGAGACGAGTATTAAATGCTGAGCTCAATGCTGACAAAGATGATATATAGGCGAAGAAACAGTATTTTTGACTTGATTATGAAGGCTATGCTATGTCCTATTTGGTTGTCGAATTGTGATTGAATTATTGCTTAACTTTCTTTGTTGGATTAGTTCGACGAGATTAAAATGAATAAAACACTATTGCCCTTTATTTTATAATATATATATAGTTTTATATTCTTTGCACCCCTCTCTATGGGTATTATCTTCACATGTTAATCAAGTTCTTTTTACATTAAATATTTAATCGCATAGCTCATCAAATTGACTAATATATTGACTAGGAAGGGTAATTGTCCAATTTAAAACATGATTGCCAATGAAATATATTTCAAAGGAGGCAGAGACAATGACTAACATTGTGGGAAGAGGAAGGTTCCTTAGTCATAAATAAGCCTTTTTCTTACTAATTTAAACAATTAAGTATCTTTCACTGTCTTAACCAATTTCCCAAGTTACACCTGCACCTCATATGAACTGAGAAAACTTACTTTTCTATACCCTGAAACTAGGTCAAATCGTCCAATGCTAATTAATCTCAATCCGATCGACCATATCCTCTCTTTTATCTCAGTTTACTTCAATTATCATTGACTGCCCATTTCTTTCCTTCTATTCCTTCGTTTTAAACTTCGCAAACGCTAAATCGATGAATATCATTTGTTTGTTTTTTTTTTCAAGTCAAAAGGAAATAGTGATGAAGGGATAATCGACGTGAAGAAATTTTCTATCTGTGTACTTTGGGAAGGCTCGTTCCTGTTCCACTTTTGCATGATATTCATACGTACACGTTTTGGCCTTGCCGCAGTCGTTTACCAAACCTATCCTTTTGTATCCTTCGAGGTAAGCAGTGTAGATTAATCAATCCTTCCGTAGTGTAAATGCATGCCATGAAGCTGACTGACTCTCGAGTCTTGACGACCACGAGGAGGAATAGGAGGAGGAGGGAGTCTCAGTCAACCATCGCGTACTAATTACCAGAGAAGGAAGAGTTTCCTGTGGGCTTGTTCAATTTTATACCGCGAAGGGAAGAAGGCATCTCATTTACTCGTTCTTCGTCGTCGACGACGACTGCCACCTCTCCCTCTATAAATGTGCGCCTCTGCTTCGTTTCCTGATCCATCGTTGTTTCCTTAATTCCCCTTGCTTTTTCTGAGTTCTCGAGATGATGAGCAGTGTGCTTGGACACGCAGTCGGCGCCGACGCCGTGGCCGTCAAGGCCACGGTGGTGCTGATGAGGAAGAACGTGCTCGACTTCAACGACTTCACCGCCACGCTCGTCGACAATGTGAAGGAGCTCCTTGGGCACAGCATCTCCTTCCAGCTCGTGAGCGCCACCGTCGGCGACCCAAGTAATTAATTCTGTTAATTTCCCTTTGCCTGGATTATTGTCGCGGTGTGAATATTAAAGCGTGCAACTGATGAGTCGGCTTTGATCACGTCTGAAGAGGACGGGAACAGAGGAGTCGTCGGAGAGAAGGCCTACTTGGAGGATTTCGTGAGAAAGCTTCCGGCCATCGCCGCCGGCGAGTCCACCTTCCGTGTGACGTTCAAGTGGGAGGGGAAGCACGGCGTCCCCGGTGCGGTCATCGTCGTCAACAGGCACTCTTCGCAGTTCTACCTGAAGAGCATAACCCTGGAGGAGTTCCCCGGCGAGGGCTCGATTTACTTCGTCTGCAACTCGTGGGTTTACCCTCGTGACAAGTACAAGTACAAGCGCGTCTTCTTCGCAAATAAGGTGCGTAATTAATCATTAATCACTTGTTAAGCAGTTTAATAGTGTGTTTGTCTTCGAAATCGAGCAGCGAATCTTCATGGTTTTCGTGTTAAAAGGTCGTAAAGAATCTAATTAGATCACAAGTGGCTTGCCTTTAAGAAGTCGGACAACTTTTATTCTTGCAGACTTACTTTGCGGCGGAGACGCCATTGCCGCTGAAACCGTACAGAGAAGACGAGCTCATGAACCTGAGAGGCAAAGATGTAACAGGCCAACTCCAAGAATGGGATCGAGTCTATGACTACGCTTACTACAACGACCTCGGCGATCCCGACAGCAATTCGTCTCTCGCCCGACCCGTCTTGGGCGGCTCCGCCGTCTACCCTTACCCTCGTCGTGGGAAGACCGGCCGGAAGCCCTCCAAGACAGATCCGAAGACAGAGAGCAGACTGCCGGCGACGATGAGCTTGGACATATACGTGCCCAGGGACGAGCGGTTCGGGCACTTGAAAATGGCGGACTTCCTCACCTACGCCATCAAAGCCTTGGGCCAAGCGGTGCTCCCCGTCCTCAAGGCCATCTGCGACGAGACCCCCAACGAGTTCGACTCCATGGAAGACGTTCTGAAGCTGTACGAGGGAGGTTTGCCGGTGGTTAACAAGCCGCTCATCGACGAACTAAGGGAACGCATTCCCTTTGAGATGATCAGAGAGTTGTTCCGCACGGAAGGCAACCAGCGGTTGCTTAAGCTTCCCCTGCCGCAAGTCATCCAAGGTCAGTATCATGTGATCTACCGTTGAGATTTTTGGTTTTTAATGATCATGCATGATCATTTGGTGCATGCTGTGCAGAGGACAAATATGCTTGGAGAACAGACGAAGAGTTTAGTCGGGAAATGTTGGCCGGAGTGGATCCGGTGGTCATCAGGCGGCTCGAGGAGTTCCCACCTGTGAGCAAGCTTGACGAGAGCAAGTACGGCGACCACAGGAGCACCATTACGGCAGCTCACATCGTGCACAACCTCGAAGGATTGACGATCGAAGAAGCGCTGGCCAGCAACCGGTTGTTCATCTTGGATCACCATGACTCGTTGATGCCGTATTTGAACAGGATCAACTCCACCGCCAACAAGATCTACGCCACGAGGACTCTGCTGTTCCTGAGAGACGATTCCACGCTGAAGCCGTTGGCGATCGAGCTGAGCCTGCCGCACCCCGACGGAGAAAAACACGGCGCCGTCAGCAACGTGTACACGCCGGCGGACTCCGGCGTCGAAGCATCCATTTGGCAGCTCGCCAAAGCTTATGTCACCGTGAACGACTCCGGCGTCCACCAACTCATCAGCCACTGGTGCATGCTTATGCCAATTCTCTCTCGAATCAGAAGCATATGTTTGTGTGGATCCTGATCTGCATTTGTTTGATTTCGTGTTTTCAAGGCTGAACACGCACGCGACGATGGAGCCATTCGTGATCGCCACCAATCGCCACCTGAGCGTGCTCCACCCCATCAACAAGTTGCTCACGCCCCATTACCGCGACACCATGAACATAAACGCCTTCGCCCGGCAGATACTCATCAACGCCGGCGGCATTCTCGAGCTGACGGTCTTCCCGGCGAAGTACGCGATGGAGATGTCGTCGGCGGTTTATAAGAGCTGGAATTTCGTCGAGCAGGGTCTTCCTGCGGATCTCATCAAGAGGTAAATTTGTTCCTCAATTGTTGGACACTTTTTGTTTCTGTGAAAATTAAAAGTTAATTTTCTTATTTCAGGGGAATCGCGGTTAGGGATTCAAAGGGCGAGATCGAACTATTGATCAAGGACTACCCTTACGCTGTGGACGGCCTCGAGATATGGTCGGCGATCGAGACTTGGGTGAGCGACTACTGTGCCATCTACTACCCCTACGACGCGGTGGTGCGCGCCGACGAAGAGCTCCAAGAGTGGTGGAAGGAGGTGCGCGAAGTCGGGCACGGCGACAAGAAGGACGAGCCGTGGTGGCCCAAGATGGAGACCGTCGCGGAGCTGACGGAGACCTGCACCACCATCATCTGGGTGGCCTCCGCCCTCCACGCGGCCGTCAACTTCGGGCAGTACCCCTACGCCGGCTACCTCCCCAACAGGCCGACCATCAGCCGTCGGTTCATGCCCGAGCGCGGCACGGTGGAGTTCGCAGAGCTGGAGAGGGATCCGGACAAGGTGTTCCTGAAGACGATCACCAGCCAGCTGCAGACCATCCTCGGCGTGTCGCTGATCGAGATCCTGTCTACCCACTCAGCCGACGAGGTGTACCTGGGCCAGCGGGACACGGCGGAGTGGACGGCGGATCGGAGGGCGCTGGAGGCTTTCGAGAGGTTCGGGGCGGCGCTGAGGGTGATCGAGGCGGAGATCGTGGCGAGGAACGGCGAAGGGAGGTTCAAGAACCGGAACGGACCGGTCAAGATGCCGTACATGCTGCTGTACCCCACCGGCGAAGTGGGGATTACAGCGAAAGGCATCCCGAACAGTGTTTCCATTTGATATCGCTGATGTCTGCTGTTTGCTGTTTGCTCAACATATTGACCATCGCGTCGTAAATAAATTCAAAAATTATTCGTATTAAAACTAAATATTAAATTCGATTATTTGTTCGCTACAAAAAAAGGTGGGGAAATTTTCAAAGATGCCCAGTCAAAAATTAATATTTAAAACGAGAGCAACATTTTATCATTATTTATTCATTTTATTCTTATTTTTAACGAAATAATAATAATAATAAATATTAAGATGTCTTACATAAAATTTATTTGAAGGGCAAGCAGGAACAAGTGTCCTTGGACCGCAGCCGGCCCTAAGTAGGCACAGTTGGCCTTGTCCGGCTCAAATAATAATTTTTATTAAAAACAATTTTTTTTATTTATAAAAGAGTCCAATTTTTATTATTTTATTCAGAATTCTAAAATATCGAGAAGATGTGACATGAGCAACATATGAAACTATATATATATATATATATATATATATATATATATATAAGGCAAAGGAGACTGTAGGTCAAGCTCATTATGTTAAAAAGGCACCAATGATTGATGTTTTTTCTTCAATAAATAAAGAGGGTGCATATTTAAGGTTTAGGGTCATGCTGGGTAAAAGCAAACAAAATATATAAAGCTTAAGTGAAAAAATAAATAAATAAATTCTTGGACTAAAGAGGAGGTAAAAACTTTAAAAAATCATGAAACCTTTAATGCACCCCGTTATTTTACTCATCACGAGGTTTGAGATCAATCGTGCTTTTGATTCAATTTAATTTTATTTGGTTCGAATATTGAATGAATCTTAGATAATTTAGTATGTCCGTCACGTTGACAAATAAACCATAATGAAATTTATAACTCCGAATCATATTGTCTCAGAAGAATAAAGTTTTTCTTAATTTCGAAGTTATACATAATAATTTGATAATCAAATAGTCAAATTATATATAAAAATTTGAATCAAATTAAATCCACCCTAAGTGTGAGAGGGTTCGCCCTTGAATTTTGTTCGTTGAACCCAATTGATATGATAGAGATGACAGAGGTGTATATGATAAGTTTCAGACTCGATCGACACGATTATATATCGAATGAATGTATGATAAGTTCGTGAATTTTGGACAAAAAATATTGACTTCGTAGATAACCTAACCTGAATTAGGCTAAGTGGGGAAGCTTAGCCCAAGGGTCGGGCTGATCAATCGATCTAGTGGATTAGCAAGCTAGAGTGTCGTGTCTGTGGGAGAGAAACAAACATGTACAAAAAGAGAGACAAGTGTAAACACAAATACACATGATAAGTATGGACATGAACATCACAAACAAAAGTGGACGTATTAGACCGACCCATTAATAGATATTTACTTAATCAATCTCTATGCAAAAGTCAATTTAGTCCGTTCCTCAATTAAAATTCATTTAGAATTCTTAAAGATCAAGTCGGATCATCAATTTTAGTTAACCAAATCAGGTTATTTGGTCAACCAATCCAAAAAGTATTTAATCAATGAAATATGAGCGACTAATAAGGAAAATTTTAATCGATTATCACAAACACATGATAATTCTATTTAGGGTCATTAATAATGATTTAGTTAATTAAATGACTCATTTTTAGTGGTCTAAGGATGCATCATACTTGTGACAAAACATTCAAGTTGTATATAATTACCCCATTTTAGTCTTTTGGGGAAGAACATCGTGACCAATTGTAGGTTTATATACAAGTTATCGAAGAGCTTTTAGTGCCCAAAAGCTCATAGAAAATGCTCTAAAAGCTCCTAAAGTGCTTAAAGAAGTTTAAAAGTGCCTTTAGACATCTCAAGCTATGGGTCTCTCTTTATTAGCCATTTATTTTCCATTTTGAAAGAGATGTGAGAATTATTGATTAATATAATTCTCCGTGATTTATTTTTCTCACGGTTATCATAGGATAAATCGATGGAGATCATAAGATTGACGATTCTAATTTTATACAGAGAAATATTGACTAATAATCATTTTCAATCACGTCCTTATTTTATTAGGTGTCTCTATTTTTATTTTCATTTTGAAAGAGACGGGAGAATTATTTGCTTCAGTCATTTTTAATTATATTTTTACTTTATTAGGTGTCAATAATTAACAATGCGTCGTCAATCAACTACTCTATAATAATTTATAAATTGTTAATTGATTGTTAAATTTTTTTAATGTATATAGCTTTTAAAATATTTTGAAGTTGTGATCATTTTAAAAATTATAACTTTTATCTAGACTAAAAAATTTATCTAAATATTTTGTTGTACTCGCGATGATATAATTTTTTTTTTTTTTTTTTTTTTTTTTTTTTGATTTACAAGTGGTATCAGCGCCCATATAAGTCACAGCGACTGCCCCTTACGCCTCAGAAGAGTCTCACCCGCCTGAGTCATCGGGAAGGCCGCCACCTCGCCGTGAGGTTATCGGTCCGCAGCCTCCATGACCATGGCCGAGTGGAAAGCAATTCCCTCCAGGATCGAACCATGGCTTGCTCAGGGGACTTGAATGCATTTAATATGGTTTAAAGTGCTTCTAGGACTTATTTAACTTTTTCTGATTTAAAACATATGAAAATTTAGAGATTTCAAACCACATATAATTAAAAAATTATTTAAAATTTTGACACGATTTAAATTAGGTGAATAAGTATAATAAATTTAGATTATTTAATTGATAGTCACAAATAATTCGTTCATCTTAAACCCTTCTAATAGTCTATTCCAATATCATCATAATTGAGATAAATTATGATAATAGAACAACCTTATATATGGATAGATAATTAATCTTAAGGAAACAAACTCCAATAATCGATCTCTACTTTATTGATAGTAACAACCATACGAATATTAACTCCGTTGAACGTATAGAGATAAATTTTAATGAATTTATGTTAAATTATTTTAAAGTTTAAATATTTTAAAAATCTATCGCTCACAATTAATCAATATTGTCAAATAGCACTCAAAAAGTTTTCAGGAGGATAATAATCATAATTTGAAATTATTCTAATATAAATATATATATATATATATATATATATATAGAGGGTTAAATTCTGCAGGGACCAAATGTTGGATCGAAAGTGTCGCTAGAGGGGGGGTGAATAGCGATACGGTGTCGTTAAAAAAAACTTTTGCAATAAGTAAAAAGCAAGTAGAGAGTGCACAGCGGAAATATAAAGTAGACAAGATATTTTTACGTGGTTCACAATCTTTCGATTGCTAATCCACGGCCCTAGTGATCCTTGATCACGTACGGAGGGCAATTCACTAAAACCACTCCTCCTCGTTGGAAGTAGGAGCAACGATCACAAAAAGAAATCAAGGCAAAGGGACACTCCCCCTTTCCTTGTTACGATTAAAGCACAAAGACAATTTAAAGAAGTAGAACTTAAATAAATATACCGACAACTCTTATAAGTAGAAGATGTAGCTTTCGTTGTCATGCACTTCGTCGTAGCAAATGTGAGTAGTAGTAGCGGCGTTACGCGTGTTGAGCTCTTGATTTCTTGTATTTTGCTCTTGGCGTGAACATGTCTATTTATGGATATTGATCTATGAATTTAGGACATGGAGTAGTGTCAGGTGAGGTTCTTATCCCCAAGTCTTGCTCATCCACATCCTTTGCCAACTCAAGGATGAGGTGCTTCATCCAACCACCTTGTGCCACAACTCAAGGATGAGGTGCTCATCCAACCACCTTGTGCCACCTCAAGGAGGCCTTCACGCCAACTTGTTGGAGCCATCCAACTTGTGCCACATCATGGAGCCAACCATCTTGTGCCAACTCTCCTCATTTTGGGCGTCAAGCTTGATGGTGGTTTGCCAACCATCTTGTGCCAACTCACCTCATTTTGGGCGTCCAACTATGATGGTTTTGGATGTCCACCTTGATGCCACATCACCCTTTGTACCAAAACACGAGTCAAGTCCAAATTCACCCCTTGAAATTCGAGCTCTTCGAGGTCGTGGAACTAGACCACGGTGATTGGTAGTAGTCGGGTCAAAGGGTTTTGGGCTGACAAGTTAGCTTAAAATATAAAGTACGATGGTTCTAACTAATGATCTCGACCTAGACCTTCCATTGGAGGTATTGGGTGGGATCTACGCTAACGCCCTTGCTTCGCTTTCACACGAGCTTACCTTGTAGCCTCGCTTGGTCTTCACCCGAGTACGGCTTCCTCAGAAATCCCTCTGGCGTTGACCACCTCGGTTCCACCGGTGTCGCATGAACCTTCCGCTCAACTTTAGCATTTACGCACACTTAATTGAGCTCGTAAGATAACAAATATACCCTTAACTATTGAGCCTTTTGCCATAATCAAAATACGGTTCGACTTTGGTGCCCTTTGCACCAACACCAAGTCATGAGCGTGTATGCGGAAAGCATTAGTGAGCGATGTTTTCACTTTATTTACTAAACGTGAAAAATGAAAACAGCTCACATTCAGCGGCTTTTCCGCGCATGGACGCCCATAAATCAGGTGCCCAGCTGATCAGGGTTATATATATATATATATATATATATATAGAATTTTGATCTCCTCCGCGACAGAAACTTCCGCGACACGCCGGCTCCCGTCCGGGGCGTTAGGCGCACCTCGCCGTGGTCCGGCGATTCGGCCGGCCGGATTCGGTCGAAGCCGCGCATCGATCGCGATTCGCCGAATCCGGCCGCACGTCGAGGAAGGACCGCCCCGACGGGCGGTCCTTTTCCGGTCGGATCCGGCCGTGATCGGTCGAATCGACGGCCGGCGATGCGCGCGACGATCGGGCGGAATATATATATATATATATATATATATATTGTCAAACAGCACTCAAAAAGTTTTCTGGAGCATAATAATCATAATTTGAAATTATTCTAATATATATACACTAAAATTCACTTTGGACATCTCATAAATACTTCTAATCAAAGTACTGTATATTCCTCTTTTGGCGTTAATGACTCATGAATATCTCTATTATCCATCATTTAATTCGTAGAGTTTAAAAATTGGATTTAAGTGCGCACTCAATCGGATGGTAGATAATGAAGGTGATCATGATTGCTCATGGATGAATTACGTAGAATAATATTTTTCTTTATATATATTATAAATTTGATATGATGTGTGTCTTACGCCGTGCAATTCGTACACGACAATGGGAAAACACAGTAACTCTATCGTCCAAGTAAGTACAATAATAGAGAATACACAGTGTTTCTTTCTATCGGAGAAGCACCGTCGCATCGCCGCTTGACATTACCGTCGAGCTTCGATTGAATTATGATCGTCAGTACCTTTGGCAGCCGTAATTGTGCTGGACTTCTAGTTCGGTCGAACTACGATCGAATTGTAATCAGATCATGCGATTACAATTTGACAGAATTTCAGTCAGAATCTGACCACAGTTCGATCAGTCAATCAACAGGACGATAGCAACAACAACGATGAAGACCTTCACAAATTCAGGAATTATGTTATAGTACCGATCCAAGAAGGAAAAATCATCGTGAAAAAAAAAAAGACAGAGAGGAAAGTATTGTATAATTTTATTTGATCGGACGATATAAAAAAAATAATCACACATGTGATACACAGTGATAGTCACGTAATATAAAACTTCTCTATATTAGCAGTGGTGGTTTAACTCGTTGTCTTGATAAAATAACAGTTAAATTTTTGAAGAATAAATAATTAAGTAGAATTAGAAAGGACAATGAGTTGAATTTAATATCCTTCGTTCTTTTCTTTATTTATTTTATCTATCTTTTTCAACTTCATCTTTATATCCATTAGGAAAGGCAATATCTTATTACCATTTACATTATATATTTTTTAAATTTTAAATTATTTAGGTGTAATTATACATATTTTATCAATTTTTTAAAAGAATAATAAAAAAATTTAAAATAAAAATTAGCAAACTAAATGTTACGCAAGAAATAATAAAATATTAAAAATAATTTTTTTCAATATCAATCATTTAATCGAATATTCGTAATAGAATAGGATATAAGTATACTCCGTGGGAAGGACCTAGTGATCAGTGCATACAGACGTTACATCAGAGGACAACGGATCAATCCCTCATAAATGCGAGGGTGTCGTCCCTCCATGCGCTAATTACTAATTTCAAATGTTAAAGGTCTACCGTGATTTACCTCCCTTACGATGGTCCGGAAGTGGACTGGTAGGGGCCGCTAGGTTGATGGATTCCAACCTTTGCACCAGAGGATATAAGTAGGATTCTATAAGATCCGTCTCTATCCGAATTCGAAAATCTCGATGTTCGATTATCTAATTATTTAATCGGATTTTAAAAAAAAACTCATTGCACTTTTTTGATTTATCTTGATGATGGACTGCAAGACAGAATTGATACGTCCTAGAATTAATCAAATCAAAGAATTAAACATTTGGATTAGCAAAAAAAAAAAAAAAGTCTACCTATGACTTTCAGAAGCACGGTATGGATATAATTTAATTGGGACATGTTTGACGACGAATATAAAAAAATTATCTTTGATCTTGCATTTTTCACTATATAAAAAATTAGAATCGTAAATTTAATGATCTTCATCGATTTGTTCCATAGTTATTATGAGAGATAAATCATGAACACCTTTTAGATATTGATACATTGATGAAAGACAATAAAGAATCATCCGAATCTATACAGAAATTTTAGACCTTCGTTCAAAATAGATACATACTAATTCTTTAAACGTGATATTAGCCCTGCCAATACGCCATCTAAGTATCTTCCTTTATAAATAGTCCACAACATTTCATTATTGTAAATCACAACCACGCATCTGCCTGCCCCTGCTTCAACTGACAGTGAGAGGAAGCGCGAGACAGGAGATGCAGCACAAATTGTGCCATCCGTTCGCCGGGCTGTGCCGGCAGCACAAGAAGCCGGCGGCGCCTCCGCCGGTGAAGCTGAACGCGACGGTGATGCTGGTGAAGAAGAACGTGTTGGGCTTCAACGACTTCAACGCATCGCTGCTGGACAACGTGGGCGAGTTCCTCGGCAAGCGCGTCAGCTTCCACCTCGTCAGCGCCACGGCCGGCCAACCCAGTACGATCTCTCCCCCAATCCCTTCCTTCCCTCCTATCTTTCGCTTGTCGGTGTCTGGATCGGACCAGGCGAGCTCGCCAAATCCGATGTCGCCCCCAATCTCTTTCCTCCGTTTTCGCCAGGACTCGACTCGGATCCACAGACCGATTCGACTCGCGAGCTTGCGAAGCTAACCAGGCTAGGGTTTGCTTCTTTAATCGCGAAGGTTACGATTTACTGGGTCGCTTGACCTTGACCTCAATGCGAGTCAATCTCCGTCCTCGCTGAGCAACAACAACGACAAAAGACAAAAAAAAAAAAAAAAGACAACAAAAAATTTGTTTGAAATTTTGAAAATTAACTTTTCTATATCAAAATTAGATGCAATCGCCTCACTAAAGTAGAAGAGACATATCGATCATTTTTGTTTCCTATTTTTATGTTTTTTTTTTTTAAATTTCCCTTTGATGATGCCTTTTCATTACCTCGATGAGCTGTATTCGATGTGTCCGAACATGTGGTCCTTCCGGATGATCCGATCGCTAAGTCAATATAAATATTGTTATAGAAGAATAGGAGTTAACTCTCATATAAGATTTAGAATTTTTATTCGGATTTATTTATTTTTTATTATTTTGATTATCGAATTAAGAGGTATAATTTTTATGATTTATTATTTTTTATTATCACTGGAAAATCGACGCTAAAAAATATTGAAAAAGAAAGTAGCCCACTACATGTGCTTTTGAATGGATAAGTGAACGAGACATGAAACGAGGCCATTTATTGTTTAGCAAAAAGTGATTATATTTGTCTTCGTAATTTTTCATTGTTGATTTTTTGATGATATTGAAAAAAATAAATTATTTTATTATTGGAAATTTTAATTTCTATATCAAAATTCGACTCACAGCGTCTGCCCGGACCGTCACGAGGTCATTGATTGCCGTAGCGATTGTGATTGACAAAATAATAATAATAATAATAATATTGTCTGTCGATTTTTATTTGTTCTGCATTAAAATGCAAGCGATAAATTAAGATGATGATGGCGGAAGCAGATAAATCGAATCGAGGAAAAATCGGTCCGCCGGCGTACTTGGAGCACTGGGGGACGCCGCTGTTGAAGTCGGTGGTGGCCGGCGGGTCCGAGTTCAACTTGCAGTTCGAGTGGGACGAAAGCCTTGGGATCCCCGGCGCCGTCATCGTGAAGAACCACCACCATTCGGAGTTCTTCCTCAAGTTCGTCACCTTGCCGGAGGGCGTCCCCGGTTACGGTAACCGTATCCATTTCGTCTGCAACTCTTGGGTTTATCCGGTGAAGAAGTACAAGTACGATCGAATCTTCTTCTCCAACGACGTGAGTATTTTAATTCAATTTGAAATGTGTTTAGTTTCGGGCAAGAATTTGGTGAGTTTGGAGGATGTCGTTGGTGCAGACGTATCTGCCGAGCCAAACGCCGGAGCTGTTGAAGGCGTACAGAGCCGAAGAGCTCGTCCATCTCCGGGGAGACGACGTCGACCGCCCACTCAAGGAGCACGACCGGGTTTACGGCTACGCCTACTACAACGACCTCGGTCAGCCGGACAAAGGCCGACACCACGTCCGCCCCATACTCGGCGGTTCCAAAGACTTACCTTACCCTCGCCGGGGCCGCACCGGTCGCCGTCCGACCAAGTCTGGTGAGTTTTCTGGAGCTAACAACTCGAACCAATTTTCAAATTTTAGTAACTATTTGAGTTCCATTAATGGAATGACAGATCCGAGAACGGAGAGCCGGCTGCCGCTGCTAAGCCTGGACATCTACGTGCCCCGGGACGAGCGGTTTGGCCACCTGAAGATGGCCGACTTTCTGGGCTACTCGCTCAAGGCGCTGACGCAGTCGCTGCTGCCGGCGCTGAAGGCGGTGTTCGACTCTACGCCCCTGGAGTTCGACTCCTTCAAAGACGTGCTCGACCTCTACGACGGCGGCCTGCGGCTGCCGCAGCTCGACGATACTCGCGACCAGGTCCCAGTTGAGATGCTCCGGGAGCTCGTTCGAACCGACGGCGATAGCGTCCTCAAGCTTCCTCTTCCCTCGGTCATCCAACGTGAGTAATTAGAATCGAATCTCGATGAATTAGATAATGCAGAGCTGACGTCAGTGTACTCTGTTCCCGTGGCAGATGACAGGGAAGCTTGGAGGAGCGACGAGGAGTTCGGAAGAGAGATGTTGGCCGGAGTGAATCCGATCATCATAAGGCGTCTCCAGGAGTTTCCTCCGACCAGTAAGCTCGATCCAAAATCGTACGGCGATCACACCAGCTCGATCACGGAAGCTCACATTGAGAAGAACCTGGAAGGCAGAACGGTGGATGAGGCGCTGAAGGCAAACAAGCTGTTCATTTTGGATCACCATGATGCGTTGATTCCCTTCTTGAACCGGATCAACTCCGGCGCCAACAGGATCTACGCCACCAGGACTTTGCTGCTGCTCAAGGACGACGGCACGCTGAAACCCCTGGCCATCGAGCTGAGTTTGCCGCACCCCGACGGAGAGCACCACGGCGCGGTTAACCGCGTGTTTACCCCGGCCGCGAGCGGCGTCCAGGGCTCGATTTGGAGCCTGGCCAAGGCTTATGCCGCCGTCAACGACTCCGGCTACCACCAACTCATCAGCCACTGGTACAAAAAGACGCTTGCTTATGCGCGAACTATGCAGTTTTTGATCTGATTGACGGGTGGTCAATGAATCTTCAGGCTGAACACGCACGCCGTGATGGAGCCGTTCGTGATCGCCACCCACCGGCAGCTCAGCGTCGTGCATCCGGTGCACAAGCTTCTCAGCCCGCACTACCGCGACACGATGAACATCAACGCGTTTGCTCGACAGACACTCATCAATGCCAGCGGCATCCTGGAGGCCACCGTCTTCCCCGGAAAATACGCCCTGGAGTTGTCCGCCGTCGTCTACAAGGGCTGGAAGCTAACGGAGCAAGCCCTGCCCGATGACCTTCTCAAGAGGTCAAACCTGTTGAAATCTGCGTCCATTAGTTTACTTTTTCTTCTCCATAATTTGATGCTGTTATTTTATCACAGAGGAATGGCGGTGGAGGATCCGGCCAGCCCGCACAAGCTCCAGCTTTTGATCGAGGACTACCCCTACGCCGTCGACGGCCTCGCGATATGGTGGGCGATCGAGACGTGGGTGACCGACTACTGCGCCATCTACTACCCCGACGACGCGGCGGTCCGCGCCGACGTGGAGCTGCAGGCGTGGTGGAAGGAGGTGCGCGAGGACGGACACGGCGACAAGAAGGACGAGCCATGGTGGCCCAAATTGGAGACCGTCGCCGAGTTGACCAAGACCTGCACCACCATCATCTGGGTGGCCTCCGCCCTCCACGCCGCCGTCAACTTCGGGCAGTTCCCTTACGCCGGCTACCTCCCAAACCGGCCCACCATAAGCCGGCGATGGATGCCCGAGCCGGGCACTCCGGACTACGAGGAGCTGGAGAAGAACCCGGACCTGTTCTTCCTCAAGACCATCACGAGCCAGCTCCACACCATCCTCGGCGTTTCTCTGATCGAGGTCCTCTCGCGCCACTCGTCGGACGAGGTGTACCTCGGCCAGCGGGACACGCCGGAGTGGACCTCCGACAAGAGGGCGCTGGAGGCGTTCGATCGCTTCGGCCATACGCTGAGAGAGATCGAGAACCGGATCCTGACCATGAACCAGGACCCAAAGTTTAAGAACCGGACCGGGCCTGTGAAGATGCCCTACATGTTGCTCTTCCCTAACACGTCCGACTCCGACTTCACTCGGGTCGGCGGGCTCACCGTATTTGGGATCCCCAACAGCGTCTCAATTTGAATTCCGCGAAGACAATAAAGAATAATCTGAATAAAATAAACTAAAATAAAATAATGTTTAATATTTGCATTATCAGAATAAAGTTTAATGCAAAAAATATTAATCATCCAGACGTCTCGACATATTTATTCTCTTCCATCACTGACACTGCGTGAATAGTGTAAATGCCAGGGCTTATAAATGCGACACTGACAGAGAAGAGGACTCTTTGACTTTTCCGAGGACTACGACAAGAGAAACAAGCACGTGGTCCATCGTAGCCGTTCAATTCGATAGATCTCAATCTTAGTTTACCATTAATAATTGCTCGTTCTCACTTCCAACCTCGTCCGTCTATTATTATATTCCGTAACTCGGTCCTTAAACTTTTTTTTTTAAAAAAAAAAAGAAAAATACATAAATTACAAAAAACAAAAAACAAGACAATCAATTTAATACGACCAAGTGTTGAGAATGTCTGAGACTGAAAAAAAATAAAAAAAACTCGAACGATGGAAAAAGAGGTGATTCGGAAAGCAGATGAGTGCGGGAAGAGATGATTTGGAAAGCAAATAGAGAATCAAATTGAGAAGAAGAAAACTTGGGAAGCAGGCAAAGTGCCAAGTCGGAAGGGATGCAACTCGAGAAGAAAAAAAAGTGTCGAGTCGGAAAAAAGATGATTCGGAAAGTAGACAGATAATCGAGTTGGGAAGAAGATAACTCGAGGAGCAAACAGAGTCTCAAATTAGAAGGAAGGCGACTAGAGAAGTAGATAGAGTGTCGAGTTAGGGAAGAAATGACTTGGAAAGCAAATATAAAACTGAGTCAGAGAAGAAACGACTCGGAAAACAATCAAAGTGTCAAGTCAAGAAAGAGATGACTCAAAAAGCATATAGGGTGCTGAGTCAAGAGAAAGATGGTTAGGGAGGTAAATGATTGAGCTTTGAGAGAATAGATCCGAGGAAAATAATGCTAAGTTAATTAGTGAGGGAATCACTTCTAGATGGAGGAGCAATGAGTCAATTAGTGTGGGACTCCGAAAATTATTTTTTTATCAGTTTGTTAGAGTTCGTTCATACATGTCATCCTTTTTCATAACAGCTTGAGGACGTTTCATAGGTCCCACAAAAATATTCTTTACATGAGTCATTCTCTAATGGCTTAACAGCATGGCTACCTCGACCCGCGTAGCCTCCACGTGAACAGTTATCTTGACAGATTGTTACGCAACGACTTGTCCTAAAGCATCACTAAGGAGTCGTGGAGAAAAGAAGACTATAAAAAAAGAGAAGAAGATGTATGATCATTCTTACACTTACTTTCTCTATACTATTACATTTATTACTTCAGTTATCTTTATTCAGCAAGCTCTAATTTAGACATCAGAGGATCGTTAGTTGGGATACCAACGATTATCTGATTTTGTGTTAATTTTGGTAGGAAAAAAGTGGAGATTTTACTGTTGCGATTGGAGAGAATTTGTCCTCGATGACCTAAAATCGAGAAAGAAAAATTTATATCGCATCACAATTATTGGAATTTTCTTTCTCCAATATTTATTGCACGAATGCAAATAACTATCATCCATTATCATGATCTTGATATTATGAATTGCGATAAATCAAATTTTATTATCAAGGGATATTTCTCCTTTTTTTAGCTGAGTCTTAAAACCCTAAATTACCTATATATCCCTGATGCCTATCGAGACCGTGATGGCGAGGTGTCCAGACAGCGTAAACCGGTAACTGTGGATGCTTCGGCGGAGAGATGAGCAACCCGTGATCGTTGAACTGATTACGGAAGATCAATACCGCCAGGTAGCCGAGCAGAATAGTATGGACCGAGCCGAATGGAGAGCCTGCGCAATAGCAATCGGTTAAGGGCGCCGAGAGATATCTCGGCAAGGCCCCTCCGACGTTAAGACAGAACTTAGTTGGAAGAGGAAAAAGGAACTTAGAGCAACTAGTATCAATGTTTGGAAAAGCTTACCTCCTCTTTTCCCCGGAGGGTCCTATATATATATAGAAGGGAGGCTCTGTTCTCGAGGAGCTCTGTCCACAGAAGTGACGGAGCCTAATGGACCGTACAGTATAATCATTGTTACTTGGACTGCATTCCGCGCGTGGGCTGCCATTACTACACGTCGTGCGGTTGATAGGAGACAAGTCTCAATTAATATTGCGGTTAATCCCTTGAGATCTTGGCGAAATCGCCCTTGGCGAGCGATGAATTAATACATGATCGTGGTTGATAGGAGACCATTCTCTATTAATCGCAGACATTCCCGAACTTTGTCGGTGACTTATCCTTTGAAGGAATATGCTCCTTCAACTTGATGACATGACCTTCCTCCTTAGCTTACAATAAAATGGATCCTTTTTCCTACGACTCTTATATTTCAGAGGCTGGGAGCCTGATATAAAGGAAATCCGAGCCGAGACGCGGGGCGTCCGGTATATGTGAGAGAAGTCCGAGTCGAGACGCAGGACGTCCGGCATATGTGAGAGAAGTCCGAGTCGAGACGCAGGGCGTCCGGCACATATATATATAAAGATGGGGCATTCGCAGCGGGTTCATCATGTTTGTTTAAACCCTGTCTTTCAGTCTTACCTGGGTACCATTAGGTATCACCTGAGTATCACTAGGTATCAATCCCTTAGCTCCCTAATATGGATCCCAAGTCGAGATGCTCAAAAACCTCTATCAAGCTGTCTCCGGTTCAACCCGCGCTCGGAGCGGAGTGTTACAAAAAAATATTTCGAGTCAGGACTTCAAACCGTTATGGGTACCGAAAGGTCGAGGCATCCGATACCAATTGATAATCTCCTTAGTTACTCTGTGAGTTTGATATACGATGATTTTTTTATCGTCCGATCGATCATAATTGCATAGTGAATGAAAAATACATAGTGTTTTCTTCACCGCGCATTTCGTCCGCCCACCGTTCCAATTCGCCGGCGGTTGGTCGGATTCCAACCCAAATCCTGCCGCGATCCGATCAAAATCGGAGTCCGACTGGATTGTGATCGTGATTTGGTCGACACTAGAATTCGACGGGATCGCGACTGCAATTCGACGGGATTACAGTAGAAAACGATTGCGATTGTGGTACGCTCGAGTGCGCGCTGGCGCCTACATTCATGGTCGTTCGATCGTGTCGGTCGACCGAAGTCTGGCCCGATGGCGGGACTCGATGTCGGCCGGATTCTGATCGGTGCGAATTTCGGTCGGATCGTAGTCGGAATCCGACTTTCGACCGACGAATTCAAGCGAGCGTCGGGTGTGATTACTGTACATTTCCCTTCGTCGCACACAGGGCGTGAAAAAATTGGCGCTCAGGACATCACAACTCAATTACTCTATTTGCTTGGTTTAGGAGGCAAAGTTGTCATTACCAATTGGTACGAGTTTGATATCCTGAGCGCTTTCTGCTGTATGACTCGTGTGCAATGATTTCTCCGTCGTCCGATTGATGGCAATTGCATAGTGAATGGAAAATACACAGTGTTTTCTCCGCCGCACATTTCGCCCGCCAACCGCTCCAATTTGTCGGCGGCTTGTCGGAGTCCGACCGGAATCCTACCGCGATCTGGCCGACATCGGAGTTCGGCCAGATTGCGATCGCGATCGTGATCCGGTTGGCACTAGAGTCCGGCCGGATCGCGACCGCAATCCGGCGGGATAACGATCGGAAACGACCGTGATTGTGGCACGCGCCACTGGCGATTGCATTCGTGGCCGTTTCCAATCGTAATCCGACATCTATTCGACCGGCATCGGAATCTGATCGGATCGCAGCTGGCACCGGAGTCCGGCCGGGCTCCGGTGCCGATCGGATTGCCATCGAATTCCAATCGAATCGTGGTCGAAATCTGATTTTTCATCGGTGAGTTCGAGCGGACGTCGAGCATGATTACTATACATTTTCCTTCATCGTACATGGGACATACAAAAACGGACGCTCAAGATATCACAACTCACAACTCAGTTACTCTATTTGCTTGGTTTAGGAGGCAAAGTTGCCGGTTTCTGTAAGAACTCCCAACTTCTTATAAAAAAAAGTATGGGCCGAGCCCGTTATGGCTCGAGGAACAGGCCCTTCGATTGGTCCGGTTAGAGAAATCCAGTTTGCTTTTTTGCTGCTGCTTAATTTTTATAGCATTTTCTGGTCGCATTATTTCTATATGATTATGGTTGTCTTTTTCCTTGTTACTTTTATTATTCTCTGTAGAATCGTACGGTCAGCTAATACTTTTCTTGCACGTGCACAAGCTTTCTATCTTGGATTTTTGCAAATTACACTTTAATTATTGCTGCTTTAAATACTATAAAGCAATCGTTTAAGTGCTAGAATTGTCGTTAGGACGTTATTAATTAGTGTAGTCCTGTGCTTATAAATCAACATAGATTAATTTTTGCATTTACAATTGTTAAAATACACTTGAATCGATAAAATAATAAATAAAAATATTAGAAGAAAAATTTTGAAAAATACATTTATAGTGATAAGAATATATACTTTTAATTAAGAGACCAGATAAATGAGAAGGAGAAGAAAAAAATTTGATTAGCTGATAATAAATGATAAAATATATTTAAATATAAATGATAATAAATTAAAAGATAATATTCAATTATATAGAATGATTCGTATAACAGATTTCAAATAATAAAATAAATTTTGATTATTATTATATATGTTCACTTATCGAAAAAAAATTGCCTTGTCATCTTCGCTATCGTCCAATTATCGATGCCGATTCTTAGCGTCCTCACATATGTTTATCAAGGTGTCCTCTACGCCCGCCATTATCAATCGATAAGCTCGAGACTTTCAACTTAATCCCTTTACATATGAAGGTTCCAATGCGTCGTTGCTAATCTCCTTCCTTCGACAAATGAGAGAACAACAACGAGAAAATAAATGAAAAAGAAAAATCAAAAGAATAAGTGGCAAATTTATCCATTTCGCGCGAGAAAACGACAAAAAAGTCAACGGGCGCCGAGTGTTGCGGCGGCCTTTTTGAGATTTCGTTCCCATTCCAAAGCTAAACTTTGAATCCATATTTTTGTTTGTTTGTTTCGTAGTGGATTAAAACTTTTTTATAGAATAATTTTCTTTTATTTTTTCTTTTTTATTTTTAGAATTCATAAAATAAATTCATCCAAAAACATTTTTTAAAAAATAAAAAAAATAAAAAATAAAAATCAAGCCGTCGAGATTCCCGGTCCAATCCTTGTTTCCCTCGCGAAATGTAATCATTGCAAAGCAGCCACCCCGCAACCTCCCTAGAATCTACATTAATGGATAGATTCGCGAATCGAGCTGGATATGTAGGCTCGGATTAACTCAGATCATTATCCATGGAATCCAAGAGCCACACGACATCTAGTTAGATTTTAACCAGTTTTAGTAAAAAAAATATCAGTATTCAGCAAATTAAAAAAACAATAAAAAAAAACAGCTTCTCAATTTATTCCAATAATACCCCAGATTAATTAAAAATATTTATTTTTTCTATAAAAAATTAGAACAAAAAAATCACTAACTTTTGACTTTTGATTTTGACACGACTATTTGTTTTTTGTTTTTTTACAAAGAGAGTCCTTAATTAATTAATTAATTAATTAATTAATGAGCTCTCTATCGTCATCCTCCACCATCGATGGGACCAGGTTATGGAAAAGGCTAGCTAGTGTCTATGGGAGAGGAAGGTCCCATGAAAGATAAGGATGCTTATTCCATCTTCATTTCCCAACCACCTTTTGAGCTCTGATTGCTTGTCAGTTGTGGCCCATGGCGCCAGCAACTAATTCATATCCATGAACACTGCACGAGAAGATTAATTAACGGCCGTACGTGTTTAATTTAATTAACCCTCGCCTCGCTTAATTACCTGTCGTCTGTCAGCAATTGCTAGCCAGTTGCAGTCGGAGGAGGATAAGGAGAATATATTGCTTTGCCTCAACTGATCATGTGATGCAAATGCATGCTCCAGAAAAGGAAGGTGCTCAAGTGGCTGCAGATGAGTCAAGGGAATTTGATGTACCAGGACTCACTTTTGGAAGATAAGCCCACCCTGGTCCTTAGCTATGCCCTGTAGCCGTTTCGCCATTGAAGCTTCAAGCTTCTATAAATTGGACCTGCACTGGAGAGGGCCACAATCGAGCGAGCTCTTCCAATTTCAGATACATAAAATTAAGCTTCGGCAGCTAGCAGTATAATTCTCTCTCTCTCTCTCTCTGATTCATCTTCTTCATGGTCGTCGATGAGTTGATCTCTTTTACATATTGAGATCGAACAACAATGGAATTAAGGTGATGATGCATGCAGCGTTGACAGAAGATAGAGAGCACATAGGTCGAGATGCATGCACGGATGCACCTCGCTCCTTTGTGCTCTCTATGCTTCTGTCATCATCGCGCCCTTCGCACCTTAATTAATTAATTAGTCAGTTAATTATTTTCTTGTCGATCGATCGTATCTTTGTTTCTTTCAGTTTTATGTTGTGGATATCAGATAGAACACACTCTTAATTAATTCCCTCTCTCCTTGGTACCTTCTTCGATCTTCCTAGTTTTTCCTTTTGTGGAAGAGATTGATTGTTAATTAATTTGTTCTTGTTTAATTTTTTATATTCTTCTTTCTGTCTCTCTTTTTTTTTCATTAAACACACATATTCTGCCATTTTTGCTGAAATATTATATTACACTTCGAGGATTAATTTAGCTCATAGATGTTTTGATTGATTGATTTATTTTTTATTTATTATTACCCTTGGTTGTTTATGTTTCTGCAGTCTTCAATTTTTATTTTTTACGATTTTAACAATTTTTTAAGTAGATAACTTTAGATTTTGTAAATATGGATAATTAATTTTTGTATTAAATTGTTTTTTTTCTCATAGTTGTTGTATGTGATGTTTGTGTGTCTTATATATGATTATACGTCCAAAACAGACGTGCCAATCGAATAGTTTCACCATAACAATTTTTTTTTTTGGTAATTTGTGATTAAAAAAAAACTTAGAAATTTCAAGTTATTAAAAAAGCACAAAGTATATATATATATAAAATATTTTTTTTATTAAGTTTCAATAAAATCTTAGATTGTTCTTCATTCGTTATCTACTTTCTTATTTTACCTTTTATATTTTAGAATGTGATAGTTTTGTCCTTTGTAACTTGTGAAACAATTTTTTTTTTTAAAAAAAAAAACTCCTATTTGATGTGGAATGGGAAAATTATAATTTTAGCCAAGAAAAAAAAATAATCAAAATTCTCCATGGAGCTCGCGGTAGCTTTTATTTTTTATTTTTAATATTTTATTACTACTAAAATGTGGGGAAAGTTATCTATTTTACTATCAAAAATTTTATTCTATAAAACTAAAGTGCCCATTTTACCCTTATAAATTTTTATTCTATAAAACTAAAATTAAGGTTCCTATTTCACAGCGACGGTCTAATGATCTACCCTCACTAATACTTTCTCTTCTCGGCCATAAATCGGAGGTGAAGAAATATCTTACAATATGAGCTTATGCAAAAATAAATGATCAAATACAAGATGAAAAATAACTTTATAAGAAGAATGCTTTTACTTGATCTACCATCACTAATATTTTTTTTTCTCAACAATAAATCGGAGGTGAAGAAATCTCTTACAATATGAGCTTATGCAAGAATAAATGATCAAATACAAGATGAAAAATAACTTTACAAGAAAAATATTTTTACTTGATCTCTTTTGATCGTTTTGAACGTTTTTGAAGGTCCAGAAAGCAACAACTTTTCCCTTCCAAAAAATTTTAAGAACCACTGTAAAATCCTCCATGAGCTGCTCTTCTTATAGGCTTCCCGTCGGGCTAATTTTCGACCGTTACTGCTCAACGATCGTTTCGTCAATCAAGGTGCCGCCTCGATCTAGTATCCGTTCAACTGTGACCTTCTAGGGCTTCCACTGTCAAGTTTGATGTTCTTGATCAGTCGGGTCTTTCCTTGCATAGTAATTTGGTCACTATTGACTAGGGGTGTAAACGAACTGAATCGAATCGAATTTTTAAAAAAATTTAGTATTCGAGTTCGATTCGAAGTTCGAATTGAGATATTCGAATTCGATTCGAAATTCGAAAATTTAATAATTTTGGGCTCGAATTTGATTCGAATCAAAGCTTGAGTTCGGATTCGATTCGAAATTTTCGAATATTAATTCGAACGGTTCGATTACTATTCGAAATTGAGGCTCGATTTAATATTCGAATGAGGCTCGGTTTGATATTTGAAAATTAATACTCGATTTAATATTCGATTTTTTTTTTAAAAAAAAAAAATTCGCGAATAGTTCGCGAACAGTTCGAACAGTATTATTTCGGCTCGAGTTCGATTCGAAAAATATTTGTACATATTCGAGTTCAGCTCGAATTCAATAATTTCGAATTCGAATCGAATATTATTCGAACCGGCTCGAAAAGCTCGCGAACCGGCTCGATTCGTTTACACCCCTACTCTTGACCTATCAAGATTTTATTCTTTTTTGTGTCAGGTGTTGGTCAACCCTGATCGACTTAGACTTTTTTTATCAACTTCCAGTTGAACTTTTCAACACCAAGTGTTCGATCACTCTTGACCGACTTGGATTTCTCCTTTGTCAACTCTCAGTTGAACTTTCTATACTCGACTTCCATATGACTATGGATGTCAATACCATTTCATAGTTATATTATCCTCTATATTCAATATCATTGTCAAACATTAAAATATTTTTTAAATCTCATTCAAATTTGATCCTCGTGATTTGGACAAAATATTGCACCAACAAAGATCAGTACCTTGCCATTTCTTCCGTGAGCATTTGAAAATAAATTTTGAAATTCGAACAGACGGTAATAATTTTATTGGTGTGGCAGATCTCTCTTTTAAAAAAAAAAAACATTTGAAAATAATAAATAAAATAAAAATAAATAAATAAATTTAAGAATGGGTCGTCGTTCCTAAGTCATCGACCCCTGAAGCTTCAGGGCTTCTTCGAGCACCGGTCTGAACCTTCTGACGTCCAGCTTCACCGTCTGTTTGTGAAGGACCAGATGGCGTCCCAACCTTGCTTGTGGATCGACAGAGGATCGGTGAACACCGGGTGCTCTCTCGGGTACTGCCTTATCAGCGAGCTCTCGTCTTCCTTCACCTCGTACTCCAGGTACCTTATCGCCATGTCCGCCGCCGGGTCGCCGAAGTCGTGCCTGCACGCGTACGTGAGGCCGCCCCACGGGACGATCTGAACGAGCGTCGCGCCGCGCGGGAGGAAGACCATGTTGGTCAGCCCCGCGCCGTGGACGCCCATCAGCACGTCGCAGGAGTTCACGATCCGCGCGAATGTCGACACGTTCTTGGTCTCCTCCGGGCCGGCGACCACCACCTTGAAGCCCAAGCTCCGCGCCACCGACGATACCTCCCTTCGGTTGGTTATCGACCGCGAACCCCTCCGGTCGATCAGCAGCAGTCTCGGCTTCTTCCTCCCTGTCCCTGCCGACGTCGATCGGACGACGGCCTGCTCCCTGCCGAGGGAAAAGCACGACCGGAGGAACTCCCTGAAGTCCGCCATGGAGTCGCCGTCAGGTGCTTTGGAGGGGTCAATCCCCAGCTCTCTGTGGCTCAAGAGACCCACATGGACGTCGCGGAAGCAATGCACCGACCTCTCCCGATCCAGATCGACGATCGGATAATACGAAAGCCTTCTCAGAATCCTCTCGTACTTGGCGATCCAGCCGTAGTTGAAGTCGGTGACGAGGAATTGGACTTGGCCACGGTACCGGCTCGAGGTGGTGAAGAGGGGGATGAGGACATCGGAGAAGTCATGGAAGAAGTTGCCCAGGAATCCACCGGTGGAGAACACAATGCCAGGCACTCTGTGATTCACCGAGCACTGAGGCGGCCTCTTCTTCGATTCCTTCAGGGTCAGCTCTCTGATTCTTCCCATCACTGTGCTTTCCCATTTTCTGCTGTACGGCCTGATCTTCCAATCGATCCCTTCTTCTTCTTCTTCTTCTCCTCCTCCTCCAAGAACAGCTGCTGCACCATTGACTAAGATAATAGAAGAGGCGTACCCGACGACTCTCACATCGCCATGCACGGCGCATGTGTCCGATCTGCGCTCAGATTCGTCGCAGGATATCTTGCTCTCTGTAATTGACCAAAGTGTGTCGTTGTTGTCGATGCTCGCAGACAATAATAATGCATTCGTCAATCAGTCGACATGAATCTCTGATGAATTGGGATTTACCAGCTCGGCCCGCGGTTTCTTGTTCCTCTGGTTCCTTGAGGATTTCTTCTAGTAAACTGGTTTCTGAGGATGGCTTTGAGAATTCCTGATGATCGATCCTCTCGTTTTCAGGTTTCTTGGGGGCCTTGCCCATGGCTGAAGTGGACATTTCAACTGCTGCAAAAAAAGATCGATATTCAATCTTTTTTCTTTTTTGTGCAATATTTTTTCACTTGAAAATAGTTCGATCGACAAGAGAATTAATGAATGTCAGTGTACGCTAATTAACCTTTAATTGTGATATTAATACCTTTATTCTCTTCTTTTAATTATATATATATATATATAGAACTGTACACCTTAATTAATTATTTATTCCCTTGCTAATTAATGAGAATCTCACTCGAAATAATTAACAACAGAATCAACAACTATTTCAAACTCAGCTGGTTCATTAATTCATCGAATTACCATAAAACTATATATAATTCTCTACTCACCCGATCGTCGATCCGTGCCATTCTTTTCCTCCTCGACCACCTGAATCTCTAAGCTCGTCGTCAGCGATAATCTCAAACTAGCTAATTAATCAAAAAACACACAAACAACTCAAATCAAACATACAGATCGATCACAACAATGGAAAAAAAACAAGCATATATTATTAATTAATTAATGGTACAGTGCCACTTACAAGAGGAGAGGGTGTCCAAGCTCGGTTTCAACATCCATCCAACAAAGAAGCAGCATGGGATCATCAAGCACAGTGCCGAAACCACAAATCTTTGGGGTATTCTCCCTGCCATTATTCGCCTTCGCCTTCGTTAATTATCTCTCTCAGTGCTAAACAATTAATGGGGTTATATTTATAGTAGAAACAACAACTTAATGCAGTTGCCATTGGAAAGACTCTATAGCTAGCAAGTTAATCGATTCATTTAAATAAAAATGAATCATTTGGGGCTTAATTATATTTAACGAGGACGTTGACATTCTAATTGCCACTGCATTTCATTTATTTTGCATGCAACTTCTTCTACAACTTGTTCTAAGTTATCTCTATATATATATATAAATAATTTATAAAGGGAAAATGTGATTAATGCAAGACAGCTACGTGATAACGAAGACAGGGAATCAAAATACGTGGCGTGTGAAAAATACTGCTTTAATTTAATTTCAACTGATGAGAGATCGATGCGCACTGCAGTGAGATTGTTTTTGTCCGGGGAAAACAAAAATTAAATATTTCATATTTGGTGTTGATTAAATTAAGACATGCAGGGCCTTTGTTTAAATTTAAGCGTGCATCGTTTTTTTTTTTAAATAAAAAAAATGATAATTAACGACGAATAACTCGTTTTATGGATTAATCTCATTTTGTCCTCGCTCTATATTTAATCATAATTCCCTGAAAAGCAAATATTTATTAATCGCAACGTATATTAATTGACCTATATATATATATGTTACTATATAAATTAAAAGAGACGGCCAAAGGGGCCATTGCCCACCTACCCATGTTGGATCGAGCATGGAATATACTTAATAAAACTATATGAGCTGGGATATAGAAATCAAAATAAATATAATTCAGATTCAATCAAATCTAGTTTGGGTCGTCCACTCAAACTCATTTGAGTTGCATCCGAGCTCATTCTAATTGAGTTAGGCCCCTTAATTCTGTTCGACGGTTAATTAAATCGGTGATTTCGATATTTAAAAGGGTGTATTATTTGATTTTCTATTTATTTATTTTATTTATTTTTGATTGACACTAGAGTATTATAACTTTCGTTCCGACTAATCTCTGGGAGTAATCGACTTTGTCCCATAAACCTTCGGGACGCCTCGTCAACATGAGCCAGATAAAGTCGGAGGCTAAGTGACTTCCACTAAGCCATTGACCACTAAGGGTACATCGAGAAAGTGTTCGGAGTTTTTTCACTATTCAATCTAGACTCTATAATCGCGCCATCTCTGAATGACTGTCTAACGCTGAAGTCGTACTCCATCCACCAAATAAACTTCTGAGCCAAAGGTTGTCCGAATTAATTTGTTCTAAATTCACCATCAAACGATGTCGCAATAAAGGATCGAACTGTATTCTCTTGTGAGATGTCTCTCTATTTTTGCCACTGCACTATGCTCCTCGGGTTGATTTTCTATTTATATACCACAAAGGCAAGTTCTTTGATTTTCCATATTATAAGGGCACTTTCGTTAATTAGATTTCTCTCCAATCATTGCACTCTTTGATTTTTTCTCTTTATCACACTTTCTTCCATTTGATTTCTTACTTGTGCATCGGAGATGTCACACTGAAGTATTTCTTTGGCTCTCTTCTCACCTATTTCAAATCCTTAATTCTATATCCGAAGTACTTGATGTTCAAATGGTCGATTTGAAGAATGTCAACTCCTTTAGGATCGATCTACAAACGTCTGATCTCTTAAGATCTCGATGACAACTAATCTCTTGATGACCAATTGAAGACCGACCCACCGAAACTATATATAAGAAAGTTGATTAAACTAGATCGACTCAGTGAAGATCATCTTAATAAGTATCTAACATATTAAAAGTATTCGAGTGTGAGTACTCTGCTCATGAATCATCTCATCCACTGATCTTGAATTTGATCCGTTTTTTTAAATAATATTTTTTTTAAAAATATGGTAGAGTTTGATAATATTTTGAATTTTTTTAATTATAGTTTTTATAATATATAGGCTAATTAAGTGTTTTTTTTAGACCAACAAAAAAAACAAACAAACTCCATTTATGTATATAATTTCATGCACATGCATTTACAATTTCAATTTCATGCACATGCATGAATGGGATAAAATCATAATTGTGATTCCGAAATGACAAGCTAAGCTAGTACGAACAGTTGCTCGATAAAATTCTTTCTTTCTTTCTTTTTTTCCCTTCGACTCGATCTGCAAGTGTTTGACCATATCGACAAAGTCAAACTAAGCACGTTGCTGCCATATGAAAAGAGAAGTCAACCATGCATCATCGACAACTCACAGCTCCCTCATATCTTAAGCCACGTTGAAACGAGGTCAATTAGTCAATATTACTCCAGTGTAAGATTAAACTCGATCTAATATAATTTTAATTAGGGATTTAAATTATATATATATATACACGATTTATTAATATTGATAAACTTGGAACGGTCTCTAAGGATTAGACTTATTATATATAAAAAAATGGACTTAGAACTTCGTTTACTTCTCTCTTTTCACAAGGGATATGATTGTCAGTCTCACGGGAGGATTTTATGGCTAATATGATAATGCAATTGTACTGATAAGTAGAGATTATTTTTTGAGGATTGCAAGTATTTTAGAGCATCTATTTACATATTGCACTGGTTTTGAATTGGATAATATATTCTTCATGGTTTATCTCCTTCATGTTGACTGTGAAATTGATTAACGGAGATATTGAGAACGAATGAATCATCTTTTATACCAACGAAGGATATGATTGTCACGAAAATTATTCCGTTTGCACTGGTCAGACGTCAAGATTAGGATCAATAACATTAGCTTTAAACTCATGTCAACTTTTGATTGTCATTACATTAAATATGTTTTCGTCGTACACTACAAGAAAATTTCGAATGAGAGAACGACTCAAAATCGATTTTTAATTAAAAATTGATTTTCTAAGATCGATCTTTAATTAGAGACCGATTTAAAGTCGATCTTTAATTAAAGATCAACTTAAAGATCGATCTCTAATTAGAGATCGATTTCAAAATCGATCTTTGATTTAAAGATCGATTTTAAAATCGATCTCAAATTAACGATCGACTTTTAAATCGATGATAACTAAATGCCAATTAAGTCACGTAGATGTATTTTTCGTCAAAGATTCAATGTCCCTTGCAGCTTTCAGAATCTAAAATATTTGACTACAAAGTAGTCGATGTGCAGAGTGATATTTTTAGCCTACGATGATTTTTATGTTTTAAAATGTTAAAAAGATTTATAATTTCATCAAAGAGCAACAACTTTTGTAGTTTTATATTTATTGTTTTAAAAAATCAATAAAATAAAACCTATTAAGAAGGTTTTGAAGGAGAAATTTTTTGTCAAACACAAAGTTAATTCACGATTATTTTTTTTGGACAGACACATGCCCAAGTTTGTCAATAAATAAATAAATAAATAAATAAAAGAATAAAAATTAAAGTATATAAAATGCAAAAAAATCTAAAAAAAACTTAATATAAACAATTTTTATTTTTATTTATTTTTAAAAATAGAGAAATCCTAATATTTGAACAGTGTTCTCGACCTCCATCTCGGTCCGACGTGTCGATTTCACAGCGTATCGAGTGTCCTCGTGCTGTCTGGCTTTCGACAGCGGATCCGAGTTTCCCCGTCCCCTCCAAACGGAAACCCTAATTTTGCTCCGGGGCTTATGGCAATCCCGCAATAAATAGCCCTCGCCAGTGACAATGTGACATTGATGAATCCCGTGTACTTCGTACTCCCTCTCTCTCTCTCTCTCTCTCTCCAACCTCACACCAATTCCACGAAACCCTAACCCTAAACATATCCTCTTATTCTCCGCCAGAGGTTCCTCGAGAACTGATCCCATCTCCTCCCTGGGCGCCGGAGCCTCTGGCACCAGAGGGATGCCGCTGAACGGCGCCGTCGATCGAAGGGAGGACTCTCCGGTGGGCAATGGGAACGGGCCGGCCAGGCCGACGTACGGCGACCGGCTCCTCAGGCTGAATCCCAACACGGAACACAGGCCGGAACGGTACGATGATGTTCAGTCGGAATTGGTCCCGGCGATTTTCAGCTCCCTGGAGAGGCACCTCCCTCCGATCATGCTCGAGGTGCCGCGGGATGCCAAGTTGCAGTTAATGAAGGGTATCCTCGCGCGTTACTTGCCTGAGGGGGAATGCAACAGGGTGAGCTTGCCTCATTATTCTCCTTCGCTAAAGTGTTTTCGTAAAAATATTCAATTTTTTCCTGATATAACATAATTACCCCCGTATGCTTCACTGTAGGAAGTATTTAGTAACCCGGTGATTTGTTGCCCTGTTGCCACGTGAATGGAATATCATGGTTTTCTTGGGGGGTACTCTTCCTAACTAGTTGGTTATTCTTCCCATGGCGAGATCATGTTTTGTGGGAAACATTTAGTCACCCGGTGCTTTGCTGCCATTTGTATGAAAGAGCCATACTTTTGTAGAAAATAACTAAGGTGGAATGGTTTAACCTGTGTTAATTGGACTCTGTCTTAAATAGGTGTGGACCAATGAGTCTGCCATGATTGTTTCTAAAAATTTTAGTTTTGAGGGCTTACTTGCTGTATCAATATCATAAACACCTTGGTAACTTGTGCTTTTGCAGTTTCTTAGATTAATTTCCACCATTCAAGTTGAACATATCTTCTTAATTCTTCACTTTCTTATTAATTCTAGTCTGTTCCCTGTTATCTTAGTGGTCATTTACTTGTTTTAATCTTGAGTGCTTACTTGCTATACCAGGTTCAGAAGCACAAAGAATACAGGCAGAAATTGATTTCAGTTTACCAGGTTTGCCCTTTGCTGATGCTAATTTCTTTAGTACTTACTGGTTGCTAAATTATAACCCTTTTGCTTGTTAGTGTGCCACAGTCTGTCTCAATCATCAATTGAATATTAATGATTTGAAAATGCCAATCTCTTTAAACATTAAACAGTTTTTATGTGATTTACTTATATGATTCTGAAAATGTGTTTCTTATATTATTGTTGTTATACTTTCTTTAACTCTGTTTCAGATTACTTTCTGGAGGAACTCCACGAGTGGTGTTTATGTTCAACATTATCTGTTTTCTGAAGATGTTTACCTTTTTTTTTATAGAGAAATTATGTCCCTAGTAATATGTATTTTTTCCTATTTCATTGTAGTGTGGTGCATCATACTCACTTAAATTTGGATCCTTTGGTGGATGAGCAAAGTCATTGCTATGTGTGTGCATGTGCATGCGTGCATATCTTTGCTTTAATAAGCAGCATCTAGCAAATATTAGAATCTTGAATACTTTGAGGATTGGTCACTTCATTCATAATTCTATTTCGCACTTATTTTCCATGTCGAAAGTTAATTTATTGAACAGTCGGACTGCAAACCATTATCTGCAGATCATGATGAGATTCATTCTCATCTGTTGAGATTCTCAACTTGCTTGATCTTCATGAATTTTCCTTCTTGATTCTCAGATAGTGAAATTAGAAGGGAGCCTTGGCACAACGGTAAAGTTGTTGTCTTGTGACCAAGAGGTCACATGTTCAAATCCTGGAAATAGCCTCTTGCAAAAAAGCAAGATAAGACTGCGTACAATGGATTCCTTTTCCGGTACCCCGCGTGGCGGGAGCTTCGTGCACCGGGTTGTAGTTTTTATTCTCAGATAGTGAAATTGTTGGTCACCTCCTTCCCTCAAATGAGGTCTGTGAACTTTTGTGTATTTAGGGGCCATGTTAATATTCTGCAAAGTATTCAGGCAGGTTTGGCTACTATTTACTATTAGTTTTCTTACATTTGATATGGCAATTTTGTCTTATGTTCTGGATTGTTGTGATTGTGTTTAGCTGAGCTATATGATTGATGCTGTTAAAGATGAATTTTGCTTTCATCACTTATTAATGATAACTATTCCCTTTTATGCATGGATGAATTGGTGTTTGTGTAGTTGGTTTCCTGGCTTCAATTGTTTTGATATCATGTAACTTTTTTTACTTCTTTCCTGCTTGAGCAGCCTTTACATGAAGAACTATACAATCTTCAACCATCAACGTTTTTTATGCCATCATTTCTTAAGGCAATCAATGATAACACAGAGGAGAGCTTCAGAAATATACTGTCTGAACCTTCACCTGGAATTTATGTATTTTCTATGCTACAGCCAAGTTTCTGTGAAATGTTATTAGATGAGGTACTACCAACTCATCTGTAAAATTACTCAATTACTGTTTTTTACGCATGACTTTGATTAATTGGATAACTTCTTAGGTGGAAAATTTTGAAAAGTGGGTTAATTCAGTCAAGTTCAAAATAATGCGACCAAATGCAATGAATAAGTATGGTGCTGTGCTCGATGACTTTGGCATGGAAACTATGCTTAACAAGCTTATGGATGAATTCATCTCTCCAGTAGCTAGAGGTGATATATATATATATATATATATATATATATATATATATATATATATATAACATTGGTTATTTTCCATCACTTTTGTCTCATCAATATCTCTTAGAACCTGTTTCCATGTTTGCAGTATTTTATCCTGAGGTTGGTGGGTCAACACTGGATTCACATCATGGTTTTGTAGTTGAGTATGGCAAGGACAAGGATATCGAACTAGGTAACTACATGATAGCATCTTCTTTATTTATTTATAATGAAGTGAACATAGAGTCATTTGCTTTTGCCCCATATTAAATTTGACTTGTTGACTACTTCTGCAAAAGCTTTAATTATTAAGCAAAAACAGTTATTTGGAAAATATATATCATTGTGGTCGTGGACCATGTCGGCGCAAAGAAAATGGCATGTTTCACTTGTTACTAAGCATGTAATAATGCTTTTGTACTAATCTATGTTTTGCTAAATTGACTCTACAATAGGCAAGAAGGTAAAATAGAACAAAGGTAAAGGCAAGAGAGGGTGCTCAATATGGAAGTTCACAATATAGGGCCAAAGACAGACTTTTTATGAGGCCTTTTATTTAGCAAGGGATGAAGTTCAATACAACTTTGGAGATCAGCTGTGAAGGCAGTTAGTGGTGAAGCTCAGTAATCTGTGTTTATGTAAGGGACAATAAGCATGAAAGCTTGAGAATCCGTGATAAAAAATGTATTAGTTAATGGGCATATTATATACCTATATTATGTGTAACGTGGCTCATCTTGTTTATGCTTATATAACAATTTAATTGAACTCAATTTTAACTTTGGTTTAACTCAAATTGAGCTTCTATGATGAATTTAATTTCACCCGGAGAATTAATTTAGTTTCAATTAGAGATAATTAATTTCAGAATTAATCTAAAACCCACAATTAGAGCTGAAACTAGGTTGACATGCTCTAACCTATTCCAACTGTTGGCATTACTTAACATTAAGTCAGTGACTAAATTTAACTTGATTTTGACTTTAGTTTGACCCAAACCAAGTCTATACATCAAGTAATTCAAACTTCACCCATTAGAGATCTAATTATTCCTCAATTGGAGCTTAATAATTTATGTATTAATCTTAAATTTTTTGGATAGTTTGTGTTGTAGTTTGATTTCTATTTAAAGTGACCAAACTGATGCAATTCATTTATACTCATTAAATCATTTGTGTTTTTTTAATGCAGGTTTCCATGTGGATGATGCAGAAGTCACTTTAAATGTATGCCTCGGCAAAGAGTTTTCTGGAGGTAATTTGTTTTTCCAGGGAGTTCGATGTGACAAGCATGTGAACACGAAGACACAACCAGAGGTTTGTATTCTCATGGAATCTTGAATATTCCTGTTCTTGAAACTTCTGTCATCTAGAGCATTTAACAAGTCTATGCTGACCTGGAATTTGAAGCATATATGAAGTCTTTGGGTGGTACAACTTACCCTTATGTCTCTGGATTTCTGTCTTTGTTCCTATATTTATTATTCAATCACTTAGTGTAGTAAATATAACATACTTTATTTTTTTAATTTTCACATATTTGCTTACTGATAATCTTGAAAATGATTGTGAAAGCTAAAAGGGAAGGCCCATTCTGGTCCACCATGCCAAGAGTTTCTTTCATACCCAGAGGCTAATGCTGTTGTGACCTAGGAATCAGGTTGTAGTGATTGCACTGAGTACTGATGGATGCAGTTCATTAGAACTGTTCTTGGTATCATGAGAATTCATGATATGTGTCCCCACGGGGATGACGTGGTGGCTAAGACACGGCGGTGCTTGCAGAAGTGGCGTGGGTTGATTCCGGAGGAGGTCTAAAGTCCTTTTTTGGATTCAGATGACCTCCATATGTCTTGGCCACCACATCAAGACCCATAGAGTCCTCTGTGATTTACCTCTCTCATAATGGCCGTGAAACAGGCCGGTGGGGGCCGCTAGGTTGACGGTTCCAACCTTTTGCAGAATTCGTGATATGTGTTTGAATTGGAAACTTGTCTAGGCTCCACTTAAGGTATTTAATAAAAGAATGAAACAGGCATGTGATGACCTCCATGGCTGTTGCTTCTGCTGGTGTTGTCTCCTCTGTTTGATTTTAGCCAGGATGAAATGGCAAAGACACATTCCAGTGCTAGTTTATTCATTGACCATTATTGAGATTGGACCAATATTTTGAACCGTTTGGAAGTAAAGCATTTTAACAGCTTAGCAACTCTTTCTTTCATGAAACTGTTACAGTAGTAGGTTGAAGTCATTGGTGCCTTATTATGGTTTATTTTACAAATAGAAATTAGTAGTTGCTATGAGTAGTTTGTTTGTTGTTTTGATCATTATAACTGTCTAGGCAAGTTGCCAAAACCCTCATCGATTTTTACTGTAGGAGTTCTTTGATTATTCTCATGTCCCTGGTCAAGCTGTACTCCATCGCGGCCGTCATCGACATGGAGCTCATCCCACAAATTCTGGACATAGAATCAACATGCTTTTATGGTGCAGAAGGTATCTTTATCTTTTTTTTGCTTTCGAAGTGCATGCCATTTGGTAAAAGCCTCTCCCATAGCATTCTCAACAGCTGTTTGTAAATCTGAGGCACTGAGACTGTTCAGGATAATTCTTACAATGGAACAAGCATTGAAACCTTTGTGGCAATCCATCTGATATTTGTGATTTCATGGTTATATAATTCTGCCCACATGGTGCCTTTATCATTATGTTAACTATTTTACTCACAATTACTTCCTTTTTTTTTTTAATCCGTCAACACTTTGATAATGGTCATAGTTGCATGACAAGAGATAAGAAAATGGTTGAGAATAGATAAAGTACTTATCATGAAATCTCCATCATGTAGAAGGAAGATGTCATTAGACTAGAGATTAATCAGAGCATTTCTTGTCATCATCCACATAGTTGATTCACATTGTGGTTGTAGAAGCATACCACCCACTACCTTTATTGGCTTGTTTATTTGGACAAGTCCCCATGGGGAAAACCAGATAGCTAGCGTGGTGCAGATTTGCATCAATGGGCAATGATCAATTCCCATCAAGCACGGGGCGCTGACCCTCCACCACGTTCAGGCGCTGGTAAGGCAAATGCCTACCGTGATTAACCTCCTTTGTATTGACTGTGAGATCGACTCGTGGGGGTGCTAAGGGCGAGTGAATCTCCTTTTACATCATTGTTTATTTAGACAAGAATGGGAGGAAAGACATAAGAGGGGGGACAAAGTTATAATGTAATTGCGGACGTGGAACAAAAAAAAAATCATGGATGCCAATGTCAGCGAATAATTTAACACTCTTTTTTGTACCATTGTTCTTTTTAACTATGTATGCACTGTCCAATAGTAAATCTCTGGTTGTCCTGCAGTTCAGTCTTTAGAGAGAGGAGGAAATTCCAGAAGGATTTCTCTAGTTGGTGCGGCGAGTGCCAGCGTGAGAAGAAAGAAAGGCAGCATCAGTGGGTCGCCACTACCAAGCTGGTACAAATCACATTTTAGGAATATTTCGAATTTATTTTCCTGGAAAATGGTCGAGCTAGCTATTTTTTTTTCCTGCTTCTTCTTGTGTAGTAACTATGGCGATTGGTTATTTGACAGGCATTTCTTAGAGGCTGTGGAGGAGGCAAGATTTGAGTTGCTTTCTTATGTATTATATTATGGGTGTGGTTGTAAATTATCTTACTCATCACCCAGATTGACCTTTGATCGTCTAAGTTCTCCAGCTGGTTGCAATTTGAAAGGTTATTTGTATGTGCCATTCTTTATCTATATCGATGCCTTGGATTTTTTTTTTTCTTTAGGATTCTCATTCAACCTCTAGCTCCAGCTTTATGTCGACTTGGGGAAGGAACCTACAACCTGTTAAACAATACCACCATAGGCAGGCAGCTCCACTTCGCAGTGTCTATTTTCTGCTAGAGAAAAAAAAAACCTGTAAAAATGTCCTTTTTTTTTCCCTTTGGTTGTCAATTGGCCCCTCTTCGAGTTTTGACTCTTTGCCAATTGTGTCATAGATTGATTTGAGATTGTAATTCTTTAGAAACAATGTCTGAATCATTGTGAATTAGGAGAAATGCTACCAGACATCTGTGGATATAAATAGAGTTACCTGAAAAATTTATTTTATTTTATTTTTGAAGTGTTTCTCTCAGGAAATGAATTCATTTTCTATTCCATACGAACGTCGAGTTTTCCCCTTTTGTTTAGCAACTAAGAGTAGGAGAGCACTTTAATTTGATTTAACTTACCGACCAGTGGATTTTCTAGTCATTTGCATAGATGTTTTGACTTGTAAATAGATACATAAAGTATTTTGGCTCTATTCCAAAATTAAACTAGTTGTTAATTAGCAGCAATTGTGGCCAATCATGGTCGACCTCATCCATTTGATAAATATTAGAATGCATGCACAGTGCGTACTTGCGGTTTAATATTATTAAAAATGTGAAACCGCTACATTAGTAGTTTCTCATCGCTGTCCCTATATGTGGAGGAGGATAAATCAGGTTCCAAGTGGCTAGCGCAGAAATGCGAAGTCATCGGTATTGCGGTTTGATATTATTGATCGATTGGATTGCAGTTGGATTTTGATCTGATCGTGGTTGCAATTGGACGTGATGTCGTAGTCATAATCAGATCGAATTTTGATCGCGATAGGATCAAATTTTGATCGTAATTCGATTCGGTTGTGTGCAATCGTATGCTTGCTATTGGCAAGACGACATCGATGAATCAACAGATTCAAAGATTGACTATAATACATTTAAGAAAAATGTTAGAGATTTGACGCCGCTAGAGGGGGGTGAATAGCGTTGACCGTACGTAGATGGAATTCGTTCGCGATCGTCTCTACAAAACTCGTTATGCGCAGCGGAATAGAAATAATCAAAGCAATAACGAAAAGATACAATCACGAACACAAGCACAACACGAGATATAACGTGGTTCGGAACTGAAACGGTTCCTATTCCACGGATTGGGTTCGTACGAACCCTAACGATGCCAATCACACACCACTATGATAAATACTCCTTCTCAACACAAGTCGTAGGTGGAGAAACCTCTTACAATAGATTACAACAATAATCTAAAAGCAACAAGCAAATACAATGAAGAATAATGCAATACAAGTAAAGAAAACACTTTACAAATACTTTGGATTGCTTGCTTGAAGAGTGGCCTTGGAGACTCTGATTTGCAGCAACAAATCGCCCCAAAGATGCTCAAGAAACCATAGCAAAAAATCCTCCCGTCGAGCTCCTTTTATCCTTCCGCGCGACCTGGATTTCCGCCTATCAGTCGACTGCCATAAGTCACCGGATCGATGCCATCATGTCGTGAGACAACGGGTCGATCCACGAAAAACTCCAAGCGGATCTCTTGGCGCGATCACCGGTAGCGTAATCGACTTCCCAATCGGCTCACGAGCATTCTGTGCTCGCGGTGAACTAGCGATGATCGCCGTCCCCTCGGCTCATTGCCCGACACTACCGATCGATGAGCAATCGATTGCCAGAGCATTTCACTCCAACCCGGTCGAACTCAAGTCGACTCACGACAGTCGAACCAGCTATAATGTCAGTCGACTGCCAATCTCAAACATGAGGTTTAAACCCAAATATGGTGCCCCCATACTTGCTAGACCACTCTTAGCCTAGACCTAAGCCTTCTAGCCACCTTCATCAGCCTCACGCCTCTCGGATCCCTCCAAGTCATCCATGACTTGTTCATCCATCGCGCTAGCCTCCAGGTGCTTCCCTCGACTATGTCATGCTAACGATGTCTACACCGCCAAGGCACATTGTACTTACGCCGCCAAGACTCCGCTTGGACTTTACGCTGCCAATATCAATCCCCTTGGACTTTCAAATGCCAAGACTCAAGCTTGGACTTTCCCTTGCCAACCCATGTTGGACTTTCCATGCCAAGACCCATGCTTGGACTTTCCATTTGCCAAGACCCATGCTTAGACTTCTCATTTGCCAAGACCCATGCTTGGACTTCTCATGCCAAGTACACAAGACTTGGACCTTCCCAATTGCCAAGTGTCTCACTCAGACTTTCCATGCCAAGTACCCATGACTTGGACTTTATCTTGCCAAGACCCATGCTTGGACTTTCCCATAATCACATGGTCAACCTCAGTCAACCATCAAAGTCTCCCTCGAGTCAAACTCGAGTCTAGTCAACTATAACCTGGATCGATTGTATAAACAATCTCCCCAATATATTAACCGACATCAATGTCAAACCACTTTGTCAAACATCAAAACATCACTCGAGTCAAACTCGAGTCCTGGTCAATCGTGACCTGAGCCGATTGCACCAACAATCTCCCCCTTTTTGATGTTTGACAAAAACCAAACAAATCATTTGAGTTAGACCACCAACTCAAATCCCTTACCAATTAGCCCAAATTGGTAAACACTCTCCAAATGTTCTCCCCCAAACATTCTCCCCCTTTTTGACTAACATCAAAAAGGTTTTCTCTCCAAGGAGGTAAATGTCTCATGTCCCAATGAGATCTTACAATCTCCCCCTTGATCCAAAAATAAATACCTAGGATGCCTACCATCTTCCTAGTGATAATTCACACATCACTCAAGAGAGACAATCCTATACTCTCTCCCAATTTCCAAATTGGGTATCAAAAACCCATCAATTTTCCCAATTGATGATACTCTCCCAATAACTTCTCCTCTTCAAGGAGAAAAACACATCCATCATCCCAAGATGGATACCTCCCCTAAAGGCTTGCTCCCAACCATCAGACCAACAATGTCCTCGAAGCCCCTATTCTAAACCATCAAAATTAAGGTTCTAAGTTCAACATAGAACTTTCACTCACCCTAAATTTGATACTTTGACCTAACACGACTCTAATCCATATCCAATGGATTTTCACCCTTTATAATGCTTCCTAAAGCATATCCTAGGTTAAGTGATTAGGAACCTTTTCCATACCGAACACTGCTAAACAAACCTTGTTAACCCAATCGACTGGCAATGACTCCGATGAATCAATCGACACACTCATCATCGATTGCCAGCAGGCGATCGATAATCAAAATCTCGATTTTCAACTATCAGAAATGAATTTTGGAAATTCATAAATAATTATCGTAATTGAAAAATCGTGAAAATTCATAATTATAATACTTATGACACACAATGGGTGAAAAATATTTGAAAATTATTTTACCCATAAAATAGTGAGTTTGATACAAAAATCAAAACCATTGAAATTTTCAATGTTTTGACCCTATTTTGTATCAACTCTATCAATGGTGATTGCTATCAAAAGATAGACTTCACCAAGGTTTTCTAAATTGATTTTAAAATATTTTCAAAACCTTATTTTGGATCATATTCCTTGGGCTCTATGTACATGACTTGTACACATGCTCTCCCAATGATCCACTAATCATATAAGATGAGTTTGAGTTCATCTAGATGCAAAACCTATGCACCTTGAACTTAACTCATATCCTAGCATCTCACATGTATCTAGGGTGTATAAAATACACATACATGTCAATTTAATGTGAGATGTGGGTTTTGTTCATCTTAATCTAGGGTTTCATGCATTTTCTAGGCAACCCTACTTGATTCCCTTATAAATGGGACTTTAAGTCATGTCATAGTCCTTAAATCAATTTCAACCAAATTGTCTTAAATGCATAAATGATTATGACATTAGAAATGATATAAATAAGCATATGCTCATAATCATGATGTCATGATATATGATATAAAACTAAGCATACATGATATTAACCTAAAACCTAAGCATACTCATGACATATAAAATCATAGAAATAGGCATGATGTCATGACATGACATATGACAATCAAAGCATGACATATAAAATATATAGGTATAGTAATACCTAAACTTTAATATTAATTGACATTTGATATAATTAGATATATTTTGCCATATTAACCTAATCTCCCTAGTGTGCCAAGAACCCAAAATGACACACTAACATCTAAACCCAACTTGTGCCAATTTGATCATTTTATCAAAACTTCTCAATTAATATTGGCACATCCTAAAATCCTTTAGAATTCAAATCTAACCACATCCCAAGGTAACCAAAACCTTGAAAATGACCTAACATGCCACCTTTGCCATGGTTGAGTTAACTACACATCCAATCAAGGTTGGCACACCCTAAACCTATCTTAGCGTGAATCAATCACGCTCTTAGGAACCCAAAACCAATTTGAGCTCCTAGGATTAATTAGGTATTCCTTAGGGATAACCTTCCTAGATACCTTCCTAATGACCCTCCTAGGCTTGTTAGCCTTGGTCATTTGGGTCTTACCTAGGTTGACTCTAGGGGTAACTCCCCTTGCAACCTTCTTAGTGGCCACTCTAGGTTTCCTAGTAACCCTAGCCACTAGGCACACCCTTTGGTCAACTCTAGGGATGACTTTCCTATTGACCTTGGTCTTCCTAGACCTAGTTTGTGTTCCATAGTCAAATGGAACATTATGATAAGCCACTTTAGGCTTAGGTTTGTGACCCAAACCTTGCTTGCCCTTGGTTGACTTTTGACTCTTAGGTCCTTGGTGTTGACTTTGACTATTAGACCCTTTAAATTGATTTTGTATCTTATTTAGGGTCTTTTCAAGTTTTTCAAGCCTTGACCTCAAGACTTGATTTTCCTTTTCTAATTGCTCAATTTTAGAATTTTGATTTAAATCTTGGGCATTGGACTTCCTAGGCATATGCCTAGTCCATTTAGGGTTTAGACCTAGGTGCTCTTGCACCTTTCTAATTGTCTCCCTAGGTAAAATTGATCTTGAGTTATTTGACCTAGGTTTGTCCTTAAATAAGTTGTTTTTAGGGACATTAGTCCCAAATTTCTCCCTACTTTTGAAGTTAACGCTTTTAGCTCCTAAACAAATATATTTATCTCTAGCATGCTTTTCATGGTGAATTGCAAGAGAATTAAAATTTCTAGCATGCTTTTGACTTTTAAATTTGGAAGGTGCATTATTAAAATATACCTTAGGGTTAGCTATAGAAGCTCCCCCTACTTGTGATGCTTCTCCTTGCCATTTCTTCTTCCCCCTAGGGCATTGACTTCGATAATGCCCCTTTGAATTGCACTTGAAGCATATGATGTGCTCCTTGCCTTTAGGTGTTGGGGAACCGGCATCCTTGACTTTTGGTGCCGGTGGAGCTTTCCTAATCTTCTTTGGGCACTTGCTCTTATAGTGCCCAAATTCCCTACACTCAAAACACATAATATTATTTTTATTTGAAATTAGAGTGTTTGAGTTACCTAGGTTAGTGATGGAGTTCAGAATTGACACTTCTTCATCTTGACTGGATGTAGAAGCTTTTTCTTGATGCTCCGGTGTTGAGGAAACTCTAATCTCCTCCTCAATCCTAGAAGTGGATGTTTCTTCCACTTCCTCCACCAACCCGAAAATTGACTCCCTATTAACTTTCGATTCTATTTCCTCTTCCTCTTTGGATGTTGATGATCTCTCAACCTCCAAGTCCTCACTTCCTTGTGAGGGTGATGCATTAGCCTCTTCGGTCTCTTCCTCTTGGACCATTGATGGGCTTTCATGGAGCTTGGCCACTTGGCTCCATAGCTCGTTTGCATCTACATAATTACCTAACATACACAAGATATTTTTAGGTATTAAATCAATTAACAACTTCATTACCTTCTCATTCTTTTCGAAGGCTTGGACTTGCTCTTCGGTCCATTTCTTTTTCTTGAGGAATCCACCTTTTGGTCCTCTTGGATAGCTATATCCTTCCATTAAGATAGACCATTCTTTGAAGTCCCTCATCATTAGGAAGTCTTCAATTCTTGACTTCCATTGCTTAAACCCTTCTTGTCCATAGAAGGAGTAAGGGATCGGTGTGTTAATATTCCATCCCAATTGTTCTTCCATCTTCACCCTCTAGTTTCCTTATCCTAGCTCCCGGCGGTTAGTCCGTAGAAGAGCCCCGGGCTCTGATACCAATTGTTAGAGATTTGACGCCGCTAGAGGGGGGGGGGTGAATAGCATTGACCGTACGTAGATGGAATTCGTTCGCGATCGTCTCTACAAAACTCGTTATGCGCAGCGGAATAGAAATAATCAAAGCAATAACGAACACAAGCACAACACGAGATATAACGTGGTTCGGAACCGAAACGGTTCATACTCCACGGATTGGGTTCGTACGAACCCTAGCGATGCAAATCACACACCACTATGATAAATACTCCTTCTCGACACAAGTCGGAGGTGGAGAAACCTCTTACAATAAATTACAACAATAATCTAAAAGCAACAAGCAAATACAATAAAGAATAATGCAATAACAAATGCTTTGGATTGCTTGTTTTTGGTTGCTTGAAGAGTGGCCTTGGAGACTCTGATTTGCAGCAACAAATCGCCCCAAAGATGCTCAAGAAACCATAGCCAAAAATCCTCCCGTCGAGCTCCTTTTATCCTTCTGCGCGACCTGGATTTCCGCCTATCAGTCGACCGCCATAAGTCACCAGTCGACTGATGCCACTGTTGTCGTGAGACAACGGGTCGATCCACGCTAGAAAAACTCCAACGGATCTCTTGGCGATCAGCCCGTAGCGTATCGTCATTGCCCGGTAGCGTATCGCACGCCCGGTCGGCTCTGAGCGTTGCTCGCGGTGAACTAGCGATCGGCTCGATCCAACGATCATTGCTATCGACACGATCGCTACTCGATAGCGGTCGCAGCGATTTGCTCAAGCTCGGTCGAACTCAAGTCGACTCACGGCGGTCGAGCCCATAATGTCGGTCATTGACCTTAAACATGAGGTTTAAACCCAAATATGGTGCCCCATACTTGCTAGACCACCCTTAGCCTGAACTGCCTTCTAGCCACCTCCATCAGCCTCACGCCTCTTGGATCCCTCCAAGTCATCCATGACTTGTTCATCCATCGCGCTAGCCTCCAGGTGCTTCCCTCGGCTATGTCATGCTAACGGTGTCTACACCGCCAAGGCACATTGGACTTACGCCGCTAAAACTCCGCTTGGACTTTACGCTGCCAATATCAATCCCCTTGGACTTCCAAATGCCAAGACTCAAGCTTGGACTTTCCCTTGCCAACCCATGTTGGACTTTCCATGCCAAGACTCATGCTTGGACTTTCCATTTGCCAAGACCCATGCTTGGACTTCTCATTTGCCAAGACCCATGCTTGGACTTCTCATGCCAAGTACACAAGACTTGGACCTTCCCAATTGCCAAGTGTCTCACTTGGACTTTCCATGCCAAGTACCCATGACTTGGACTTTACCTTGCCAAGACCCATGCTTGGACTTTCCCATAATCACATGGTCACCTCGACCAACCATCAAAGTCTCCCTCGAGTGGTCAGTCTAATAACTATAACCTGGATCGATTGTATAAACAATCTCCCCAATATATTAACCGACATCAATGTCAAACCACTTTGTCAAACATCAAAACATCACTCGAGTCAAACTCGAGTCCTGGTCAATCGTGACCTGGGCCGATTGCACCAACAAAAAATACTGTACATTTCAATTTACTATATAATCACATCGGTCGAACGTTGAACGATCGTCGTACGGAAATAATAGAGCAGAGTAGTAGAACTCTTCAAATCTAATAAAGATAAAATTTTCTAGTTTAAAATCTTATGAAAAAAGATTGGAATCGTCAATCTAATGGTTTTCATCGATCTGTTTTATGACTATTATAAGAGAGATAAATCACGGAAAATTTTATGGATTTTGACATAGTGATTAAGATACATGGAGAGTCATTTGAATCTAAAAACGTATTTTAAATCTTCTTTTAAATCAATTCATATCATTTTTATAAATACCATCGTATTTTAATCACTATGTCATTTTTTTTCGTAGAGATTTTCTAATTTAAAATCTAATCCGTTGGCTTGGTCGTGCTCGGAGATGATATTTGTTAATAAACAACACTAGGAGAAGAGAGGCTCCAGATATTATTTGGCCAGGACCAGGAGAAAGAAACAGCCAGAGAAAAGAGATGGGGAAGAATCACAACCATTTAATTATTACCGTATATTTGTCATCCATTACATCACACCCTCTTTCTTTCTTCCTTCCCACGCCCCCCATAAACAAAACCCACGCCGCAACTTCCTCCACCTCCTTTTGCTCATTCCCAAGCCCTCAAAATTAGCCCTCGAGAGCCGGACGACGACGCCGCCGCTTCAGATTTATGTCTGCAACTGCTGCCGTCGCCTCATCACACCGTCGTTCTCAGCATCTCCGCACCTGCATCCTCTCCTCCTCGGCTCCTGCTCGCGAGTTCATGGTATCAGGCACTGACTCGATGCGGTAAGTGTAGTTGATCTTTTCTGCCTTTTGATTTTGCCCCAACTGTCGATCTGTTGACTTGGAGATCTTTGTTCCAGAACTGGTTTTGAAGCGGAGAGTTTTGGGTTTCCTCATGTGGATACGTGTCTCCTCATCTTCTTGCTCTTGTTTCGTGGGGGAACCCTTCCTTGACGAGCGCGGATCGCTTTGCTTTCCCTTTTTTTTGATCTGTTGTTTTCATTGACGGCTTTGTTTCCGAGATTTGTGGAGTTGGACAGGAGATTCAGATGGTCGGGCCGCGGATTCAACGGATCCGGAGCCGGTACAGGATGCGTCGGAAGAGGAAGATGAAGAGGTTAGATAGTTTGGGTTCGAGTAGAGATTTGAAGCCGCCGATGGTGGTGGTGAAGAAGGAAAGGAAGTTGGATCGATCGGCGGTGGTCAGATCGTGCCCGGTGAAGAAGATCCGAGTTTTTTTCGCTGATCCTGACGCTACTGACAGCGACGACGAGGTTTCGACGAGGAAGAACAAGCGAGTGGTACGCGAAATTTTGGTGGACCAGAGGACTAAAACCCTAAAACCCCTAGTGGATCCGGCGGAGAAGAGGAAGCAGGCGGCGGTTCCTTCTGCTTCGCCTGTCGCTGCCTCCTGCAAGCACAAGGGCGTCCGCCAGCGGCGGTGGGGGAAGTGGGCGGCGGAGATCCGCGACCCGATCCGCCGCGCCCGCCTCTGGCTCGGCACCTTCGCCACCTCCGAGGAGGCCGCGGCCGCTTACCGAGCCGCTGCGGCCAGGATCGACGAGGAGAAGCGCTGCCTCCGGCAGTTACAGCCCAGCCCGGCCACGGAGGACTCGGCGGTGTCCTTCCGCATCTCGGACCGGTCGCCATCGTCGGTCCTAGCTCCGACGGAGAAGTGCACCACACCAGAAGCGGAGGAAGAGAGGTACATCGAGGAACTCTTCGCGGGGACGGACCTCGCTGGGCTCGACGCCGTCGACGCGCCGTTCCTCGTCGGCGAACTCGGCGACGACTGCATCGGCTTCGATGATCTTCCTCTTTGGGAGTCACAATTGGACGGTGGAGATTTTTTCCTCGATCTCTAGTCCCCATCCATTTTTGCCAGAAGGAAAAAAACAATTATAGTCTAATTAAAATATTAATCCTAAATATATATTGAGAGATTATCACGGTGTTTAATTTGCGAGGGTTTTAAAAGGGGTTTGGAGATTATTTATTACTTAATTAAAGGGGGGGAGCGAGAAAGGTAAAAAAAAGCTATATCGTATCACGTGACCAGCGCGTGCATTGGAGTTGGTAGTGCTGCCTTTAACTCTTCCTGAGCTGTGCATCACTAGTACCGCCACCTGGCGGCGACTGGGTTAGGTAGCGGCACGGTGGTATAGAGTAAATTAAAGGTCTTGAATAAGTTAACGGTTAATCGATATTATAATTGTGTTGCGGTCTGCTTTGATTTATGGTTGCGTGGATCGAAATTTATTTGATTTTTTATATGGCAATACGAAGATCGCGTGGCTTGCCTTTTGGCATCATTTGTGGGTGAATTTGCACCACGGACGGAAGGGATTCCTCCATTTTTATTATACCTATTGATCCATGATTGTTCGATTTTAATTAATTAATCGATTTTTTTTTTTTTGAAATTTTCAATAAAATCAAATCGACAATAAATTAATTAATTTGATAAATATTAAAAAAAAATAATTTTTCGATATTAGTCAATTATTCTATGCTGAATTAATGAATATTTAATCAATTGATTGATTGAATGTCTATAGTTTAGTATAAAATATTTTTTAATCGATTTGATTGATATATTTATCAGTCAATTGATATTGAAAAATTTAGAGGTATTCAGAGATGATTCGAATGAGATAAAATCATAAATTTACGATTTTAAAATTGCAAGTTGAGAGAGCAATTGATTGATTTTAAAATCGATATTTAAAAAAAATTGAACTTGGACGATTTAATTGAATTTTTGAGCGCACACAGCTCTACTTTTGTCTCTCTTCCGAACTGTAATAAGCTTGCACATTTTAGAAGCTTGATAACTGTTGAGGAAATAATTAAAATCTGGATTTCAGAAATCAAGAAATTGTTTTTGTTTTTGTAATTTTGAAATTTGCTTGTCTGTGCTAAACTACCAAATCTACAGTGTCTTCTTGGCCATCAGAAGGAAAAACCCAGCCGCCCTCCAAAGTGAAGATTTTAGCAGCAAGATGCTTAATGAATGGATCGAGGTGGGTTCCTCCTAGCTAGGGGTGAAGGTGTCATGGATTTGACTGAGCTACTTGAGCGAATCCCTGCAATGGGCAGCGGTGATTGACTACAAACATGGTCGAGGTGAGGTTTTCTATCTAATTGTGTTTCATCTTTTTGGGAGATAATTAATTGTGTCTCCCCTCTCTTTTGTGTGATTTGTGTACTTTTGTGAAGGTATCATGGTTTTGGATGATGTCGCTGATGCCTATATTGCCAGTGTTTAGCATCTCATTCGCTGTTCACTTCATCTGATTGTTGTGCTTTCCCTTGGTGGGTGGTTCTATTGCAGTCATGTTGTTTGTGAATTTGTTGCTTTGGCCTTTTGATATACTAGTTGGCGTAGACTTTGAACTGACCTTTTCCATTTGTGCCTTTGTGAACTTTTTGGCTCTCTCTTTTTTATCCAAAATGAGAGGAACCACCAGCTTCTTTTCTCCCCAGTGTCAAGACCTCATCCTTGAGGTTTTGCTTAGACAGAACAATGTTCTTCGACATCTGCCCTTCCGAGGCTCCTCCTCCGATACTTTTGGAAGGAGGCATGGAGAAGTAGGGAGATTGTTGTTTGGCTGGGGAGGATATGCGGTGTCGGTTTCAATTTGGATCCAATAAGAGTACGGATCCAAATCCACTAGGTAAGTGAACATACTTGGTTTGGCACTGATTACTGAGTGTGGGCTTTAACTCGGAACACTGGATTTCGGTTAGATTTGCCTGAAGTCGATTGAACACTTTTTCTTTAGTTTTGTCATTCGCATAGTATTTTTCAGGTGACTGCAGTAGCCAGCAGGGAAGTAGAAGTCAATAACTAATAACTGTAGATGCAAGAATCCGTCCTGCATTTTGACCTCACTGCCTTGTTCGCTAGCCAGTTAGGAATTGCACATATACATCGACGCTAGAAGATGTAAACAATACAACTGTGAGGCTGCATCGACACTAGAAGATGTAAAACAATGCAACATTGAGAGGTTTGGGCAACTCTCGCAAGGACTTTGGAAACTAATTAGATAGATATGTACTGACCCATTAGGACTTATAATCACTATATTTTGTTGCCTGCTGACTTTTACTCGATTCAATTGTTAAATTCAAAAAAAAAAAAAAAGGTTCATCTTTGACCTGTTGAAAAAGGATGAGATATATACTCGGGTAAATGTTCAACCTTGACCGCATCTTTTACTGAAGGCATGTTATTGGAGCGATACTTCTTATTTTCTTTTTGATTTGATTTAATTGAAATTGTGGAGAATTATTAGAAACTTGGACATGATTGATTTAAAGGTCGGTTAGTCTTTATTTGAAGGATTGTGATGTAGTAAAATTTAGGTTCGACATATCCTAATAAATCCAATGAACTTGATAAATTATCAGATTAGATCAGTCAATTTTATAATGGCTAGTTTAGATCTGACCAACCTAAGTATTATATAAGCAGTGTTCAATGTATCTAGAGTTCAACTATTGATGTTCCTTTCCTCAACTCTTATGTTTTTTTCATTCTATTGCAATCGAAGATTCACCTCTACCATTACCATGCATTTTGTAGTGCACCTACGTAGAATAGGACAGGTTAAAGTTTAATAGTGATTTGTTTAGATTTTCCTGTATGAACTTTTATTTTTATTTTTTATTTTTATTTACCATGGATGCGATGTGGATGTCGGGGAAGTGAATAGCAAGCGTGACGCGAGTCAGAAAGCTTGTCATCCACAACTGCTCAAAGAAACAACTCGAGTAGCAGATGGGTCTTTGCTCCCCATTCAAAGCATGACACAGAAACATGCAAGAAAGAGATAGAAAGAAGGTAAGGAAAAAAAGCATCGTGAAAATGGATCCTAAATTGGTTTAGTTCTTTCAAGCATCACACTCCCCAACAAATCAGTTGTACTTAAAGCTGAGAAGCTAGCAAAGAGGTTTTGTGTTACCTAGTGCTCTGCACTTGCACCTTTCGCCTGCATGCTCTACTCCTTGTTTTGGCTTCTCATGTCTCTCTCTCTCTCTCTCTCTCTCTCAACATCATATATTGCCGCACTCTGCACTCTGCACTGCTCTAACCTTTTTCTCTCTCACATGGTTGCTGGAGCCCACCCTTTGTATCTCTTCCATGGCTTCTTGGGGGTGGCCAGTCCCAAGTGGCCCTTCTCAGGATGGTTAAACGTTGCCAACCCTTCTTTTCCTGTGTAACTTGTTGACCAGGGAAAGGGCATGCAGATCTGTTCATTTCTTTCTGTAAACACATTTTCAAAAGTTCACTCCCCTCAATCATGTTTGTCTCTCCGCTTGGTGAACAAACTATGTGTTGCCACGCATTCTAAATGCTCATGACTATATATATATATATATATTTTTTGTTCTTGTCTAATAGAATTAAGTTTATTTGTCCTGTCGCCATCCAAATGCATTATATATATCCTTTAAGACTAATTTCTTGTAGTTGGCTGCTTTTTCTTTTCTACAAACTAATCCTTTATTCTATTGTTCTCAGGATTCATTACCTTATCCACTAAGGTAAATTATCCTCCGTCAAAGTGAGCCAGATTAGGGTGGTGCAGCTGCCATCATAACCTTGTACCAAAAGCATGCGAGGAAGAAGAAGTCTGCCAGTGAAACCAAGTTTTGACTCCGACCCTGTCAAGAACAATCAATTCAAAACTCATCCCTAACAGGCATGCACCAACACAGACTTCAAAGCCAAAACCCCACATCAATTAAGCATAGTGGCAAGCATTAATACAGACGGATGAATAAGACAGGATGGCAATGCATCAATGGCTGCACCTATTAAATATTCTGCATTGGCATCGAGTGTCAAACACAGTCCCACACTCAAGTCATTCAGACCAACTTCTTCTTCTTCTTCTTCTTCTTTTTCCCCCCTAACAGAAAAACAAAAGCCAAGTGACAAGAAACAGTGCACACTTCATCACATTCCCCTACAGCAATAATGATATTACATTACCACACAACCACTGCCGCACTCATCACTGAAAGGATGATGATCGCCATGGCCGGCTCCTCCCCCGGTCTCTGGATGATGATTGTAGTACAGACTTTGGTAGTAAGGACAGGGGTAGTAGTAGCCAGTGTAAGGCGGTATATGTGGAGACCTGTTGTACATCATTTGAGGCTGCATGAACCTGCTCTCGTTCATCAGCATGCTGCTGCTGCTGCTGTTGTTGTTGATGTTGGCCATGGGGTTGTGGTTCATCCCCCTCGAGTTGGCCGTCATCGTGGAAGACGGCTGCAAGTTCATCATCAGAGGTGCTTGGTGATTTCCAGTAGCTGGGAAACCTGTGGGAAAGTTTGCACCCAGCTGGTGCTGAGCCTGGAGACCATGTCCATGTCCTCCTCCTTGCAGAGCTGCTAGGCCCATGAGGCCATTATTAGCCATTCTGTTGTTTGGTTGTGCAGCATTTAATCCCTTGGCCTGTGGCACATTTGAGTACTTCGATCCAGTAGGTCGATTGGGATAAGTTTCCCCAGCAGTAGACCTTTTGTTACCGTTTCCACCAGGGTGCAGAGTTTTCTTGGCACCGGATGCTGCATTATTGGGCAGCTTCAGCTTCAATAGATCGAGCCCCAGCTCGTCATCTTCATCCTCATCGTCGAAGTCGTCCCCCTCCCAGTCTTCATCGTCTGAGCTGAAGGTGTCAGCCGCGCTGTGCTGGTTCTTGAAGGCCTTGAGGCCTTGGATGAGAGCTTGGTCGCCTTGCCCTTTGTTCTTCTTGTTCTTCCCTTCCTTGGCTTGATGTTGTTGCTGCTGCTGCTGCTGCGGGTGGCTGGGCCTGTTGCTTTGGTTGGTCGACTTGCGAGGCCACAGCTCTGCATGCTTCCCTGACCTGGCCAGCTTCTTGATCAGGGTGTTGGAGTCCACATCCCCTGAGACCGTGACCTTTTGCTGCTCTGCGTCTATGGCGACGGTGTATATTCCTGATCGAGGAGGCAAAAATGAGGTGAGAAAGCTCAATTCGATTTAGCAGATCTAGGCGATTCGAGACATGAAATCCCAAGCAACCAGTCAAGGATAAATCTTTAGGAAAATCAAAAGCTGAGCAGTATATTCTCGATGTTAAATTCTTATTCGAGTTGTACTCCTCTTTGAAAAGAAAAACAAGAAGCTTGATAAAGCCCAGAACTGTGGATTTTTACCAACAAAGTAAGTGGAGATGAGCTCTACCAATGCAGAGATCTAACAAGGGAAATTGGAAAAGGAGAAGGGAAGAAAAAGGAAAAAAAGGAAAGAAAGAAAAGGCCAACTTGTTTAAAGAAGAAGAAACTCCAGCATTCCCCCAAACTGGTTCGTCGAAGAAAAGAGGAGAAAAATCACCTTCAATTTTCTGAAGTAGCTTCTTGACCTCTTGCTTGCATCCATCACAATGTATGTGCACTTTGAGGACCACCGTCTGCAACAAGGCGAGCCCAGCCAAAAGGAAACTCTCAGTTGCCTTCAAAACTTGGCTTGCACAATGATAAGAATATTTTTCCAACAAAAACAAAAAGGAGAAGAGAGAAAAAAAAAAAAAAAAAAAGAGGGAAAGGAAATGGGGATGCCTGGATTTTGAGGAACTTAAAGTCTTCAGCTTTGCTCATGGCTCTTCTCCCTGCTTTCTTCTTTCTTCTTTCTTCTGCAATGTTAAATTTTGTCTTCTGCTCTGCTGCATCCTCCTTCTTCCTCCTCTCGGTTATATAGTGAGAGCGAGGAGGAAGCTTGGCTGCCACAACATTCTGGCAGTGAAAAGCCATCCAACGGCCAAAACAAAAGTTACCATCAGGAAAGAGACGAAGACATGATGTGATTTAACGTCTATCATTATAATACAAGAACAAAAATGTATTTGTTATCCTTTCTTTTCTCTTTTGGAGGCTGAAGATGATGCACTCATTTCTGACTGTTCTTCTCCCATAGTTAAAATAAAAAATAAATAAATTGATTATTTTTATCTAATTAAAAAACTAATACGTGTAAGAGTAACATTTCCAAAAATATATATATATAATTTTTAGAGATTTTTAAAATAATTTTATTATCCATACTAACATTTGATCTTCCCATGAAAAATATTTTTTTTATTGTATTAGGATATCTTAATTTTCGGTTCGATTACTTTTTAAAAGTGTCTGTCTTACGGATTTTTAAGATGCTTTGTCAATAATTGAGTCGGATAAGATCGAAGTTTAAGTGATCTTCATCGATCATCAAAGATAAATAAAAAAAGTATTCGTATTTGTTTTATGGTTCAATTTGGATTATATAGTACATCATTCTTAAACGATGATTCAACATCGAAATCGTACTTTGTCCACGGACAAACTCTTGAGTTCCAGAATTATCCGAATAAATTTTTTTAAATTCGTCGTCGAACGATATCATAACAGAGGATCGAATTATATTCTCTTATAAAATATTCTTTCCGCTTTTACCTTCGTTGCATGGTACCTCGAGGCAAATTTTTTTCTTTTGTCTATTCTATCAAAAATCTAAGCAATGAATAAGTCAGATCTATAGAAATTTCTGTAAACGGTTCAGTAATGCATTGACATAAATTTATCTGTTTATAATATCTTTACTTTAGAAAATATGATGTCGTATAAAATTTTATAATAGATAGAATTTTAATCTAAGGCCAAAAAAACTTGACCTTTGGATGAAAATAGAAAAATTTAAGAACAAATGTGGTGTTCTATCAGAGTGAAAGAAAATAAAAAGAGATGGCCCAGTCCTCCCCTGGTTTTAGGCAGATGTTTTGTCCTCTTCGCTAGGGACTGTTTGCCAGAAGGTAAGTAATGGGAAGGGAAGGCCATAAAGGGAGAGGAGGGATAGGGTTTAGGGAAGGATAATAATATTAAGAAGTTTGGAAAATAATTGGAAGAATGAAAAAAAAAACAAGTTCTTCCCAAGTGAAAATTCTTTTTATTGATATTAGAATATTCAAACTTTCAATTTGATTAATCTTTGAAAGTGATTAATTTTACTCTATAAATTTTCGAAATGTTTTGTCAATAATTAAGACGAGTAAGATTGGAACTCAAGTGATCTTCATCAATTATCAAAGATAAATTTAAAAAATATTTATAACTTTTTTTACGATTTAATTTAAATTTTATAATCATCATTTTTAAACCATGATTCAATATTAAAATCGTCCTTCCTCGTGAAACATCAATTTTACAGGTGAAAGATGATTTAAAAGGTCATAATATTTTTAGTTTAGCAGAAACAAAAGTGAAAGAGAGAGAGAAGTCTTCAAAAACAATAAAATAACAAATGAGGACATAAAGGCAGTGCACTTTACTGAAAAAAGAAAATTTAATTGCAAGTGTATCACCATTTTTTTTCATGAAGAATAAATTTAAACCAGAATTTGCGAGAATAAAATTAAGAGGCTTTTGTAGTCATATTATCCATCTTAAGAGAGTAAAAAAGTTTCATTTTTATTATTTAATCTCAAGAAAATATTTGATTTATCTCATAGTTATTTTTTTTAAAAAACATATTATAGATGGTTTATATATAATAATAATAATAATAATAATAATAAGCTTTTGAAGGTAAATTCAATTGCCTTTGTCTCTTTGCCACAAAAGAGACGTTTCAAAAGTTATTTATTATAACGTTTGCATTGCCGGGTATTTAATTAACTCGACACTCTCGGAACACGAGGCTTCTATTGGGTTGCCTTTTGAGGACCATCACGTTTTCTTTACTCGACTTTCAAGTCGAATAATAATATTATTAATAATAAAGGTTAGATTTTTTTTTTCAAAAAAAAAAAATAAATAAATTCAGATAAAGACTGTAGATCATTAAGCATAATGAATAAAGTTAGCAAAGATAGTATAATTAGGAATAAACTAATAAGTCAGTCAGTTAGTGATCTTATTGGATCGGTCTTAAATTCATTCGTAAATGTCGACTTGAAAACAAGTTTTTTTTTTAAATAATAATAATAATAATACAAATGTATAGAAAAAAAAATCCCAAAATAATTTAAGGGAGGGCATATCTTCATTGAATAAAGAAAGATCAAGCAAGTTGCTTTGCTTTGTTCAATAAAATCTCGACTCCCTGGATTTTGTCACTGGCTACGTTATTTCATTGCTTCTCGAGCTGCCAATGTCTTGCATTCAATTCCATGAACATCCCCATTCCCATTCTTCATTGAACTCCCACAACAAAACAAAAGAAAACAAAACCCAACATCCTCCTCTATCTTTTCAAATCCTGCTCCACTTACCAACTTACCCCTTCTTTTTTCCTTCCTTGGCCACGGGGGCCATTTCAAACCTCTAACTGATATTTTCATATTCCATTAATCCACCTCACCTTCTCAAAGAAACCCCCTGTGGACCAGTTTGGCATTGCATGGCCTGCACAAGAAGCGAATAGATTATTATCGTGGACCATCAATTATATATTGAAATACAGTATAGAATAAATGAACAAGAATCAATCGGATAAAAATATCAATCGAAATATTTGTCTTTTACTGCGACCAAGTATCATCTTTTGCAACAGGAGAGTTGGCTGAAGTAAAATGATCTCCAGCTTTATGTTTACCTGCTTTGGCGGCGATCAAACTGCATATCCAAGTATCTTCTTTGCAAATGCAAAACTCTTTGCAGCTGCAGTTGTTTAAATAAATGCAATCGCATCGGATAATGAGCAACAAGTATTCTTAATCACTTTCTATCCCTTTCATCTGTACATTGATAATGCCATGCATCTCTCTTCGAAACTTTTCCTATTCCTAAAAGCATTACAAAGGTGAGAAGAAGAAGAGAAAAAATTCATCTTTTCCAGCCAAAATACACATTAGATGGAATGATGTGATTCGCGTCCTAAGTATCATACGTCTTTAAAAGAACGAAGTTGGTGTAGATACTTCTTTTTCTTCTGCTTGGCTCTCCAAAAGCAGGCCAAGCCTCCGAATGTGCAACTGGCGAGAGCAATGGCTAGTGCAGCTCCGATGGGCACTGCGACTGCATTGCTTGAGGCTGCAGTGGCACTCGGCTCGTCTTCATCCTTGTTCTGACTCGGAGTTGTGTCTTTGTAAGATGATACGAGCATCCTCCCGTAATATTTCACCAGAAATTTATACACCTCATCCTCGTTCCAGTTTATTTGCTTGTCGCTGCTATTTTTCACGCTCGAAGAAGAAGTGTAACATGATGGACAGAGCTGATTTGGAGGCCATAATAGTTTGGGAAATTTCGGGTCTGTCATGAGTCGCTCGTTGACTTCGTTGTGTGCTTTCCATAGCCAAATGCTCACGTCGCGAGTGGTGTTGAACGGTGATGAAACACTGCAAACTGTCTCATGTCAGATATTGCTAAGATAGATGTGTAGAAAAAACATATGAATGTTCGAGCACCGTGAAGCCATCTCAGAAAAATGCCTACGGCAATCATCACAAACAAAGAAGTTCTGGATGAAGTCACGTATTGCAGTAAAAACCAAATGGCTTTCTCCGTCTGCAACTCGAACAGACAGGGAGTGGTATAAAACCCATAGGCCACAGCTGTTAAGACATGATTAAAACTGTTAGTAAAAATTCACTGCCTCATTTTGTTTGATCTATCTGAAAGACAATCGCAACCTAAAAATCTTTTCGGAAACCATGAAAATTCTCGCTGCTCATAATGAACTACAACAACAATAACCAAACTTTATCCCACTAGATGGGATCGGCTATATAAATCTTTCTATGTCATTGGACTCTATCCCCTACTATATCATCATCTATACTTAAATAAATTTTATCTTATTTTATTGTTGCTAATCAAGTCTTTTTTGATCTTCCTCTTCCTCATTTGATGTGTATATTTGTCATTATTTCACATTGCCTAACTGGAATATTTATTGATCGTCTAATTTATGTCCATACCACTTTAAACGTGTCTCTCGGAACTTTTCTTCAATAGATACAACTCCGACTTTCTCTCTAATACTCTCATTTCTTATTTTATCCATCCTTGTATGTCCACATATCTACCTTAATATCCTCATCTTTGCAACTCTCATCTTTTGCTTATATGCTCAAGTCGTAGCCCAACATTCAACATCATATAACATAGCAGGTCCAACTGTCATTTGGTAGAACTTTCCTTTAAGTTTTAGAAATACTTTACGAACACAATTGCTCATAATGAACTAATAAAGATAAAATCATGTTATTAGTTACGGGTAGATGCAATCACCGCTGATAATGAAATATTTTAATTAAATTATATGGACACTAGCATCTCTAGTTGAGCTAGACAAAAAGCTAGAATTCTGCTTGAGCTCAATAAGAATTTTAATTAACAAGCTCCTCATATGCCATATGTAAATGAACAAACTCGAACAGAGTCAACCTCAGCTTGATTTAGCACAACTAGATTACATCCCTATACAAAAAAGGGAATGTGTATAGAAAAATAAATGGTATGATAATGAAAAAGGATAAAGTTGGAAGTTCAAGTACCTGAAGCCTCTTGAGTGATCTTTACTCCCTCGACAAAATATCTGCCAAATGTACAGAGATTAGAGAGAGAATCTTCTGACTATGATGTACCTATTTGGGATTATATAAAATGACCTGTTTGTGCACGGTCTCTTTTCAAATACCAATGGCAACATCAAATTTGTCATCTTCTCATAAAATGATCCATCTCATTGATATGTAAATTCACAATAAGACAGGTCTGTCTGCCATTGGCAAGCTTAAGAACTCATCAGTTTTGGTCAAAGTAGGTCTGGTTTTATATCTATTGCATTAAGTTTTATGTTGCATGATTGATCATTACTGGAACAATTAATCAGTATTTTTTGAATTTTTTCTATATTAGTCCAAAGGGAATGCCTACATAACAATCATGCTGGAGAATAATAATGCAATGACACGTAAAATTTGAACCTCCAAATGTCTACGTAAAGTTTTGGGGTAAATTGATTGTACACGCCCTTCAGTTTATTGGTATTCCATGTATACCTCATCTTTATAAAAATCTCCATTTTAGCCCATCATATGACTTATTTAGTATGCAAAAATGGGGCTACATGGAATAATCATTATCAACAAGGGGCTTGCATATAACGTAATCATTTGATGGACTAACGTGGAGAGTTTGGAAAAAGGTGCAGGGTACATGGAATATAAATGAACTAGAGAAGGTGTATACATAATTCACCATAAAGTTTTTTTCCTCCAAATAATAGCAGTTCGATGCAAAGGCATGAATAGAACAAGAGTAAAGCAAACATATCCAATAGCTAGATGGTCTAAATCAAATGACGCATTTAGTGCAGAAAACTAACTTCATAAAGTACTAAATCACATACTAACAACAGACACAGATGTTAGTTTTAACTAATTGGGGTCAGCTATGCCAACTGCCATTGGACTCGGGATACATGGCATGACAAACTTGTCAAAAAGTACTAGCTTAGACAAGCTTGGTTCTGAGTGAAAATGTGCTTTGACTTTTTATACTAAAGTAAAGTCATTCTAAAATTACTGCTATCCAATAAAAAATATGTTGTTTTCTTTGTTATCCTTAAAAAATATATGTATCCAAAAATAACAATTTCCCCACCCAATATCGACGAGGAACTTCCTTGCCACAAATTGGATAGGATTTCAGTATGTCATATTCTTGCAGCATATGAGCTTCTTCTGAAAGTGGACCTGAAGGCCACATATCATCAAAGCTTATAAGTAGGTCAGCAATTCCTCTTCGACACCTAAAGCAAAGTCAATTATAATCTTAGGAAACTAGCAAATATCTTCAATTTACAAAAAAGTTGAGTTATTAACCGTTTTGAAGGATGATGCACCACCAAAAGCTGGAGAAATTTTATAATTGGTGCTTGAGTGCTTGACTTGATCATCTGCATGATGCACACATGAATGTATCACTTTCGAAAGTTTTTACTGAAAATGATTCCGAATGTAGGCAGGAAAACAGGGTCAACCTTGTTTTCAACGATTATCTCAATAGCTAATGCTGTTGCTTCCTCAACGTCATAAATAGCACGAGCAATCTGCCAAAATATAGAGCAAGGTCTAAAGGCAATAATCAGAAATAAGGCAAGTATCAAGGACAAGCAATCCAGGTTAACATAATAATCTAGAGCAAATGAGACGTGAACACCTGTTCAGGATCTGAGGCATTCTTGGAAAGCATGTTTTCATTTTCATAGCTGGCATCATCGAAGTTGAATGAGCTGCACAGAACAGAAGTGTCACCTGTCAATGAGATCACTCCCGTATTTCTAGTAATCCCAGGACAAGTTATAATGATACAGTCAAATGAACTAAACCTACCCTCAGAGTAAGACAAAAAGAGTATCTTGTGTTTTCATTTTTCAATTGTTTCATGTCTTCATTTTTTGAACTTTCATTTTCCAACTGTTTTCATATTTTTTTTTCTTATTTTAGGGAAAGTTCAAGCAAGAAATAAATTTTATTATACAATGATGTCAAAAAGATGATGAAAACTGTCTTCTTCTTCTTTTTTTTATTACTTTCTTTTCTGGAAATAGAAAACTGAAAGCAGAAAATTTTCCATGGACCAAAAACACCTACCTTCATAAGTGAAGAATATAGTTCCAAATATTGATTTGGTTGGTGGGAAAAAGTTATCATCAAGCTTCACATAGTAGATTGATAGGCAATATCAAACCTATGCTAGAGAGAGAGAGAGAGAGAGAGAGAGAATAATTTAAGGAGTTTTCATTTGATAAATATGTCCCAAAAACATTTCCTTGCCAAACAACTTGAAATTAGACAAAGAAATAGTGGGAACCTTGATTACTAAAGAGGTAGCTTGTCTTCCTCAATAGCATTTCACCATTTCCTTGTGAAGGAATTTGAATCTGAACAAATACCAGGAATCTCACATATCAATAGGTTGCTCGACTTATCTAAGATCAAAGAAATCCCACTTCATAAACATGAACAGTCAACATCTAGACTAAAGGTAAACCACAAGTACTAGGCATTTCACCTTACTTCCCCTTTAAAAAAGCTAATCTCCAAGCCAACTAGTGGATATCTATATGCAGCATTCTAATTTATGACGTTATCAACTAATTACCCTAACAGATCTGAGTATAACAGTAACAGCTTTACTAGTAAGAATTAGGAAGTAAATTGCCTTAATCGATCATGATTCATCGCACCTTCATTATTATCTTCCATCAAGTTAACAGAGGAAACAATGAACCTATAGGCAACTTCTTAATCTTTTTTAATATGTCAGATTACTCCTGAGCACCTCCATGACAAAGTCCTAATTTTAAGTCCTCAATTGAACAAGACAAACTTCAAACATTTAGGGAAATATATCCAGATTCTTTCATGGAAACAAGCTAAGACACTGAGTTGATTAAATGAGCTCCAAGACACTTTGAACTTCCATCATCAAAAAACAGAATTTTGAAATAAGTATAGTCCCTCACATGGCTAAAGAGAAACATGACACTTATGTTAGCTTTAGGACCACTAATCGGTTCCCAAGATATCTCCAACTATTAATGGGATACACGATCCCATTAATTGAGTTTAAAGAGGAAATTATTAATTAACCATCAAGATCAGCAGAATAATCCTCAATAAAGGAGCAGCTATCTTGGTAAATTAGTAAAATTTCAACAAGTTGTACCTATATCAAAAAACTGAAAGTGCATGTAAAAATTAAGGATACACTTCACAGAAGTTAATGATGAGTCATAAAATTAGTTTCAAGTATAAGCACTTTGATTGAATATGATGATAATAATTAGCAATACAAAAACTAAACAAATAATTGAGAAAACCAACAACTTGCCTGCCAAGTTTTTTGTTTATCCAATTGAGTAACCGATCTGCAGTCCTTCCATCATCAATCAATTGTAATTCACTATTTTCTTGTTTAGGAGCCCATCTACCAGACACAAATTTAGCCGGTGGACCCCACAATAGCATGGGATAGAAACCAACTGAAAATCTACCACAAAGATTTGTATTTATCTGTGCTGTCAAAGAGAGAAAGTATGAAAAAAGGGACGACAGACTAAGTGCCTCAAAATATAGCTTGTTAAACAGAAAAGAAACAGCAATAATAATTATATCAAGTGAACAATTGAAATAAAAACTCTTTTTCATGGCTCTGACATTGGACAATAGCATTTTTATTGATAAGCAATCTAGGCAATTAACTCAAGACTTAGTTCAGATAATCCTTGCTGGCCTGGTAGCCATAGGATCCATCAAATTTTGCCATTAAAAATACTCTCATACTAACTATTTCTTCTATTTTCTTGCTGTATATTTTGAATTTTACATATTTAAAGATTCACTGCCTTCTGCACCAATTTGCTCGTTTTAGATAGCAGTTCTAGAATGAATTACCATGACATCCTCCATAAAGCATGACGTCAAGTAGCTAAAGCAAGATAAGGAAGTTTTACACATCATTATGTTACTCAAATGATAATGATACTCGACGTATTTAACAAAGTACACTTATCATGCTATATCCCATCAGTAATTCCATATAAGCAAATATGTGACATCATACAATGCAATAAAATGATAGATATGTGCGTGTGTGTGTGGAATAAATCCTTTGCAAAAACATCATCTTTATTTGATTAGATTCAATCCGAATGGGATGGAATCACAATTTCAATATTTTGGATGTACACATATGCAACCATTATAGGTTGTATATATGGCCGCATAGACTGCATATACAGCCATAAATACTGCATATGCAGACGGATAGACCTCTTGGTTCTGCATATTGAAGCCAACTCATATTTACAAGGCCACGTATGCTACATGCAATGCCAGCCCTTACTGTGAATGCCTAAGGGGTTGCATACATGGCATGGGTGGTAGCTTTACAAAAGAATGGAAACTCAAATAAATTCTCAAACTTACTACATCCAAATATTTAAAATCGTGTTATGAATCAATGATCTATGACATATGTTTCATAAGTATAGTTTGGAATAATTTCTCTCAATCATTAAGTTTAATTTTTGTATTACTTATTCTTCTTGTAGTTTCTTTTACTTTATAAAATCCAAAATTGTTATATTCAGATTAATAACTGTACAGATTGGGCACATATTCCATGTTTCAATCGATCCATATAATCACTCAATAGAGATATAATAGGGAAAAAAAAACTAGGTCAATCTGATCAGTTAGGTTTGGCTAGTTCTTGAATTTTGTAAATTTGGATCTTAGTTTATGCTACATAGAAAATCAATTTTCGATCATATTAAAATTGATTGAAATAAATTAAAATTCATTTGCACCCACTAATATATATATTTTTGCCTTGCCATTCCGTCCAAAAATTTAAAGAGAAATAGTAAAACAAGTGGTTGGACCTACGTAATGAACATTAGATTAAATTTATAACCATGTCAAATATTGATCGGTATCAATCTCACAAGCAATGTTTCAACCACTAATCACTATGACACCCATGCTCACATAATTTTGATGGTATCCACAAATGCAGGGCTTGTCTTTGCCAATATTGGTGAAAGGAAGATTCTCTACCCACAACTAATTTAGAAAAAAATGAAATACCATAGAAAAACATGAGGGAGAAAACACCAATGTGAACACCAACATTAAAGTGGAGTGACACTAGAGTTGGAGTAACGAACACATCAAGCTTTCTCCAGTTTCAATTGTGTCAATCTTAACTCTAAGTCAGAATGATTAACCAAGATACATTTGTGAATATGTGAAGAAACTAGTTAAAATACTAGATGTCCTATGAGCATTATTTAATCTGAGTCTTAATACATTGTGAGATTGAGTCTCCAATGTTCTCATTCAATGCACAACACACAATCTTGTATCTATGTAATTTGTTGCTTCAAAAATTTTATTCAAATTGATTTTTCTTATTGCTATCAGCTTATGTAACCAAGCAAGGTGAAAAGAGTTGCTTCAAAATTTTTATTCAATTGATTTTGTGATTGCTATAGGCTTATGTTTGGCAGTAACCAAGCAAGCTTAAAAGCGTTTACAGGATTGAGATTCATTTGATTTTATCTTGAGTCTTAGGGCACTTTGAAGTGTGTCGAGTGTCGATGCAGAATGATACCAAAATCCTATAATTTCATGCTGAAATTCAGGCAACCACTGATACACCTAATCTAGCTTATAGGAACTAGAATATTCTGTGCCTAGAAAAATAGAACCAAAAAAGTTATTTGGAATCTAGAGAAAAATTACCTTCACTGCACAATCAACCCGTGCCACCAAAACAATTCCAGGATGCACAGCATTTGGCCCATTGAACATCCTTGCAACTTTTTCATAATGAGGCTGCATGATTGTGGTTAAAGTATTTTTTGAAGTTGATAATTTAAGAAAAACAGGGAGCTAGAACTTCATATACCTTATAGTTTCTGCACGCAGGACACCTGTTTAATCAAAAATGTAAACTAAAGCATGTCAAATAAACAAACTTAAAAGTAAAAAAATACTAGCCTACATCAGCTATGAGCTAAAAACAAACATAAACCAGGTATCCAGTGTATCATGCAACCAAGTTTGACTTAAGAAAAACAGTCCATTTAAGCTCAAAATGGTCATTAACCATACAATTAAGGAAATATAAAAAAAAACAAAGAAGCACTAGTCTAATTGTTCATCTTGAGTTCACATCAATAGAAACGGCAGACATATTGCTACCAAAATACATATGAAATGATCAAATGGTACATCTAACATCTAATATTTTCTTTGGGTGCCAATGGAATATACAGGCAAGGATCACATGAAGAACACATAACTTAAACGGAATGGAGCCAAAAAAAAAATGGGTCAGCCCTTTGATTAATTTGCTTTAATTTTTACCTGCCTCTACAAGAAAAAAGTCAACCAAACATTGTAAAATGAATCTATAGTGAAGAATATTCAAGAAGGCACGACCTTCAAATACATCTTTAAGGTACTTAGATCGATGATTGACAGCTTTAAATTTCAAACTAAACAATGTAAGACCGTGTTTTATGTACTGAACTTCCATACATCCCAAATGATTTTTACAAATATTGATATGGATAGTACCTCACAGCTATAAAACCTAACATAATTGATCAACTAAACTACTCTTTGAAATACTCAATTATGATGTTGGTTAACATGTATCAAGATTCCAAATTCTAGTCATACAATATATTTAAGGAGTCTTGATGAAGTCCGTACATATAGATAACTAGATGAAAAGTTCATATGATTAAGGGTGGAGTAAAAGAAAGACCAGTCAAGTGTTAAATCTAGGGATACATATGACATAGAAAGCACAATCATCTGCTGTCTTACAACTCTTATATATAGGCAAGCTTTTAAGGAAGCACAAAATGACAAAGAAAGCACAGTCATTGGACTTTGGCTGTGACACCATGCGACACCTGTAGTTGCCAAATAGAATGGGTCCTTGGCAGTGTTAGCCTCTTTGCGAGAATTGACAAAGAGCACGTCTCTATGGTTATGGGTGCATATCTAGAACATATGGACTGCAGTTCCTTTTTTCAAGTTTTGATGGATGGGGCACCGGTTGTTTTTAATTCAAGGGAACAGTGAAGGTAAAATTATTTAACAACAATTGTCCTCACCTATGATCCTTCTAAAGAAACAATTGGCGGGGAAGTTTATTATTTTTTTCACCTTTCAAGGAACAATGTGGAGGAATCACTTGATAACTTCTCTCCCTTCCCATCGCTATCCCCTTCTATTTCTCTATCTCCTTTACTTTTTACGCCCAATCTCTTCTATGACAAAAAAATATATGTACAGGCTCAATTTTTTTAATAACTCCTTGAGAACACGTTTTGCATAAAGACAAACCAATTATCAAATTACAAATGCAATGGCCCATCATTAAATCCCTTGTAATGTTTAACAACAGAGCATTTACTACTGTTCTACAGGTTGAGGTTGCGCGCCTATCAAGCATGCTCGAGGACATGTCACGGCAAGGTAGACGTGCAAAATTTAACCAAAAGTAACTGTGTGCCCAAACGAATGAACCAATAGACATCAGTAAAGACTCTTTTTCTTTCCTCAAAACCCTCCATGATTAAAACGATCTAAAAACCTCAACTTCCAGATCAAGAGGAGAGAAACCAATAGCGAGGCGGCACGGGAAAAGGAACAGCGTTACCAATGAGCGAAGAACTCAACGACCGCGAAGCTCGCCGGCGAACCCCTGAGGACGCTCTCGAAATCGGAGACGTTGAGGTCCACGGCAGCATCAGGGAGATCGGTGCCCTCGCCGACGGATCCGACGGCTCCGATGCCGCGGCCACCTAGCACGACGAGTAGAGCAGAGAAAAGGAAAGCCCCATCGGCGAGACGCATCGGAGGCAACGGATCACCGGAAGAAAGGGGATCGCCAGCAAATTCGACCGCAGCGTCGACTCTGCGATTCGGTGAGGAGCCGATCGAGCGTTTCCTTTCCGAAGGTTGAGGCCTGATGGTCTGGCACTGTGGCTTTCCGCGAACTCCTTATAAATTTTGTACATTCCTATAAAAATTATATTAAGCCGTGCATTTTTCTTATATAATACAATAAATGATTTGTTAAATCATTGAAAAACCATTTTCTAAGCCGTTCTCACTTTGAGCCGTCAAATTGGAGAATTGATTTGTCCGCTTAAATAATTTAAGTCGATCGAATTGAAATTTTATTAATTCATCATTTTTAACATATCTAAACGAATCAATCCATACATATTACGAATTTAAATGGATTGACCCGCAGCAAATTTGATTGATCCGCAAGTTAAGAAATATTAAAAGAAGATAAAATTTAGAAAAGAAAATTTATTTAAGTTTTTTTATTAATATTCTAATACTAATCAGATAAATTTTTCATAATCACAATCTTCTTCTATCACGCATACACCTCGACAAAATATGGAAGTAGTTAAAGAAAATAATAAAAGAACATTTGATTTAAATACACTAATAATTTTTTTTCAATATACTCTAATTAATTTATAATTATTTTATTATTACTATTTCAATTAATATAAAAAATGATGATATATCAAAGTAAACGAATTAGAAGTGCTGAAAATTTTCAATTAAATCTCTATTTAGAAGAGTCAAAATTTGAATTTGTATATTATCAAGATTTAGATATTTTGAAGTATTTAGAGAATTAAAAATATTGATATCTAATATTGTTAATCGATAATTAGATTTCAATTATAAAATTTCAATTGATTCAAATACATACTTTTTATCATGGTATTCTATCAGTCTTACTGGTTATCGACTCAAGCCCTCAACGCCTCAATAATTTTGGATTTTTTTTCCCATGAATTGACCTGTATAATCCGTAATTCGCTTTGGATTGTATTGAATTGGAGATTTCTCAATCCGTCAAGATGACGGGTTGGTTCGCCCCTCTATGTTAAATATTAAATTTACGATGGGTTAACCCGCGCCCGCCATAGATCGGGTCTTTTGACAGCTCTAGTTTTCATCGTCGCTTCCTCGATGGCGATGAAAAAAGATAAATCATAAAAAGATTATACCTCTTAAGTTGTTGACCAGAAATAGCGATAGACTTCGAAGCTCGAGTGGAAATTTTAAATTTCACATCAAAATTTAATTTCTATTCACTTATAATAATATCTATTCCTGGAGAAAATAATCATTTTCAAACCGATACCATTTATAACCACTCTGAAATTGCAAAGAAAAATATTAATTTTGGTACGATATTGGCGGAACAAAATGTATACACTGTGTTTTAAATTTGTGAATTATTAATTAAACATATTAATTTTCTTTCAAATATTAATTTCAATACCGGAGTCATCTTTTTAAAATATAAATTTATCCGAAAATGCTCAATTATGGGCCTTAGCGGATGTTCCGGTGTGGGAATAAGAGACTAAATTCATGGGCTTAGATCTTCATGGTGGGCCATTCATAAGACGACCTGGGTCTGGCCCATTTTGTTAAACGTGTTTATCAGGTCATGACATTTACTCTTGATTCCAAGTATTCCCTCTAGATTCATTCCTCTCCTCTTTAGCTCGATGGGTACGACAATTTATCCAAAGTGATGGACACTTGGCAAGAGTCTCTAGTGACCGACAATGTCGATCGATCGCGTTCGTGAACACCAATTCTAAGATTTTTTAGGGCACACCCCCTCGCGCAAAGACTTAATGTTGATTCTTTATCTAATCCAATTCATAGTGATCCTAACCAATGATGATAAACAACCGATTATAAAAAGGTCACAACTCACAAAGTAGTTAAGTTATAAACAAAAGATCGGTGGAACTCGTATCGATAATGATTAATAAACCGGGATGCCCATACGTGCTCCAAAAGAACGATTGATCGAACAATTAAGTAGGATTGTTAGGCTAAGTGACCATGATGCCTAGAACACTCGAGATAACTATTTTTTTTAAAAAAGAAAATTGCAAAGTGTTGATAAAACAAATTTTATTGAATTATTCTCCCCTGGAAAAGATATTGAGAGTCCTTCAAATGTGCCAGCGATAACTGTATAAAATTGAAGAGCTCAATTCGTGGGACCTTTGAACTTTATGAGGAAGAAGAAGAAGAACATTTTGTAGTATTTTGTTTTTAATTTAAAAGTAAAAAAAAAAGAAAAAAAAAAGGTTATTCTCCTTCTCACTCACATCAGTTTTTGCCAGTTGCTTGTCACACTTCAAGTCACACTCTAAAGAGTGGGGAAGGGGCCAGATTCTTCTTCTGTCAGACTCATGATGAATCAAACTATATTTATTTATTTAGTTATTTATTTTTATTATTTTTTAAATATTTATTTATTATATTTAAGGGAAAAATTTGTGCCAAAATTGAGTTCTTAATTCTCGAAAATAGTTATATTGACTACATTCTCTCGCGCGCGCAGGGGGGAAAATTAAATAATAAGAAAAAGTGAGGGGGCGAGCGGCATTAGTCGATGGAGTTTAGTACGGCGCGACGGCGGCGGTGGCCGTACGCCTCCTCCTCTAGGAATCGAGACACCGCAGTCACGCTGGGCTCCGCCACGTAGCTCCGCCAGGGGGCCGACGGGCAGTCCCCGGAGAGCTTCGCAGCCACGGCCGGGGTGGCGTCCACCCGCAGCAGAGGCCACCCTATTGCCGCAACTCGTTCGATCTTCCGCACCTGATCCACCGCCAGCCGTCTCGTGTTCGCCTTGATCGCCGAGAGCGCTGCCTCGAAGGCGGCCGAGGTCCGGCCGCCCCGGACCGTGAAGTAGCTCCGGAATTCCGGCACGCCGATGGCCTTCCCCAGCCCCGGGTGCCGCTCGGCTTCCCCCTCCACGGCGAAGTAGCGCTCCAGTTCTTCGACCATACCTTCCGCCACCATCTCGTCCACTCTCCGGTCGAGCTGCTCTGCCAGCACCGACTCCTCGACGTGCACCCAAATGAAGCAACACCGAGACCGCAGTGCTTCCTTCCTGCCCGACGACTGCTCCCTGAAGGGGTCGGACCGGGGATCAAACCGGTCCGAGAGCAAAGCATGGATGAAGGAATTCGACCCGCCGGCGACCACCGGAATCCGACCGCGTGCGGAGATGTCCTCAATGGCGCGGCTGCCTAAGGCCCGGAATCCGGCACGAGGGAGCTCCCCGGCGGTGGGGTCCAGCTCGCCGAGTAAATGATGTGGTACTCCACGCCGGTCCGCCACCGGAATCTTATTAGTGGTGATATCGAGACCGCGGTACAGCTGGATCTTATCGGAGTTTATGACCTCGCCGGAAAACATGGACGACAGCTGAACAGAGAGCTTGGACTTGCCGGTGCCGGTGGCCCCCATGATCACCGCCACCCTCTGTTCCGTCTCCTCCTTCCCCCGCTTCACATTGCCTCCGCACCCACTAATACGTCGGCTTTGCTGCAGCGTCACAGTGGACCACACCGGCCGCCGCTCCCCGGCGGCGATGGTGCTCTGAGAAAGGAGCGCTCTGCTTCTGCTACCGCCCAATAAAATTGACATATAGACAAACGCTACAAATCACCTACTCCAATCCGATCTCTTCCAAATCAAATCACAGTCAATTAGCAGGAAGAAGAAGAGATCCAAGTCCTGATCGGCGTTATCATTCCTCTGTTTCAGGCGTGCAGCGAAGCATTTATACGTCGAGTCGCAGAACAAAATTCTCCATTTAAAACGTCGATATCATGATTCACCATAAATTTCTCATAATTCCTTCCATTGGCTATTCCGTCCCTCCTAAAAATCTCTACTTGGGGCCTTTAGGATCGATTCCCCCGCTTTAAAAGGTCCGGATTCACGACGAACACAACAAGGAATACGAATTCATTGAGGTCTAGAGACAGCACGGTCTGCTCATTCTTCTAGCAACTGCCTGAGGCAACGGCATTTTTACGTGCCAAGCTGATGCACAGGCCGCCTAGCTCCTCGCAGCATGCAGATGCTTTTCCTCTTCTGTTTCTCTTGTCTTCGACGTCGAAATGTCGATCGATCGATCGAGAGAGAGAGAGAAAGAAAAAGGAGATTCAGTTGCACATTCGTAACAGTGCGTGGGCGACGCACGCCCACGGCGAGGAATGTTTCGAACAGGAATCTTATCGGGAAGGAACTGGACATCGAGATTGACCGGCACTCGATCGCACATTGCGCGCCGGCAGGCGGAGAGCATCATACGAGTCCGTGCAGCTGTTCTCCTCGCTTGACTCCACTAGCGCGATTCGCGGTCAACGAGTTCGTTGACCAATTCGGATGCTAAATTAAAAGCGGCATCATGATTGACCACGATGGCACCCACCTGGACGTTGACCTCTGGTTCCCTCGTCAAACTATTACGTATGCCTTCTAAGACATAATTTTTCCTTTATTTATTTCTTTTTGAATTATAAGAATCAAAATGAAATTTCAATTTTCAACTTATACGCTAAGCAAATTTACAACCATCAATGCGGATCCATTTTGTCGAAGTTCATTCCTTTAGAGTGTTCAACTCTCCCACATAAAAAAAAAAAAATATCACTTAGTACGATTAATTGATTTGCTTCTTATAATCTTTTACGTTAATTTACGTTCAATGACTAAATTTTGATGAATTTAATTAATAGAACCTTATTAGAATGTTATTGGATGATAAATAAATAAATACATAAAAAGAATACTCTTTCAATTGAAATTAATTTGAAATGGGAGGACAAACTCTTAACTTTTGCCCATCCATTATGCATACAAAATGATTCTGTGTGCAAGTCGCTATTGTAGCACTCGATCGAGTCGTTTTCAAGATTATATGCGAAACATCGACAATGGAGTATAAAGCGCAGCCTCGAAGGCTATTAATTTATATAGATTTTTTTTTAACTCGGAATATTAATTTATCTCGCAAAGAAAAAATAAAAAAAGAACACGAGACGTGTCCGAACAAGAGTTGATGAAAACAGCATAAACAAAAGGAAAAAGTTGCATAGAATATGCATTTGCATTTGCATTTGCAAGTTTAAGGCCATTAGAGCACCACAATGTTCCACTGACAAATAGGTCGAGGAACATTTCGAGGGGAAAAAAAAATGTAATGAATTTTATTCTCTATATTTTTTTTTTAAAAGAAAAAAGGAAAAAAAAAAAAGAAAAGTGTTCTTCTTTTAATAGTTGAATCTACTTTGCTAAGCCCATGCATTTATAGTCCATTTAGAAAAAAAAAAAATGGAAACCTTTTTTCCATTTAGGAAAAATTCCATTTACTTTTGCCCTCGATTTATCAGGGCTAATTAAATGAATAACAAATCGTTTGGGTTTTTGACCTATTATAAGTCATTGCAAAGGCCTTTTATGTTTTCATTGCTAAGCTCGTTACCAGGCCTTTTTGTGTTTTCCTTCATTGGTGATTGATACTGTAATGATATGATACGATTAAGTGATTAAAATACTAAGTCAAGAAGAAACAACTCAATAATTGAATCGAATATTGAATGATAATTTATCAAACACAGCTGCTAAAGTTTCGAAATGCTCAAAACACGAACTATACTTTCAGAATTATCAAATCGCGCGCTTAATTCCCAGAATACCCCTCCCGCCAAACAGATTGCAATTTAATGCAGAGAGAGATTTGCATCCATCTGAGTCACAATTGGAAATCCCGAGCCATCCAAACGTCACTTCCAGCTGCGTGGGAGTGGCAGACCCATGCTGTTGATGAGCACCACACGCAGGTTTCCTCCATAAACCAACTGAGCAATATCATTTTTTATGAAACCCTAATAGTTATCAACGACATCACTGCTTCCACGAATATATCAGCACTTAATCCAGAAGTTGGCGCAGCTCACTCACCAGCCGCTTCACATAGTATTATCATGTATGTATATGTTTTTATTCTTGAGACTGCTATGAGGTTAATAAATGCATTGTATGTGGTTGTATAGCCAATTTTGCCACACACCCATAAATACGATGTAGGCATATCATACCAAAATAGACCAATGCACCCATAATTGCGATGCAAGAGATTCATAACCGAGTTTTGTCGCCACCTAAACAAATTCCACCTAACTTAAAAGGTGATGTTTCCAATTAAATCTCACGATTACTGAAGTTTCCTGATTGATATTTCGAGTACTAGGAGATACAATCTGTCTGAGAGAGTAGGTGGTGCTGACAATGAAATTCCCAGCACCACCGTATCCCTAAAATTTAAAATCCCAGCACCATGGGAGAGTAGGTGGTGCTGGCAATGAAATTCCCAGCTCGCTGGTCTGGATAAAAAGTGATGTTGGAAATTTAAATCCCAATAACATCGTGGTGCTGGGCTTCAAATTCTCAGCACCATTAAGGTTCAACAAATTCGGGATAAAATCTGATGCTGAGAATTTAAATCTCGTCACCACCGTGGTGCTGAGTTTAATACTCCCAGCACCATGGGGAATGAACTTGTCGAGATAAATGATGGTGCTGGTAATTTATATTCCAGCACCACCATAGTAATTGTAACGCCCGTAAAATTCCTAGCAATTTTATAAGATTTTTTGGCTTGATGATAATGGGCTTTATGTGAGCCTTTTCAAAAATAAAAGAAAATAAGCCAAAAAAGGGTGCAAGGCCTAGGAATTGAACCCCAAACCTTTAGAGATAGCCAAGCCCTATAGATGAACCCACTAACCAAAAGCCCAATAGGATTATATCATTAGAGGAATAAGGGAGATTATGGTTAAGTGTAAGGGAGATTAAGAGACTTTTTAGGTGAATAAATAGGGGGGGATGAGGAGGCATGAGTGAGCAACTTCACTTTCTCCTCTTCTCTTCTTCTTCTCACCGAAATCCTAAAGCTCTCCCTCTCCATTTCCACCCCTTGGCCGAAACTCATCCAAGCAAGAAGCTAGGGCTAGGTTTTGTGTTCCTTAGGTTATCTTCACACTACAAGCAAAGCGAAGGATGTAAGTATCCCTCACCTACATACGAGTAGCTTCGATTGATGTTTGTAAAAGAAATCTATATGTTATATCCGGCCAAGCTATGTTTTAGTTTATCAATGAAGTTGTATGCTATGTTTAGGAAGTAGATGATGATGTTAACATGGAAAAAGGGATTAGGTTAAAAGCTAACCCTAATAGCCACTAAAGCCTATTCGGCCAAGCCATGATTCTAGGTTTCAATGAGTTCTATGCTATGTTTTTTTGTAACTATATGATGATGCTAGGATTTAAAATGGATTAGGTTAAAGGTTAACCCTAAAGACCTACATGGACCATTCGGCCACCCCTAGATCTTGATGATTCAATGAAGTTTAATCCATATTTTTGTAGGCTTATGATGTTGTTGTTATGTTAAAATGAATTAGGTTAAAGGTTAACCCTAATAGCCACCAAGATCCATTCGGCCAAGCCATGTTTTAGGGTTTCAATGAAGTTCTATGCTATGTTTTTGTAACTATATGATGATGTTAGGATTTAAGATGGATTAGGACAAAAGTTAACCCTAATAGCCACCAAGCCACCAAGATCCATTCGGCCAAGCCATGTTTTAGGGTTTCAATGAAGTTCTATGCTATGTTTTTGTAGCTATATGATGATGTTAGGATTTAAGATGGATTAGGACAAAAGTTAACCCTAATAGCCACCAAGCCACCAAGATCCATTCGGCCAAGCCATGTTTTAGGGTTTCAATGAAGTTCTATGCTATGTTTTTGTAGCTATATGATGATATTAGGATTTAAGATGGATTAGGACAAAAGCTAACCCTAATAGCCCCTATGGACTATTCGGCCACCATGAATTTTGGGTGATTAAATGAAGTCTAATTCATGTTCTATATGAAAATGAAGTTGTTGTTATGCTAAATGAATTAGGTTAAAAGATAACCTTAGAAAACCCTATGGACCATTCGGCCATCATGTATTTTGGGGGATTAAATGAAGTTTTAATTCAAGTCTTATGTGCATATGAAGTTGTTGTTAAGTTAAATGAATAGGTTAACATGTGTCTTATGTTGGGTGAATTCATGTTGACTTGTGATATTAAATAATGCTAGATGAAGATAACATGCCTTAGGATAGTGTTTACTTACTTTTGATGTCATGCCTTATGCCATGTCTATGTGTATGCGATGTTTAAAATATGTTACGAAATGGAAAAAGATAAGATTATGAAATGAAACAAAATGATATGTTCACGACATGAATATGACATGATGATGAAATGAAGAATGATATGTTATGAAATGAAGAATGGTATGTTTACGAAATGAAAGATGATATGGTCATGAAGGGGAAGCATGATGTGTTATGAAATGAAGTATGCTATGTTTGCAAAATGAAATAAGCTATGTTATAAAAATAAGCATATAAGTATTTTACCTTTTGCATGGCTTGTACCAAGACCCTAACAAGGTCCAAGAAGGGATGGGCTCCTAAGATGCCCTAGGTCGATGGAATAAGACTCGGGCCTAGGATGGGCTTCTATGTATGATTGCCCCTAGGTCGATGGAATAAGGCTCGGACCTAGTACGGGATGGGCTCCAAGATGCCTTAGGTCGATGGAGTAAGACTCGGGTCTATGATGGGCTTCTACGCTATGACGATTGCCCTAGGTCGATGGACTAAGATCGGGCCTAGTAACCTATTAGGTTCGAGACTTGCTACCTCGGGCCTATTTAGGGATGCGCGCTATGATAATGAAGAAGTGGTACAATGTCGGGCCCAAATATGTTGAGATTTATGTTTACGTACCTATAATATATGTTTTCAAAAGCATCCTGCATATGTTACCTGATTAGATTGTTATGTTCACATGCTATGTTGATATGTTACATATGATGTAGGTTATGTTTGATATGCCATGTTTATGCCACTATGTTACCTATGATGTAGGTTATGTTTGATATGCCATGTTTATGCCACTATGTTACCTATGATGTAGGTATGTTTGATATGTCATGTTTATGCCACTATGTTACATATGATGTATGTTATGTTTGATATGTCATACATATATGTTGTATGTTATGTTGCTATGTTACGTATGTTATATGTTATGTTTAATTAAGTCATATAATTGCATGATATGCTGCTATGTTATAGATGATACATGTTATGCTGCCATGTTATGGATGATACATGTTATGTTTACTCACGTTACTTATGCTACATGTTAAGTTGATTACGCCATGTATGTTACATGTTATATTGCTTATATGTTATGAATGTTACATGTCATGATTAATGTCGATATATGAATTTTGTGAGTAGGACTGGATCTTACTAAGCCTATGTGCTTATAGTTTATCTTTCCTCAGATCTGCAGATAAGGGTAAGGGATGGATAAACTAAAGGGAGCAGCAGGAGGGGCCAAATGTGTGTGGTAGTGGCATGGTGGAGAGGATCCATTAGGTCTATCTATATATGTTTACTTATGATGATGATGTCTATGGATGTCCTTACTTATGTCTCCTTATGACGATGATGTTTATGAACCTGAACTAAGCACTAAGTATCTATATATATGATGCATGCTCTATGTTGATAAGAAGAAGTAAAGAAGAAGTAAGAAGAAGTATCTATACATGTTATGAAGCATACTCTATGTTAAAAAGAAGAAGTATATATATATGTATGTATATATATATGTCAATGCATGTTTACGTTTTAAAAGAAAAAAAAATAGGTATAAAGTCTTCCGCTGTATGAATTAAGAAGTATGTATAAAGTCTTCCGCTGTATGTAATGTATGTATGTACGGTCGCGTCACGCGCCGCCCCTTCCGGATTTTGGGTCCGAAAAGGGCGGACGTGACAGTAATGAGATTCAAACTCCCAGCAACACCTTGGTGCTGGAAATCTAATTCACTAGACCAGAGAGATATAAGTGGTCGACATTAAGGGTGGTGCTGGGATTTGAAACCTCAGCAACACTGTGATCCTGCGAATAAGACTCCCAGCACCATTGACATTGGACTGGTCGAGATAAATGGTGGTGCTGGGAATTTATATCCCAGCACCACCGTGGTAATGGATTAAAACCCTCAGCAACACCATGGTGCTGGGAATGTAATTTCCAGTACCATGTACATATAAGTTGCCGGAATTGTTGGTGGTGCTGGGAACTAAAACCCCAGCAACACAGTGGTTCTGCGTTTAAAAATCCCAATACCAGGGAGATCGAACTAGTCCAGAAAAATGGTGGTGCTGGGATTTTATATCCCAGGATTTTATATCCCAGCACCACCGTGGTAATGGGATTAAAATCCCCAACAACACCATGGTGCTGGGAATGTAATTTTCAGCACCATGTAAATATAAGTTGCCGGAATTGTTGTTGGTGTTGGGAACTAAAACCCAAAGAATACAAATGGTTCTCAAAAATTCCAAAGACCAGGGAGATGAAACTAGTCCAGTAGGTGTTTGGGAATTTATATCCCAGCACCTCCGTGGTAATGGGATTAAAATTCCCAGCAACACCATGGTGTTGGGAATGAAATTTTCAGCACCATGTACATAAAATTTGCCGGAATTGTTGGTGGTGCTGGGAACTAAAACCCCAGCAACATAGTGGTTCTGCGTTTAAAAATACCAGCACCAGGGAGATGGAACTGGTCGAGATAAATGGTGGTGCTGGGAATTAAATTCCCACCACCACCTTATTTCTCGCCTTGACCATTATATGGTGCCGACTTTAATTCACCACCACCGTGTTCTCGGGAGTTAAATTCAAAGACCCGTATTTCTTTCAACAATATATTATATAACACTTATTAAAACTCAAACACAAACAATAAACATATTTACAGTCACTGTTGATCTATGGAAAGCAGTACCATTTACAAATTAGCAAAATTCATTAATTACCACAATGCATTGTCATACTGCCACCTGAACTTTTCTAAAATTACATCAGGAAGAACCCATCCCTTAAAATTGAGACAGAGACATCTATTCTGAATTTGGTCATGTCTGCTTGTTTGAAGTCCATCTTCTCACCATAAAGCAGACATCTCTACGTAGATCACAAAAAGGCACAATCATTATCAGAACATGCAAAGAAAATTTTATATTTCTATTCAAAAGTATAATTTTCACGTTCAAGATTTTCCTTTTAGTACCTTGCCACTTGTTGGGGACAATCATTATATGAAACCCAAGTATCGAAGGGTAATAGGCTTGTAAACATGGATGAATTCTTTACTCCTTAGGTGAATATCCTTTAAATTGGGATACCTATAATTACACGATGACTAAGTTAACATAACTATTCATTAACAGATAACTAAGTTAAATTGATGGAATATCCCTATTTAAAATATTTAACTACTCACCACTGCTTCAAAATCAGCTTTTGATCTTCCACCATATGAAATGGAGTTGTAATGATTGAAACTCATTGCTTTTGTGTCGATACACAACAAGTGAAAGTGAGTTTGATCAGTATTTAGAGGTATAAAAATATATCTAACCTCTCCATCATTCATGTCCGTGTTTATGATTTGTGTTGCGGCAGTCTTCCACGACAATCTTAATGCTGACTGAAATTGGGTGTAGAGGAAAAAATATTTAAACAGTTAGTATAACATCAAATGTCGTGAAAATACAAGATAATTTAACTCCCTTACAATGAACAGGGATGAGCAATACACAGACTTGTTATATGACCTACATGAAGAGGAGGCCCCCCTAAAAAGAATTGAGCAAAATGTATCGATAACCTCCCCATCTGTGAAAACAGATCCATTAACTCCATAATATAAAGAATTCAGAGTTAATGAAAAATGACCTTCCTCCCAAACATAACCTGTTATCGGCCTATAAAAAAATTTAAATCTAAATAAATATTTGCACTTTATAATATTGTAATAAATTTTTTGAATGTAATGGTGGATGTAACTACCATACTTTATTTTTTCTAAACTTTTTAGCAAGTTGGTCACATTAGCATCTTGTTTCTGGTTCTTTGCCGTCTTACACTTTTTCTTGACATACTATAATACAAAAATAATATTAGTTATTTAAATAAAATAACACAAACTGATTTTGGGAAGTATTCTGACTAACCGCAATGACTTCCATTCTCATTTGGTTGAGTTTATCAATTATTGCTTCATCCCTGTCAAGATCTTTTTTATCTTCTTCCAAAATACAGATAGTATCCCTCGCTTGCAATTCATCCATACCAATTTTTTGTTTGCCTTTCTTGTCAAATACTTCTGCTTCTTTTACAGCTTTATCAGGTTGCCCTTCTAATAACTCAACATCAGAAATTTCTGTCTTTTTTCTTTTGCTTTGAGGTACCAATTTTGCCCACAGTGGACTATCAACGGGAGTATCCCTGTAATCATAGCGGGTTCTATCTCGCCGTCTTGTTCTGCTGGCAATTGGTTCCGGTTGAGGTTGAGGGTCAACTTCAGGCTTATTTGGTTCAGCCTCCATACCTTCTCTTCCTATAATTTCCATTAGTTCTTTTACCCTTTCAGTTAGTGCCATGTTTTTCATTCTTAACTCTTTGAGTTGTCTCTGATAAACTAAACACTCATGGCATTCACTAGCTGAGTATTTTTCTTATATAGTTTGTGATGATGATGTCTCTATTGGATGAGGAGTATTTTCAATATAATAGTCAACCTTATCAAACAATATATTTTCACTACGGGTACATACTAGATCAACAATGACCTATCAAAAAATCAACAATTATTTAGATACTTGAAAATGAAAAAGCTAAGTTGTGGTCTTATTTACACATTCAGGAGACTTGCTCCAATAAATTCCTGACTTTGCTAATATGTGAAGGAGTTGTCCTCCACTTATTTATTCGTGGGCCTTCGGTATTGTACGGTCTCTGGATTGGGACATGTTCCAGAAACCAAGCATGCTCATATCGAAAGTGTTACATACATAAATATAAAAGAAAAAATTATTTAGTAAGAAAGAACTTACAGTTAAAAGGCCGACAAATCCCTTTAGGTAAGGAAGTCGCCTATTCTGCGCAACTGTATTAGTATATGAACATATATCTCCAATAGTAGGCAATTGTGGAGTCATAAATTGATGGATGACTTCGACCCAATTGAAACTACCTATGTTGTCAAAATCATCTACAATATCTACAAGACCTATGGGGACCTTATATATAGTAGTACAGAACAACACACAAACAAATATATACAATACATACAACTTACAAAATACCAAAACATCTTCATCTACTTTCTACTCTAGTAGAAAAGGTTTTAAACAAAAACTCTAACCTCGATCTAGTTGGTTCTTTTTTAGAGAATTGAGAATTGAAAAGAGCACCTGATGCATTAGTTGAATTCATAGGAACATAAGCCCCTCTATCTGCAATACCGAGTAAAAGGGACACATCTTTTCTGGTGAAAGCAACTAGCACCGTTGAAAACTTAAAGCTTTGACTTGTCGAATCCCAACTTTGAAATATATTGACCAATATGCCACGGATTTGTGGAATGTCTTGTATATTCAAAAAAACAGCAAATGAGGTTTGTTTAATGATCTCTGTTCTTTCATGTAAACAAACTGACGGACGTTGCTTTCCTTTAGCACTTGGACCTCCAAAAAATTCAATAAAGTGACCTAAAACGCTGATCCATTGCAGTTTCTTTGCACACTCATTATTTCCCTATCAATTTGAAAATACAAAATTTATTCCTTCATTTTGTTATTGTAAAAAACAAATTTCAGATTCGGGAATTCTTTGCAATAATACCGTTAAAAAAACTTTAGGGTTCTATTTATCTAATTCATATACAGATTGAAGAGATCGTCCATTTGTATTTTAATGTTTGAAACCATTCCAAAACCATAACGGAAAAATCATTTTAAACATATGACATACTTCATATTGGACTAAAGCAAGAAATGCGACACATACCTTAGCCGGTGAAGGAGAGGTTGAACCGGATGCTCAACTCATTCTGCAACACAGAATGGTAGAAAAAAAACCAATGAGATGTACGCCTTTCAACGGAAACCCTAAAACCGAGTAAGAAATGGGTAAAACTCTAGTTAAATGAGAGGACGACACCATATTACCTCGAAGCGTCTCGACGAAATTCCAAGAACTCGGAAGCTAACGGAATGAAGCTGGAGGAAAAATGGAGTCTAAGCTTTTCCAAGTTTTTGTGCACTCGAAGATTTCCCGGAAGTTGAAGACACGAAGACGGTAATGTGGTGACTTGTTTGGACGAGACGTTTTGATGACTCGGGATTTGGAAATGTGGCTCGGATGCATGCGAGATCTTTGCATTAAAAACGCTGTTTGGCGGGAGGGGTATTTTGGGAATTAAGCGCGCGATTTGGTAATTCTGAAAGTATAGTGTGCGTTTTGGGCATTTCGAAACTTTATCAGCTGTGTTTGGTAAATTGCCGAATATTGAATCAAGAAGGAAACAACTCGAGAAGTGAGTCGATTGTTGAATCAGAAAAAGACAGTTCGGGAAGTGAGTCAAGTGGTGAATCAAAAGAAAAATGATTCGGGAAAGAAGTTGAGTGTTGAGTCAAGAAGAAAACAGCTCGAAAAGAAGACGGAGTGTCAAGTAGAGAAAAAAATAACTCGGGAGATAGATAGAGTGTTGAGTCAAGAAATAGTTGACTGGAGAAGCTAGTAGAGAACCAAATTAATGAAAAAAATAATAAGTAAGTTACAATGGAACCTCATGAAATATTTCCTTCGTGATTTGTCAGAGTTCATTTATATATATCATCATATTTCAAGACATCTCATGGGCCCTATAAAATATTCCTTACATAATAATTCTTTAACAAACTAACAACATCATCATCTCGATCGTCGTGCATTTCCACATGGATGATCACCCTCGTAGTTAATTATGCAACAACTTGCTCTAAGACATCAAGAGGAGTCGTGGGGAAAAAAGGAGAGGAGATATATATACAAGAAATATAGGAGAAGAAAAGGAGGCTAATTTCATTATTCTTATATTTACTATTTTTCTGCTGTTGATTTTTGTTATTGCTAATACTCACTATTACTCGCTTCTTTCTTTTTTTTCGTACTACAAGCTCTAATTTAGATATTGGAGGATCGTAATCAGAAATTCGACCGACATATGACCTGTGTTAACTTTGGCAGGGAAAAAAAGACAGAAAATTTTATTGTTACGGTGGGAAAGAACGTTTTTCAGTGACTTAAAATCGAGAAAAAACAATCATTGAGGTTGACTTTTCATTTGTCATAATGAAGCAGCCCTAGTGCCATCAGAATCTCTCGAGTCAAAGCATATCGATTTGCGTGGTCCAAGGCAGGATAGATAGATATCGATCGTCATTTTGACATACCTTCTATTTTGTTTCATCTTTTTTATAGAGGAATCGATCCTTGCATTTTGCAATGCAAACAGGGGTGGAATCGGCATTGCTCTCGCTGCTGGAGGGACAGAAGTCAATTCCAAATCTAGCAGTAAGATTTTGCATTTGACTGATCTGGTTACAAAGAAGAAATCTAAATCTACATTAGATATGATTGCTGCGGAGAAACTAAAGAACAAATAATCCATTGCAGCTCTGAACAAACTCTGCAAAGAAAAAAAAAAAAAAAAAGCTCGAAAAAGATGAATCTCACGGGTCCCAAAATTCCACTCCTCCATTTCTCAAAAGCTCACCCAAATGGGCCACAGTCGCGCGTCGATGGCGATTCAATTAGCCTGCATTTGACTGCGCCCTTCCCAGCCAGAGCTTCCTGTCAGGCTCTGCTCATCTTTTGTGCCAAAAAGAGCACATCTTTTAGCAGGCCAATTGCCTGCTCCCTTCCTTTCTAACTGCGCCATGAGATTCACCCCCCGTTCATTTCAAACCAGAAGCGAGAGGATGGCACCGCCTGAACTTTCAGTTCGAATCAAATCATCAGCCACGATTCTGTATTCAAGCCATGGAAGATGGTGCTGAGTTTTTTCGTTGCTTATCAGCCACAGCATCTTTTCTTGGAGCTAAATGCTGCATTGGCTTCTTGTGCACTCGATTCCCTTTGTCCCTTTCCTATCACGCACTGGAGCTGTTTCGCGTCAGTTCAAATCTTTTGCCACGTGAACTGCAGAGAACTAACTCGGAGCAGAGCAATAATGTTGCATAATTTAAGGTCATTTCGTCTCGGGAATGACAATGGACGTTTATTTTACCAGGAATTCCCCTGTTTTTGGCAGGCGGAGTAAGTTTGGCTATACCAATACTGTTAGGGCGTCAGTTGGTTGGTTGTGCATCGTCGAAAGCAGTGCCATTTCTGCGATTTTTATATTGAATTTGTTGGTTTGGTTATAAATTGTTCTGAAATTTACGCACCATAAATATTGCATATAGAATGATTGTTCACAAGATATGACAGAGGGGACCTGCAGTTTAGTGTTGTCCCATTTCTACCTCAAACAAATAATGGTGACGCTGACTAGACAAGATCTAGCGATGAATGTAAACGGGAAAAATGTTTTTTTTTTCCTTCTGCAGCTTATCATGTTCTTCCTGCGCTTTGTACGGGGAAAAAAGGGTAGCTCGTTTAATCATGAGAAACGGAGCCGAGAAGAAGGAATCGCAAGTCGATAATCAATTCACAAAAAATGGGATTTTGCAAGATTACAACAATATTTGATCAGTTATTGTCATGAAAAAGGTAATTTTTTTATGATGAGCTTGGACGGCTCACTCCGGAATGGCGACGAGCACCGGGCGCCAAGTCCGCCGGAGCAGTCGGTACCTCAAGCTACGCGACACAAACCTCGGGACGGCTGCGCCCCTAGCGGCGGCGGTTAAGATATCAAACCCGGACCTCCTCGCCGCGCCGACGGGCTCGTCTCTCGCTCCTTCCCCCGTCGCCGCCACCGGCGGCGGCGGAGAGGCGACGAACAGGTCCGCGAGGGAGTGGCTGAGAAGGGTGCGCTTCTCGGTGGGGCGATCCGGGGGCAGGGGCGGCTTCCCGGGCGACTGCTGCCGGCGGACGGAGCCGCCGCCGCCGCCGAGGAGCCCCAGGAGGGTCCTGCGGCGGCGGAGGCGGAAGGAAGGGGCAGGGCTCCTGGACGGGCTGGCGACGGCTGCCGGCGCGGCGCATTGGGTTGCCAGCTGCTTGAACTTGTGCAGCTTCGCCATTAATGCTTCCGCGTGGCTGTGTCTTCCCCTGCTAACTCTCCGCTTTGTTCTGGTCTTCGCGTAGCTTGGGAGGTGGTTTTGCTTTATGCTGCTGCTTTTCCCTTTATTGCTTCGAAAGCGGGGTTCGAGGGAGGAGAAGGGGGGAGGAGAGGGCGGCCGGTGGCGCGGCTACCGGGGAGACAGTTAGCGAGGGAGGAATGATGAGCGTATGAAGAAGCGGGGTGGGTAGGAATCATGAGATTGGACTGTGCATCTTTCGAGGAAGAAAGGAATTTGGTGTGGGGAAGTTGAGAAAAGAAGCAACGCATCGTAATCCAAAACTCAACCATTTTTCACTTTGCTCCCTAAATATTCAATCTTTTTTCAAAAGCTCCTATCATTTTAGGATTCCTGCTTTAGTCCATTATATATGTATATATATATACATCGATTGAATACGGATAGATGAGTTAATCGTGTCGAGATCATTATAGAAATATAGAATAGAATAGTGAAATCATTAGATCAATCTCCATCGTAAAATTCGTATGAGTTTATAGATGAAGATGTTAAGTTTTATTTGTAAATTTGAAATCACGAGGAAGATTTTAAAAGAATAAAATTATGATGGGTAAATTAAAATTTTCCTTGCAGGCGAGAGCAGCTGTTGGTTTGTTTTCTTCCTTTTTTTTTTTTTTCAATTTTATTTTCTTTTTTGGCATTTCGTGGTCACTAATCGAATTATCTTGTGTTTGGATTGTAGAAAAAAAAAACCACCAATTTATTTTTTTTATTAAAAAACAATTATAATTTTGTGCAATAAAAATTGAAAATGATATTTCATCAACTTTTTTTTCATACTATTGTATTCTAAGAGAGCAATTTCTTGATTATTTAAGGAAAATATAAAAAAAATAGCATTGAGCCGAACCTGTTCATTGTGTATACCCTTTTTTAGAAATAATCTCGGCAATGTTTGATATAATTTTATTCTTTTTTTGGTAATTTTATCATTAAATTATATAGCAACTTAATTGAGGGTCCAAGCCAAGATGGTATCTCCAATGGGCTCCATACGTGTGTGTTCTTTTTTTTTTTTTGGAGACCTTTAAAGTGCCATTTCATGTGAGATAAATAAAAGATCCTATCTTTGTTTTATTATATATATATTCGTGCCTATTTTTTAACATTCGTATATATAGTAAATAAAAAATATATAATATTTTTTTTTACCAAAACAAGTAGCTATGGTCTATTGTTGTCGTCGTTTCGTCAAATTTTGATCGGATCGACATCGGTTCGATCGGACTACGATTGGATTCAAATGAATTATGGTCGCCAGCATCACGGGCGCTAGCTGCCTCAATTCGACCGGATTCCGACCGCGATCCGACTACAATTCTATAAAATTGCAGCTGCCAATGACCGCGACATTAACAGGCGCAATCTGATCGAAATCCGATCGCGATCCAATCGGTACTAGAGATCGGCCTGATCATAGGCATCGCAATCGCAATCCGATTGCGGTCCAATTGACACGAGAGTTCGACCTTATCGTGGTCGGATTCCATAGGATTGCGATCTTCAACGGTCGCAATTCGATCGGATTTTGGTCGCAATCCGATTGGAATATGACCGAGGTTCGGTTGGCTAAACGACAGTGATGACGACGATGACAACTCTGATGGGTCAAGAGTTGAGCTATAACACTCATCGAATAAGAAAGTTACGGATAAAAATACTGTATATTTTCCATTTACTATGTAATCGCACTCAAGTTGTATGACTAATAAATGCACAATATTGTATATAGTGATATGTACTGTATAATCATCAATCGTGCATGCTGGATGCGTCCGGTGCCCTCTCAAAATATCACAGATCATATATATCTATATATATATATATATATATATATTTCTCTTGTACACCATAAATCAGTGTCGACATCCGCGCGTGAGGGATTGTGCACAATACAATGAAAACACTGTGCAAGAGACAAAGCGCAGAGTCAAGGATGGGAGGGCACATAGATTACAGTCAGAAATGGTCGAGCAATTCGGCCGACCGACTGTGAATCGACAATGAAATCACACGGAGAAGAAACACTGTGCAATCACGACGATCAAACAACTGAGAAGTTGTCGTGCATGAGCCGCACATTCGCGGGCACTCAAGATATCAAACTCTCTCTCTCTCTCTCTCTCTCTCTCTCTCTCTCTCTCTATATATATATATATATATATATATATATATATATATATATATAGCGTTGATCTGCTGCGCACCTTATACTGCGTGACTCGTGTGCGACAGCATCTTAACTGTTGGATCAAAATCGCAATTGCACAGTGACGGAAATGCACAGTGTTATTTTAGCACAATTTTCACTGTTATTGTCGCCTATTCACCGTCGGTCGGATTCCGATCGGAAACCGATCGGGATCCAACCGGACTCAGATGCCGACCGGATCACGATTGAATTTCGACCGGATCGCCACCGAATTCTAGCCGAATTGGGGCTGAAATCCGACCTTCCGTCGGCGAGATCGACTCGTCGGTCTTGAGTCTTGCATCAGCGTCTGATCGAGGCGTGAACGACACTCAGCGAGTTGACTCTCTCTCTCTCTCTCTCTCTCTCTCTCTCTCTCTATATATATATATATATATATATATATATATACACACACACACACACACGAAGAAGCTGTCGCGCAGGAAGAGGCACTCAGGATATCAAACTCGTTGGTGCAACAAGTTCCGGATCAATGTTGGTCAAACTCGAATAGGACTCGAGTAGTGTTTTGATATTTGACAATGAGTTTGTCCATTGTTTGACAATATAGTTTGACTATATATTGACCATATGACTAGTGGATGATTAGAATATCTAAAGTCATATGGGGGAGATTATTTGGGAGAGATTGTTGGAGGCTTGGAGCAATCAACTTCAGAAGTGTAAGTTTGGATACTTGACAAAGAAAGTTAAAATATGAATATTTAGCAAGGAAAATTCAAAGACATAGTCTTAACAGCATAAGTCCAAGTGTGTAGATTTAACAACGTAAAGTCCAAGTGAATTTTAGAAATTGGAAAGTCTAATATGAATTTAACAAAGAAAGTCCAAGCATGGTCTTAGCAATTGGAAAGTTCAAGTCATGGGTACTTGGCAATTGAAAGTCCAAGCCATAGATACTTGGCAAGATGAAAGTCCAAGGGTATAGGTTTGGCGGCGTAAAGTCCGAGTATAGGTCTTGACGATGTAAGTCTAAATAGATATTGGTAATATGAATCTTGGTAATGTGAAAGTCCAAGAGTGTAGGTTTGGTGACGTAAAGTCCAAACATGTGTCTTGGCGACGTAAGTCCAAATAAATCTTTGTAAGAAAGTCCAAGGGTGAGATTGGCGACGTAAAGTCCAAGTATAGGTCTTGACAGCTTAAGTCTAAATGTACATTGACAAAGGACTTGGTTAGTATGACATAGTCGATGGAAACACCTGAAGGCTAACGCAAAAGATGAAGAGTCGCGAACTCGAAAGATCCAAGAGGCGTGAGACTGATGGAGATGGCTAGAAAGTTTAGATATATGCTATGAGTGAGTATTAAGTATGAAGGAATCATACTTAGGTTAAACTTTATGTTTGAGATTTACCAGTCGATTAGAGTTATGGACCAGTCGACTGACCTAGCGTTTGACACTCAGGAGCCTAGTTGACTTGTATCAGTCGATTGGGGTCATGATCAGTCGACTGGTCAAGTAGCTGACTGAGTTTCGACTACTCAACTTGTGTTCGGACAGTTGACTAGTCCACGATCGGTAGTAGTGGTAGACAGAACGCGAGAATATCTAGTAGTCAACTAACGATGAACTCTGGATTGTGATCATTAGTAAGGACAATTGATTGCTAAGATACTCGTTGGCTCGAATGTCAACGTGGATTAGTTCGTTGTGAGACAACGACTAGTATATTTTGGCAGTCGACTGCTAAGTGCAAAATCAACCTAATATAAGTTATAAATGAAGCAACTCATGACGGATTTTGACCAAGATTTTTAGGGCGATTTTGTAAGAGAAGTATTGTTGCATTTTAAATCTTCAAGAGCAATTCAAAGCAAACAAACAATCAAGTTTTTTACAAAGTGTTCTTTACTTTTGTTTTTGCTTTTTCCTTATTTTTGATTGCATTTTCTTATATTATTGTTGTAATCATTTTGTATGAGGTTTCTTCACCTCCACTGTCATATTGAGAAGGAAAAATTTGATAGTGGTAGTGTGCATCACTAGAACTCAATTAAAGCTCGCGCCGTGGAATAGGAATCTCATGTTCCGAACTACGTAAAAACCTTAGTACTGTGCGTGTGTTATATTTGTCCTTCATTTATTCTTTATTTTATTTCCGCAATACATTACTAATGATTATAGATTAACATGTCATGATCGAGCGAAGAAATTATAAAATTACTATTTACTCATCTCTAGCGAGACCATCGATTCCTCTGTTAGGGCAATCTCTTGCCGTAATATGGTTTTGATGGTGTAGCAAAGGGTTTAAGTTAGTTTGATATGTTGATTTGATATGTGCGTTGAAGTCGTGCAGGACTTAGTAATTCGCACATGGAGCCATGGCGAGTTTCACATCTCATGACTCGTGCCTTGAGTCGGTGAAGGATAGCTTTGCGGAAGTCGTGCGCTTGGAGCATCCGAGGGACCGCCGGACGAGGAGCTTGGAGTGAAGCCAGAGGAAATAGACTTCGAGGCAAGAGACGCGAAGGAGCATTGCGGTGTCTGATCTTTGCAGGGGCGTGGCGCGAGCGAAGAAGAACGAGCGAGGACTCAGGGATGAGTGGCGATTGTAACCCGGGAAGGGTAGCTCTTAGGTGAGACTTGCCCATTTGGCCAAGTGTCGGATGAGTTTTCGACACGGTCATTGCCATGTCATTGCGATCATTGCTCTGATCGATGGTTCGATCGGTGGTCTAATGTCTGAATCAAGTTGATCGTCATTTCTTTGGCATGGGCGGTCGGTGATGGCTGATCGATCGGCTGCGAGGGCAGCGATCGGGATATCCTTGTCGAATGGCGACCTCGTGGAGGACTCGGTGGTCGACATCGGTCGGTGATGGAGTGTCATTAGTCGGTGATGCGATCTGGCTGGATGATATTCAACGTGGAAAGCGGTCGTTATTGGGCAACGGCTACGGGACCAGTCGACTGATGGGTGCCATCAGTCGACTGCTCCTGTGTCAACGGGAAGAAACCCTCTTCCTCTATAAAAAGGAAGGGGGTAAGGCTTTGGGAGGCTAATGCATATACTCTAATACTCTCCCAAAGTTCCCTAAAGCTTTCCATCCTCTTACCCAAGCTTATTTTCATTATATTTGTAAGAGGAGTGTTGTTGTAAAGAGGTTACCTCCACCTAGCTTTGTGCAAAGGAGAGATCTAGTAGATAGATTGCGGAGTGATTCACCGTGGACGAATCGGACCATGGATTAGCGGCGTAGCCGTGAACCACGTTACATCTCCGTGTTTGTATTGTCTTTGTTTTATTTCTATTTGCTTGTCTTAGTTTATTGCTTCCGCTTGCGCTAACGTTTTCATAGACGAGCAAAATACGACATCCAACGAACGAGGGCTATTCACCCCCCTCTAGCCGGCCATTCGATCCCCAACAAGTGGTATCAGAGCCAAGGAAAGCTTGTCGAGGACTAACCGCCACAACAAACAATTTTCAAAATGGCCGGCTCAAACATCCATCCACCGAAGTTCGACGGCGAATTCTCTTGGTGGAAAAAGAGAATGGAGGTATTCTTCGAAATCGACTTTGAAATCCTTTTAATAATGGAAAACGGTTTCGAGTTGCCCAGGAACGAAAATGGGGAGCCATTGGAGAAATCTAGGTGGAGCAAGAGGCAAAGAGAAGAATACTTGGCAAATTCAAAGGCCAAGCACCACCTATACAATGTCCTCCCTCAACAAAAAGTCAATAGGATAGGAGAGTGTGCTAGCGCCAAGGAAATGTGGGAGAAACTAATAGAAATCCATGAAGGCACATCCGAGGCAAAGCTAGCAAGGAGAGACGTTCTTCGCTCCCAATTGTCCAATATCAAACTTGAAAAGGGAGAGAAGGTAAAATCCCTACACTCTAGATTTAAGGAAATTCTAACCGGTTTAACAAGTGTAGGTGAAAAACTTTCCAACCGGAATATGGTAATGAAGGCCATAGATGCCTTTCCCCAGTCCTCAAGATGGAGTTCCATGGTGGACTCATTTTACATCTCCAAGAACCTAGAAGTGAGCACCTTGGAGGAATTATTCTCAACAATGGAGCTCCACGAAACTAGGCTTGAAGGAATACAAGAAGAGCCTAGAATTCAACCCTCAAGAGGAGTAGCCTTGATGGCAAACAAGGGGAAGAAGAAGATGGAAGTCCCCTCCTCCTCATCCGATGAAGCCTCTACCTCCTCCATGGATAGCACGGAAGAAGCCTACATGGTAAGGAAGGTAAGACGTGCATTTAAGAATCTTAGATTTGATAAATCTCATGATAGGAATAGAAGACCAAGGGGGAAGGTCATATGCTATAATTGCCAAGGAGAGGGACATATAAGGGATAATTGTCCCCTCCTAAACAAGAGCAAGGAAGAAAGGAAGAAGAAAGAAGAAAAGAAGAAGAAGAAGGGAAGTAAAAAGAAGGAAGAGGAGAAGAAGGCAAAAGGAAAAGGGAAGGCCATGACACTCAAAGCCAAGACATGGGATGACCTTGCCTCTTCATCCTCATCCGAAGAAGAATAGCACGTCTACTCCAACCTAGCACTAATGGCTCTCCATGACTCGGATTGCTCCTCCTCCACCGAAAATGAAGAATCAAGCTCAAGTGGAGAGAGCTCAAATGAAGGGGGAGCCTCTACCTCCTCCTCATACGAAGAAGAAGAAGAAGACATGGAAACTATGGTAACGAATGCTTCTCCTAAGAAAATAGTTTCCATAGTTTCTAGCTTAACTAGGGATTTATTTAGAGCTAAGAAGAAGAACAAAAGCATGCTAGATCAAATTAAGGATTTAGAAAATAAACTAGTAAAATCATGCTTAAATGATAATATTTCTTCTAGCCTAAATGATGCATGCTCACATGACTATATGCCTTTGGATGTTAATGATGCATGCATAGAGGAAAATAGGGCATTAAGGGAAAAGGTAGATTATTTAACCAAAGCCCTAGAGAAATTCACAATAGGCTCCAACACCTTGAACATGATTATAAGGAGCCAAAGAGCTAGCTTCAATAAAAAAGGCCTAGGCTACAAGGAAAAGAAAAATGAAAAGGCCTACAAATGCCTAATAATTAGGGGACAAGATAAGAAGAAAGTATTAGCTAGGAAATGGATCCCCAAGGAATACTTAGTGAACCCAATAGGAAAGAACTTATTTTGGGTTCCAAAATCCATCCTTTAGGGTTAGGATAACCCTAGGGTAGTCAACCATATGGAATTGACCTATATCATATTTTGGTTGACTTAGGATGACGGGACAACATTTTTAGAATAGTGTTGGGTGATGATAACGTGCCCATAAATAGATAATATTGCTTAAATCATGATGATTAATGTAATTGATACATATGTTTGAAATCATGATGTATGATTTTAATATTTGGCACGTAATCATGAGAAATAGGTTTGAATCATGCTTTAGGTGATACTTTGTTTATTATCATCATATAATACCTAATGCATGACTATTATTTGATAAATACATGAGTTTCATGATCATAATGTAGAATTCATTCATATATGTCATTATGATCATGTAGATTGTTAGAGTGATACTTAACCATGATAGAATTGCATGAATACAAGGGTTAAGTATATACAGATACCCCCTAGGATGCATCTCACACTCACCATAGGCTACCTTGATTGAAAACTTAGCATGAATGAGATGTTAGGATGATACAAATGTCCACTAATGCCTATGACATTTAGATGGTCATTTAAAGTATCAAAATAGCAATAATAGACCAATCATGGGGAAGACTTATGTTTAATTCATAGACATATTGCCCAAAGATCATGGTTGGATATTTCATATGTTTTCAAAACAATTTCTTACTTTAAAATACATGTATTCATGTTTTGAAACAATTGGATGCAAGACTAGGTGTTAAAATGGATACTCTTATGATCAAAAACCTAGTAGTTTTTAAAGCTTTTGGATTTTTGGCAAATACGTGGAAATATAATGATTTTTCATGAAATCATATTTTTCACTGATAGATATACTTAAAAGAAATGTGTTCCCCAAAATTTCATGATTTTTTGAATTTTCTGGAATTTTTAATGCATTTCTGAAATTCGGTCTGAAAATCAGAAAATCCCGAATTACGTGCGGTGACCGATATCGAACCACGATCGATCAACTTGTGCTATTTTCTTTCTATTAGACTTGATGTCATGTGCTTTTAACTTAGTGATAATCTTTTTGATGGTGTCAAAGGGGGAGAAATGATTATGTTTAAGTTAATTATGATAGGGGGAGAAATTAAGGGGGAGTTGATAGGGGGAGAAATTAAGGGGGAGTTTCATGGATTAAGGGGGAGTTGCATGTTGTTATATCATGTTTTATGTTTACATGCTTTCTTTCCTTTAAAATTCATATCAAATGTTTTTACCTAACTTAAACGGATTGCCACACATCAAAAATGGGGAGATTGTTAGGGCAATCTCTTGCCGTAATATAGTTTTGATGGTGTAGCAAAGGGTTTAAGTTAGTTTGATATGTTGATTTGATATGTGCGTTGAAGTCGTGCAGGACTTAGTAATTCGCACATGGAGTCATGACGAGTTTCACATCTCATGACTCGTGCCTTGAGTTGGTGAAGGATAGCTTTGCGGAAGTCGTGCGCTTGGAGCATCCGAGGGACCGCCGGACGAGGAGCTTGGAGTGAAGCCGGAGGAAGTAGACTTCGAGGCAAGAGACGCGAAGGAGCATTGCAGTCGTCGCTGATCTTTGCGCCGAGGACGTGGCGTGAGCGAAGAGAACTTCGAAGGCGAGGGACTCCGAGGGATGAGAGTGAGCGATTGTAACCCGGGAAGGGTAGCTCTTAGGTGAGACTTGGCCATTTGGCCAAGTGTCGGATGAGTTTTCCCGACACCAGTCGACTGCCATGTCATTGCAGTCGACTGCTCTGAGTCGATGGTTCGATCGACTGGTCTAATGGTCGAATCAGTTGATCACCGATCGCCGGTATCGGCGGATCGATGATTGATCGACCGATCGCTAAGGGATGTCCGATCGATGTCACGCAGAGGCACAGAATGGAGTCGACCTCGTGGAGGACTCGACTGATCGACATCAGTCGACTGATGGGTGTCATCAGTCGACTGATGCCAGTACCGTTGGATGGTATCCAACATGGAAAGCGATCGTTATTGGGCAGCGACTGGACGGTCGATGATGGGTGCCATCGGTCGGCGCTCTGTCAGCGGAAGAAACCCTCTTCCTCTATAAAAAGGAAGGGGGTAAGGCTTTGGGAGGCTAATGCATATACTCTAATACTCTCCCAAAGTTTCTTAAAGCTTTTCATCCTCTTACCCAAGCTTATTTTCATTATATTTGTAAGAGGAGTGTTGTTGTAAAGAGGTTACCTCCACCTAGCTTTGTGCAAAGGAGAGATCTAGTGGATAGATTGCGGAGTGATTCACCGTGGACGAATCGGACCGTGGATTAGCGGCGTAGCCGTGAACCACGTTACATCTCCGTGTTTGTATTGTCTTTATTTTATTTCTATTTGCTTGTCTTAATTTATTGCTTCCGCTTGCGCTAACGTTTTTATAGACGAGCAAAATACGACATCCAACGAACGAGGGCTATTCACCCCCCTCTAACCGGCTATTCGATCCCCAACATCCTCTACATATTCTAGGCACACATAGTGCATGCCCAAGATATCCGTTCTTATACCATCACAATTCATATATATAAGATTATGATATTCTAGATACATACTATACACGTTTAAGATATCATGACTCATATATAAAAGGTTATGATATTCTAGGTATATATTGTGTGCACTTAAGAAGTACAACTATATATCTATATATATATATATAGAAAAATATTATGTTATATAATTTATTTGTGAATATTTTTATTATTCATCGTCCGATGGAGTGCGTGCTATAATTTAATCGTTGAATTTTAGAAAATTAAAAATACTCACGAATATAGAGGTAAACCATCTTTTCTTATGACACCACTTCTTGCCTCCACGATCATGCTCACCGTCCATCAGAGATTTGCCCAGAAAGAGAGGAAGGGAAGTGAGGACTTTGATAGAAGGGGCAAGAGCTCTGACAAGGCTGTAACTTTCAAAAGGCCAAAGAGGCAACCGCCTCATTGCCCGACTTAGAAAGGGGCCTATAGAATTTTTTTTTAAAAACTTAATAGTAATTTTTAAAATATTATAGAGTTTTTTATAATATTATAAAAAAATAATTAAAGTACATAATAAACCTGTTCACTTTCACAATTGATTAAAAAACTTTCATTTTTTATGAAAAAAATATTTTAAAGGGTTTAATCATAATTTTTAAAATATTGTGAGGTTTTTTTTATAATATTATAAAAAAATTAAAAGGTACGGACTGACCTCTTCCTCCCCTTTATACTTCGCAATATCTTCTTTCCGTCGACCTCTTTAATTTTTCTTTCTATTTTTAATCTTAAAATTCTTATTAAATTCTAATCCATCTCCCTAACAAATTTTATCATAAATAAATCATTGTGATGATCGTCACCGCCATTGCTTATCGTTGTGATTATAATCGATTGCTAATCATTGAGGATTTGAGGTGGAGTTAATCTTGAATAATAATTTATTTTATAGAAGAAATATATCTTTGTTAGTTATGTTATTTTTAATCCTAATTCCTAAAAATATGTTTTGCATTTAAATAATTCAAATAGAATCGATATTCTTAATCTAATTCTTAAAAATATATACATTCAACTTTCTCAATTTTAAGTAGAATACTTCATCCGTATCATTCTACTAATAAATAAATTTTTTTGATAGCTAAATTTAACTTTAGAATTTGTAGAACATTAGTCATTTAATAAAAAAAATTGACCGAGTGACTTGTTTGATTTCAACGAATTAAATATAAGAGAGAAATTGAAAGTCAATGACATGATTTATAAGTATATTTAATTTTAAAGAGCACTTGAAAATGATTTTATAAATATTATATCGAGCAAATTATCATGATTAATTTTAAATTGTTCTTTTTTTATTATCATAAAGCTATTATTATTTTATAATGCAATGTGCATTTAAGGACTAATGTTGTTTTATACACAAACGATTTTTAATTTATTTTTTTACAAAAATATATTAGCAAGAGCCAAAATTGAATTTATTTGATTTTAAGAAATGATATTTTATTTTTGTTTTTAATAATTTAAATATATAAGAGACAAAGGAAAGGAAAAAAAGTCTATGAAAGCTAAACGACTAATATTTATATAATTATTTTAAATATTTATTAATTTTTTATTTGTATAATATATTATTTTTTATTTATTATATTTGTTATTTATAAATTAAATTTTATAGTAATTTATCATAATAAAAGAGTCTATTTTTTTATTATTTATTTCAGGTCCTGTCTAATACAAGTACGGCTCCGAGCTTCGACAGTTCTTGGCCGGCTCTACATCGTAAAATTATAGTTGAAATATCGACGAACTTCTGATTCGTATTATGTTTGACAGGATATACGATTGTGAAAAATTTATCCTCTTCTAAAAATTCGGCGAAAGAGGCAACGACAGAAGATGCTCAGAACGTAGGAGGAAGAAACTGCTCACTCCCCTCCAATCGCCCCTGGTTTTAATGGAACCCTTGCTATCGTTGATGCGCTACTTCAATAAGTTTGCTTTGTGCCGTGTTCGGTGCGTTTTATTTGTGCTCTTATTTATAGGCTAACATTTATGGCTCGTGGGTTTGTTAGTTTCATCGAGAATCAGAGATTTCATGCAGCATTTCATCTTTGTCGAGCTTTGCTGACTAAGTTGTGGTGACTAATCTCAAGATCACTTCAAAGACATCATCCAGATTGACAACTGAAATCCCCCCACTCGGAAGGTACATCATCAAAACAACTCACAGCACCTGTTCAAGCAGAGGCCCTCACACACACACACGCAAATTAATTAGATATATATCATGCTTCTTCGTATTTACTACTTTATCAACATGCTGGGATCGGAACGCCGCATGACTTGGAAACTTTCTTGCTGTTGTCGGAGTTTATGTAGCCTCTCAGGTTGGGATTCTGCTTGTACTGGCAGAAGCACGGCCGCTGCTCCTTGAGCTTGCTGCAGCAGGCGGCGGTGGGCGGCGCTGACGTCAGTATTGCTCCTGCGCATGAGCTCAGTTCCATCGGGTTGCAAGTCACCGGCGACGCGGCCCGCGCAGGACCCAGGAGGACTGGAGCAACGATGAAGAGGGTGAGGATTGCTGGCAGTTTCATCGTGCCTGCCTGGTGAAGGATGGGAGAATCGTCAAGGAAGAGCAGCAAGGTTTATAGGGAGCAAGGAGCCATTGCATGTGAACGATGGGACATAAAGTCTGGCTATTAGGAAAGCAATCTTTATACAGGACATATCCATCTCCCTCCCTTCCTGTGCAGCCTGCGCTTGAACAGCATGCATGCTCCTTGCCACACCATTCAGACATCGTCCCCATCTGTACTCATCTGGTTAGCGTGGAAGCATGGGGAGCTTGATCATGACCCTCGTGACGTGCTGTAGATTTTGCTCGGGCATTCGAGTTCCACCCTCATCGATCGAACACGCAAGGTCAGTTTCTTTGCTCCGCTGCCATGAATAGCTGGTGCTGGGGGCTTTGGATACTTCTTTGATGACACATTGTGAGGGGGAGGACAAAGTGCACATGCACGGTGACCTGATCAAAAGCCATGTATTCCACCTGCGCCTAAATGTGCGTGATTGCAGGAGAGGTGGCACTCAGTGCAAAGGACAGTGCAGTGCATCATTGGGAGAGACGCAGAATGCGACGCATGCTTTGCTCGGCCGCTGGTGGACGCTTCCTGTCGTCGAGATGTGGGAAGAGATTCTGGGTTAATGCCTATTTAAAGTTTTAATTAGTTTTTCTTTTTGGCTTATGGTTAAACTAATTTTGTGATTACTCGCGGAATGGCCGGTTAGTATTTGTTATTAATCATGTTAAAATGCGTTGACTTCTTTAATAAGGATCGTGATAAGGACTGATACTGACTCATAATCCACATGTTTATATCTCGATCGACATAGACAGATTCATATATCGACAGATTTATATTTCCATATATTTATATTTTCACAGATTTATATCTTCATAGATTTATATCCTGATAGACTTGTATCTCGGTTGACATATGACATGCTCATATCTCGACAATCGTTAAAGTCAAAATGTCTAACGAGACATAATGTGCTGAGGCATCACTCGACAAACAGACATCCCTCCATGTCTATGTTAAGGGGACACATTCGTCGCATTAATAAAGTCACATCTCCTATCAACTACGCGAGCAACATTAATTACGCTCTATGCGTCTGCCGTATTTATGAAGATAATGTCCTCTATTATTTTCTAAATATGATAAACCATCACCTTAAAGAGTCTATATCCCCATATCTCCCGTACAATTCTGCAGGGATTGGTTTGTCTATATAAAGGTAATTTAAAAAGTTCAGAGGAGATTCGAACTCTGTAATCCATTTCTCTTTACATGGCATCTCTTGCTCCTTTTTTGGTTGATCTTTAATTTGAGTGTCGGAGGAGCGTCATTGAGATCTCTCTCAGTGCCCTTAATGATATTTCTTTTTCAGATTTCCTTCTCTCGTCTGTCCGAGATACGTCGATCGATCCCGCCCGAGACGAGCTGTTGATCCAATCAAGTCAGTGGACTATCCGCTTCACCAAGTGCCGAGCCATCCTCGTTGGTGGGAAATCCCCCACATCCGTGTCTCAGTCGAAACAAACTGAATCCCAATATTACTGGGACGAATCTAAGTTGGGTCTATTGTAGGATAGTTTACTGTATATGGGTTTGGACTTTTGGTGACCAATATGAATAGTTATATCCAAACTGAGTTCGGTTATAATGGTTCCGAAAATGTGGTTTGAATCAATCTCAAATCGTTCTTGTTTCCCTTTTCCTGTAAATTTAATCCGTAAAATCCCTTTCAAAATCTCTAACCAAAAAAATTATATATATATAAAAAAAATCAATAGAAAAATTGTGAGGAATCCTTGATGTACGCGAGAGGCAGGGCATGAGAAGCAGGTGTGGCTGTGATTCTTCTTCGTGTAGAAGAGCGAGCCTCTTATGCATGACCGCGCGCTATCCAACAAAGCTTTCTCCTTCGCTCTTTCGCACTCTGCCGCGATGATTTCCCCGATGAACAGTAGGGTCTCGTATCACATCCTCTTGTCTAGGCACCAAGAAGCTGCTCGATGACCACGTTCTCATCCCCCCATCATCGCAGGCCGGAGAGCGGGCCGATCAGATAAGGCTTCTCCTTCTTCAGATGGATGAACCATCGCAGCCTGAAGCCGTTGGTTCAGTGAAAGCGGCCATTAGTTTGTACGGAGAAAGGATTCGTAGCAGGAAGCAGGAGAAGCTCGGCAGCCAGATTTTTCCGCAAGAGGTACTTGCTCGTGCAATCTTTGATGAACTCGTTGCCATTTGACATGCTGATTTCTGTAACTTAATTGAGTTCTGTTTCTAAGGATTTGCCTTCCAAAACCAAGGAACTCCTCCAAGCGAAAGCGAACATTGGCAGGCTCAATGATGTCAAGAGCTCTGCGGAAAGAGAGAAAGTCAGGGCGGAGTCCGAATTGCTCCGCGTTAGAAATGTGGCAAAGGCGCTGGCCTCCAAGATCGAGGAGTCGAATGCCCGGAGATCGGAGGTGCAGTCGGTATCAAAATCTGCGAGAGTTGGGGAGGATCTTCAGTATTCCAGAGTGATGCAGGAGCTGGGCCAAGCGAAGAGAGAGCTGAGCAGACTCAAGCTCGATGTGGCTTCAGCATTAGAGGCGAAGGCAAAAGCAGAGAAGGAGATTGAAGCTTCCAGCTCCAAGGCTGCAAGTTATTCGCGCTCCGTCGCGGAGTTACGAAGGAAGATAGATGAGGCTGACGAAGAGCATGTGCTGGTCGAGCTCGCGCGGATTGAGGCCGAGAAAGAACGTCGAGAGATCGAGGAACGGAGAAGGACTGAAGCTGATACGTTCGCTAAGGAAATTGAAACTGCCAAGGAGAGAATTGAGGAGCTCCGAAGGGAGCTCCATAGGTCGAAGGAGCTCGAAGTGAAGCTCAAAGTCACTAACTCAGATGTGAATGTGTTGCAAGGGGAGATGGAATTGGTTCGTGCCATGGAGGGGAACTACCGAGCAGAGTCTCTAGCCAAATCCAACAAGGGAAGAGAACAGGATTCTGCACTCCAATCCGCCGAAGCTGAATTGAAGGCAGCCAAACAAGAATTAGCTTCCATCAAGGAAGAGAGTTTTCAGTTCATGGTCTCAATGGATACTACAAGAAAGGAACTGAGCCACATCTCTGAAGAGATGAACAAGCTCAGGAGGCTAGAAAAGAAAGCTGAGATCAACATCCAGCACCTCAATTTGAAGCTCGCAAAAGCAAAATCCTTGCTGGAAGCTGCAACAATGGCCGACGAAAGGTCGAAATCCATCGTTACCAACCTGTCTTTTGCCCTCCAGCAAATGCAAACAGAAACCGAGGCCGCAAATGAGGAAAAGCAGCAGACTGATGAAGAGATCAAGACCATCAGCGATGAAATTGGCAAAGCAGAATCGGATGTCGACTCGGCTTTGGAGAAACTGCAGGCGGCCATGCGGGAGCTCGAAGCTGTGAAAACTTCTGAAGCGAAGGCACTCGAGAAGCTGAGGGATGTAGTTCGCAAAGCGATGAGAAGTAGAGCTGTGTGGATTCCAATGTTTTCGACCATGACCATCTCAAAGAGTGAGTTCGAGTATTTGAATCAGCGAGCGACTGCGGCCCAGGAAGTCGCAGCTAAGAAAGTGGAGGCTGCTCGTGCATGGGTGGAAGCGTTGGCAGCTCGAGAGAAGGAGATACTGCTGAAGACTGAGGCCATCGAGCGGGACATCACAGAGTCCAGAAGCGAGGAAGTGATGGAGCATTTCGACAAGGAGAGATCAACACTCCCTCAGGAGACAACGGAACGAGAAATGGAAGAACTGAGAGAGAACGAAGAAGAGGACAACGGCGGCCATATGCAGCAGAGTGCCGCGGAGAAACCGAGAAAATCCATCAGAGAGTTTTCAGCGGCGGCATCATCGAGGAGGAGTAAGGCGACGAGGCTTTCGACCTCATCTGCAGCTCGAAATGCCAGGTCGCCGTCGTTTACTATGAAGAGGAAAAAGGTCATTCCCAATTTGTTCAAGCTTCTCGGCGATCAGAAGAACAGAAAGCACAAGTGATCTGCACACTCGTGCTCAAGAACATCTGATGGCTTTCTGGTAATCTCGAATCTGTGGCGATTTCTTCTGCTGCTTTGTTTTCGTTTTTGCACAAACAGCGTCCACATTTTGTGGAACGTAGAAAGAAAAGCAGAGCCCTCCCGACAAATTCAGACAAATTCAGATGGACAACGCAGTTATGTTAAAATTTGAAAGGACAATAAATCAATTTTTAAAGGTGACGATCGATTTCGATATTTCTATTTCTATTAACCATTGAGATTTGATTTACTCCTCATGCGTAGGGACAACGATAGGCTATAATACGGTTATATTTTTAGAAAAAAAAATAGGGTAAATAACGCGGACAGTTGGTCTGTTTCTCTATTTATGTTTAAGAACTAACAGGATATATAGGAAAATGATATGATGAGTAACGTATGTCGTGTCTGTGCGCTCTAAGTGAGATCTACGTCGGAATCCAGCATCGTTGCCACATCATTCGGCCACCTCTGGCCGTTAGATCGGGCGCGATTAAAGCGCAACTCGCCGACGGTCCGACGGGATCGAATTTCGATCGGTTAGCGTCCGGAAGCCGACGCTAAACAATCGAAAATTACCAAATTACACGGTCAACAGTGGCGCTGACACCATGATCGGATCGGATTTCAATTGAATTGCGATCTGAATCCGACGCCGGATGGGCTGGCGTCGGCTACCAGTCTATTGCCGGATTTCGGCCCGATCACGGTCGAAATTGAGCGCTCGATTTCGGTCGCCATTCGGTCGGCCGACGATCGAATCGCGACCGACCGAGTATAGCGGACGGACCGATGTCGGTTGTCGATCCGTTCGCCACCGTATTCCGACTGCGATTCGACCGAAATTCGATCCGATCGCGGTCGGCAATGGGTGCGCTACTGCCGACCGCGATCTTTGGTAATTTCCGATCGTTTAGCATTGGATTCCGAATGCTAATCGACCGGGAAACTCGCCCCGTCGGACCGTCGACGAATTTTACGTCGATCGCGTCCGATCCGACGGCCAAAGGTGGCCGGATAGTGCGGCAGCGACGCAGGCACCACGTGTGGGTCTCGTGTGAAGCGCACGGATGCTCAACATAAGGTACGTAGTGTATCTGCTTTATATATATATATAGTTTCAACTATATTTTTTAAAAAATTCTCAGCATAATATTCTCCTGCGCGCCTGAACCGTTCGCGCCCGTCCGCGACACGATGACCCATTGCCACTGTCGTCGTCGCCGTCGCACCGTCCTGCAACCTCCGACCGTTGGACCTAGCGCGATCGACGCACACCTAGCCGGCAGTCCGACGGGGCTCGGGTGGCGTCGGATTCCTACCACGATTCAGTCGGAATCCGACGATTTCGCGACCGACAGTTTCGCGGCCACTGTCGGCCGCGAAATCGTCGGATTCCGACCGAATCACGGTCAGAATTTGGCATCGCTCGAGCCCCACCGGATCGCCGGACGACGCGATGACGACGGCGACAGTGGCGGTGGGTCGCCATGTCGCGGACGGTTCGAGTGCGTATTTGATCAATATATTGTCTATTTTAAAATTCTAGCTTTCTTCTCGATGATTTTTTTATGTAAATCTTTAACTTGTTTGACTAATGGACTCATTGGTCGTCTTAGGTGATTCATTTTAAGAATTTAATTCAGACCAATAGAGTGTTCTAAGTTAAACACGTTGATAATTAAAATCCAATATAAACGCTAATGGCGTGGTGGCTAAGACACGATAAAATTTACGAATAATATAAAGATTGATTTCGGATGAGATTTAAAGTTCTTTGTTGAATTTAGATGACCCCCACGAATCTTGACCACCACATCAAAATCCATAAAATCCTCCGTAATTTACTTTTCTCACAATGATTGTGAGATAGGACAGTAGGAGCTTCTAAGTTGGCAGATTATAATCTTTTGCGAAAAAGAAACATGATGAGTTCCCACAGACAGACAGTTGGATAGAGCAGCATAACAGTTATTGTATTAGACAAGGGTCGAATTTCGATGTGGATTTAAAACTTTCATTTGGATTTAGAAGTCCTCCGTTATTCTGGTCAACGGTTCAAGGAATATAGTCTCCTCATGATTTACCTCCGTATTGACTATCGAATCAATTGATATATAAGAATGCTGGAGCGGACGAATCACCTTTTGCTGCAAAAGAAACATGCTCACTCTAATACATTTGTCTTAATGAATAGAAGTGATGTTTGTCATGTCGATTATGTCCTTCACTGTGCTTGTCGTTCCACCAAGATTAATGGTCATTCTTGATTTATTTTTTTTTATATTTATAAGATCGAATTGATAATTCTAATTTTTTACAATAAGTAATGTTTGTCGCATCAAATCTTGGAATTAATATTTTACTGATGTAAAATATTTTATTCGATTTTTGACCAAAGTGCAAAGGAATCGCTATACCAAACAAAATCTTTCTTAATTTATTATTTATTTTTTATTAAATCGGGTGGTTATCATGTTAATAGATAGAAGTAAATTACTCTTAAGATATCGGGGAGCCAAATTAATATTTAAGAAACTACGCTCTAGGGAGGAAGATACTCCAGAGATCGCCGAACACAATAATATTAGTGAAACTTGAGCCTTAATAGGCAAATGTTCTATCGAATAATTGGGTGTTTAGAGATATAAATATGATATCTCCCTTGTGCAAAGTTTGCCTTTTAGTAAATTTGATATAAAAGAATTACTAAATTTTAAGCTTATTATTCGGTAAAATCCCGTGTGTATAGAATATGTTGTATAGAAATTTTCTAATTAAGATAAATGTCTTGTCTTGAAGTTGTCTTAGATGTGGATTAATAAAATTTATTATTTTAGTGTAAATTTATTATGTATTTAATTTGATCTTAAATTTATTTAATCAAGTCTGCAATATAATGCATAAATAAAAGAAATTATTATTGGATCATAATTAGTGAGTATTTCATCATTTATAATTATGCATATATTGAAATCTTCCTTAGTCAAAAATTGATAACATCATTAATTATGCGAACACATATTATACTCTTGGATTTATTTAAGCATTTGGTTCTCACTGAATGAAAGCATAGAAATATTGAAAATTAACATGTGAATGCTAGTTACGAGTAACTAGCTCATTAGTTTGACTTGTCATGAGATTTCATATGATTTTTTATATCAATGAATATATTATTCCATCTCGGATGTAAGTTTCCTTAGACTTGAGGTATTCAAGTCATCTTGATCACGAAGTCTTATACTTTCAAATTTTAGCATGCATGCATCCCTAAAAAGATGTACTTCTACGATGATTGAGTATAAGATGAAGTGTCCGAACGTATTTGAATATAATCATAGAGGATTCACCACTCATATTAAATGAGATTTATATCATATGACTCATTGTCAGAATTGTTACTCAGAATTTTTTAGCTAAAACAAATATATCAAGAAGATGGTCTTCTTGGATATGTGTTTGAATAATTTGAATCTACCAGACAAGGAATTCAACTTGGATTAGGTGAGATGTAGTCAGTCTAGTAGGGATAACACAAAGATCATATCTTGAATCAAGTGGGTATAAGATGAGTGACATGAATAGAGGCACTAATAACTAAAGTTACTGAAGGATTCAGAATAGTTTTATAGTCAACTATGACTTTTCGATCGACTCATATAGTTAATTATGACTCATTTCCTATTCATAATTAATAGTTAATTATGAATGAGTCATATAGTTGAGAACCAATAAGGTCACACGTAATACGATTTCTCGAGAGACGTAAAATAAGTAAGTTTGAGAATGTGATTCTCATAAAAAGATGAGGTTATATCGGATTTGACCAGTCAAAAAGGACATGAAACAGGAGTGGCAGAGCTTACATTAGTCGTACTAGGACAGCAAGATTGTGCCACACTCTGCCGGAGCAAAACAGATATGACAAAAACCTAGCACAATCGTGTCACACTCTATGGAGGTGACACATGCGCTCATGGGACACAGTTGTGTCCGACTTGACTCAACCGTGCTAGAGCACTCCATGGTCAGGGCATGGAGTGCTTCATAGCCGTGGACCTTACAACATGGCTGTATCGTTTGCAATAAGGTCGTGCCATGTGCAACATTTTGACTCTTACCCCTTTAAGTTCATGAGGAAGATAAAATGAAGGGGTATGAAAATTCATCAAATCTGTCTTTTCGAGAGTGTGACTTTTGAGAAACCTCCTTTTCTCTCGAACTCTAGTTTTATCTTTGCGGTTGGCTAGCATCAAACAGAGATAAAGATTTTTTGCTTTTGAAGTTGACTCGGTGAGATTTCGGTGTGGATACTTGTATAGATCAGTTTTGCTAGGTTTGCTAATTGATTTCTATAGATTCTTTGAATGAAAAAGGTACAAATTCTAAAAACATTTCTTAGGATCTTTGTCAAAAACCAGTGATCCGGACCAAGATCTTTGGGCTGTACATGTTTTATTCGTATTCCGTTGTGCATGCATCACGAGGATTTTTAACAATATATATACAGAGAGAGTAAAAGTTAAGAGAGAGCTAAAATGAATACTTGACCGAATTCCTTCACCATTCAAGTTAGATTTTATTGGGAAAAAAAATAGAGCAAAAATAAAGAGTAAAATATTTAATTGTCCGCTCCTGTAAAAGTTGAGAATTTATCCAATTAGTAGTCCTCTGTCATCTAGCCTAAGACACTGATGAGAGTAAGATAAATGGAGGGAGGGGACAAAGTTCTTTAACACGGTGACAAGACAGGGAGAGGTTCATCTGAAACCAAAGAGATTTTAGACCCCTCATTCGGCATCAAACCCAGCCCATTCTGCAAGCAACATCCTGCCTTATCATCGCGCCGTCCCCGCGGAGACATCGTCTGCTCATCCTGCATTGACCATTTGATCTTCAATCGACTCAACAATCAAATTATTTAAATCAAATTCATTTTTTATTAGCATCAGGTATTTGGATTTTCGATCCAACTAATCCTAAAAATGATTGACTCTGCTCGCATATTTCTAGTGAGACACTAAGTAATTCTTAGATGAGATATGCTTCATCGATCATCAAAATAAATCGGGAAATATTTGTGTGAACAATCTTAATAAGCTAGAGTGTACTCTTACTTTATTACTCTATTTAGAGAAAAATCTTATAAATACATCATAAATAAAAATTGAAATATAAAAGTCTGAATGTTCTATCATTGCATTGTGATCCTGAAGCAAAGTTGGTCTTCAGTATTTTAGGAAGCCATTTTATAAATAAAAAAATGTTTTCCAATAAAAATTGGACTCCTCTTATATATTTTGAAAAAATTTCTCTTAAGTTTTAGACGAAGGCCCCATTGTCAGCTTTGTCCTGAAGACTATTTAGATCGAATTCTATTGAACTATGATCAAATGAATTCAATAATCAATATGGATTAGGTCTTTTTCCTGTGTCACCTCCATATCATATATCATGTAATTTTTAGTACCCTTTGTAAATATTATTACATATATAGACGGAGATTAAATTTTGACATGATAAAATTTGTATCGGAATTTAGAAGTTTTCCGTTATCTTTTTTAATCATTGTTGAAGAATCGATGGTAAAGGAATGTTATCGTCTTTTGCTATGGATCATGTAATTTTCCTTTTAAAAATATTATTTTGCGTCGAAAGTAATTCGTACAATGAATAAAAAAAAAACAATTTTTACGCGGAAGCAAGGAGCCAAATAACTGAAGGAGTTGAAAGAACGGAGAGAATGAGAAAACGAGCGCCATTCGAATTGTTTTCTTTTTGGTCCCGTGGCAGAATGGAGCAGCGGTGTCAGTGTCACGCTTACCCAGCACGGATCCTGCTCAGTTTGGGGATCTTCGCGAGGTCCACCAGAGAGAAAGAGAGGCAGGGACACCGGACACCTCCTCCTCCTCTCCATTCCGACCACACATGACAAGGAGTTGTCGCTGTCTCTCCGGCGCCCATCGCATATAATTGATCTGTGTTTCTCGTCTCCCACCACCGCCACTGTCCACCCCCACCACCCACCCACCCACCCGATGCCACATAGTGCCGCTGCTCTTCTTCATCGCTGCAGACGTAGTGGTGAGATCGAAAAGGACGGGACCCTGAAGCGTCCCATCGCGCCAGGGGGGGGGGCTCTGGCCGCTGCTAGTAGTAGCCGACAGAGAAATGAGACGGCAGCAGTGAGCGATGAGGAGGAGGGAGGGAGGGAGAGAGAGAGAGAGAGGAAGAGGAGTTTTTAACTTTCCAATTTCCATGCCATGCCATGCCAGGCCACTTCACATGCATTGATCCATCCATCTGGGACTGAGGGCCTCCATGCGACCTGTCCCTTTCCCTGCGCTGCTGGCTGGCTGCTGCCGCCCTTCCAAACTCCCCATGACTCCGGGCGGTGACAATTCAACTTTTGTCCCTTCGCTTTTAATGGTAAAATTAATTGCTCCGGGCACCACTCAATTCACCCACCACCACCACCTAACACCGACTGGCCCCTTTCCCCCCTTCCTCGAAAAAAAGCTGCTCTCTCTTGTTTTTCTGTGCATCTGCGGCTTATTGTGGGAGTTAATTATTTGACGATGAGGGACATGACCGATATCATGGTGTTGATCGCGCAGAGATAGGTGTCGGCGATGGATTCCGTTGGGCAAAACAGGAAGACAGAATTAATAAAGTATGGTTTTTTATTGTTAATCGTCGGCGTCAACTACTTTATGTTACATGCTAAAGGAAGTTGGAGAACGGAGAAGCGGTCACGACGACCACCGCCCGTCGCCGCCGGCGATTGTCTGGATCAACGAGAGGAGCTTGGCCTGCTTGCGCGCCCAGGCTTCTGCAATTTCCATCTCCTCTGCCTCCGCCTCCGTCCTCAAGTGCCCCATTCTCTCCCTCCACTCCGCGTCCGCCCTCTCCAGCCACGTCTTCTCCTCCTCCCTCAGTCGCCGAATCCGCTCCTCCACGTCCTCCACCTTCTCCCTCTTCCTCCGCGCCTTCTCCGTCTCCATTTGCTGCTCCAGCCGGCTCAGCCGCCACGCCGCATCCTTCCGGTGCTGCGCCCAGGCGCGCCGCCCCTCCTCCACCTCCTCGCACAGCCTCGCGACGAGAGGCAGCTGGTGCGGCGCGAGCTCCGGCGCCGGAGGCGGCGAGATCGAGAGCGAGAGTGCCACTGACGGCGCCGCCGCAGCGGACGAGCTGGAGGGAGAGGGGTCGGTGCAGGGCATATTGAGCGCGTGCTTCTCGGCGAAGGTGTGGAGGATGTGCTCGTACGCGCTAGGAGAGGCGGCGGCGACAGCGGCGGCGGCGGCGGCGGAAACAGAGGGTGGGAAGGCGAAGGGGGAGGAGGTAGAGGAGAAAGAAGAGGAGGAGGAGGAGTGGTGGTTGGTATTGAGCTTGAGCTGCTTCTCCTTGAAGACTTCCCACCACTTGCCGAGCCGCTTGGGGGTGCGGCCGGGGAGGTGGGCGGCGATGGCCTTCCACTTGTTGCCGTACCGTGCCTGGAGGGAGATGAGGAGGGACTGCTCGTCGGGGGAGAGCGAGCCCTTCTTGAGGCCCGGCCGTAGGTAGTTCCTCCAGCGCTCGTGGCACGACTTGGGGTCGCGGTGGAGCGGGCGCCCCATGCGCTCCGACACCATCGCCCACTCCTTCGCCCCGTACTGCTTCACGTACTCCCGCAGGAGCGCGTCCTCCTCCGGCTGCCACCGCTGCCGCTCCCTCATCATCCCATCGAACTGAGAGGCAGTGCCGCGGGTCGACGAGTTAAAAGACTGATCAATTCAGGGGAGAACGCGACATGGAGGAAAAACTGCATGCATCAGCAGTGTCTCTTCTCTGTCACACGCAGAGAGAGAGAGAGAGAGAGGTGGAGGTGAAGGAGAGGGGGGCAGGGTAAGAGATGTGGTTTTGGGGTGGATGTGTCGCGGTCTCTCTGGTCACATGATGTTTCGTAGCATTGAATGAGTGGGGGACTGCTCATGTTCTGCCGCTCTGCCGCTGCTGCTCCCTTCCTTTTCTGGTCCATCATATGCACCATCCATTATACAAAAGCACCGCCATGCAGTGCCCCGGCCATTTTATATTCTGCTACATTATATAAAACTCCCAACTTCTCCCTGCGGCGGACCTCCCTGTCTTCTGGAGAATTTGGTAGCTAGCTCATCGGCATCTTCGATGGCCAAGCCATATTTACTCGGCGTCTCAGTAAAGGGCATATGGCTGATGGCTTTCTTTCCTGATCAAAATGGATCGATCATGTTGCTTAGCTCGATGTATTTGGGGATGCCTTCTTCGTTGTGGAAGATCTAAATTTAAGCTCAACTCCCTATCTAACTCACGCTTGGATTTGCTGTATCGACTTCCAAATTAAATGTGCCTCCATTCGCGATTGAAACTATGACTGACAAGCAGTTAACAAGCAGAAGGACTCGATCATGCTGTGGGCTGTCTCATAAGACGAGGCCAAAACACAATAACTCTAATGCTCGATTTGGCCTTGCCATGTGTCGAATTTTAATCGAATAAGCCTGCAGCTGGACCTTGTCTCTTAGGTATATTCTTTAAGAGGTTCACTAATGCCAAATGTATACATTTGTATTCGTTCGCACAGAGTCCTTGCTCATGATCATTATTTCACCTTTTTAAAATCATTGAATTTTTTTGATATTTTATTTTAAAGTTTAGTCGAGCCGCTAACGAGCGCCGGAAACGAAGGCATGAACCTCCGCGATTAGGGTTTCCGCCCACGCCGGATCGAGCAGCTCCGCTGCGTGAAACCCTCCTTCGCGAAACGTAGCCACCACGGCGCCGCCTCCTTTCCTCTGCATCATCTCCGCGAACTGCCGCTGCCGGTCGACCAGCGGGTCCCCTTCGCAGCCCGTCACTAGACACCTCGGCAGATGCCTCAGCTCCGCCGGAACCGCCGCCACCGGGTTGCAGAACCGATGGTCCCGATCCGCGCCTTCCGGCAGCGCCAGCCTCCAAAGCATGTGGTTAGCGCGGAGGGGGAGTATTTGGTCCTCCTCCGACGTCGTCTCCGACGGAGTCATCTCCTCTCCGCCGAAGTAGGGTTGGTTGAGGATCAACCCCATGAGCTTGACCGGATGCAGCTCCAGGGCCGTAAGGAGCAGTCCGGCGTGGTACGCCATGTTGGCGCCGGAGCTGCTTCCCATGAGAAAGCAGCGGGAGGCATCGCCGTGGCGTGCCAGCCACGGATCTCCTCCTTCTCGACCTAATTGCGATCGGAGCCAGAGCACGGCCTCCGTCGCGTCGTCGTACGCAGCGGGGAGGCGGTGCTCCGGAGCGAGGCGGTAATCGAGGGAGACGACCAGGGCGGAGACTTGGCGGGTCATCGCCTCGCAGAAGACGTGGTAGAAGGCGGTGCCAGCGCTGAAGACGACGAAGCCGCCGCCGTGGAGGTAGACGATGACGGGGAGCTTGGCGGCGGGAGGGAGGGGATTGGGGCGGTAGATGCGGAGCCAAGTGCCGTTCCGGGGGTTGAGGGGGACGTCTCGGGAGAGGACGTCGGCGTCGGGTTGATCGCCGGAGGGCGGGAGGACGGGGACGGCGGGGCGGGTCACGGTGCCATCGAGGTGTTCGACGATTTGGAGGAAGAGGCTGGTGCCTTTGGTGGAGGGGCGACTCTTCTGCGCCTCAGAGCCCGACGAGTTCTCCATTGACGAAAACAGAGAGAATGCGGCAATCACAAGCAGGCAGCAGCAGGAGTTAAATAAAATTTCTTTTAATATTTTTTTTTTAAAGTTTGTTTGCCTGTCGATTTCGATTGGAAATAGAAATAAAAATAGATTGGAATGGAAATAAATTTTATAATAAATTGAAATAGAAATAAATTTAATTATTTTAATAATATTATTTAATTTATTAGTTGATAATGGAGATGGAGATGGTGCCAATATGGTCATCGACGGGCAACACTACTATCGATGGCAACAATGAACAATGGGCATCAGTAACACTGATGGGAGGCGAACGGTGAGTGACAGATGCTCATCAGCGATCGACGGATGATCGTCGATGGGCGACGGGAGACGAATGACGGTCGACGGTCGACGAGTGAGGGCGACGAGCGATGAACGACGATAGACAGGGAACGACTAATGAGCGATGGGCGATAGACGATCGACGATGGATGACAGATGATAAGTAATGGAGGATGGACAAAGAATGGTGACGAAGAGTGAGCGACAGACAAGGACAATCGACGAACAATGATTGATAACAATGGTACGACAGACGAACGGACGAAAATGAAACTCAAAATTCACCATATTCGACTGGACGAGAAAGCTTAATTTAATGACTTTCCAAATGAACTTATAATTCAGGCATTTATTTTTATAAAAGAAAAAAAAACATTATCATAAACATGCATGCAGCATCATTGATGCATCTAGATGACTTTATAAATTGAGTTTCTCATTCAGACATTATTGACTGAAAAAAAAAAGCACATTATCATCTGTATGCTTTCTGACCAATTCAGGCATTATTAACAAAAAAACAATCATCATCATTTATATATGCATTTGACTGGTTTTTTTTTTCTTCTTTCACTTGTTATATATATCACTGTCATCTATCTGCATTTTGACTATATATATATGGTTTGATGTGACAATGGTCGAATATGCCTAATTTTTTATACAAGTATCTTATGTATGTAATTCACGACTTAGTCACTCTTTTGACCTTTTCGATCAAGTTGACTCAGCTACAATTAATTGGCCTAATAGAAAATTAAAAATATTAAGTATCTAAATAACACCATGAACAGATAATAAGTTGAATCTAAAAAAATTAAAACAATCATTCTGATAGATCATCTGAATATAAAAAAAAATTAAATATACTTCAAAATCAATTGATACCATTTCTTAAATATCATCGTACGTCTTATAAAAACAGATAATTACGTCATTCTTATAAAAACGGATAATAAGCTGAATGAGCCAAGTAGAGGAGGAAATTATTATCTTTACTATTTTGGAATTTAGAATTATTTTAATAATACTTGGCTAAAATATTTATTTATTTTTTAAAATTTAGTCGTTGAATATAAAAATGAGGCTTTGGATAAGTGAGGGAGAAAATAGCCGATGTGACCGGGCAGCACGGGCCGCAGTCACGCATGGTTCGGCCCGTTTCAGATCAAGAAAATTGTTTTAAAAAAGCAAAAAAAAAAAAAAAAAAAAAAAAAAATCGAACTGAATAAAATTATGATCCATGCAGTTCTTTTCTCGATATAGAGATATTACAAGAGCAGCTAGTCGAATCCCAATTCTTCGTCTCAAATCGCAACGAGAAATTGCATTTCCGATCCTTTCGAACCCTAGATGGCAATTTCACACTATCCGAGGCGGGATCTCTGGTTTTGCTGGCGCAAGCAATCCGCCAGTCGCCGCTTCTTCTTCGTCGAGGAAGAGATCGTCCGTTCCGCGGAGTACGGCGTGGAGGCAAACGACGGCAGCCCCGACCGCGACGGCTCCGAACACGGTCGATCCGACGCTGGAGAAGATGAGGGCGACGACCGTGACGACGCACAGAACGCCGAGGACGGTCCCGTCGTCGACGGATCGGCCGAAGAGGAGGATCGGCTGATCGCGGGCGAAGAAGAGGAAGATCCAGGCGGCGGCGAGGACGACGAGGGCGGCGAGGGCGCCGGGGTGCCAGAGGAGGGAGACGGCGAGCACGACGAGCACCGCGAGGACGTAGTTGGAGCGGAAGTAGGCGACGTTGCGGTGGAAGCGGGCGGCGGCGAGGGCGGAGTTGGCGGGGAGCGCGAGGGCGCTCGGGTCGAGGAGCTGTCCCCAGGGGCGCTGGGAAGAGATCAGGGCTTTGCCCTGATCCTTGATGCCGGAGACGAGGTCGGTGGCGCGGGCGGCGGTGGAGGCATAGTGCGGCGGCGCGAAAGCGGACGGCGAGGCGTCGACAGCTCCTCCGCCTCCGGCCATGGAAATTCTTTCCCCCGTCGCGTCGCTTACTTGCAACGAAAGAAACTAGAAAGCAAGTGCCCAATACAATAAGAATGGAGCACGGAAAGGAAAACTTATTGGACAGCGTAAGTGGGGCCAATAGCCACTGAAAAAAAAAATAGCAGTAAGAAGGAAATAACAATAAAAAATAAAATAATCGAATGAAATAAAAGTAGATTAATGAATTTAATTCATATTTCTTAATTTTATTCCTAATAAAACACTGAAAATTACAATTTTTTTTTTAAAATAACGAATGAGCAATTTACAAACTCCCTTTTCCAGCCATTGACAAATTTTTTTACCAGAAGATACCGTCTACCCAATGTGTACCTTCCAAAATAAGGATAAGGTTCCAAACAATCTCACTGCGAGTGTGGGTACACAATTCGGGTAACAGCTGAACTCGTCGATGGAGTAACCTACCCGATCCCTGCGACTCTTCCTTCTTCTCCTTGCTTGTGCAGTCGTGCTGCCTCTCACTTCGAGTCTCCGCTCTAGGTCGTCGATCCTGGCGAGGTATGAGATGATCCTCCTCCTTCCACTAGTCTGTTGTAATTCTTCGGATTTGCCGTTCATACATCATATCGATGTTTTCTTCAGCTTCCTTTTTGAAGCTCAACTGCCAGAGATCTTTTGCTTTCCTTACCTTCCGGGTTCTGTAGTTGTTTGGTGGGGGTGGGAATCAATTTCTTGTGCTTTTGTTGTTATTTCTTTCGTAGGTACTATTGTATTTATTCCTCCCTATTTGGAGGAGAAAAAGGTTCCTACTAGTTGTTTAATTGTAAGATACCTCCGACTCCGAATTATTATAACTATACTTTTCATTTTTCAAATAAATTTACCTTTTGGGAGAATATAGAAAAGAAATTTTGTCCTCCCTCTCCCTAGTGATTCACTGTTTTACTTCAATTCAATTTAGAATGATAGTATGATATTGGATTTGTTCAACAAAGGCTAGGCTTTGGTGCGAGTTCCATTTTTCTGCTGGTTTAGTTTCAAGTCAAACTGTATTTATTTTATGTGCCGTTTGATGTAAATCTTGCTAATAATGCAGATTCATGAGTGACTTAGAAATTCTTGATAAAGTGAGTTCTTGGGATTCATGAGGGCCTTGTTGTAACTTGTCAATTTTAGTTGCGATAAGCGCTTTCAAAGTTGTATGATCTTGAGATAGGCAATGTGGAGTGCTGATTTGTACTTATGGCATGATGGAATACAATAATAGCCCTTGCCATCCAAAGCCCAAAGTAAAGAGGTTGAGTATTGTGGTCCTGACAGGTAGTGTATAAGCGTGTTTAAAAAACTCATGAACACATATCTTAACTTCGTTTACATATGGTTTGTGGTGCCTTCATCATCCAAGTGCCTCAATTTGCAAAAAGTGGGCTAAGTGATGTTCTCGGTGAGAATCGTTTAAGGCATTTGAGGTTTTCACATTGTTGTAGATGATGAAGATAAAGAAACTAGTATATGCTCATAGGATTAGGTCAGCAGTTATAAGTAAAACTTTCATCAAAAGGATTAAAATTGGTGGATATAATGATTAGGAGTATAAACAAGGCTTGCTTACAAGAACAAATGGACAGTACAAGGCTAAAGAGATAGGTATAAACAATGTAACTATGTTGTTTATGCTCATCAAATTGTATTAAATGTCCAATCCAAATGAATACTTGAAAAAAAATCTAGATGAAATTATTAAAGGTGTACCCTGCAAATTTATGCTTGGTGGAAATTTAATTAGACATATAGGGAGGGGTGTACACGGATGTCTTGGATTTGTGAAAAAAAAGAAACGAAGGGACAATTTTGGATTTTATTACAAAATATAATTTTGTACTCGTTAGCAGAACTCTCACATAGTTGAGAAACACAGCTTGCTTTATTTTTGTAATACAGTACCAATCCATAAGTTGTAGTTCTTAATATCCATAAGTGGAACATAATAGCTGGTAGTTCCAAATGTTCTACTTATTCTTGCTTTGATAATTTCTATGTCCTTGGTTTGTAGTTCTTAATATCATGTTATCATCAGGTAATAAATATTACTATTTACTTTGTCCTCTTGGAAACATCTTTATGTTTCTCAGTAATATATTTTATCTTATTGTTTCTAATGCAACAATTTTACCGTTTTCTTGTCTATTCAGGCGATTTCTTTGAAATGGGACAGAAATATCATTTATGTTGCATTTTTTTCTGGATTGCTTGCTTGGTACTCTGTGCCTCATCAGATGGCTTAATGAGAATCAAGCTGAAAAAGAAGTCCTTGGACCTCGATACTCTGAATGCAGCTAGATTAGTGAGAAAGCAGAACATGTATAGTCAAAATAATGCTATCCATCTTAATCTTGGAGATTCAGATATTGACATAATATCCCTCAAGAACTACTTGGATGCTCAATACTTTGGCATCATTGGTATTGGCTCACCTCCACAAAACTTTACAGTTATCTTTGACACTGGAAGTTCAAACTTGTGGGTCCCATCATCAAAGTGCTATTTCTCAGTAAGTTCTGTATGGAACCCTCAACAAATCATGAAAGCCTTCTTTTTCGTTTTAGAAGGAAACCAAATGCCAGAATCCTGCCAATGAATGTTTTGGCTGTTTGCTTTTTTGTTATAAATCAGATGTGGACTAAGTCTATGAAAGCTAATATCTTTGCAGCTTTCCTGTTATTTTCACCATAAATACAAGGCAGGCAAATCAAGCACTTACACAAAGGATGGTATGCTTCTAGTCTGTGCATATTTTGAGCTCGTGCTGCATTGTATGTCATTAGCTTTCTAACACAACTGACCTATAATTTCCCTTCCATTTTTTTTGTCTATGGCTTGTTGCTTACTTAATGATCCGTATTGTTACTAATATTCAAAATTCAAGCTCTACCTGGCCAATATATAACCAATATGTCATATTTCTGTCATATGTTCAGTTTCTGCTATGATTTTTTTAGAAAACTCAATTTGTTTCTTTTCCTTTTATTTGCATGGAAAAAAAAAAATCTAAGTTGTATTGCTTTTCTTACCAGGAAAATCATGTAAAATAACTTATGATTCTGGGATGATTTCTGGCTTCTTTAGCAAGGACAATGTACTAGTTGGTGAACTAGTCGCCAAAGAACAAGTAGGCCCTTTCCTCTCTATATATCTTCATCAACTGAAGTAATTTATTCTTTGCATCTTAAATTTCCAACCTAAATATCTGTTTTTCCTCTTGCAGATTTTCATTGAGACAACTAGAGAAGTTGGTCCGACATTCTTGCTGGCTAAGTTTGATGGAATTGTCGGCCTTGGTTTTCAAGAAATAGCAGTTGAAAATGCACCACCCCTATGGTATGGTTTTCTTTTTGTCACTTTCAGGCACAAGGAGATCTCAAATGTGTTCCTATCATTAAGCATTACTGGTATTATTGTTTGCACTTTGCAGGTCTACCATGCTCGAGCAGGGTCTTATTGAGAAGGAGATCTTTTCTTTCTGGCTCAATAGGAATCCTGATGATGCAAATGGCGGGGAACTTGTGTTTGGAGGTGTCGATCCAAATCACTACACGGGCAATCATACTTATGTTCCTGTTACACGAAAAGGATATTGGCAGGTAGAAGAAATATGTAACTGAAGGAAAAAAGTTATAGTAAACTCCTGGCCCTCCTCTACATCCTTTTTGACTCATTTGGTTTGTTTGTATCAGTTCGAGATGGGTGATTTTCTGATTGCTGGAGAATCTACTGGTATGATGTACTTACTTCAAATGAATACAATGTGCTGAAATTTCTTGCTTTTTGACGTTTTGAATTTTTTTTTCTAGGCTACTGTTCTGGAGGTTGTGCTGCTATCGTGGATTCTGGAACTTCATTGCTTGCTGGTCCCACTGTATGTTTTCGAGCTTTAAATGTTGGAAGTTGCTTTAGATGCTCTGATATTTTTTAGGATACATGTCTGTTGCTTGCAAAATAAAATTTTCATGCTTGTTCGATGGTAATAACAACTCCATGTTTGTTTTCTTGCATGGACAAAGTTTTCATGTTTCTGATTTGTCTTTCAGTTTTGTGAAAATGCTTGCACTATTTTATCTTTACTGGATCTCATTGTGGCGAGTCATTTCTGTGATAAGCTTAATTGTTCAACAGAAATAATTATGTGAACCAGGGGGGGGGGGGAGGGGGGTACACCTTATCCTCTTTTTGTATGGACCTTCTTCTTCTTCCTCGATTGTGTTGTGTGACTTTATCTTGAATAACATGCCCTTCCTGACAAACCTGCACCTTGCTATGGTTGTTGGATATGCCTCCTGTATGTCCCGTACAACTGGGGCTGTAAACAAGCCACAGTGTTCAAGTTTGTTCATTAGATAACCAAATGACCTCAAGCTGAGTCGATATTAATTTAACTCACATTTTTTATGTTCAAGCTTGTTTCTTAAAAAATTTATGGAACTTGAATTGAGTCTGGCTTTGACTGAGCCCAACTGTAGAAAAGATCATTCACTTGTGAAATTAATGCCATTTATTTTCCACTTCTCTGATTTGGTTATTTGCATATGAAAGAAAGCCAATATCGTGCAGCATGCTTTTGTCAAATGTCTAGACGAAGTTCCTAGAGCATAAAAGTTAAAGTATGTGTATGGACTATTCATCATTTGTTTTTGCGACTGTGTTAAAATGATTAATATTTAACATTGTCTCTTTCTATCGCTGTAGACCATAATAGCACAGATCAATTATGCCATCGGTGCAGAAGGAATTGTTAGCACAGAATGTAAAGAAATTGTTAAAGAATATGGAGAAATTATACTCGAGTTGTTGATAGCACAGGTTCTCTTTTGTTCTTTTCCACTTCCATTGTCACCCAGATGAGTCTTCATACCTATAAATGTTTATGAACATGTGTATGTTTGTCTGCAGACACGACCAGAAAAGATTTGCAGACGAATAGGCCTGTGTATTTTTGATGGGGCTCAATCTGTTAGGTTTGCTAAATGCAATGTGTTCCGAACTTATCAAAATTTGGATCAAGTAGTTTGATGATTTTCTGTCTGTTATTTTATATTTGATGAATTTTGCAGCACTGATATTCAATCTGTGGTTGAAAAAGAAAAGGAAAAAGCATCTGTTAATGGTGGTGTTCTATGTACTGCCTGTGAAATGGCTGTGGTATGGATTGAAACCCAGATACGAAAGAATCAAACTAAAGAACGCATCCTAGCCTATGTAAACCAGGTTTATTTACTAGACTTCTCTTCATTTTGATATCGTTTTGGACGTTTTCAAATTTTCGCATGTTTTTAATGGTTTCTCCAGCTCTGTGAACGGCTGCCAAACCCTTTAGGAGAATCAACTGTTGGTTGTGATCAGATTGCAAGCATGCCAAATATCGCATTTACAATTGGAAGTAAAAAGTTTAGTCTGACTCCTGAGCAGGTATGGTACTTATGTATTATCTATTAAGTCTCAGTTTAGCTGCTCCATAAGTTTCTTTTTGTCCATCTAAAGAGAGGTTCCTCTGCTTTTTCATTCCACCCTAACGACTTTATCTCATTCGCTTGGGGCGGAAAAATAAAAATAAAACTCTTATCAAATCTGTTAGCCTAGAACTTACTTTTATTTTATTTTCTCTTTTGGCTGCATTGTTCTGAACACAGCTATTTGCTGCTCTCTCATTTTTCATCTGCAGTATGTTCTAAAAGTCGAACAAGAAGGTACAGCTTTATGTCTAAGTGGCTTTATGGCATTTGATCTGCCTTCTCCCCCGGGTCCTCTCTGGTACTCTCTCTCTCTCTCTCTTTTATTATTATTTTTTTTTATTTTCAACAAAAGATGACATCTCAATTTCCGATTATGAGACAGTAGTCCTTATTATTGGAGATCAATCATCAACCTATTCTTATGGCAAGCTTTTTTGAGCAGGATTCTTGGAGATGTTTTCATGGGCGCCTATCACACAGTATTTGATTTTGGTGACGACAAAATAGGATTTGCTGAGAGTGCTTAAGAGGTTAATTAGTTCCATGTGCCTCTCTCTGTAATATTTGTACCACCATAACAGTGCAAATAACTATGGGCCAAGATTGCATCTCAACAGCTAGCCTTGTGTATATAAATACGCGAATATGTATCGACAATAAGAAAACGAGATATCTTGGTCAGGTCGCTAAGTACGAGATATTGTACACATGTTCCTGTATATCTATAAGTTGGTTGCAAGCAAGTTATACGGAATCATACTTTACGTGGTGGGTTGAATTATCCTTTTGTTTTTTTTTTCATGTTTAGAGAAATCGCAACCAGATTTTGAGATGAAGCTCTGATCGATGCATGTACATGCAAACAGCCTTTTCTCAATCTGTATATTATCTTGTTGAAGCAGGTTTTGCAGTGAGTTCGGTTTGAATAACGCGGAGAGCATCTTAAACATTGTCATGGTTTGAAAAGGCAGTAAAATCCTCCTGGGATGATCGTCAAGGATTGAATTTCAATATGAGATTTAAAATTTTTATACAGATTCTGAAATCTTACGAAGGACCAACGTTGAAAAGAGCTAAGAGTAAATGTATCATCTTTATCTTTTGCTACAGAAAGGACAGTGAAATGCTTTCAAAGGGCACTGAGACAAATTCAATTTTAAATTTCGAAAAAATTTGAACCGACAATCTTGAACCAAATGAGGATTGAAAATTTATTTTTTCAAATGGAATATATTTTCAATATCGAACCGCCTTATAAAGACGATACAATTACATTGTCGAACTTAGCTACTAAATCACAAATACTTTTCTAATATATTATAGTGATCGATGGTATATATCATGTCTAAGAATTACTTGGCACTTCATCAAAATCAAGAATACCTGAATATTTGATCTAGTAAAAAAAACAGTGAAATAAGATGCTCGGCAATGTTTTCTTCCCACGGACAGTTGGGTGCTGTACAGCGCTTTCTAACCATTTGAAATCCAATCCACATGCCCAGCTTTTATTATTATATATCCAAAATCTAGATTACCTTTTAATACATTAAATAAAAATTTCATCCTGTAATTATAAAACCAGAACAAAATGGTTGATTTGCAAACATTTGAACAAAAATTATGACTGGTAGAATCTGATTCTAATGTATAAAATGGAGCCAGGATAAACAATGGAAGACAGGATTCGATTTACAAAATACCAAGGAAAATGTAACTTAGTCCTCTTAGAGTACTAATTAGATTATCAATTTTTTTTTATTACTGCTATATCAATGGAAGTACTTTTTTCACTGAGAATATATATTACAAAAATAACTAAATAGAAGAATATAAAAACCACCATAAGATTATAACAGATTATAAGAGAATCATTGTGCTGCAGGGATTAGTTGCCTCATTGGAGTTAGTAGCCTTGCAAGTGGAAGAGGAACATGGGCTATCACCAACGTCCCGTTCTCCTTGTATTCCTTCATCAAAAGAATGAATTATGCGTAATTTTTGGGAATTAAAATAAAGAAAACTCACTTGATAAGTATTATTTGGAGTGAATTCATGAATCCAGAATAATTTACAGGCAAGTCAACTACCGGTGCCAAATATTTCTTCATGTGGATATCAGTTCGACATCATTCATAAAAGAAAGCACATTGGATACTTACAGTTTTCTCAACCAGTCCAACCTGATGTATCGAGTTAAGGAGCTCGCCTTTTTCATAAGGAATTAAAGCTTCCACAGGAACCAATGAGTCCTATCAAGATAAATTATAGAGTTCAGGGGAAAAGCAACTTGGGCTACACAATTGACAATTCTCATAAAAGATTATATGGAAGCAGAATGATTACCTTCAGCTTTGCTTGAACCGCACCGCAGAATTGCTCCAATCCATCACCATTAATTGCTGATATGCATATTGCACCTATTTTTTCTGCTTCTGATTTTAATCTGTCAGGACCACTGGCCTTGTCGATCTGATAAACATAAAACATCTCAGTGTGACCTAGTTCCAAAGTATTCCTTTAGTTACAGAGCTTACAGAGCATTTCGCTGAACACCATCTATGTTCTCTATCAAAGTAGATATTATAAAAGGAAGACGAATCATGCCCAATTAAGAAAAGCAAGAGCTAATACAATTACTGTGCCTGAGAACAAAAAAATTGCGTCGCAATAAATGAGATATATATAGCCATACCTTATTCCACACAATTAACTTTGGAATTGAGGTCACATCCAATTCCTGAAGTACTTTATTAACAGCATCAATCTGCTGATTAGCTAGAGGATGGCTGCAATTAATAACAACGGCATGATATTATCCACAACAAACTATTAGATAGAGTTCTCAAATGACAAACTACCATATAAGCTACAGCTGTACCTGATGTCCACAACGTGCACTATAAGGGATGACTCAGATATTTCCTCTAGTGTTGCTCTAAATGCGGCTACCTGTCAGATAAAAGGAACTTTGGAATAAGGTTATTGATATGTTGAGTTGGAGGATCAAGATCAACATGGAGAAGTCATGTCATGTTAGTCCCAGCTATTCAGGGGTCAATTATATGGATCTTACCCCACCCCATTGAACTGTATGCAAAGTTATATCACTACTAATATGCGATAAAATTACACCTTTATTGGATAAATAATAATAAATCAAATGGTTGTGCAATGTGAATGGAGGCATAGGATTGGTGGTTGTGCTCTGGATCAACATCCTGAAGGTTTAGGTATTTTGCTAGATAGCCTTCTGCTCGAAGTGTTCATAGTTTATCTGGCAATTTCATGAATTAAACATCAGTAAATGATATTTTTAACCTTTCGCTGTGTGATACTCCTCCTCATCAATTCAACATCATTCAACCCCTCATTGGCAGTTCAAACTATGTGAATTTTATGTTTCTAAGCCCTTTCATTTCCTAGCATGATTTTTTCCTTTCAATGATAGTGAGCCACTGCCTTTCCATCTGGTGCAAAGATTTTAACACCGATTTTGGATCCAGAAAAACATTTTTCACAGTATAGGACAAAGCAGTTGATGCCCTGGATTACTACATAGCAATGTTACTTATGTGATCCAAACCACACACCATTCCACAAAGATCTTTATTCCAATCGAATTTCTTGAAACATACAATGCATGCATCATATCTCTAGTATTAGCATTAACTAAGAATCATGTATCTCTTGGTACCAAATATTTCAGAATCCATATTTACAGAGAGGTCCAATGTTTGTTTTTATCACAAGAGATGATGAACCAGCATGATATTATATGTTTGCAACTGTATCATTGCATAACTCAAAACTTTGAAGAAAATCATTTTTCAACAAGAGAGATTCACAAGGAACATACCAACATAGTAGGCAGCTTCTGAATGAAACCTACTGTATCAGTCAAAAGGAACTCTTTTCCATTTCTCATCTGTTGAACATTTCAAACATATATATTATTCTGGAATTGTTCCTGAACTAAAACAAAATGCTAGACAGTCAATCTTCCAGCTTCTATCAGAAAAAAGTTGCAAATAATGGAATAAATCAATAAATATTACAAAGAAATGACATGAATTAAATTACCAAATCCTGGAAGTTGAGTTTGGTTGAGCATAGCTGATGTGTTGATAACGTTAATTAGGTGTACCAATTCTTATAGAGAACTTTGATAATCCTTGTTTCCCTTCTACTTTCCTTCCTCATGATATCTTGTTAACTTCTGGTGGTTTTCCTTTGTTCATAAATAATATTAGCTATTATACATGAGGATTATTTATGCAGAATATATTTATTTTACTTGATTGTCAGAAATGGTGATATTATTTCAAGGTAATTTTAATACACAAAGTTGTAGGATAATTTAAATTATTCTTAATGTATAACAAGGTAATTTTTTATTGCTAAAAATGTTGGCACTCCTTTAAGATGGCGGTTGGCCGGATTCATTGTGCTAGACAAGGGCATGGTGGACATAAAGCATAACATAGCTTATTATTGAACGAAAAAACTGGAGGATTGATGAGTCACTTGTTGAGGATGAGTCATAAGGGTGTATCTGAATGGCATAGACTATAGAGATCATACAGTGTCCTTGTTTAGTCATATTTTTTTCCTTGTATTTTATTCTTAAGATGCTTTAGGCAGTAAAATCAAGTGACACAAATTCTAAGCAAATTGGAGCTCTAAATGCCTAGTTTAAGGTAACAATTAAAGGCAGTACCTGCACCCTTCTGGTAGTTGGATCCAGCGTCGCAAAGAGTTGATCTTCAGCAAGGACATCAGCACCAGTAAGGCGATTCAAGAGCGTACTTTTGCCAGCATTGGTATAGCCAACCTAGATACTAACAATCTCAGTTTTTTATTGCTTACTAGTTACGATAAAACAAATTATTCATCTGTCATTACCAGGGACACAACAGGAACAGGTACTGATAGACGACGATTACGATATTGCTTTCGATGTTGCCGTACAGATTCCAATTCTTTTCGCAATGCACTAATCTGCATCATAGATGTTGTACAAATGAAATCAAGATTACAATTCTCAGTTTACAACCATGTAAGGCGCAACAAATTATGATGCAGCCAATTAAAAAAGTTAAGAGCCAGAAAATTACAGGTTACAATCCAAAAAATTTAAAATGGTATTCATCAAACTAGTTTCTGAAGTCGATTAGTAGGCATGAAAAAGAAAGAAAACTTGTGTCTGCTCAGAGTTAGAAGAGAAAACATTGGATTATCATACCAGTTTTTTGAGCCTACAATTGAAGCAACTAGCTGGCAATTCAAGAAGAAAAGTTGAAAAATATTGTTACTGTGGGCTTTGTCCAGAAAGGACAGACAGATCGATTACTGAAGATTCTTGAAATCTTTGATTGAGCAATTGCACTAAATATTCTAGTATCTTTATGCTTCCAATTTATGTAGCTAGAATCACATGTTCAATACTCTGCAGCAAAGTAAAATGGAAGCAGCAACTTATTTAAAACTGACTTGTGTACGTAAGATACGTTTGTCCACTTCAATTTGTTTCTCTCCCATTCCCTTAACCTTGCCTCCTGCCTGACGTTCAAGGTGAGTCCACATTTTTGTTAACCTGGGAAGTTGGTATTCCATCTGTGCTAAAGAAACCTAGAAATTCAAAAACAAATCCTGTTAGCACAAAATCCAAAAGGGCAATTTTGTACATTTTATTGCTGCTTACATTAGTTAAGACTCATTGGACAACATATCTCAGGGTCAACCTACATAGGAATGACATGTTTTTTCTAGACAGCTATGAGATGAGCAACACAGGATCTAATGTACAGGAATCAAAATGATTCACAAATGACCAAATAAAGCCATTATTTCAACCTCCATGTGACCCAAATAAGTACAGGTAAGAGCCTGAGTACATGCCTGCAAAGCTGCTTCATGAGTAGCAGCCCTTTGATTAAAGATATCAAGAATCAGAGCAGTTCGATCACATACGCGAACATCCCCACCAAATGCTTTCTCCAAGTTGCGGAGTTGTCTAGAAGCATAATGTCCATGATACCGAGGCTAAAGGTTAGTAACATCTACAAATTTTTGATGAATCATAGCTACTATTGAGGATAGAATGTCACACAAGATGCATCAATGAGAGCTAAAGGAATATCCTATGGAATTTTTTATGTATCATGTATTCTTCATTATATTGCAATCTTGTGTGCTTGTTAAATACCAATTTATTAGCATGAAAAGTAAGAAAATAACAGGAACACTGAAATGCTTATTTCAACCAATGTATTAGAGCAATATCCCAACCCAAATCTATTGATGGTAAGAAATAGCTACTAAGAGAAAATTAACCACAGAAAAGTTGACAAAAATCAAAAGAGCAGCCCTTATTTTCAAAATCATTAAATGCATGCCTCTGTTTTATTATCATAAGGGCACTACATCACTTGTGATAGACCTATTATACCCCTTTTTATCCTGAGTTATTGAAAAGTGAACAATTTCAATGATAATATTCATATTTGTACATTAATTAAACAAGTATACAACACAATTTACATATGAAATTTGCAAACTAACAAAAATGAACAATTTCAATGAAAATGTTTAATTTTGCTAATTTAAGGCAAAAATATTCCTGACTCCTACGAATATCCAACAATTTGGAAAGTGAACATTCACACATATTATGATTGGAATTAGGACAACTTTTGCCTCAAACTGGAAATAGCTCCAACCAAATTGTTCAATTTTCGATAAATGGATGTGGGGGGCTCTTTCGATGAGTTTGAAAATAAAGGACACCATTTTATTCCTCAGTCCTCATCATAACTTTTTTGCCATTTGCAACTATTTTAGGATTTCAATTTTTCAAACAGTAATACACTATGCAAACTGACATAGTCATAGACATAGAGAATGCATTGGTAGCTAGAAAAGCAACAAAATCAAATGAAACTTACCCTGCTGACAACTCATCGTCAAATATTACAGTTTCAGCATCAAGTGCATGAATTGCACTCTTGATTTCAGCAACCTTTCCAGAGCCAATATAAGTCCTAGGATTGGGATTGGCAAGCCTAAAGAAAAACAATCAGCATACCCAACTAAAATCAAAGTTATCTTCAAATTATTCTAAAAGACTACTGAAAATTTGAAACTCACATACCACAGATATTAAGAGCAGAAACCATGAAAAGACAGGATATCAAGAGGGTACACACCACATTAGTGTAATACCAGAAGAATGAAAAATAGAATATTATGTTGAGGATAGAAAAGGGGACAAATGTAACAGCTGTATTAAGATTCCAACAGAAAAAGAAATTCATTTAGTCTATCCACTAAATCATGTTCTGTAGGGCAAAAAGGGAACTAACTTTTGATAGGTTGAGCCAACAACCAATAGTCCAGCAGTATCAGCTAACTGTGCAAGTTCTTTAAGTGACTCCTCGATACTGAAAATATTTGCTTCAGAACCTTTACATTCAACACCAACAAGGTAGCCTTTCTCTTGAAATACCTACAATCTTAAGATGATAATTTGTCAGATTTTTTAATTATAAAAAAAATTAATATCAGTTTGTAATAGGTAAGAGATTTTTTTTTTCGAGTGCAAAAAATAAAAAAAAAACAATGATAAAAGGAAAAGAGCAGAAGGTAAAAAAATGAACTGGAATGTCTGTCTCAAAACTTTGTCGTGACTCATCTGCAACAAATCAGGATCCATGGAAGAATTAGAAATTGTTATGCATATTATGGAGGAACATCTATGTTCATTTGGACTGCGAGCAATTAGTTTAGTATAATAGTCATATATAATTCTGTGAATATTTTAAAAGGCATAAACATCTTTGTGCCAATCAACTAGAGCAGAAGTAAAGAACTAAGATAATACAGTTAAGACTACTATAACGACATGAACATAAATCGTGCATGTGGAACAACGTTGATGAGACATTTGTTGCTTACAATAACTTTCATGGTCTTCATATTTCAGTTTTCAATGCTCAATGTTAAAGAGAACCTACATATAAGTTCCCTAATAAGTATAGGGAAATCAGGTTGTATCCTTGGGATTGCTCGTACAGGGACTAGAATTATTCTCACCTCTGCTCAAGTTACATCAATCTAAAATTTTATGTTTCATCATTCTTTTGATCGAATACAATTTAATCCACAATAAAAAGAATGTCTCTGTAACCGAGTCTCAAACACTAACCAAGAAAGAAAGAAGGGGATCGAGTACACACCTCCCTTCCGTTGCGCAGAGTGTACCTATCGTACTCTTCCTCATCCTCGTCGGCCTTTCTCCTGCTCCGCACGGTATCCTTGACGACCAAATCCAAACTGCCCTCGCTCGTCTCCCCCGCGACGCCATAGGCGACGAACCCATCGTCAGCGTCTTCTCGAAATCCCCCTTCTGGAGATGGATCTCCCTCAGAAACGTCAGCGTCCACTTCGTTGGCTTCCTCGAGGACTCCGATCGGGCGGATCCGGCATCTCCAGTGCGTCGACGAGAGGCGAACGGCGAGCACACGGCGCCGAAAGGGATACTGGCTCTGGTGGCGGAGCGATAGGCGTGGGGATGAGGCGATCGAGGTGGAGGCGGTAGCGGTCCTAGCGGAGCGGTGAGGGACGATGCAGGAGCAGCAGGAGCTCATGCCAGGCAGGCCTCGACTCCGCCGGTGCGAGCAGACGAGTGAAGGATAATGCAGAAACCAAAAGATATTATAATCAAAGGGTAGTTTCGTCCAATCGCCAAGAAAATATCTTAACCGTTTTTTTTTTAATTTTATTTTGACCTTTTGAAAGAGAAAAAAAAAACAATTTCTATTGGAAAAATTAAATATTTTATATTTTTTTTATTTATAAAAAGTTATGGAAGCGTTGAACAAGTAGTCGGCGAGGTCAAACACGCAGCCATGCGCGTCGAGACCAAGCAACGAACCACACGGAAAAGGAAACTGGGAAGAAAGCGCACCGCAGGAGAGGAACGAGCCGCGCTATTAATGAGCAGCGCCTCCGCCTCCGGTCTCCCCACTCTCAACCCAACGGCCTTTGCCTCTCCGATCCTCCTTGGCTTTCTTGTATCAGGGAGAGATCGCCGATGGCCAAGTACATGGAGATGTTGGATTTGGGCGTCAGGGTCGCTGCTCGATTCCACTCGCACTGCCCCCAGACGGCACGCATGTACTACAAACCGCCGGCTCCTTCCGCCTCCGAAGGCAGCGCCAGTGCTAGCACCCTCGCTCAGCAGGCCAACGAGGCGCTCCCGGTGGATGCTCCCCCTCGGTCGCCGGCAGCAGCTTGCCGTCGGTATGGCGTCGGTTTCAGTTTCGATGCTGCTTTCTGAGGGACGACAGATCAAGCAAATCTTTTGATTCGCAGTTCTTTGGTTCATTGCCACGCTTCATTTGTTTATTTTTTCTTTCAGTTTCTGTCCCTATAAAAGTTTTGGCCTTTTACCTGATCCTTTGATTGCATCACAACATGCAACAAAAGGGGAAGAAGGCGAGAATCCGCTTGTGGAACTCGATGCCAGCGGATTTCAATTCAATACGATCATTGAAATATTGTAAAATTTATACTTTTGGGAATATTTTAAAGATTTTAAAGCATTTCAATTTATTTATTTTTATTGTTCAAGGATAGAACAAAAATCTGTTAATCTTTGGTGCATGTTGAAAATTATCAACGTCACGCCTAAAAATCCGACCTTTTTCTTCGAGACGCGCGATCTCCCTCCCTTCGTTCCCTCTGGTAAATGACCGATGAAACACTGCTAAAAGGGGATTAACGAAGCAGAGCAGATCAAAGGAGCATCGATATTGCGGTCCTTTTTATCCATGGAGGAATGATCTCCTCCGCATGATTCATTCGATGAGTTATTCACGCAAATCCAGGACCGCGACTCCCATCCGCTTACGGCTGCGACGATGAAGACGAGTCGCCACCGCCTCCAATTGCTCCTCCTGCGACGGCGAAGGCTCCGAGATCGGCCTCGCCAATTCGGCCCCCGGCAGCGCCAGCCTCCGTAGCTCTGTCGGAAACTACGGCGATCTTCTTGATTTCGCGGAGATCGATCGGTCGGTGGATGAAGGAGGCACCGCGTCGCCGAGAGAAAGGGGATCGTCCCAGTCACATTGGTTGTGGGAAAACCCGTCCCGGTTGCACACCACATCTGTCAATTGCCCTGGTAAAAGGCCTCAGATTGGGGAAGTTGACGGCCGCCGGGAAGCAGTGTCGAGTAGCGAGAAAATGGACTTTCTAGCTCACGATGGTGGATGTTCCGGTCAAAGTTCATTGCTTTGTACAGCGGTCGACGCCGAAAAGATTGGTTTGATTGACAGGAAATCTGGGATCGCAGATGCGAACGAGGAATTTTCTTCCAGAGAAGAAAACTTCGATGACGACGACTCGGTGCTTGAATATGGTACAGATTTCGAGAAACCAACTTGTCAATGTAAAAATAGGATCGCACGTTCCATTGCGGCCTGAAAATGGTGGACTAGGTCTACCTGGTATATCGCTTAACCAAGATCAACTGATCAAGTACGGTTGGTAGGCAATTCATGCTCGCAAAAGGTGAGAGAAATGCTCCATCACTGACCATGATACTGCCACACATATTTCTTCATTTTCAGATATCTCATCTCGAAGTGAACAGTGTGTAGCTCAAGAACATGACAATGCAAAGGTTTTTTCCAAACCAAACCTCCCCGATGGCCAAAATTCAACTTTCCAAATAGAGCTAAACAGTACTTCAAAATTTATGGACAGGGAAGAAGAGGATATCATAACAGATGAGGTCGGCAAATGAAAATATTGCAGCTGAAACACAGAGACAGGTACGATTCAGTCTGGATCCTAGCGAAGAGTCAGTTTCGATGCTAATAATAATGGGACCTCAATGATTCGACTAAGTGGAGATGAATCGATCAACATTGTTGATGTTGAAAATTACCCTCGAAATTGAGCGAGGACTATCTGACTGAGGAAGTCTATCCGAGAGATACTGGACGACGATCACCGACGGGATCAGGAGCAACAACCTGGAAAGGCAAAGAAATATAAGAGGGGCGCCGAGAGAGATTTCGGTAATGCCTCTCCGACGTTCAAGTCAGAATGCGTCGGAGTAGTAGAAAAATGAAAATACAAGAAAAAGAAAGAGAGGAAAAGAAAGTCGGGATTTGGAGAATTCGAGAACCCCCTTCTGGCGGTCTCCCTTTACCTTTATATAGTCTGGATGTCGATGCCAACTTCCATGGATATTTACCGAGGATATAAGTCTATCATGACATTCTAATATAGCATAGAATGATAGGAGATACCACATTGTTGAGTGTGGCAGGTATAGGAGACTTAATCAATACAACTCATCTGATCAATAGGAATGTACTAACATATATAATTTTCTGCTACTGGATGTCCTTACCCTCTCCTCGATCTGGATATTACATAACCTCTGAAGATCTTTAGTGTGAGGAGGGGGGGATTATCACATTTACCGTCGTGTGTCTAAAGAGACGTCGTTCGATCAATAGGAATGTACTAATATGATTTTCTACTACGGGGTGTCCTTACCCTCCCCTCGATCGGGGTACTACGTAACATCTGAAGATCTCTGGTGTGAGGAGGGGAGATGATCACATTTATCATTGTGTGTCTGAAGAGATGTCGAAAGATATGTCTCTCAAGATATAATATATGAAGAGTTACCGAGATATGTCTATCGAAACATAATATATGAAGATGCGTCGAGAGAGATATATGTCGAGACATCTAGATCGAGCTTGACTTTGGGTCCTAGCCCAATCTGATCCGATCTGATTGAATCCTAAGCTCGATAAGGGGCGGTTGATATTTACCTTCTCATAGAAAACTTTTTTATTTGCTAGCATTATGATAATTCATATGAAGAAAATCATTCTCCATTTAACTTGATATGTAGCACTCTGAATGAGGGCATACATGAATTTTTTCTTTAAAAATTCATAATAACCTAGGGGAAAATTTGTTACTTAGAATAACTTCTTTAGGAAAGTATATAATGTAAGTTCGGTCACTCTGTAGTAAAAGATGATTATATTCATCTCAACATCTTTCATCATCGGAATTAACAAGAGGAGAGAGCATACTAAAATTCAAAATAAAATGGTTCTCTAGTTCTTCGTGAAAAATTCTTTCCGTTGCTACTGAGTGAATTAGTTGTTGAAATTCACACTGCACACATAATTACAACTGAAGATTGAGTTCTAATTAAATATGCATTTTCGACAATTTTAGTATCCACAAAATCATAGTCAAAGGTGGTAGTTATCTATGGGGAAAAATACCATGCATATACGGTGTTTACTTTGTCTCGTTTTCATCCTAAATGCAAATCTACACTTAAAACATCCATAAGTAATTAGTGTATATTGTGCTTATTACCGTTTTATCATATCTTACTCTTTAAGAACTACAATCTTTTGACTGCATTTAGAAGCTTGTGGATTCTCTGAGAGCTCTATTTAATGGCTGTAAGATTATGATAAATTTGTCAAAAGCTAGTTGGATCATTTTGACCCCAAACTTCATTGCCACGATCATGGCAAAATTTATCTGTTTTATTTTTGAAAGATGTTTGGGTAAATTCTGTTTTAAAGAGCTAAAACTGTTGGCACTATTTTTTCGAGTCTCTCTTAAATAAAAATATAGAATCGTTGTACTAACTGTCTCTCTGACAAGTGAAGATAAATTTGACAAGTATAAAAAAAAAAAAATTTATTGATAGTCCAAAATGATTATGCTATTGTGTCATTAAATTCTAGTCCACTTTTGCAGCATTGATCTTCAAGTCGGTATATTTTAGTTTTGCTTAATTTTCATTTGTTATTTTTACGACATTCGACTCAATTGGTTTGCATACAACCTATTATAGTTCTGTCATTTTTGTATTACGAATTAAAAAAAAATCCATAATATCAAATCAATAAAAAATTTTATTTAACTAAAATAAGTTAAATTCAAATTATAATTGAGATATGAGATAGATCACAAGTGTTCGTATTATGAAGGAAGAAGATGTTGCTCTCGGAGCTACGCTACGATAGTGGTAGGATGTTTAATTCGATTTTCAATCGTGATAAATTTATATTATTATTTTTTAAATGGACTGATAAATTATAAAGGGTAGATCATCGAAATTGTTTATGTAAATATCTTTTAATTTATTCTGTGATCAATTAAAAATTAGAAACTATTTTAAAAAAAAATGGCAACGACGAGATGACGTGGTTCCTCTCTCCGTTATAGGTCACTCGGATAAACTGGTTTGCGTGCGGACCACTGCTTGTGCTGCGGATACGGCCAACTGTTACAAATAGAGACACGCGATCGATCTCTTGGCGTTGTGTAGTTCGAGAACCCTCTCGAGTCTCCTCCCGGCTCTCGTCCTCGTCCTTCTCCAAACCCTAGCTGCCATGGACAGATACCAGAAGGTGGAGAAGCCGCGCCGCCAGCAGTCCGCCATCAACGAGAACGAGGTCCGAATCACCGCTCAGGGCCTCGTCCGCAACTATGTCAGCTACGCGATGAGCCTCCTCCAGGTGCGGATCCCTCGTCGCCCGCTGCTGATTTCTTGTCTTTTGACTATTCGGTTAGGGGAGAATACGGTTGGTTCGCTTTTGTAAGCCTCGAGCATGTCCATCTTTCATGTATAACATCTAATGTGGATGCCATTGACAGATCCTGTGAATAGGAAGCTAAGAGCGTTGTTAAACTTCGACCGTTACTGAAGGAAGTTAAAACCTAAAACCTCTAGGAATTGATAGTTAATATTTCATGGTATTGCCTAATTGATGGGCAGTTTGGTGTTCGTGATTGTTATGGTAGGCACGGAAGGAGAATGTGGATGCCATTGGCAGATCCTGTGAATAGGAAGCTGAAAGCGTTGTTATACTTCGACCGTTACTGAAGGAAGTTAAAACCTAAAACCTTTAGGAATTGATAGTTAATATTTCATGGTATTGCCTAATTGATGGGCAGTTTGGTGTTCGTGATTGTTATGGTTGGCACGGAAGGAGAATGTGGATGCCATTGACAGATCCTGTGAATAGGAAGCTAAGAGCGTTGTTATACTTCGACCGTTACTGAAGGAAGTTAAAACCTAAAACCTTTAGGAATTGATAGTTAATATTTCATGGTATTGCCTAATTGATGGGCAGTTTGGTGTTCGTGATTGTTATGGTAGGCACGGAAGGAGCTCGCGTCTTCTCTAATTGTTTGGTAATGCGCTGTGGGTCAGGGTACATATTGTTCATCGAGTCATATATCTGTGGAGGATAATATTCTTTAAAAAAATTCAGATTGTCCATTCTAGTTCCCATGAATCTAATTTTATCCCCTGCACAAGTGTAATCGTTTCTATTGTAGTCACTCCTAACATCTATATCCTTAAAGTGTCTGAATTTTCTGTAATAAGAAGAAACTTGTTTGTATGGTTATTTCAGTTTTTCGCTTTCTTTTATTTTGCGGATTAAAATCTGATTTGGATGTCATTAACATGTGCAAATTGGTCGAACTAATTTGGGATGTATTCCTTCCAGAAGATATAATTTTTCCAGATAAGTTTGGGGGCATTAACTCTCTGGCACACTGATGTGACTTGCTTTTCCCCTTCAGCTTGAACTTGTATACAGATACCTATTTCCCATTGATCTGTCCATTGCACGTATTAATTTTGCAGATATTGGCTTGTTTGCTGACATATCTAGTAACACATCTAGCATATCAACCATGATGCTACCCTTTTTTAGTTGGGGAGTGGTAGATGCGTGTGGCTTATCTAGGAGCACTTCACAAAATTTCTGGCCTCTTGCACATGAATCTTATGCTTTACAGTTTGAATGTGAAAATTTATACCTGTTGATCAATTCTTGATAATGAATTACATTTACCAAATATCTTTGATGGTTTGGATTGTTCCTACCACTTCAATATATTTGCGTTTTTTATTTTTCAATAAAGATATTTCACTCATGTTTGTTGATAGCTGTTATATCATGAGATGATTTTTGTTTCCTGGTTACTAAGCAGACAAATGTTAACTTCTCGTGCATGATTATGTTCATCATGTGATGCAGGAAAAGAATGTTAGAGAGATTGTCTTAAAGGCTATGGGACAGGCAATCAGCAAAGCAGTGGCAATTGCTGAGATTATTAAGGTTGCTTTTTGCTCTTTTTCCTTTTTTTTTTTAATTGTGATATCATTCTTCATCACCAATTTTTTTTTTTTTTGAAACACAGAAGAGGGTTCCTGGCCTGTATCAAGACACTGCAATCAGTTCAGTCAGTATCACTGATGGTGGAATGACCTAAAAGTCTTGTAAAAGTCAAGGAAAACGAATAGCATATAAGAAATTAAATATTTGTAAAAATGAGGAAAATTTGATAAAAATATACAATAGCCTGGAGATGAAAGAAGCTAAGAAAGTTAATGATTTCAATATCTTTTGAACTAGAGAGTTATATCGAAAATTAGATACAAAAGAAGGGGAAAGAGACATTTATAGAATAGCTAAAGTGAGAGAGAGGAAGACAAAAGATCTTAATCAAATAAGATGTATTAAAGATGAATGCAATAGGGTACTAGTAAATGATGAAGAAATAAAAGAGTAGTGGAAGAGATATTTTATCAACTTTTAATGAAGGTTTAGGAGACCAACTTAATTTAGGTAATTTAAGTAGGTATAATGAGTATAGAAATTTAAATTTTTATCGATTGAATTCAAATTTGATTACAATGCTTTAAATGGAATGAAAATGGAAAGCCGTTGACTAGATGATATTGAGCAAGAGCTAGGAAATGTCTAGGAAACACAGGTATTGAATTTACAAAATTATTTAACGTGATATTGACAACAAAAATGGGTATGACTATCAAGGTGGTAAGTATCCTAATTCCTTATATAAGAATAAGGAGACATCTACATACCAAAAAAACTATAGTTTGTATTAAATTTAGTCTGACAAACTTGTGAAAAATAATAGAAAAAGATTAAGATGGAGACCACTGGTTCGAAAATCAATTTGGATTCATGCTCTGAAGGTTGGAATTATATAGATCTTCTATCTAATCTGTCAAAAGTATGATAAAGTTGATCTTTATACAGAATACTTAGAAAACTTACTGATAGAGTTACCAAGAGAAATAATATGAGAATTTTAGAAAAAAGAGGTGTTTTTGTAGAGAATATATCAACTAATTAAGGATATGTATAAGGAAGTAGCTTGGTGAGGAAAATTTTTCATTAATCAAGCATTTCAATAAAGATAGGGTTACATCAAGGATCGCTTTAAGTCCCTATCTTTTACACTAATCATGGAAACTCATGGAACATTCAAGACACATTACGTGGTGCATGTTGTTTCATGATATTGTTTTAGTAGATGAGACATGTGAAAGTAAATGTTAAACTAGAATCTTTCTGGAAAACACTAGAAGTGAAAGGTTTTAAGCTTAGAGGAAAGAGAATATATAATTTAAATTTAGCAATATTAGAATTAATGACCAAGTGTTAAGATAGAGATGATTTAGTTTCAAGAAGATGGAGCTTTAAATATTTAGGATCATTTTGCTGCCTTAGATGATGGAGGGATTGAGAGAGATGTCTTACACTGAATAATGTGCAATTGCCTGAAATGGAAGAAAGCATTGGGTATTTTATGTGATCGTTGCACTCTAAAACTTAAAGGAAGTTCTACACCGCGATTAGATGGCTACTGTTATATGGAGTGAATGTTCCAAATTGGCATATGAGCAGATGAGAGGCTAGAGAGATGAGGATGTTAATATCTGATGTGTCGGACATACGAGGATGGTCTTGTCCAGAAATGAAGCATTAGAAAAAGTTGGTGTTGCATCTAGTTCTTGTGAAGGAAAGTCTTCAGAGACACGTTTAAGTGTATGTGACACATGTTAAGATGCACAATAAATGCTCTTGTTACCATCATGTGAAACGATACCAAATATACACATCAAACGAGGAAGAGGAAGACCAAAAAAGACTTGGTTAGCAACAATAAAACAAGATAAAATTTATTTAAATATAGATGATGATATAGTAGGGGATAGAGTCCAATGGCGTAGAAGGATCCATATAGCCGACCCCACCTAGTGGGATAAGGCTTTGTTGTTGTTGTTGTTGTTGTGATATCATTCTTCATCACCAATTTTTTTTTTTTTTGAAACACAGAAGAGGGTTCCTGGCCTGTATCAAGACACTGCAATCAGTTCAGTCAGTATCACTGATGTATGGGAACCTATTGAAGAGGGTCTTGTACCGTTGAGTCTCTAACTATTTTTAGTTTTCATGCCTAATCAATGTTAATGTAGGGTCTCATTAACTTATAACTATTTCGTGCAGTCTGGAGATGACCCGCCACGTTTCAATGATTTCAATATCTTTGTCAACTAGAGAGCTAGACACAAATTCCCCCGGGTAATTGTTTTTCTATATAATTTTCTCTATGTACTCAGGAAGGTGCTTTGCTTTGGTCATTTATTGGCTTGCCTTTTTTTTTTTTCTTTTTTTTTTTTTGTAGGTACCAGAGTCCCTCATATATGGAGCCACCAAAGTATCAACAAAGATACCAACAGTCACGACAGTATCAACAGCACCAGCAGCATCAGTCAAATCAGTCACTGGTTCAGATTCATGAAGGTATGCATGTTGATCATATTTTATCTATGATTGGATAATTTTATTGATTATTTCCAAATGCTTGGTAAAGATTCCTATGTACGAGGTCGTGGTAGAACTAGAGGTAGTGGTAGAGCAAGAGGAAGAGGAAGAGGTTGGGGAAGGGGATATGACAGATATGCTGGATATGACTACAATCAACGTGGATATGACAACTATGAAAATGGGTATGACTATCAAGGTGGATATGGTGAATATGGTCACGATCAAGGTAGTTTAATTCAACATACCAAAAACAACTGTGTTTGTGTCCTCAAATTTAGCTGACAAATCTTGTGAATATTAGAAAATGGTGGATGGAATTCTAACTGGGGCCGAGGCAGTGGACCCAGTAGATCTGGTTGGAATTACCGTGGTAAGATCATCTATCCATCTGTCATGTTATAAAGTTGTTTTATACAGAATACTTGCCAGCGCAATCTTACTGAGTTTTTGTTACCTGTTGATAAAATCCACTATAACTCGAAATAGTATGTTTTTGCTAGAGAATGTATGTTGTGAGTTGCTTAGGGGGCGTTTGGTAGAGAGAAAATTTTTCATTTTCTGTTTTCATCATCTGAGAAAACGAGAAAACGCGTTTGGTTGATATTTTCCATCTCCGTTTTCTAGAAAATTGGAAAACTCCAGAAAATCGTTTTCTGTTTCATTTTCGTTTTCCAAAAAATAAAAAAGTATTTTCTGGAAAATTAGAAAAACACTAAAAAATTATTTTTTATTTTCTGGAAAAAGAAAACAGAAAACAGAAAATGAAAAATTCTCCCGCGAACCAAACACTACCTTAACTTTTCACAATTTTTAAGCTTTAGAATTAAAATTGACCAATCATAACCATCAATTCAGTTTCAAGAAGATGGATGGACATAAATCTGCTTTGGCTTTTATACTGCCTCCAATAGGTTTTTTGTGTCTCACTGCCCATAATGTGCAATTGCCTGAAGTTCAATCCATTTCTAGGTCTGCCACAAAGCTGATCGTTGCACATTTATTTAGGCACACCGCACATAGATGGCTACTGAATTTTGTGTTTTCCAAATTGGTATGTGTTAATTGAAGAGGCTAGAAATATGGTTTTTCCAATATCTGTTTTTTGTTTTGTCCATTTTGTTGTCTTGTCCAATAACTGAAGAGGGTAGACATATGGTTTTTCCAATATCTAGTTCTTGTCTTCTTCATTTTCACCTTCGTTAAATTCTTCACCAGTGTATGTGACAATGTTAAGATGCACATACTTGTTATTCTTGTTACCATCATAATGTGTCAATATAGACTAATGCTGTGTACATTACAATAACGCCTCACATAAACTACGGGTTGCAACAGAATGAAATTCTTATAGATTAAACCAGTGTCAAGTGTTATGCCCGAGGGACAATCACAAAACAGGTTCCAATTGCATTTCTGCTTGACTTTGCTGAAGGTATTGACAACCCCTCAGTCTCAACGTTGAACTGGCTGTGATTTCTGTGATAAAGAAAATGCGAAGAAGAAATTTAAGGGCTTAACAATATTAGGAACAATATTGTCAAATTGAGCTGTACCCACACAATCTTATTGGGAATATATTATTAATTCCTCCATGTAATCCTATCCTCTACGTAGGAATGTTGTATTCCTTCATGATCTAGGATCATCTTCCAAAAAGATTCTCAAGCCAAGCGATTGTTGTTGGACGATTGCCCTAATATCAAAAAGTTCTTGGCCTATTCCACTAGTCTCTTAGTATCGCTCTATCTTAAGAACTATTTTTTTTTTTCTTTTGAGATTATTAGTCTTTAGTCAACTAACTGTTCTAATTTTTTAAACTACAAGCGATAATGCATTTATCTCGTTGAATACAACTAGCTATCTTTTTGGATATGTATTCTTTTGGATGAAATGCTAAAACTTGTGCTTATGAGAATGTGCTTATTTGGCAAATTGATATGCTTTGTTTTGTATTGTTCAAAAAACTCAGGCAGAGAATACGGTGGGAGAGGGAGTGGAAGAGCTGGCGGTCGAGGTTACGGTCGCGCACGAGGAAGGATAGGCAGCCGAGGAAGAGGAAGCCAATACTAATATCGTGATATTTCAACTCTGTGCGCTTGTTCACTTCCAGTAAGTCCCAAAGAGCTGTGGAATGTGGTTGTGCAATAGCAAGCTTTAATGGTAAAAAAAGAGTGGAATGCGTGTTTTCTCGTCTATTTGTCTATGCTGGTGCGTATCGAATGGAGTCATGGTTCCTCACATGATTGTCGAGTTACACAGAGCGGTTATCAGCTCCTTCTCTTTGTTCATATACTTCAACCGATTGGTATTGTTGTGTATGAAAATTCTAAATATGTGAAGATGAGTAAGTTTTGTTTCCCTGTCATATACTTTGATCGCTTTCCCTGTCACATACTTTGGCATAATAAATTTAAATTTTTGGGGCTCAACGATTAGCTATCAGTTACTGAATCTTTTAGTTTACGCATTGGTGTTTTTTTTTTAAAAAAAAAACAAAAAACATGATTTAGTAGATCTTTTAAACCATGATTCTAGCACAAAACTGAGGTTAATAGGGAGGATTTTTTTTTTTAATTAACAGATTCGTCTTCTCTTTTATAAAAAATGAAATAAGCAAAAAAAATAATGAAGGAATCTAATTATATTTCTTCATTTTGTAATAAAAACTAATAGATAAATTTGTTAAATAATGTAAAACCATTTGTAAGTCGTAATTACAAAAAATGAATTTTTTGTATTTCTAAACATTGTCGATATTAATTTGTAATTGTAACAAGACGATTTAAACAAACTAATGCGGATATTATTTTAGTCGTTTGTCCGTTCAAAAGGTTTTTCCGGTTCAAGTACATTGTGGCGAATCGAGCCAGATTGAGAAGACGGTTTCTCTGTGGTAATCCGGCCTAAATCGAGTTCCGGTTCAATTAGATTGCAGTGAATCGAGTCAAATTGCTCACCGCATCCCCAAGACCTCACCTTCTTCCCAAACTCCTTCGCCCAAAAAACTAATCGACTCTCAGAAAGAGGAGGGAGGAGGAAGCGCTTCCTCTCCGTCGTTCTTCCGAGATCCCTCGATCGTCTCGATCCTTTTCCTCTCTCTTTAATTCATCTCTCAATCCTGTGTGATTGTTCGATCGCTTCTACGTTGCTCGATAGCTGAATTCTCAACCAGGTTTGAATCCTCGCCTCCGCCTCAGATCCGCTTCTGATCCGAGAAGATCTCGCGTTGGGCGCCAATACTATGGCGGGCGCCGTCTCGGCGCTGTTCCTCCTCGACATCAAGGGCCGCGTCCTTATCTGGCGGGACTACCGCGGGGACGTCTCTGCAGCACAGGCTGAGCGCTTCTTCACCAAGCTCATCGAGAAGGAGGTGATTCACTTCTTCCGTAGGCTACTACCCCTACCTCCGTCTATACGCATTTCCAAACACCAGATTTGTCTTGTGCTGTTCATTTTTTGGCGGAAAGGTGGAATCTTGAGCTCCTACTTTTTGGTGACAGGTGGATCCGGAGTCGCACTCGCCGGTGGTGATCGATAACGGTATCAGTTATATGTTCATCCAACACAATAATGTCTTCCTGATGACTGCTGCGAGGCAGAATTGCAATGCTGCCAGTATCCTTCTTTTCCTGCATCGCGTCGTTGATGTGAGCATTCCTTAGCACTGGTATTATTTTCTGCTCCAGGAACGACTTTTGTTATTTAGTTTCCTTATAATTCTTCTCGATCTAGGTATTTAAACACTATTTCGAGGAGCTGGAGGAAGAGTCCTTGAGAGATAATTTTGTCGTTGTGGTGAGTGGGAAATTTACAAATTATCTTCTGCTTCCTAGTGTCTGGCGTACCTATAAAATCTAATTCAGATCAAATCTTCTCTCTCTCTCTCTCTCTCTCTCTCTTTTCTGTACTTGTTCTTTAGTTTCATATTCTACGGTCTTGAAATTGAACTACTGGCTAATATGGACAGTACGAATTACTTGATGAGATGATGGACTTTGGGTACCCTCAATACACAGAAGCTAAGATTCTTAGTGAGTTCATCAAGACAGATGCATATAGGATGGAAGTCGCACAGAGACCCCCAATGGCTGTCACAAATGCAGTGTCATGGCGTAGTGAAGGGATACGTTATAAGAAAAATGAAGTAGGTTATGTCTTCAGTCATTGCAGATTCTGTCAATCACTGATTATCTACTTATCCTTATCAAAAGATATGGTGACATTCTTTATCTCACAGGTGTTCTTGGATGTGATTGAAAGTGTTAATATACTTGTTAACAGCAATGGACAGATTATCCGTTCTGATGTTGTTGGGGCATTGAAAATGAGAACATACTTGAGGTGAATTTCTTTGTCATACTTTCTTTTTTCATTTCATTTAGATTATGCTCTATGGATTCTTCAGTTATTTTGAGATCTCCTTTTTAATTCATCCTTAAGAACAAAAACCATGTTGATACTTGTTATGTTTAACAGTGCAATGCACCATCATTCACTAACCTTTAGTCAGTCAGCTCTGCTTATATATAATCACTTAGGTTCAACCTAAGCAAAAAAGTTTTCTCTGTTGGTTTCTATTGAACCTTTTCTTCTTTTTCCTAAATAAAGTTGCAGTGAGTTACTCATCTGAGTGCTATTTTTATGTGCTTATGGAAATTAGAAATTGTAATGACATAGTTATTTTAAGATACTATATGCTTATAGGCCTCAATTCTTGGATTGTGTGAGGCATTAGGCGCTCATTGCGAAGTACTCTGCACAGTACCCAAATATCCATATGAAAATATAATGAATAAATCAAAGTTCACCATCACTAGATATGAAGAATTACTACAACAACGCTATTAATTTACTAAACAATTTTGTTATTCTGGCATGATCAATGACAAACCTTTTTTACTGGCTTTGGGGGATGTAATTACTTGACACTATCAAAGATGATTTATAAGTTGAAAATATTACTGATTATTATAATCGCTAAACAAAAAATGTAACCTCTCAGGAAAGCTCCTCTCTACCATTTGACAAAACTGCGAGGTGTGTAGTATTAGTTGTTGGTGAAAGGCTAATACATTGATGTTGTTTAGTCTGAGATGTGTTAATTCTCCATCAGTTTCGATCAGGTTATGCTAGAATCAGTTGTATTGTGCTTCTCTCAGTAGGGGCTCATAATCCCTATGCTCAGTTCTGTGTTGGGATCCAATTTGAGTTTCATCTTAAGTATGTTATAATGTGCAATTCCTAAGAATGATAGTAGATAAATCATAGGTAGTCCTACTCATGTCTAGCATATGTCAAACTTGTGTTGCAGGAAATGAAACACACTAATTCAGCTGCATTGGTCATCAGATAATTAAAATTTCTGCTAGTGAACACATGCAGAGGTACCAACTATTGAAGACGTCTGTGCAAAATTACCATTAGCTATAGCTTCGAGTCTGCTGGGAGGATAGACTAAGTTGAATTTGAATAGGTTAAGGACAATATGTTAACTTGAGATATTTGACATTGAAATTTGTTCATCTACGAACTCATGAATTAGGAAAGAGCGATAAAATGCAATTGTGTTGACAAGATATTAACCTAGATTGGCCTCGAGTAGAGTGTACTAATTCACTTGACAGATTGATATGTTGAGGTGATCTCTCAGCAAGTCCGGATCCTTTGTACTGCCCAATGTTATGATAAAAATATGAAAAAAAATTGAAGAGCTTGGGGTAATACTTCATTACTACCATCTAAATTACTAGGGTGTGTCTTGTCGTTAAGTGGAGGAAGGTTCTTCCCTTCGTCTTCATGTGTCGCACGATGAAGAATCCATGGAACAGAAAACTTTTTGTGCAACAGAAAGAGCAGTCACTTATCATAGGTATCAAGCGCATAGCTTTCTTTAGAGGTATGTTATATAAGATCTAATGTATATTAAAAAAAAACCTTATGTTATTTTGTATGAGTGGGAAAAGATCTCGCAAATTGTTTATAATTTATGCAATGTATCTGTTAAAATGTGTCAGAGAGATTGTTCTAAATTTGGAACTTATCCTAATATGTAAACTTGTGAAAAGCTACAAGACAACCATATTAAATAAGATGTGACTTATTTACATGAATAAAGGACTAGGTGAAATATTAAACAAAGTGGATTAAAAATACACCAAATGATATGTATTTAATCACAGCAGTTAGTATGAAAAATGCTGCACGTTTACAAATTACATGTTCATGAATGTTATATCATTTAATTTCATCATATTAATTGTAAATTGTAGCTTCCTGTGATATGCTATGATCACACACATTCAAAGGAAACAATATATAAAACCATTTGATAATTTTTGTTGCATCTATGTTTCTGGACAATATAGAAGTAGTTCATGTGGCGAATGAAACAATAGAATATCATGTGACTAGAATCTTATATTTGAGAAATTGGACTCCAAATAACAGATCATGCCCACTTATGCAGTGGGATGCCTGAATGTAAACTTGGGCTCAATGATCGGGTACTTTTGGAAGCTCAAGGACGGACAACTAAAGGAAAAGCTATTGATTTAGACGATATAAAGTTTCACCAGTAAGCTGGTCTTTTCATCCTCTTGTTGTACTCTTTTTCTTCACCCTTTTTTTTTCTCCAAGGGGACCTTTTGACTCTTTGGCTGCATGTCAAGGTAATATTTGTCGATTACTGACACTTTATCATTCAAGGTGTGTCCGATTGGCACGGTTTGAGAATGACAGGACAATATCATTCATACCGCCAGATGGGCCATTTGACCTAATGACATACAGACTTAGCACTCAGGTCTTTTTTTTTTTTTTTTTGTTGCATGAAGCTAAATTCTGAATGTTTACACGTTTATGCCTTCTTCATTGGATGTTATTTACCTTGTGTACCTGTCATCACTATCATTCAGGTAAAGCCTCCAATCTGGGTGGAAGCTCAAGTCGAGAAGCACTCAAGAAGTCGCATAGAGATAACAGTTAAGGCAAGAAGTCAGTTCAAGGAAAGGAGGTACAGCCCACTTCCCCTTTGAATTGTCATGGACCAAGACACCTATTTCACTTGTATCATGATATCCTTTTCTGAAGAGCGTTTGTCATCATTTCCATATCATATTAGCACTGCAACAAATGTGGGAATTGAGCTGCCTGTACCTTCAGATGCCACCAATCCTAACATCCGGACATCCATGGGTTCTGCTTCGTATGCTCCTGAGAATGATGCACTGGTCTGGAAAATAAAATCTTTTCCTGGAGGCAAGGTTTGAGGCAATTATTTTTGGATAGGCGAAATGATCGCTCTAATTTTTGTGAAGTTCATAATACACCTATTGACATTCGTGCTCTTCTCGACACTTAGGAGTACATGTGTAGGGCAGAATTCAGTCTTCCCAGTATAACCGCTGAAGATGCGACTGCAGAGAAAAAGGCTCCCATACGCGTGAAGTTTGAGATCCCTTATTTCACAATCTCCGGGATACAGGTACTTCTCTACTTGCAACATATTTCTGGCCTATATAATCCTCTAGTTAATGGGTCATGTCATCATGCATCAATTGCCCAGGTTCGGTATCTGAAAATTATCGAAAAGAGTGGATACCAAGCCCTTCCCTGGGTGAGATACATCACGATGGCAGGTGAATACGAACTGAGACTCATCTAAAGACACTCATATGCTGTTTGGCTCTTGAGAACAATATGAAAGACACGAAGATTTCAAGATTCTATCGCTTGGACTCTCATGAACTCTGTAGATTTATCAATTGTTGTGGTTCGATGTGTGCAATGCGGTTCCCAATCAGCAATTTTTTGTTTCTGTCACACTTATTTCCGGCATATCTACTCAAAATCGTTAGGTTTTTTTTCCCCTACTCCAAAATGATCGCTGTGTATTTTTCCCAGAGAATTTATTGATAGCAGCTTGAGAACACTTGTTGCCTTTTCTTTTCTGAAGATGTGCAAGTGACAGAAAATGCTAATGGAGACGATTATCTGTTGCCTTCGGTGATATTTGGAGGTTACGATGGGTGTTTATTTTTTTAGAATACAATGACAATCACAATCGAATATGACGAATCGATCTTGTATTCGAAGATTATCACGGGAAGAGCTGCCGAATAGAAAATAGATTTTGGATGGTAAAATATAATTTGATCTGTTTAAGTAAATTTTTATTTTGATCCATTCGATATTAGACGGTATTTGCACATGAATCATCTCAGTCATTGCAATCCGAGTTTTAGATTTGCAGCATATAAATCACCTCAGTTCGTTGCAATACAATCGTAACTGCGAAAGTGAGGCAGAAGGTGGCTTGCACCTTAGTTTTTATGGTGCAACTGTTGGAATCCATCTAGCGGTCCTTGTCAGAGATAAATTACGGTAAGTACTCTTAGAAATTAATAATCGCAATTGTATTTGAGAGGAATTTCATGACTACATATGCTAGTCACTGGGCCAGGGTAGCCTGCACCTTAGTTCTTGATTGGTCCGATGTACACATTCACAATTTCAATCATTAAAATATAAATTAAATTATAATATTTAATTTTACATTTCCATTTCCACAAATCAGGTCACAGGAGAGAGACGAAACGTAATATTTTGAATTACAAGAGTGTACATAAAACGAACAAATAGACCTGGAAGAAGAAGACACTCGGGCAGATGATCAATTATTGGCGGAAGCGATGTCACTTGAGCAAGTGATATTCTCCACCTGCATCGACGTCTTCTGAAAAAGGGGTGGACTTGGATGGACCACAAAACATGCCTCCCCATTCGGGGAAATAGATGGAGGCAATTGGCATAGTGCAGGCGAGGATCATCACGCCCATCAGCGAGATGCCCGTTTCTTTGGAGTATTTACTGCCTGAGAAGAACAGCAGCTGGGTTACCACTGCGCCTAATGCTCCTCCGCTTCCGGTCATCCCAGCGACCACTCCCAGAGACCTTCATCGCAGAAAGATCAGATTTTGATCTTAAATTATACGCCAAAATCGAATCTTTGCAGTGATTCATGGAATTGGATTCGAGTAATTGTACCTCTTGGAGACGAAGGGCACGACGCCGAAGGTGAGGCCGGAGGCGGCCTGCGCGAAGAAGGCGAACCCGCACATGACGGCGCCGGCGGCGGGGAGAGACTTCATCCTCCCCAGCAGCACGCAGAGGAGGCCTCCGGTCGTCTGCACCGCCCAAAGCCCCCAGAGTCGACCTCGCATGCCGAAGCGGATGCCCAGCTCGTCGGAGAGCATGCCTCCTGCCGGCCGCGAGACCACGTTGGCCATCCCGAAGCACGCCGCCACCATCCCCGCCGTTTGCAGCTCCAGCCCGAATCGACCGTAGAAGTACTCCGCCACCAGGTTCTCCATCGCCAGCTCGACCCCGTAGCAGTAACCGTAGGTCAGCGCCAGCACCCAGGCACGGTAGTTGCCAAGGCCCTCCCGCAACACCACCCAGATCGACGGCCTCGGATTATTCATCTTGAGCTCTTGCTTTCGCACCGCGGCGATGTTGCCGTTCGGCAGGTCCTGGCCGAACGCCAGAACCGCGAGCGCGGCGACAACTTGCAGCGTGGCGGGGATGAGGAAGGCGGCACGCCAGGCGAAGGAAGGGCTGCCACTGAGGCGGAGGAGGCCGGCGTAGGCAAACGGCATGAGGAACTGCGCGGCACCGCTCCCGGCGTTGGCCCAGCCGGCGGAGATGCCGTTGGCCAGGCCGACGACGCGGGGTGCGAACATGGAGCTCATCCAGTACTGGTTAGCGACGAAGTTGGCGAGGGAAAGGCCGGTCACGAAGCGGAGGAGGAGGAAGGAGGTGGGCGAGGAGGAGAAAGCTGCGAAGGCGTAAATGGCAGGGGCAGTGAGGAGCATGAGGGCGACGGACGCGACGCGGGGACCGAGGAGGTCACAGGCCGAGCCCATGGCGAACCGCGCGAAGATGGTGCCGGATACAGAGGCCACGCCGGCGTGGGACACGTCGAGGGAGGAAAGGCCGAGGTGGAGGCGGAGGACGGGGACGAGCGGCGGCGCCGCGAAGGCAGAGAAGAAGCAGGCGAAGAGGGAGAACCAGGCAAGGTGGAAGGCGCGCATGTGGGGACCCACCGCCGAGAGCAAGCAGAGCTCTGTCGCCCGGCCCTCCTCGTCCACCGGCAGCTCAAACTCGGAAGCGGCCTTGCCCTCTTCTTTCATGGCTCTCGTTGCTGTGGCTGTCGCTGGGAGCAGGTACTGGTGCGGTGGACAGAAGACGGATCCAGTAGTGTGTATAAATGGGCGACGCTGTCATTGTGAATGCTTCACTGGAATGCCGAAGTGGTGGTTCCATGGAAGAGGAAGCCAGAGGACCGACGAGGCGTGGCGTCGCAGCCCGACCTCTCGAAGCTTTGGCCCTTGGAGACGATCTCGTGGCCTCAAAGAGAGCGGGCGGTGGACGAAAGCGACGGAGGAGAGTGACGGGTGCTGACGTGGACTATTCTGCGGTGCAGCTTCCACGCTGCTGGTTTGTCTCCGAAGCAGAAATTTCTGTTAATTTTATTTTGATCCCTCAAAACAAATTTTTTATTATTATTAAAAAGATGTCTCATGCTTTAAAAAATATAATTATTCATCTTTAAAAAAATCTTCTTCTTTACTAATATTCAATAATTTTATAACTTTTTCAATTAAAACTATTATAATTTAATCAAAACTACTTTAATGTTTAGTTAGTATTATTTTAACTAATATAATTACTTTAATATTAATTAAAAATATTTTAATTTTAGCAAAACTATTATTGGTTAAAATAATTTTAGTCAATAGTATTGAATTGGTTGAGTAAAAAAGGATAATGTGAAAACAAAAATAAAAAGAGGTATTCTTTTAATATATTTTTTAACTTAATCACGGGTGCGTTTTTATTTTTGCCTAATCTTTTTTTTCCTCACTGGTTTAATTATAGTTTAAGTTAAAATTTTATGATTTATGAAATATCACTTTTTTATCCTTGAGCTTACGTTTATAGCTCAAGGAATTATCAAAGAATCTTTATAATTAGTAATTTCAAACTCAACAAATAACAAAGTGATATTTTATTTATAGATACGTAGATGCTAACTATATAGAAGATTTGGATGAGAGAAAGTCTACTATAGAATATATTTTTATTATAGTGAAAGGACTTATTTATTTGAAATCTATGGTACAATTTATAATTATATTATTCACTACTAAATTGAAATATAAAATAATTGTTGAAGTAGTCAAGGAAGTATTGTTGCTTATAGAATTGATCAGAGAACTAAGTATTTACAAAGTGGAGTCAATTATATTGTGATAATCAGAGAGTTGTCTATTTGACAAAGAATCATGTGATGACTAAACATACAGATGTGAGGTTTCATAAAATCAAAAAATTGATTTCTTCCAATAAAATTTTACTTGAAACAGTTCATACTTATGAAAATATTACAAATTCAGTCATTATAGAGAAGTTCAAGCAACTTGATTAACTTCTCTAGTTGTTAAAAGAGTGTAGGTCGAACTCAATGTTTCTGAAAAAGTTATTCTCACATATGCTCATGTTTCTCCTAACAAATGAATATTCGTCGAGATAGACATTGTTGAGGGATAGTTCATATAGAGTAAATTCAAGCACGGCCATGTTTCTCGACACGATCATATCTTATGGAGCCGACGCTACGCGCATGCATGCCCAGATATCCTATGTTAATATCACATGATTAAAAGCACGACCAAACCATCTATTTCATCCTGAGGCATTAATATATGATATTTTTGATTAGAATATCATGTATAACTAGGATAATATAAATAGGATCATTGTAATCCTAAATTAATTTTTGAGTGGAGTTCTCTTAGTTGTTTAATGACAAAGATACATTATCAAACCATGTTAAAATTTTTATACGCTATATATCGTCCCTCTCTTTTCTCAGTTTTCTTTTTCTTATCTTCAATTTCTTCACTATTGTTGTGGCCAGGCATGCTTATCTATTTCTCAGTTTCGATTTTGATCGATTTCAAATTCGTCGACGTTGGAACCGATCCGAATCGGTTCAAAATCAATTTCGATTCCAAAGTTTTAACTTAGGAGTCAATTCAATCCGAACCGGCTCCGAATCAATTCCGGACCGATTCCGAAATTGTTCCGGACCATCTTCTTCAAATTTGAATTTTCAAATTCATCTAACGTGCTGGTGATTATATTTTTTTTTTCTATCGTTAAATAATCTGATAGATATATTAACATACTAAGAATTTTCACTTTTAAATTATCAATCGAAATCCGATCCAAATCGGAACCAGAACCATTTCCGAAACGGTTCCGAACCGATTTTGAAATCGATTGGAACCGAACCGAATTAAAATCGGAACGGTTCCAATTCGATTTCAGAATCAATTCATTTAAATCAGTTTCGATTCTGAATTTAATAGATTGATTCCGACTCAATTTCAAATCGAATCAATCCGTTAAACATACCACCTAGTTGTGGCACGATTACAACAAACTCTGAATAAGCTCGTGAGCAAATGCTCCTGACCTAATTAGGAGCTTGCAATTGAGGCTTGTTGAAAGTCTCACAAGCTCACGCCGTCACGCGTAGCCTCCTTGCGAGCCTCTTATAACCTCCTTGTGAGCCTATAAATAAATTTGAGATGTCAAAGACTGAGTTTGAGAGAACTTATAAAATTGAACATTTATAAGCGGAAGCATATAATATATATACACTACGCAATTTGTATCATGTGTATTTTTTTTTTAAATTAAAGCAATTCCTTATTTATAAATAAACAAAATAAACGTTATCATTGCATTTCCTTATTTATAAAAATAAAATAAAAATTATAAGATTTTTCAATCTACATTGTTTTTTCTTTTTTTATATATTTAAAAAGAGAAAGATTATACAAAATCAAACGAATAATAAAAAAATTCACATTTGTCTGAATCATCATTCATAGCTCTCAATGGATGGCAGGAACCAAATCGGCGGAGGCAGCACTTTTTCATACGATAGACAACAACGCTCAATCTTTTCTCGTTCCAAATCGAAGAAACCAACATCAAGATTTGTTCTGCCCTTATTAATACTCAAGTTCATTCCTTCGAAAGTGTCAGTGAAGTAAATGCAATTTGCTTTGATCCCAGTAAAATCTTCCATCGACAATAAATACGTATTATTCATGCCTATAAAAACAGACTTGTTTTCCAAACATCTCACTTCTTCCCAACAAGAACTACTCTCACAATTATACTTGAAAATCAAAAATCCTTCCGTCTCAAACTTTGTCATATCATCTGTATAACTATTACGTCTCATAATCAGGAATAGTTCGTCGGCGTCGGAGAATGCCAAATACATCTCATGATATGTATAGCTTCTCGATAACAAGGAGTCAGAGAGTACAAAATTGCCACTATTCCATGCATCGATGAGAACTCTTTTGGTCGGATTGTCTCCGCTTAAGTCGATCGCATAAACCTCTGAAACACATCTTAGAGCGTAAAACAATCCATCCCGATAAATAATATCGGCTACGGGAAAATCTAGACTCATCCACTTCGATATCCCTGCTTTAGTGTAGGCTACTGGATATGCATGACGAATAACCATGGCCATATAATCACTGGGAGTTGGATTGGAGGAGAAGACAACTTTCTTTATGTAATAGTCACGATAAGTTTCATATTCAAAAAAGAAAGGAGGACATTCTTCGTCATGGAATAAGTAACCGCCACAATTGGGTAGAGATTCAACATCGGGAAGGGGGAGGAAAGAAGGGAGATGGATTTGAGCGCCGGTGAGAGGATTTAAGAGGCTAATGTTAAAAGCGAAGTCAACAATGACAACCCAACCGATGTTAGAACCAGCATAACGCATGCCATGAAGCGGAGGCACAGGAGAAAACTCGAAAGAGGAAGGATGCTCGTTATCCAAAGGAAAAGATAAAAAGGTACATGAGTCATCGATTTGTTCGGCAGGAAGAACAAGCCAAGGACAAGGAAAAATAATAGAAGGGAGAGCCGAGCACCAAGACTTGCATACCGTACGAAATACAATACGATACGGATAGTATAACTTCTCTCCTAATTTTCTGAGAAGATCAGGAGGAAGCAACGACCAATCTTCATCCATATCGGAATGAAAGGGAGGAGAGGGTTATAAAATTTATTTTGCCAAAAGCCTATGGTATTTATAAACATATAATGTTGTCTGGTCAACCAAAATAATTTCAAATTAATTAACAGAATTTTATTAATAATTTATTTTAACATAAAATTTAAATTGAAAGAGTTTTTTTTAAGAAAATTCTGACAAATTATATCAGTGATTTCTACTGCATTTTTTGAAAAAATAAAAAAAATTAAAAATTCAATTTGCAGAACGTTTCTCAAAATTTGGAAAACACTTTAGAAATTTAAAGCAGTTTATTAATGACTTCGTCGAATAGAATTTTACAAATTATAACAAATGATTTATTCTAAATTAATAATTTAAGTTGACTTAGTTAGTTTTATCGGATAATTCTATTTTATCCTTAAACCATATAATTAATAATTTGCAGGCCCAAATCCCATTTTTAATCTATTATAATCCTGCTAAAAACTTTTTAAGACAATTTTAAAAGAAACTATAGAGTAAATCATTAGAACGCCACATAATTGAGACACGACGTAACAGTAAATATTCATTGCTAATTTTTAGGACCGCTACTTAATTAAGACACAACATAAAAGTAAATCTTCATAGTTAATTCTTAGGACATCTAATGAAAATAATTTTGACCCGTGATATTCAATTCAATTCCGCATTCCTGCAAAATAAAAAAAAAAATAATTCAATAAAAAAATAAATAATTACTAATTAAAATTAATAAATAAAAAACAACAATGTACCATGTACTATTTATTTTTTTCTTCCTCCTCATGGATATAAACTTAAAGTGTTTGTGATGTTGATCATTATGCCCCTTGAGAGTTTTTTCTACTACGTACCTCAGAAGTTTAGGATCCTCCTTTTGACAAGCCTTACATAATATTTTTCCTTCATTGTCGTAAAGAGGAGGAGGATTTGATGTTTCCATGGTTAAATTTGAAAAATAATAGAATTTCTAGTGGACTATGAGATGGGATGAAAAAGGATAAACTTATTTATATATTTATAAGGTGATTTCAATGTCTTTTGTATGAAAAGCATGAGTGCAGGGGATAAGTATGATAGAACGCACACAATAAAGATGAAAAAAAGGAATATTGCACTAAAATTTTAATTTAATTATTAACGAGTTAATTAGTTATTGGACTTAGATCGGACTTGAGCTGATTAAACATGTCGATTAATTAATTAAAAAAACATCATCTATCTTTAATAGTAATATATTTAATTGTCTAATCAAAGTGGTTCACTCGTGTCTCCGTAGGAATTGTGCATTAATAAATGTGATACAGAATTTGCACGAGGAAAATTCAATCTTCCGTGTTAACGGATTATTTAGTGTTTATACCAGATCACGTTTTTTACTGTACTTGTCATCGTATCAAGATAAGTGATCATTCTTGATTTATTCTTTCTCATATTTATGAGTTCGATGTGAAAAAATAATCAGATTGACGATTCTAATCTTTTGTACAAAGTGATCCACTCATTCTGTGTATTAACCTTCCAAAGATTAATAATCTCTTTATCCCAAAAAGAAATTATTATATCAAAGATATATATTTTCCTTTATTTACTTAACTTAAAATTAAACAAAGAATTTTTTTATTATTAAATTTTGAATTATCCAAAAATCAAATGGACTAGGATTTACTCCCCTCCCACATTGTCATCTGCATTGAGTTTCGCTGAGGGATGATTCATAGAGCAAATTCATGTATGATCGTGCTTTAATTTTCAGCATGGCCAAGCTATTATTATTAGATCCGATAAAATTTATATATCTCTATAATAATATCGATATAGTCAAGTCACGTGGCCAAATTAAATCAACAATAAGTCGAGTTTGATAGTGTAAGACGTGGACAGTTCCACGAACTGTGATGGCAGTTCATGGAACCGCCATCACGCACGCACGACGTAAGCCGTGCGTGATCTCCTTCCTTTAAGAAGGAGGTGCGTCCAAGGAGGAAAAAAAGGGGGATATGCAAAAAGGCTGACGATCAGAGAAACATCGGAACAGATTTGGTTTGTGGAAACCAGAGGAATCTTCCATTTGGTGATCATTCCTTCGACACGAGCACAAGACTCAACTCCAACCGGGTAAATTCATCAAGAACAGATATCATTGGTATCAGAGCAATTAAATTCTGGAAGTTTTTTTCAATTGCCCAATTTTTCTCACGGAGAAGAGAACAGTAATGCATATCACTGTTCGAAGCCTCTCGCACTACTCTGAGGTGGTGCAATTACCGGGCGTGGAGGCGACGGCCTCGGAGGCGGCTGCCGCCGCGCGGCGACCTTCGGCGGCGGGCCGACGCCTACCGACTCGGAGGCGACGACCTCGAGTAAGGACGTGGGTCACCGACGCCTACGACCCTGAGGCGGCGACGCCGGACCGCTGGCTGCCGACGGCCAGATACGCCGGGAGGCGGCGCCGACGCCAGCGCTGATCGGAAGGGCGCACACGGGATAAGGAGGCGGCGCGGTCGGGATTTGGGCGCACGCGGGAATAAAAAAAAAAGAGTTTTTTTTATTAAAAAAAAACAGATTGGTTATTTGAATAATCTGTACTGATCGGATTGTTGTGAAAGACCCTTTTTCACAGATAATCACTTCATCGGTCAATCGGAGAGATTCGACCCATCGATCAGGGAAGTTAGACAATCGTTTGAGAGTGCCTAACCAACCATGCGCCGTCTCTTTTTTGTTCAGATTTTTTAAATCTGTTCGGAAAGTCTAATTTGGCTTAATTTAATTGGGCCGAATAAATGGGCTTAAAAATTAGTATTTCTAATTGGGCATGAGTTCAATAAATTTGATTCCAACTAAAGTTAAGTGTCCAATTAGCTCACACAAGTGTTGTGTAAAGTTGACTTTGGTCAACTAAACTCATAACAATGGTTAGATTGGTTGTTTTGAAACAATTAGAACCTGACATGGATAACTTAAAGGTAGGGCTAGTAATGAATGTCTATGGGTCAATTGTAAGTAGCCCCTAAAAATCAAGAAATTTTAGTTTTTTTTATTATTGTATATTTGTTCTGTGCCTTGATAAATTGAAATAAACCGGTATTTGTATTGGCATTGTCGGTTATGTACTGACATAATGCATTTCAATTTTACTGATGATGGCAGACGATATTACTACGACACGGCATGATGTGATGCGCAACCGGTATAGAGAGGCTATTGAAGAGTTAGACTATGATCCTTACCATGAAGTCATTGGACACATAGGGAAGCTAGACAGACTATTCTGGAAGCTCGAGATGCAGGAGTTTCCAGTATTAGATAACTACAGGATTTGGGCGTTGATTCGTTCATTGCTCGATAATCTTGCTGACGTGGCACGACAATGTTGGGGGTTACATGAAGGACGTGTTTCATATATCCAGTTGTGCACAGAGCTGATTAACTATGCTGACTGTGAAGAGGATCCTGAGGAAGACCCTGTAAAGGGATGTGATCCATTACATGTGAGGTATTCTAAGGACTCTGTGTCAGGGCAGCATGGGTTGCCTGTGAGTGTCCCAACTGAGAGTACTGTGGTTGAGTCCAGACGGAAGGGACATATCATGATTACTATTGCATTGGTGTATGTCCTAGTAGTAGTAGTAATCATTTATCTAGCCTATTAGAGTTATTTATGTTATGAGTTATCTAACCTATTAAAGTTATTAATGTTATGAGTTGTAAGAATGTAATCTGTTACATTCTTGGTAGAGTTAGTTATTTGTTAGCATTGTACAGCTTGTTTAAGTTAATGATATGTTCATTTTATGCTGTTAACTCTACATGATGCATGATTTTTTTTATACTCCTTGATTAGTTCATTATGAGTATATGGTTAAATGATGTATTCATTTATTGTTAAAAATCATGCTATGATAATGATTAATTTCATTAAGTGGGATGTATGTAATAAAATAGATCAATATAAGTCAGATTGACACATACAAATGATGAGTGATAACGTAGTTATCTCTTGATTTTGTAAACCATATCAGATTTATTTTGAGTTTAATTTAAGATTACATACATCGAAGACATACACTGAGTATATGAATGATGTGTTTATTTATGATAGATTATGGCTACGAAGAACATAATAATGAATCAATAAGGGAGAAAACTCAATGGAGATAACTACAAAATATGACAACTCAGATACAAGATGTCCTAGAGGAACAGGAAGTTCTAGAAGCTCAGAATCAGTTATGGATGAACTCAGATGATCCTTCACCGTAACAGACGAGATCTTGATGCCTACAAGGCATGGAAGAAGAAAGACTCCACTCCAAAGGGCATATTAATAAGTTCAATGGTGGACGACTTGACATTTGAGTATGCAACTTTTGCATCAGCTAATGCGGTCTGGATAGCCCTTAAGGAGAAGTACAGTGGGGTCAGTCTGTGCAAGCTTCGTCAGCTAACGATTAAGTTCGATAGTTATAAAAAACGCCCGAATATCACTATGGTACAACATCTCAGGGAGATGTCAAACATGATTCGGGATCTTAAAACTGCAGGTCATGAGTTGACCGATGAACAACAAAGTTCAAGCAAGAACTGCTCCTTCCGCATTCTCGAAAACTATGATGCACTTGACGCAGGAAAGTATTAAGACTTTACGATGTCTCGCGCCATGTTGAACTAGAGGCGAGAGAGTGGAATCCGCATGATTTCGTCGTCAAGCCTATGGTCAGAGGTGCCGCCTGGATCATCTGGATCCAAAAAGAAAAAATGGTTTGGGAAAAGGAAAGGGAAAGGAAAGAAGACAGAGGCTGTAGCTGGAGGACAAGGCCCTACTGAGAAAAAGAAGAAGAAGGCAGGAAAGAAACCTAAAAACAAGTTGTCTTGTTTTAATTGTGGCAAGAAAGACCACTTCGCTCGAGAATGCACTGAGCCGAAAAAGGTATCTTTGAATCTGTCTTCTGAGCATTTTGTTGCTAGCTCTGTGTTGTTAGCTGATTCTTATCCTTTGTGGATTATAGATTCGGGAGCAACCAACCATGTAGCTCGAGAGCGAGTTACATTTGTGGAGTACCGTCGCGTACCAGCAGACAACAAATGGATATATGTTGGAAACAATGCAAGAGTTGAGGTCAAAGAAATCGACACTTGCAAACTTAACCTCCGTGGTGGTAGTGTTTTGTTTCTACATGATGTCCTATATGCTTCTGAGATTCGACGAAATCTTGTTTCTGTAACTTCTCTTCTTGAGTTAGGGTACTGTGTAAATTTTTACATGCGGTGTGTTGAACTTAAGATTGACTCAGTGTCAATCGGATATGATTATTTAACAAATGGTTTTATAGTACTAGATGTGGTGCCTGATGTGAATTGTGCAGTTGATAGTTGTTTTTCGGATATTGCTCTTTCTAGCGATGCATATATAACTGATGAGGTTTGGCATGCTAGATTGGGACATATATGACAAGATCGCATGAATAGGTTAGCTAAAGAGGGTTTATTGGGCTCTCGTGCTAAGATCAGCTTGTCTATATGTGAGCATTGTCTTGCTGGAAAAGCAACAAGGAAACCATTTGGAAAGGCTATTAGAGCACAGTTACCATTGCAATTAATTCATTCGGATATTTGTGGTCCGATGAGTATGAAGGCTAGACATGGAGCTTCCTATTTCATTACATTTATTGATGATTTCTCTCATTTCGGTTATGTATATTTGATTTCTCATAAATCTGAAGCATTAGATTGCTTCATTCGTTATATGAACGAAGTTGAGAATTAAACGGAACGTAAGGTTAAGACTTTACGCACTGACCGTGGAAGAGAATATTTGTCTGATATGTTCAAGACAATATGTAATGAAAAAGGGATTATTAGACAACTAACGATCCCAGGAACTCCACAGCAAAATGGGGTTGCTGAAAGAAGAAATATGACTCTTCTTGAAATGGTTAGGTCTATGATGGCACAGGCTAATTTGTCGGTCTCCTATTGGGGAGATGCCTTGCTAGCTGCGACCTATATACTTAACAAAGTGTCTTCAAAGTCAGTTTCATCTACCCCATATGAACGTTGAAAAAGAAGAAAATCAGATTTGAGTAATCTGAGACCCTGGGGGGCAGCTGCCTACGTTCATGATAGTTCTCACAAGCATGGAAAACTCGGACCTAGAGGTAAGAAATATATCTTTATAAGATATTCTGAGACCTCAAAAGGTTATGTTTTCATAGGTGAGCAACACGATGGAACGATCTCTGAGATTGAATCTAGAGATGCCACTTTTCTAGAAACTGAGTTCCCAACGAGGGGAGAAGTTGACAAGACAGTTCCTCTTTTTGAGGAGAATGAGTCGTTATCAACAAAACAGGCGTCTAGTGGGACACCTGGACCTAGTCAATTGAGTAGGAGTGACGTGCCTGATCACGGGGTGACTTCTCAACAACCTACCTTACGAAAAAGTGTTCGTAAGATCATATCTAAAAGGAGGTTTGATATTGAGAATGAGGCAATGATGACACTCCCAGTTGATGAAGATGAACCTCAATCAGTTGAGGAAGTGTTGGGATGTAGAGTTGGAGATAAGTGGAAAAGTGCAATGGAAGAAGAGATGGAGTCAATGATTGAGAATCAAGTTTGGGAGTTAGTCGATCTTCCTCCTGGTCGAATGACCATTGGGAATAAATGGATTCTCAAAATAAAGAGGAAATCTGATGGATCGATTAACCGATACAAGGCTCGCCTGGTTGCAAAAGGGTTTACCGAAAGAGAGGGTATAGACTTTGAAGAGACATTTTCTCCTGTAGTGAAGTTTGTGTCTATCCGAGTTATTTTGGTTTTTGTGGCGCATTATGACTTGGAATTACATCAGATGGATGTCAAAACCGTTTTCCTTAACGGCGAACTTGACGAGGAAATCTATATGGTTCAACCAGAAGGTTTCGTTGCTTTAGGCCAAGAGAATAAAGTATGTAGATTAAAGAAATCTATATATGGGCTGAAGCAAGCGTCAAGACAATGGAATATAAGATTTAACAAAGTGGTTTTATCTTATGGTTTCGAAACGATCAATGAGGATCATTGTGTTTTCCTGAAGAAGGAAAAAGGAAAGTATGTTATTTTATCATTATATGTTGATGATATGTTGATAGCAGGAAATGACATAGGTTTTGTGGTGGAGGTTAAAAAGTGGTTGTCTTCCCAATTTGACACAATAGATATGGGAGAAGCTGAATACATCTTAGGAGTAAAGATCATCAGCGATCGATCTAAGAGACTTTTGGGTTTGTCACAAGAGTCTTATATAACTAAGATGTTATAACATTTTAGTATGTCTGACTACAACGGTGAACAGACACCTATTGCGAAAGGTACTATTTTGAGCAAAAGTATGAATCCCAAGACTCCAGCTGAAATAGCCGAGATGAATAAAAAACCATATGCAAGTGTCATATGTAGTTTAATGTATACTATGTACTCGTCCCGATATCAGCTATGCAGTGAGCTTAGTCAGTCGGTTCCAATCAAACCCAGGATCGAGACACTGGAAAGCAGTAAAAAGGATATTCAGATATCTGAAGGCAACGACAGATTATTGTCTCTGTTACCAAGGATCAGATATGAGCTTAAAGGGATATTCAGATGCAGATTGGGCAGGAGACCTGGATGATAGAAAATCAACATCAGGCTATGCGTTCTTGTTGAATGGTGGCGCCATCTCCTAGAACAGCAAAAAACAGGCATGTGTGGCCTTATCTACAATGGAAGCTGAATATGTAGCATGTTCAAGCAAATTGCATAAGAAGCGCCTAGTTGAGGAGGTTCTCAAGCATTCAAGATCTTGAGACGGAGAGTCCGCGACCGTTTATTGTGATAGTCAAGCTGCTATAGCTTTTTCCAAGGATCCAAAATATCACAGCAAGGGCAAGCATATAGCTATAAAGTACAATTTTATAAGGGATATTGTTGCTAAGAAGAAAGTGATTCTTGAGTATATTCTTACACGAGCTATGCTTGCAGATCCTTTTACTAAGCCGATGACTAGAGAGTCATTAAATGAGCATGTAAAGTCCATGGGACTTCGTAGAATGTAACAACGTTGTAATTAACAATCAGATATGTTTTGATTGTAATTTTTTTTTTGAAAGCCATAATTTATTCAGTGTATGTGTATGTTATGTTACGTTCTAGTGATAAGATCTCGATAAGCATGTTGACAGGTAACGATTGGTCCTCTCGCATGGACAATCATCTCTATTTATTGTGTATGAATAGAGGTAAGACCGATGTTTGTAGGTCAGCTTATGCGGCTGTTGGCTTTGGAAGCTGTAAAATTGTTACATTCCTATAAGTTAGGGTCGTCTTGATATTTGTATCAAGATAAGATCATTTTGTGGTAAACGATCGAAGTAAATGAACCCACCATTTACTATACCTGTTTTGAGCCAGATTAGAGTTCATATGTTGAATTCTGGATTAGGCATTGGGAATGTCTAGATCAAAATCTGTACAATGTTACTTTGATAATAACATGCACTCTTTATTGGTAAAGAGGAAAGACATCGTAGCATGTGAATCATACCACATGTGCTAAGACGACACTAAGGGTAGTAGGAGAATGAATCTCTGCTTCTCTACTATGTGAGCCCTTTGAGATTATATGTTGATCTCAAAATTTACCCTTTGTGACTATTTAGGTGTCTACTTGAAGTTTTAATCAAGGTTTGCTACTTTAGCATGTCTACCTATGACTATGTATGATTCGGTCTATGGAACATGGCTAGGAAAGCGATTGATTAAAATGAATAGATTCACACTAAAAAGGAAGATTAAATAGGTTTACATCTAATGAGTATTATTCACTAGTCGATTATTTTCTGTTGTGTACAGAAATGTTTGTGAATATTTGGAATATGAGACATGCTCTTGACATGATGATCATTAAGAGGGATTAGAGATGTTCATATTGATGTAAATAAGATTATTTAATCTGGGTAAATAGCAAGACATGGATGTTTCCAGGTAAACGGATATTTACCATCAGAAATATGATTTTATATCATCTGGAAAACGACTGTGTGTCACCTGGAGAATGGTTGTGTGCCATAAAATAAATGGTTTTGTACCACCTGTAGATGACTCTGTGTCATTGGGAGAATGATTATGTATCATTCGGAGAGTGACTAAGTTAGACGTAACAACTTCTCTTAGCATACATCACTCTATGAGCAGCTATGTAAGGTGTAACAACTTTCTTAGCATTTGAACGCTCAATGTGCTTGCTGTCGCACGAACCATTTTCTAATATATGAATTGGATGTTTCATTAGTCTATGTGACTATTGATCTATGTTGCTTCTAAAATAGTCTATATGATTATTTAGTCTATGTGACTTAAATACCTCTTCTAAATGGTTTATGTGATCGTTGTATCTATATGACATACCTTGGACGAGTGAGAGATGTAAGACGTGGGCAGTTTCACGAACTGCGATGGCAATTCGTAGAACCGCCATCACGCACGCACGCGTGATCTCCTTCCTTTAAGAAGGAGGTGCGTCCAAGGAGGAAAAAAAGGGGGAGAGGCAAAAAGGCTGACGATCAGAGAAACATCGGAACATATTTGGTTTGTGGAAACCAGAGGAGTCTTCCATTTGGTGATCATTCCTTCGACACGAGCACAAGACTCAACTCCAACCGGGTAAATTCATCAAGAATAGGTATCAGATAGTCAAGGTGAGCTAGAGATTAAGAAAATCCTAGCTCGAGTGCGACCGAGACTACATCCTACCTAACCTCATCGGGAGCTCCTCCGACCTAAACTCGACCGAAGCGAACTCATCCCAGACAACCAAAGTTCAACCGAATCATTCTCCAAAGTTCAACCGAATCTTCCTCTAGGAAGCTCAGTAGACACATCGACTGAGAAAGGACAAAGATCTTCCCCATGTTCTCACGATATTCTCTCCACATCTTCGTAATCTCCACCATTCTTATAGGGCATGTTCTCAGGATATCCTCTCTACGTCTCCGTAATCTCCACTATCTTTACAGGACATGTTCCCACGATATCCTCTTTGCAACTCCGTAATCTTCAGGATCCCTCCGTAAGGACACGTGCTCATGCGTTCCTTTCCATGTCTCCACATCTCCGGATCCACACCATCCCGCTCCAAGTATAAATATCCAAAAGGTAGGAAGAAAAGGAGTTCGCTCTCTTGCTAAAACTCTACTTTCTCTTATTCTCCTTCCTTTTCCTCCACTTTCTGACTTGAACGTCGAAGGGATTTCACCAATACAAATCTCGGCCCCCTTCTACTCATTTCGAGTTCTTGTAAATTAGTCAACCTCAGGTAATCATCGGACCTCGCGGGCCAACTTTGGAGGAGATCAATTTGCTCAAAGCCGACCTGATGAGTTTGGTTCAAGTTATAATGCATAATCTTAATTATGTGATTACCAACGTTATGAGGAATGAAACATAACTTATATTATTTGATTCAATTCGAAGCAAATCAATCAAAACTTATTTGTTTGGAGGTTTTAATGTATTACTTAATTTAACATTTTACTATATTACTCATTCAATTATAAGACTCTGTTTACTCCGAAACATATTTGTTTATAGTCATACCGATCGAGACAATCATGGTCGCGCGACGGCCCGATCGATCGATGACCAACTGTGACGCCGCGACGATCGATGGCGACGGCTAATCGCGATCGACGACGGATTAGCCAACGACGATCGACGATGGCGGCCGACTATCAACGGTGGCGCCCGACCGACGACCGACGACGCCGATCGGCTGGCGACCGACAGGCAACCGACGACGACGATCGATCGGCAATCGACGGCGACGAAAGTGAGTGATCGGCAACAACCGTCGTCGACGAAGGCGATCGCAGCTATCAATTAGGATTTTAATTATATTATTAATTTATATATAGTCGAATTGCTATTTGATAAATTGATAAGAATATTTTTATCTCAAATGGTAAAAAATAGAGAATATTTTTGAAAAAAAATTTATAATCTAAGGAATCAATGAAAATCAAGTTTTTCGAAGGTTTTTCGATCCCTCGTGTATAATCCTCTTGTTGATGTGACATAATGTATTGAATATGATTTGATAATCAGATAAGATTTTTATTGATAATCAAGATTATCAATAATAACTTCAAAAACAGTGGAGTCGTAAGATTCTGATATCTTGATTATAAAAAAAAAAAAATTAGGGTTTAAGATTCAGAACGACAGTGAAATTAGAAAAAGAAAAAGGGAAAAAAAATCAACTTACGTAAAAAGACCAACCAAATGCATGATAGAATTTCCAAACCTCAAAGTGAGCAGAAAGTTTCATGATCTAAAGCGCCAGAAGCTGATCTATCACTAAATCTAAGAGCAATCCATCAGGAATTTGGACTCATGATGATCTTTTAGCCTTGTTTAAAGAAATATGACGAGATTCAAATACTTTAATGATCAAATCAGGAAAAAGTTGCAGATCAAATCTGAAGCACAGCGAACTGTAATTATAAGCTAATTTGTGTTTCTGAATAAATAATCTATAAAATGTTTGCAGAAAAGGCCGAGGAAGAGAGGTCTGTATCTGTCAGATAGTCCCTCACACAGTTGATGGTGCATGGCTCCATGTGGAGACCAATGTCGCATGAATTGTTCTCCACGTTTGATGTAACCACTCCCATCTCACTCCCCCACATGGTTGATTCCATTTGTTCTGCTCACTTCTACTGCGACTGTCTGCTTCTTCGCCCTTCCTCACTCACCGTTCACCGCAGAGGGATTAAGTAGAGAGATTACGCAGAGAGAGAGAGAGAGAGAGAGGACTCAAATTTAATGCATTCATTGCAGTTGCAGGGAGGGACAGAGGAGAAGACTCACCGAATAGCACTGTTCCCTACGCCTTTCTTCTCTCTTTCTCTCGCTCGCATCAAGGTTCCACCACGTCCGGAGAAAGCAAAGCGCCGGGGAGAGAGAGGGCGGTCGCCATTGTTGCGGAGACGGGAGATGGGTTGGAGCAGGGGAGCTTTATCCCTGTGGCTGCCTCCCCTGCTCACCTGTGTGGCCGCCGCGGCTCTGCTCCCCGGGGTGCTGTCGCAGGTGAGCTTCTTGAAGGCTCCGCCGGCGTTCTCCTCGTCGCCTGAGACTGCATTTCAGTTCGAGGCGAGGGAGGGGAGTGATGGTGGTGAGTCATGCGGTTCCAACTGCAGTTTTGTCTGCAAGGTACTGACTAGCTCCAGAAATCTGTAAATATTTCCCTTTTTTTTACTATCTTAGAGCTCAATTTATTTATGAACTGCAAGGTATCAATTTAACTCCGTATGTCTGTAAATTAACTGTTTGTTTTATAATTTTTTGTGCTTAAATTTAGATTATTCGTTTGTTTAAAAACATCTTGAGCTACTTGTATCAGCAAATGAAGGGTTAACTACAGTCTTAACAACAAATTGTTGAAATGCTGACAATGTGCAATAACTTTTTTTTGTTATCCTTTTGAAGAACAACTTAGCTTGCTAGTTGGTACATTGAATTGTCTGTTGCCAGGTTAGTCATGTTTTTCTCAATCAGCCAGACACAATATCATCACATTAGCTATATCTCTTTGCTCCTCGTCCTTAGATGTTGGGTTGATCAGGCGTTTGTTTCTACTTCAAAGTAGACACTTAAAAGGTTTGTCCAAATAAAACATGGTTTGGGAGATAGGAATATTTCAGGATTACTTGACTGCAAACTATTTTTTTTTTTTTTTTGGTGTCAATATTGAGTTCAATTTTGTGATGATTTTTTTTTTCTTGAACTGATAGGTCATAATTCTTTTCCTATTTCAAGATAGAGATGTGAGCTCTGTGCATGCGGTTCCTTATAATTCCTGAATGTTGATTTGAACAGCACTTGGATAGTTATGCACTTCTTGATAGATAGTTATGCATGCTTCTAGATATAATTATACATCATCGGTGTCGTTAGAGAAATTAATTGCACATATTGCTCTTTCTAGTCTACAAACATGAGTTCAATTTTATGATTAGAATTGAGCTAAAATCAAAATCATGTTCGTTTGCTAAATAGTCCATTCGACTCCGAAGCAAAGTTGTATGCAAATGAATGTGGAGAAAAGCTTTAAAACTAAAATTGTTAAGATAAGTAGAAGAAAAACTAAATATATGAAATGTAGTTTCAATAATGAGGAAAAATTGATAGGATAGTTGAGATGGATAGACATAAAATCGTTGTAGGTATGGGTTGAGGTATCTTGCATATTAATTTAAAAAAAAAAGGTAGGCACAATAACCATACCTTTCAACTATGCCGCTTGATACAATACTGGATTTGAAACCATGGGCGAGACGAATAAAACTTGGTGGTGGTGATGATGATATTTGATTAATCATAGTGTCCAACAAGTTTTAGTAAAAATCCTCAAAATATTTCTTGATGATTTAGAGAAGTAGGGACATCAGTTTGATTTCAGCCCATAAAAAATTGACTTAATTCTTGGGTTGTAGTTCTCCTTTTCGTCAAAAACCTGACAAATTTGATAACTGCAATATCTTTTTGTTGCATGAATGCTCAATAAAAATTCTAAAGTATCCAGTAGCTTGCTTTCTAAGATAACATAAGCACATAGCCTTTTCATCAGACATTTCTGCAGTGGATAGCATAATAGTGAAGTTCACATTGTCATACCTTAAGACCATGATTTGGTTACACTAAATATATTGTTCTTGTATGAGCACAAATACAACTCATTGAAGTATGACAAACAGTCTTTAAAAGAATTTACATATTCCATTGATACTTGTTTCTTTATCTGATTGTTTGAACAGTTGGATAACTACACTTCATCTTCCTGTGAGTCAAAAAAAGTTTCATACTCAGGCCTGCTTGATGGAAATCATATGTTTGAGGTCTGCGTCAGTGGTTCTCGAAGGGTTCGCTGTGCTAGCTATTCCTGGACCGTTGGTGAAGAAACTTACCTTGTTTTCTTTGTTGTCTTGTTGCAAACATTTTGCTAATTTTAACATGGTTTGATTTTGTTGTTTCTCTGTTATCTTTGTTAACTTTAATCAGTCCCTTTCACTTTTGATTTGAGATCATAGAATGGCATTTGTTACTAGCATTGCTGATTTTATATAATAGGCATCAATATAAAGTTCTAGTTTTCCTTGATATTGTCTAAGAGTATTATGGATAAACCAAAACTTGTTAGCTTTTGACATGTGGGTTGCTAGTCCATCATATTATGAAAAAATGCCTCAAAAAGATACGAATATGGATTGGGTTATTAACTCTCATGACTTAACAAGGTACTACAGAAAATTATGTACTTGACAACCATTCACAGGGTTGTATCTTCAACTTAACTAAGCGCTAGAAATATTTGTGATTGTTTATGCTCGACCATGTTCTGCTTTTGAAACCAAATGCCTTGTTAATCCTAACTTTGTTGTCCTTTCATTGCAGATACAATTTCCCCTACTGCACACATTTCGGCTGTATCATCTTTCACAAATGCTCTAAATATGTCTGTGAATGTTTCTTTCAGTGAACCATGCACTGGTGGAGGTGGATTTAGATGCACCCCTAACTATTGCAGTGTGAGTATGCAGAAAACTTAATTTTTTGCTTGCCTGCCAGAATATTTCTCCCTTTTATATCCATTATAAGCAGTTTGTGTTCTCACACATGGTTGAGAATCCTTTCCACTTTCTCCTGTTTATTCACAATGTTTGTTTCACCAAACAACATCTTATCTGACCTGCATGTGCATAATTTTTAGTCAATCCTTACCTCATGTTCCTAATTTAAAATATTTCTTCCTATATCAGTCCCTGAGTATTGAGCTTTATGATTTTCCCTTTTATATCTTCATTTCTTTTTTTTTCCCTCTCTTGTTTCTCATTTCTAAAATAAGACTTTCTACTTTGTTATAGCTTCTTGTTTATGGAGCTGGATATGTGATACCATCTACTCTTAAGGTTATTCTCCCTGAACAAGAATATGCCCTTGGGGTGGGTGTTTCAGCTGATGTTCAGTATGGTCGCTTGGTACTAGTAATGGATAGGGGCTTTTGCAAGGACATTGCAGGGAACACGTTCAAACGAACACCAAATTCAAGTTTCATTGTTCATTTTGGTATGTTACCTACTCCATCTGATTGTGCTTTCATTCTTAGAGCATTTTATTAAAAAACATGTATAACAATCCACATAAGACAACAATATAGAAGGTATCATTTTGTCATATGTATGTTACATGCACTAAACAAGTGTTTAAAATAACACTTATAAATTGTCAAATCTTGCCTTATTAAACTTATTTAACCATTTCACAATCACAATAATTGATTTTAAATGTATGCAAAAATATAGTTAATAAACCTCACTATTTGAGAAGGGACTAGGATAAGTGTAGCTGAGGCTTTTACTCGGTTTGGTTTGTCCACATGGACTGCATATGCACCATCTAGACTGCTTGGTTTTGCATATTGAAGCCGATCACATTAGAGGACTGCATATACTATGTGGAATGCGGTCGCTTGCTGCAAACACGTCGGTGATGGCTTCTTAAATCCATGTGTAAAACTACATCAGTAACCATTCTCTTTGATAGTGTTTATTACATCTTTCATTTTTTTTTAAAATCATTTTTAAATTTACAGATAGAAGGAGTGTGCTCATGAGCTTGGAAACTCACATTCCAAAGAAGATACTTAAACTTAATGGCGAGATTAGAATAGCAGAGGCTACAAACATTGCAAAGGACTTGAAAATTTATGTATCTTTCTCAGAACCAGTTCTTAATTCATCGGAAGAACTTCTAGGTCTTCTTCATGCAAGTAATGGTTTACTTGTTCCTACAAATAGGAGCACACGTGGAAATCGCCGCTTTGGCTACACAGTAAGGAATTTTGAACACACACCATTCCTTTTGTTATCATGTACAATGTACCTGGTGTTTGATTCTCTCAAATTGAATTCAAATGTTTGTTTGTTCTAGGCACAAAATATCCAAAGTATGGCTGTTATTACTGTATTTTGTGATACAAGCAAAATAATCAGTAGGCAAGGGACTCCAGTTTCTCCATCAGATCCAATCACTTTCCTTTATGGTATTCTCTCTTCTCAAAGGAGCATTAATCAACCAAATATTTCAGTTATGACAATCCACCATGGATAACATATAAGCAAGAATCCTAGGATGTTAAAATTTAGGTCAATAGGTTTACAAGAACCAGGGCGACATCCCAAAATTTGTCAGCAACTTAAATATAGTTTAAGCATCTTCAAGTCGATGTTACAGAGATGTTTTGATTGCTGATATTTCAATCCTAAATTACAGTCCGCATGACTTAATCTTCCTAATTAATTATAGGATTATTTTCATCAAATACATCCTAATGATGTTTTTGGAAATTTCAGATTCACCTTTCTACCAATGGATACCTTGATTATATATATGTTCTCTGTGCTGACCCAAGATTAGATGTAGGTCAATGAATTTAGCAATTTGAAGTTCTCTATTTAATTTTCGCAGAATCAATGAGAATGTACAATGCTAAGTCAGGTTAATCGATTTTCATGAAATGAATATATTTTTGGTCTTCCATCGTTAATCCTTGGAAAAAGATGAGAAGATTAGCAAACAAAGGCAAAACCACAGACACCTTATCTCCAAAATTCATCTTATAACCTGCTTGGTCCACTTAGTCTTCCATTTCCATACATAAGTTCAACTGAATAAGCACCTAACTTTAAACTGCTTAGTTCCTTATCAAACTAAAATCCTCTTTGTAATAGAAGTTTCAAACAATCTCGACTTATTATCATTTCTCAATGATTTTATAAAAGTTTGTCGTCAAGAAATGTGAAAATTCATTACATATTGACTTCATTTTTCTAATACATTGATTTTTGAACCTTAAAAAAAAAGATGATCGAAGGCCTTCTGTGAAGTTGAGCACAACTTCCCACATGAGGAAAAGACAACATAAAATACCAGTGCTGATAAGGTTCGTGAAGGCTGTCTTTGAGTTCAACTCATCATCTGTAATGATTTCTGGAGGGCGTATACTGAGGTAATTTTCACTTCTAGTGAGTTCATGAAGTTTTCTAACCTATCATCCTATGCTTTAAACGATACAATTATTTGTGTACTTAACTACTGACGAATTTCCTTTGTCGTGTGTTTAGCTTCCATGAAATAACAAAGAGCATGTACATAATTGAAATACATGCTGAGGATATCATTGTGTCTGTGAAAGTTCCAGAGAACACAACTGTAGATATAGCTGGAAACAAGAACCTACAGTCTAACATTCTACAAGTGAAACATTGTAAGTCTTCTTTTCGTCTATCTAAACATCTTTTAATCTATGAATTTGAAATTCATACTACTTCACTTATGATGCCTCCTTCCTGAACTGCAATAGATGATAGGTTAATCTATCATTCTTTGGTCGTCAACCAAAATCTTGGAATTAGTAGTAAATAAATCTCCTACCAAGTACCTGCATATTAGAGATGGCAAATATTCGATGCAATCTGTTAGTGTTAGATAAACAAAACATGACACAAAAAATTCATCGCAAAATCATGCGACTCAAATACTCAACTAGAATTTGATGTGACAAAGTTGAAACAAATAGGATTTTTTTACAGAAACAATTAACCTCTTAGGAACTCGACTACTTTTACATCATATAGTTTCTCTTAAGAATATTAACTAATTTTACATCATTAAAGAAACCTATTTTATAACAGCTTGTATCATTCGATATTGATTACTTGTATCAAATGACATGACATTATTAGGGACGTGAACCATACCACTGTAGAATGGTACTGCTATGGCATATTAACTTGATGCGACCTAATGCAGTGGAAAATTTTGTTATGCATAATATGTTATTTATTTTTTTCAAACTTTTTTTGTTTCTGTCCAGCATGTCTCAATCAAAATTACATGTCAGTAAAAATATATAAGGTTAATATTTGTAAAGTTACTAGGTTCATTGAAGCTCCAATAAGTTAGGCCTCCCCTACTTGAAGTTTTACTAGCTACAAGAAAAGAATTCTTAGCAACGTCGTGGTCTATGTACCTTTGTGATATCGTACTTCAATTCGTACCTTGTTGGATATTTAACTATGAATGTGAGTGCATGATATTTTCTAAAGTAAATTTCTTTACGTGGCAGATTCCATGCCCACAATATCATCATTGGTTTCTATAGTTGCTACAGTTGCTGTAGCAATGACATCAATATTTGCATCAATACTTACGGTATCCACTTCAAGTCTGATATCTTCTGGGGCAATTTCTAGACCGAAATCATATCTTGTTTCTGAACCCTCAAGAAATCTTATGGTACAGTATTGAAAACCACTGAAACTACAAATTTACATGCCTTCAATTTCTTTTCTTTGATATAATATGAAGCACTAAGTTACATACACTACAATCCTTGACTTTCTAAATCTTTTTATATTAGTACTTGTTTTATTGCCTTAAAACTCTAATGAACAAATAGGTTTTTTTTATGAAGTGAAATGATCAGTTCCATTCTGTTATCTGGGAGAGAAATTAACAGGTATACAATATTATTCTTACATTTTCGGAAGCACTCTCTTGCTTATGGAACTCACTTTTGACAAACATAATAAAAAGAGGTAATTGCAATTGGAATGTGAGAAATAGGCTATCTTCATAATAGACTTGTGAGTCAAATATGATATTCCATTTGCTACTTTATCGTTCTTTTGTACGGGAGCTGTACTAGTCTGTTTTTTCTCAGTGCTTATAAACATTTTTTGTTCATTAATTGCCCAGTCGACAATCTGTCTTCAGTTTTGCATATTGTTTATCGACATTATACGGGATGATGATTGTCTATATTTCACTTTCTACAGAGAATTTTGTACCATATCCAGGTCTTTGCCCTATCAAGATGGCTGGTAATAGGCATGCCCATAGAGTATTATGAATTTGCTATGGGTATAGAGTGGAGTATACCATACATGTGTCTTCCATGGGAAACAGGCTCCAATTCACTTTTTGAAGACCTGACATTTGCACCTGGAACTTATTCCGGAGTATGGGAAAGAAGGATGTCGGAAACTTTTAGATCCTCATCGATGTCACCCCTGATACCAGAGATGGACCCTTTGGCATCCGAGAAGCCACTTACCGCTGGTGAATATTTCTCATTTTTTGAGGTTAGATTTTTATTTTTGGAATATAGCAACCATTGTATTCTCAGAGGATTGATTCTGACTTGCAATATGCAGAATCAAAACATGAAACCTGAAGCTGAATTCATTAAGATTTCACGAAACTCAGATAGGTAGGTCAACCACGAGAAATGCCGTGTTTCCTAACAGAATCCTCCATTCTCAGTGATTATTAGAAGTCATATGAACACATCTTCAATCAATTCAGATGTATATATCTTCCTAACCATGTTTTGTTTCTATAGATGGGAGTACTTTGCTAGAAACATGTTCTGGTTAGCCGTTCTAGGTGGCGGGTTGATCTTGCTCCATGTCACAATTCTTGGCATTTTAAAGTTGAAGAGGAAGAACTCAGAAAAGCAAAAAGAGTTTGGAGTCCTTGTGTTCCCCAGATTTGAAATATCCTTGACATTGCTTGCATTGCCATGCATATGTCAGGCGTCTGCTTCAATAATCAGAGGTAACTCCAAACTGGATCAATATTAAGATGTATCTTCTTCAGTAGACATTCTTTCGATAATTACCAGTTTGATTGGACTTTATTTTAGCATTTTTAGCAATGTTCCACTGTTGGATTTCTAATTAGTTGATTGAAAATTTTAAATCTGATTTCGCCTCTTTCCTCTAAAAGCCCTACCTTCGATCCTTACCATGTCAGAAACATAGTCACTTTGAAACATAAAAGATCTCTTGGATGGCTACCCAAAGATTTGTTCGGTTATTCCATCATTACCCAAAGATCATGAGACTCCTTTATATCGACTACTCTCTTCCATTGCATTGCGCAACAAGATAACAAGTTCCAAAGAATGCACCATACACATTTTATTTTTCTGGAACGTCTCTTCTTGGTTCTCTCGAGCTCAAAGGCAATCAATGAGTGCATTTACTTCTTTGCTGAGTAATGTTGGTAGGAGAATTGGGTCATTGTATCTCTAAGAGTTGTTTCTGGAACCTTGCACAACAAGGCTGAATCAAACTCTTCGACAACAACTTATTATTTGACTTTCTTCTGTTCATTGAAACAGGGAGAACAATGGCAAGCCTAGTTGTCGGAGTAATACTCTTGGGCATCTCCACGTCTATCCTTATCTCTCTGTTTTTGTTCCTGTCACTCGGCATCGCAATGGGCAAGCTTCTCCAGTACAGAGAAGTCCATCGAGAGGGACAGGAGTTCCATTGGCACCAAGAGCTCATCCGTGTAACCCTGGGTCCTGGGAAAAGAGGTCAATGGTCATGGAAGAATCAACAAGACTCAGTTAATCAAACAAAATTTGGTCCATTGTTTGACGATCTCCGAGGGCCACCAAAGTACATGCTAACACAAATTGCAGGCAGGGGGGATGAAGCTAAACGCGATGACCAAATCATTGTGTCTGAAGATGAAAATGAAGATGCAGAAGCCCCCTTTATCCAGAAGATCTTCGGTATCATCAGAATTTACTATGCGGTTGTGGAATTGGTTAAACGCGCCTCTCTCGGAATTCTAGCTGGCGCATACTCTTCGAGTAGGCCTTCAAGGTTACCCACTTTGATCATTTTGTCCATCACCTCTTTCCAGCTCCTTTTTCTCGTCTTGAAGAAACCGTTCATCAAAAAGACAGTGCAGTTTACAGAGATCATCTCAGTTGCTAGCGAAGTCGGTTTGTTTGCGGCTTGTCTAGTGCTACTGGAGAAGGAACTTTCCGATGTCAATGAGAAGAGAATAGGACTGTTTATGCTGTCTATGTTTATAATCATGCTCACTCCACAACTGATCAATGAATGGCATGCATTGTATCGACAAGTTGTTCGACTGAGGCAAACTGGGGGAACATTCTCTTCGGCGCTAAAGAGAGCTATCGGTGGAATTCTTCTACTTGTTCTACCTCCAAGCTTGACAACAGAGCTGGCCGAGCAACTAGCATCCAGCCAAGAGGACGGCGACAGCGGAAGTACAATTTCTCCAAGAGGCCGACTCCAAAGAGCTTTGGGTACAAGCGAAAGATCCTGGCCGATACAACTGAGAGAGCTTGCTAGAGCAAGCTTCAGTAGAGAAGAAGCAAGACCACCCAATGATCCTTCAAGTAGCACATACCAAGCGACTCGATTTCGGACTGGAAAAAGAAGTGCAAGCTCTTCCGGGACGTCGTCATCTGATGTCAAGGCGAAGGCAGATCTCAAGTCAAAGTCGAAAGGGCTGTACAAAGATTTGGAGGCAATTTTCTCATCGAAGTGATTCGATCGATCGACTGTAGATTGATTCATTGGTATCATCCATTCTTGGCATGAGATTCAACCATGATGTTTGAAGTGTGTTCAGAGCTCAAAGAAGTGATTTCTTCACCTCACAAACCTTCAAAAGACAAAAACAAATCGCCCCCAGAAGATTCACTGGTTTGGATCTTATGCCATGACAATTGTAACTTTTAGGATCTTGTTGCCACTTCTTTCACATGTAAATGAAATGTGTTTTTTCATTAGAGATCGGAGAGATCACTCATCATTTCATTGTAATGATTGTCAGTCTTAAACATCGTAATTTTCTCTATGTTGTTTGTGCTCTACATGACTGTTTTATCAACATTGTTTGCAAGGAAAAAAAATGATTCAGCCTATATTTGCAGTTCTTGTTCATTTATATATATATTTTATTTATTATTAATTTTTTATAACGATTTTTTTTTTTTTGATTCGAGTAAATATGAAATACCATTTATGTACATTTATAGGTTGGTTTTCAAAATATTTGTCCCTATTTATTTTCATTTATAATTTCATACGAGTAGAAGAAATTATAATTTATATATAGATATCCTTTGATGAAGATTGAAGACGGTCAGTAATGCATTTTATATTTATTGTAACATAAAATATATTGATAAATATTTAAATTGAATTTATAAATTAATGATCTCGTTATTGGATCGATAAATAAAGAATGATATTAATTTGAATTTAAATTTGACAGAGAAAGATTATATTTTAAAATGCCTTCGATATCTAATAATATTTAAAGAGTATTACTAAAAAAAATACAATAATTTTTATTAGGATATTTAAAAATTCTGTCAAATATCTGTAATAGATACAGAAATAGTAATATTAGCTCAAATTTATCTGTGGTTCGGGTTTTGACATTTCGGATTCGTGACTTCAAACCCGGTCGATCCCATCCGATTCGAATTCATTTCGTACGAGATCACCGTCGACGCGGCGGCCGCAGCGTCTTCGGGCATTTCCGGTCCTCCCGCCGCCGATCGCAAGGCGAAGCAAGTTATGCGAGTCGACTCCCTTCCACACGCTTCGCCGGGCGCCGTCTCTTACACTTCCCGCCGCCAAGGCCTTCTTGTACGGCAGGTCGTCGCCGTCTTGCTCCAGCGTCGGTCCCTCCCTCCCCCGTCACCTCGCTTCGGCGGCTGGACCTCCAACGCCGTCCGCGATGTCCTCTCCTCCATTCCCACCTACTTCTTCCTATCCCCCCGCTCTGTCGGCCGGCAGCGTACCTCCGGTCGTCACCGCTCCCCGCTCCGACAGCGCTGCCTCCGCCTCGAATCTTCCTCTTCCGCCTGCTCCCGTGGACCCGCCAAACATCGCGACCTGGAATCCGTTGGCCTCGGCGTCGCTGCTGGGCTCGAGTTCTATTCCTGGGTGGAATCGCGCTGCGGGTTCCCCCACGACGAGCTGACCTGCCGCGACATGTCCCGCGTCCTTGCCCGCGCCAACTGCCTCTCCCTACTCTGGCGCTTCCTTCGCGCCCAGGAGCGCCTTGTCAGCACCGCCACCGTCACCGAGGTCATCAAGCTACTCGGCGAGGAGGGCCTCACCAGGGAGGCCCTCGCCGCCTTCTACCGCATGAAGCAGCTGCATTGCAAGCCCGACGCCCAGTCATACAACACGATCATCTCGGCACTATGCCGCGTTGGCCTCTTCAAAAAGGCGAGATTTTTACTGGACCAGATGGAGTTGCCGGGCGCGCGATGCCGCCCTGACACCTTCACCTACACCATACTGATCAGCTCATACTGCAAGCGCAGCTTGCAGACAGGCTGCCGCAAGGCCATCAGGAGGAGGATTTGGGAAGCGAATCACATGTTCCGGAGGATGTTGTTCAATGGATTCGTTCCAGACGTAGTGACCTACAACTGCTTGATAGATGGTCTCTGCAAGACATACAGGATTGACCGTGCACACGAACTGCTTGATGATATGCTCGTGAAGGCCTGTTCTCCCAATCGAGTCACATACAATTCTTTCATTCGTTACTACAGCGTTGTCAACCAGATTGACAAGGCCATGGAGATGATGAGAGCCATGGTGTCACGGAACCACGGGGTTCCCTCCTCAAGTTCATATACGCCTATCATTCACGCATTATGTGAGACGGGAAGAGTCAGGGAAGCAAGGGATCTCCTGGTTGAGATGGTGTCCAGTGGATCTATCCCTCGAGAGTTCACATATAAGTTGGTTTGTGATGGTTTGACTCATGCAGGAGAGCAAGGTCTGGAGGATGACCTTCATAGAAGGATAGAAGATGGAATGCGTGCTAGATTTATGCAGGTCAGGCTTCTGAAGCCTGTGATGGGTGACAAAAGCATATTTGCTCTAGAACAAGAGTAAGATATGATCTGTATGAGGTTGTTTTTCTAAAATTATTTTTACCAATAAGAACGTAGATACTATCTTTTCTAGCAAAGTTCATGTCTTTGAAGCACACTATTTCAGAACTAATGACTCATCTCAGAAATCAACTCCAGTTGATGAAGCCTTTCATCAAGTCCCATAGAAACTCAGAACTTATTCAGTGTAACCTTTGTGGAACAACTGACAAATTCAGTATCAGTTCTCATTTTATATCTAGGCAAAAACAGGAGCATCCTTCTTGTACTTTACAATATCAAGGTGCAAAGTGCTACTCCAAAAACATTTGACAACCTTTTTCTTCCATTTCCATTATTTGCTTCAATTTTTTTGTGAACCTGTCGAGGTGTTTTGCGTTGAAACAGAGGTTGATCGATCGGTATGCTTAGTCTTTTGGCATCTTTTGTTGGCAAATCAACTTCTGTTGACAATGAAACAAAATTGCATCAGTAATAGCAGTATCAGTTTCCTCAACTTTGATTGCATTCAATATCAGAAAACAATGCCGCAATTTATGAACAGTAGAAGTGATATCAGAAAAATTGAAAATACAAGTTCATAGTTCATAAATCCTAGTTTAATCTCGTGTCATATTGTTGCATCTTTTGATCGCCTTCATGTAATCTACTTGAATGTTCCTTTAGCACCAATTGCCTTTGCAAAAGATGATAAATTCTTAAACACCATTGAGATTTGCATTGACTGGTTGCAAACACAATAGAGAAAAGAATAGTGACGTAATATATAGAATATAAATTTAAATAAACCTAATGAATATAAACATGGTTAGTAAAACAAAAAATTCTAATTACTCTTCACTTTAAAAAAAAACAGCAAAGAAATCTTCTCATCAACAACTAATAAATATTCTTGCAGCAATCCAAACACAGTGTTTCTTCCATGCATTCCACCTACCAAATATCCAATGAAAGAAAAAGTAGTTGAATCCTCATCCAATTCTAGGGATCTTTAAAGCCCCCTAAAGCCTCAAATAAATCTAATAAGCCACCATTTACACATTGCTTTTTTTTAAAAAAAAAAAAAAATAGAAATGGCTTTCCTCACCTTCTAATCAATTCCACCAATCTAATCTCTCAAGACACTTGATATTTAGATCAGTGATGCAAAAGTCAATTGCATTGCAGATGATTTCATCAGCCAAGAACCTATTTAATTCCTCATGCATTTAGTTGGTGACATATTACATGTTTTGCAATACACCTAACTAATTTAGTCCACCACTGCAAAACTTTGCATGGGTTTAGATAACAAGAAGAAAGGAGCACAAATTAATTAAGTAGAAAGAATAATTATCTCTTGAATCTGCAAAACTAATGAATCTGAACAACTCCAAGTAGCTCTGTGCTAATTCTCGTTGCCATTGGAGGATATAGATCCTTCGTCTTCATCTCAGGCAATCGAGTAATCCCAAGTGTGGATGAGCATCTAGATTGAAAGCGGCCGCCCATCTAAACTCATTAGGCAAAAAGCACAGTATGGACATCAGCAAAAGTGATGCTACGAATTCATTTTATGTGCATAAGCATGAGAAACGTAATTAGGAGACTTCCTTTCTTAATTAGGTGCCATCAATTGACATGCCCATTGTTTAATCGATCTTTCATTCTCTTTCAGATAAACATAAAGACTCAACTTCTTTCATCATGGACCTAACTATTCACATAGTTAAGTTCAATTGTAAATCAAATGTTGCTAGTGATTTGTGACAACATCTCATTGATTAATTATCTCTCAACTTTTTGTGCAACTTTATGAAGTTGTTCGTGAGTAAGCATAGATTAAACATAATTGAGTGTTTTGATTATAAATTTTAACTTTTTTTTGTTGATTAATGTTAGATTAGCAGTGTTTAACCAAATTAACTAATATTCTTTTTAACTTAAATCTTTTACCTTGTAATGTTTATAATACTTGTGATCTTTGTTTTTCTCTTCAAATTAAATTAGAGTTATAAATGAATTAAACATTCATGAATAAATTTAGTGTTCGATTTGATAAGAGTTTGTTTATATTCATTCAATATGCATCGAAATTAATTAAATGAATAAGTTTGAAAAATTAAATAAACAAGCTTAAATACATATGTGTTTGACTTGTTAATATTTACGGACAATGTTCATGAACATGTTGAATACAACTTATAAATTATATTCATGAACAAAATTTATGAATCATGTTCATGATCAAATTCATTTATAAATTTATTTATGAGATTGTTTATATATGTTTGAATTATTTATAGTAACAAATCAAACAAAAATTAAAATATTAAAATTTCAAATAAACAAATAAGCTTGACTTAAAAGCTTGATAACATTTAAACGAGCTTGAACCGAATTTGATTAAAAACTCGATATCAATTAAACACGTCAAACTCAATTCAAACTCGAACTAAGCTCAAGCTCACAAAAAGGAAACCAAGCCAAACTTGAACTGTTGTTTCAATAATTTAGTTAATTTTAGACTCGATTTGTCTCGATCGATTTGATTATCTTATCAAACAATCTTAACACTACAAAGCTTGATTTGACCTTATTTACAATCCTACTTTGAATTATCAATGGCGAGATTCTCCTTCCTCGTCGTAACTTCTACGTTGCGAGCATGACTCAGCCCATGCCAAGCACGATCCAAACTGGACTGAGTCGGACCGGATTTACGGGCGGCGGTGTGGTCCGATTGTCATGTCTAACAGCCACAACTAAAATTACAATAATTTTTGTAAAAATGCCCTCCATTTCTTTCATATTGCATGCTGGTAGCACATCTGCCAGCCATGGCTACACATTACAGCTAATGTACATGAACCACACAACCACAAGCACAAATCACAGAGACGCATGGCTTCTCTTCATCCTCTGCCCTGATCGCTTCAATGGTAGAGCATGTTGCCGGCTGAGGCCATGACAGGTTGCTCCGTGCACATGAAGCTGTTCCATTCAGTCGCCTGGGATCGTCCACCATCAGCAGCAGCGCCCGAGAAGAAGCCATCGCCGCTGAGGCGGCAGCGACTGCCGGCGTAGCCGAGTATGCCGGCAAGGGCCTGCAGCCTGCGGCCGAGCTCCATCACCTGCACTCTCAGCACGGAGTTCTCCGCCTCCACCGCCTCGCACAGCTGCTTAGCGACGCCCAAGCTCGATGTCAGCTGGCTCTTCTCCCTCCGCAGCCGGCTCACCTCCCCCGTCAGCTCACCCAAGTGCCTCTGCTTCCGCATTCTCGACCGCCTCGCCGACTCCCGGTTCGATATCTTCCGCTTCAGCTTCTTTAGTGAATTCAAGTCCACTTTCGAGTGAGAATTCAGCAGCTGGCTCGATCCAGACGAGGTCCCGGAAGCCATGGAAGATCCGCGATATGTCTTCCAAAAAGATGGGATTTTTGGTGGAATTTTAGATTGTTTATAGGTTTCAAAGAACTACTACAGATAAGTTTTTGGTATATGATCCGCGGAGCTTCTAGTTCAAGAGAATACGTAGAACCAATAGAGGAAGACGACGGAGAAGGACTGAACGAGGTGAGTTCTTCGCCGGAGTGCGGAATTGACCGTAAACCTGCAGAGAAGGATTTCACTTAGGATAGGCGACATCTACGAGAAAGGCATGATGCATGAAGCTTCAAGGTGGGATTTTTGGCTAACATTCGATGAAAGGTTGGATTTTTGAGATGGATTTGATGGAGGAATGGTGCTGTTAGAGAAGAATCCGGAGATTGAACTGAGTTAGAACAGAGGAGAGAGTTAGGGAGGAACAGAGCAGCAGAACCTTGATGAGGAAGAGGAAGAGGAAGAGGAAAAGGCGGGGGGAAGGGAATTGGAGCACGAGGGGTGGAATTTATAAAGAAAATTGAAGGAGGTGGGAAAAATTAAATTAATAAAATAATTTGTGACAAAAGGGAGACATTTATAATTTTTATTTTTTTTAAAAAAGGAATTTGATGTACATTTAATTGAAAATACTGATTGATATACTTTCTAAAAAATTATTGTTTTTTAAAATAGTTTTGAAAAATAAAATCATTTGACGTGATTAAAATAAAAAAAAAATATAAAAGAGAAATTAAAAAAAAATTTGTTGGTAAAATAAAGTAAGAATATCATTTACAATATTGGTAATATAAAGCTAAATTGTTGAAACCATACCATTTACAATATTCATAATTTTGTAAAATACAATCGGTGTACAAAGAATAGATTGTTTTTTTTATTGGACTTCAATAGAGTTTTTATAGAAAATCAAGGACCTTATTTGGCCTTTTGGCTAATAGATTACTTATACTTCTTTCTTATATATTATTATATACAAAAGTCATAATTTATTTAATTATACACGTAATTACCAAATTCTCGATGGTTTTTGCAACGCCTATTTCAACTTTTCACTGTAAGTTTTCTCTAACTTTATCCAATTTTATTTTGTTAAATTTCATATCATTCTACTATCACACTATAAAAAAAAAAGTATTGATACGGCAAGAACAAGAATGCCCTAAGTTTAGAACACTTATATGTTGTCGTAAATCTCTACCTTCTTTTTCGAGTAGTTTCTTATTATACGACGATAAGTATTGCGCTTAGATTAATTATCTACGATGGCTTTAATTATCACCTCATACAGTATACATAAAATATTATTCATAGAATATGAGATGAAATGCCTCCTGCCGTGAACTTGTATTTTGAAATTGATAGAGAAACAAAGAAAGATATGCGAAAAGAAAATTCATGCAAAAAAAAAAAACGTAAAATACAATTTAATTTGTTTTGGGCTGCAATTGGACAAGTTCCAAATATACATATGGCCCAAGCCCCGCTGGCGACCATGGCCCAGCTTTGGTGGCCAATCACGACATGCACGTCTTCATTCAAACCAACTTATCCGTACACTACACTACTCCTAATCACTTACTTTTAGCTATTAATCATGCAATTAATCCGTCACACATACTTTAATTTCGTTAATATGAATTATTAGCATGAGACTTCACAGCGGGGAGAATTATCGGACGATCCAATTGGCGGCGGCGGCGGCGGCGGCGGCGGTGCGAAGGGGTCGTCGCCGTTGGGGAAAAGATCTCCGGTCCTCAAGACGGTGAAGACGACGAGCACAGCGATGACGAGAATAGAGAGCGCGGAGAGGAAGAGCGAGAGCGCGACGGCGATGCCGCCCTTCACCTCCTGCTCGTACTCCGTCGCCGCCAGCGCCAGCATCGTCAAGGGAAACGAGTACGACCACCACGCCAGGTTGAACCGCCGCATCGCCCTCCGGAACAGCGACGGCCTCGACACCTGCCAATTAATTGATTTGATTGGGGGAATTTAAACGGGGAAATTAATGGAATGGATCATTGATCAATGGAATGATCACCAAGGAAGCCAAGAGGAAGAGGGAGAGGTAGAAGAGCATCCTGGAGCCGACGTCGAATTTTCCGGCGATGGAGTCCCATGCCAAGCTGGCCATGCTGGGAGCGGCGATGAAGAGGAAGAACACGGGGCGGAGCATCGCCGGGAGGCTGCTGCTGCCGACGAAGCGCTGGTAGAGGGTGACGAAGAGGACGAGGTAGTGGACCATCCCCAGGGAGAACATGCAGGTGGCTGCCTCCGGCCACCCCATGCGCCCCGCCGCCCGCGCCCCCACAAGGTTCCCCACCACCGTCATCTGGCTAGTCGGGTTTGCCACCAGCGACAGGAACCGCTTCCCGTCGGTGAACCACTGACCGTAGATCTTGACGTCCAGCATCAAGATAGGCGCCGCGAAGGCCCACCATAGGGCGCGGGACAGGGGAGCAGCGACCGGCGGCGCCGCCTGCAGCAGGATAAGCCAGGAAATCCAGGGGGCGAAGAGGTAGTTGACGCCAACGTGGTGCGAAAACTCTGCCGCCACGTGGCGCGGCCGCAGAGCGCAGCGGAGCGCGTACAAAAAGCACTGCGCCGCCAGCACCGCCAGCGCCACCGACCAGAGCAGCAAGTGAGCGGCCGCCGGCACCGAGCGGGCGAGGTGCCGCAGGGCGTGCGAGCCGCCGCCGGCGCTCCCGCTAGGCTCGCTGAGCGTCTTCCAGAGCAAGGCCTGGCCGCAGAGCGAGAGGCTGATGCGGAAGTAGCCGGCGTGGAATCCGGTGAGGTTACCGCAGCTCGTCGTCACTCCGTCGCCGATCACTTTCGTTCGAATCCGAGCTTTAGCGGTTTCGACTGCGACGGCGACGGGAAGCTTGTGCTCTTTTACTTCCATATGAATCAAGACGTACTGCTCTTTTCAATTCGATTCAAATTACGATGGGGATCCTAGTGATGATTTTTTATACACACACAGATTTCGAAGAGAATAAGCAACGTGCCATAATTAATCTTTTCTTTGCATTTTATTAATATTATTTAAATTATTCGCAATCCAAAGTGCTCATTGGATCTTTGAGTTTCTCTACTGGAACTATCTAAATGAACTCTTTCGCACCATTCCACCAATTTCTCTTTCACTAAAATGTAAAGAAAAGGTGCACTTTTGAAAGCACATCCAGTGTTAAACGGCAGTCTTATCTTAAATTTTTCTTTAATTATCCTTTTTAATTAACTGCTGCAACGATAAATTTTTAAATTATTGCTAAACAATTTTGATTAGCATTTAAGTAATTTTAACAATATTAAAATATTTTTTTGTCCAATGTTACAGTAGTTTTAATCAATATTCCAGAAATTTTGATCAATAATAAAGTATTTTATTTTCGCCAAAACCACTATAATAATGTTTGACTAGTCTAATGAAAAGATAAGATGGAGTTTTCTCTAATAAAAATAAGAGGTGAACTCTTAATTTTTGCCAAAAAAAATATTTTTTTTTTCTGAATAAATCTATTACGTACCATTAAAATAGCATTGCTCGTTTTTTTATAAATTAAATTTTTAGAATAAAATAACTTTTAAAATAGAATATTTGCTTCAATTGTGGCTTCCACAGTGTGTAGTGCTTGAGCATATCTCGCTTGCTAAAATCATGTTTGACTAAGAATTTCATGTTTTTAATGTCATTCTTGAAGAATTTGTTTGGCTGCTGAAGAATTGAAATGATGATCTATTGACTAATAGTCATCCATAATTCCATAATGCATAATCGCTTTCTTAAGATTTAATAATTACCTATAGAATCAACACAAAAATAAATCAAAAGGAAAAAAAATAAAAATAAAACATGATCAATTAAGTTTAAGCTTAGGACTGACCTGACTATGAAAATATCAAAAAATAGAGTTTTGATTGCAGTTTAAATACCTTTATATTTTAAAAGAAATATTAGATGTGGGACTAAACTTTTTTTTCTCTCCCTATCTCTATGTTTTTAAAAACCTTTCAAAATTTATTTTTATTTTGAAAGAAAAAAAAAATCAACAAATGACATACCCCTTGTGAAAAAAAAACATATTATCAGTGATGATGTCAATAATACTCTCATTTTCTGTAGTGCCACTTATATATATAATCCACTGAATTAAAGTTATATATATAGATGGCAATCTGACCTAAATAATACCTAACGTAATCTCAGCTACCTTTCTTTGTGGATATACATTTATAAAGCTAAGTAATAACTGCCTTCGTTGCCTCTTCAGATTATAGAATAGCCACAAAAAACAGATATCCCACTATAAACATATAAACATCAATACTGCAACATCAACCTTGCAACTTTTCTAACAAGAGATCAGAAATATAGAATAGCATGAATGCTAAAACGAAGCACAAAATATCTCTGCAAATGAAAAAGTTTGGAATGATACGCAATTTTGCTTATAAAATATACCTGTCCAATGGAATACAGTAGAGACAGAGTCAGTGGTGCAGGCATTAACTGCCAGAAGAAGTGAAGTGGACAGCACAAAATGAGGTCAAGATCAAATTGCAGGGATGCACCAGTTCAGAGACAGAATTGGCCAGAATTACACATCAAACTTTATGATGCAAACATCACCATCTCTTTGAGGTAGTTTTTCTTCGTTTTGTTTGATCAGTAGGTGTCTAAACCGAATTTGGTATGTGAAAGAATTCTCCCTCTAGAACAAAATTGATACTTGAATAAAGAGGAGAAAATTGTTAGTTTAACTCTTCGCATTATATCTCATAGAATATTTCCTGTTTCATGCCTCTTTCCTGTAGATTATCATGTATTTGTTGATATTCAATCTAGTTTATGGCAATTGAATAGGTATCAAAGTCGAGTAATCCTTTCACTGCCATCATTTTTCTCAGAACACTGGTATCAACCTCATCTTGCTTGAATAGTCTTTACCAAGCAAGAAGATGCCATCTAAGTTGCTTGATAAAGACCTTGAAGAAATTGTCAAAATCTATCCAATCTCGTGGCTCATTTACACTGTATATGATGAACTAAAGGCTGATTGATGTACACTAAAACTAGTGAGAAACCATAAGGAGACCATTCCTAACCCTGGCATCCATTTAAATATTGTCAATATTGATGGAACAAATTGGTTTTTTGTTCTCTGGTCACATCGTAGTGAGCACCTATAGAAAGTTAAAAAACTGAACAACTTGCATTTTGCTTCATGAAAACTATAGATTCACTAACCACGAAGCTTGGGCTATGGAATATGAAGTCTAGTATATGCCATTTAGAACTCACAGAAGATTAAAAAATGAACTACTAAACATACGACGTGGTTTTATACTTTTATGCACAGACGAACATTTCATACCAAGCAGGTTGAGGACTTTAACTGGCAGGAGTCCAAACCATGATTTATGTGATCCACAACAGTTGACCAGTGGAATAGCAAAGGGATGAAATAGTATTCCTATGGAATGAAATAGAAATTCTTTGAGTTTATATGGAATAAGTATCTTTGTATTTGATTCATATGAAATGTTATTTGTATGACTTGCCTAGTGCGCTTGACCTACCAAAGTTCAATGTTACCGATCTACCTTGCTCGCCTAGGCTGACTGAGCCAGTCGACCTGTAGGTTTGTCTTGTCAATCTGGCTTGGCCATCTAGCACGATAAGTGCCCCTAATTTTCAGAGGTGGTAAGAGAAGTCCAATATTGGTTAATAACAAGACAAATATCCTTCCATTTTCAGTTTTGTGCTCTTTAGCAGATATGCATGACAATAATTGAACTATGTAGTATTCGAAAATTGGAAACACCTAGAGTTGCTGTTTTCGTACCATGATAGTTTCGATCTCATAGATAGAAACTAGGAATCCCCAGAAGCTAAATGAGCACACACAAAATTATTTGTTGGTATTGTTCATTTACTAACTATCTTTGTTTCTCAAAGCATTTAGCATGAATATCACTTTGTGCCGATGATGGATCCTGCCGAAATGCAACCTTATGCTGTTTAACAAATGCTCCAAACGAAGATGGGAATAGAAGAAAGACAAGGAAAGCAATACAAATGATTCGTGACTGGACTAAATAAATTCAACATGTCAATACAAGTGATTGTGCTCAATACATATGATTTAATTTTCCTCATGCAGTTCCGTGCACAACATTTAGTATAGAAACTCACATATAGACAACCGAAACATGGGAGAAATTTTGAAACATATGGAACTGGAATGTATCTCTCACAATACTCATTAACAAAGAAATGCATGGAAATGACATGTATTTTATATTTAACCTCGTCGAGGCTTCGCCTTAGTACGAAGCCAGCAATGGCAAGCCAGATGCTGCTACAGATTTTCTGCTGTAGTAGGCATACAGCAACAACTGTATAATTCCCAAGACAGTTCCAATGCAGTTCGGAATCTGAAATATGTATTCAAGAACTTTAGTATCTCCAAGCCAACCAGTGGATTTCATGATTTCAGAAGACTTACATATATGAAGAAGTCATGCAATAGCATCCCATACACAAAGAAAGAGATGCTCATCAAGAAGGTTGCAAGTGAAAGATAGAATGGCATGAACTCAACGCTCTTGGTCTTGATCACTAAATTCTATCAAGTAAAAAGAAAAATGGCAAATCAAAATTGTTGGCCTCAAGAACTAATCGAGACCTGCTAAGAATAACAAGAAGACCTACAATGACAAGCAATGGCGAAGCAAACATGGAGATGAGTGAAGCAACACTTATATATCCCACAAATGCTTGTCGCGTAGAGTGGTCAAGCAGGTCGACGCTCACATAAGCAATGAGGGCAAAGACACCAAACACACCTAAAAGCAGTGCAGACATCCTCAGCTGCAAACAGAGCAATAACAGAAGAAATGAAGCGAATATTAAGAACGATAGCTGAAAACAACTTGAGGAAATCAATCACACACCTTTTTTGAGCCATCTACATGGAGAATGAAGAGGACTACATACACAAATTGGAAAGCGGCACCAATGGAGTTGACAGTAGCCACTAAAATCACTCCATATGATACCCAAGGAAGGCCATACCACATACAGATCAAGCAATTCAAGAGGGAATATATGTAGGGTAGCCCCGAGAACTGCTCGGTCGACTTGTTCCGCACAATTCGTCGAAATGTTGGTCTGAACAAGTTCAAGCAATAAATCAAGCCCTTGGGGCGAGCACAAATCCAAACAAGAAACAGTAAAATTGATGAAGTGAACTTACATGGGCGAGACAAACAAAACGAAGGCGAAGACATTACCTGCATAAGAGATCAAAGAAAGTTATTATTTCTCGCTTTAGTCTGCGATTGGAAGAATCCCCAAATCATACGGGCAAAGTAAGGAGAACGGATGAACTCTAAACAGAAACCTTTCCAGAACGTACATAGTAAAAACATGAAATAGAGTAAGATCACAGACATAAGAATTCCCAAAAATCATTCTTTTACATTTTTTTTATGTTTCTATAAACCCTAGAAGCCATGGTTTCGTTGAGGAGAAACCTTACCAGCAATCCCAGCAGCATATGTGCAGGTGCCATAGAAGGAGGAGTCAGGAAAAGAAGCTGCCGCAGCAAACTCTGAAGAAATCATCAAGGCTTCTCTAATTGCTCGTCTCCTTCTATTTGTTACAGCAGCAGTCAACCAGAGAGGTACAAAAAGCTCACACCTTTCCGTATTATCCTACTGGATCACGTTCTGAAATTCCAAACTGTCTCAACAAGATCGGATTTTTAACGAGAAACTAGTATAATCTGCCGGTAAAATATTGCAATGTCACGGTTCCCATTTATACAAAGGCAAACAAGCAAGCAGCCATCAATTTTTGCGTCTCTTGGTCCACTACTTTTTTCAGAGTCCATGAGCCCTAAAAATAATAGAGCTTAAGGTTTTGATGACCTGCAAATCTCTAAGCCGCTAGTTTTCTCTAGTCGACAACTACAGATGATCTCTCTCCAAACAATAAAAAAAACAAACATAAACGTTTCTTTTCCAAATTGGCGAAACCAAATCGTTCACGCCAAGCTTGGATCACTGCTTAGACCTTCCATGCGATTACTTTCTCATGCAAATCACGAACTCTTTTACGGAAAGCAATACGAAGTGAAGTCATGGTGTTCTACTTAATCACAGTTGAATGATTATGGAAGATCAAGAAGATAATCGACTGTAAATTTTCACTTTACCCTCACATTTTGTCAAAACAAAAAAATTTCATGCCAACCTCATACATTTCAAATCAATACTAGTGATTAGAGCAAGAATTAAACAATCATAGTTTAGCATCACATGTTCAATTGTGATTTATTTAATTGAATAAAAAGATCGTGGCGGAGAGGATATCTGGTGTCATCGTCCCATTTGACCTTCAAAATATTTGGATGAGGTTGCTCAGTGAGCAAGTGGAATGGAAGAGTTTTCGTTGCCAAGAATTGTGAGGTTCATGGGTCATGGAATATGCATGGAATTAAATGGAGAAAAATTGAGTGTGGAAAATGCAAGAATGATGAATCGCAAGGATATGGATGAGTACAATATCGCATTCTTGATGGAGTTAGAGTTTAAATTGGAAGCATCTGTATTGATGCAGAGCAGCCATGGCCCATGTGGATAAGATTGAAAATAAAATATTTTTTGAATATAAGGAAATTTTGAGATGAAGATCGACTTTGATTTTTGGGAGAAAATAATATTATTTTTGGGTGTTGTTATATTGTCATTTCTTGTGTATGTGGATTTATAAATTGGGAAAAAAAAAAGAAATATAAATATTCAAAAGGAAGTTTTACTTTATGTTTGATAGACGTAATCTAATGGTAATATAATTAAATTTATAATGAAATATAATATAATTTTGATTATATTATTATATTTATCAAAAAGTTACGTGTATTTTTTATTATAAAAGATATTATATTTTTTTATTTGGTATTCATTATAAGCACGATAACGATCGATCGTCGACAGTGACGATGTTAGTCGATCGACGTCAGTCGATCGTCGATTGTGGTGATCGGCTAGTGACGATTGACGACGACTGCTGATGACGATGACCATCGATGGCGACGGCGCTCGACTGACAATAGGCAATGCCCGAACAGCGAGGGCGGCGATCGCCTGCGGGCGATTGAACGATGGGGGTGGCGATCGCCTAGCGGGCGATCGATCGAGGCCGGCGGCGACGAGTGACGACACTTGATCGACTGCCAACAATGCAACAATGACGACGGCGACGGGTGATGGGCGGTCGATCGGCGACCGACCATTAGTAGACTACAGCGACCGCGATGGGCAATGACAGTGATGGTAATAATCAACGTCGACAAATGAATATCAATACTTTTCAGATTATGACTTGTAATATAATCAAATTATATAGATTTTATTTTATAATCTAGATTATAAAATTTTATTAAAATAATTAATATGGTAATGTAATCTTTATTACATTATAAGGTGGATTACCAAAAAAGGAAAACCTTCTCCTATGATCTCCTTTCATTTGTATCATAATGAAAAGAGAGTAAATGATTGATATTTACAGGGTGCTATATTATAAAAGAGAGACAAAGACTAAAGATACGTTCAAATTGATTAAATATTTATGATTTTTTTTAGAATGTATTTTTTAAAAAAATATTGTTGTTTATTTAAAAAATATTAAACTGCGTACGTATATCTACTTTCTAAAATCGATATGATGCAATATTATGATGATTTTGATTAAAAATATTTAGAGTAATTTATATAATATTATAGTGATTTTAATTAAAATTATTGTATGCTTCTGGTATATTTTTTTTAACACAAGTTATCCAAATATTAAAAAAAAACGATACGATTAAAAAATATTACTAACCACGCGGGACAAAAACTGCGGAACCATCTGGATGCTTCGTACAAACGCTCGTGCGTACGTATGCACGGCATGCACGTGCCTTCCTCCTTTGCCTTCTTTTACAAGAAATCGGACTCGTCGCCGATTATAGTCCCACCGAAACGTACGCTGCGTCGCCGGCGTCTGCAGAAATCTGACTCCGAGAAAGGAGGAACTCGTCGCATCTTTATTTATCTCCCACTGTGTTCCTGTTGTTGTTTCATCGATCCGAGTCTTTTTGGAAGAGGAAGAAGGGAAATCGCCGCGCAGGAGCGAATCGATCCGATTAATCTAATTCCGATCGTCATGGATTTCGAGCTGCGTGTGGCTCGGGAGAAGTTGGAAAGGGAGCAGAGGGAGCGCAAGGCTAGAGCCAAGGCTAAGTTTGACCGGGAGCAGCGGGCCAAGGCTGAGGCCGCCCGCCAACGCGAAGCCATAGAAGCCGCCCAGCGTGCCAAGCGCCTCGACGCCGCTCGCGCCCAACTCGAGGTCTTACATCTCTTCTTTCTCCTCCTCTTTATTCTGTCTATTCCTTTATCCTTTTATTCTGCCGAGTTATCGATTGTGATTTGGGCGAGTAGCTAAAAAAAAAGCAACTTTTTTTCGCGCATCTTTGTTTTTCTTCTTTGATTTGCTAAGTAACGGTACCATATTCCTTGGCTTTCTTTACGAAATTGTGTTAGTTTTAGTAGATTGTGGATTGGTTAGGTTACGCATCCGGCATCCCCTTTAACAAATGGCATGTGAATGTGCATCCCAATTAACCAAAAATTGCGTTTTTTTTTCTTTACGAAAAATAATATCAATTTAGTCGTGTGGCATTGTAGTCTGCAAGAAAGAAAACTAACTTGGTTGTTGGGGATGACGCTTTAAGTGGAATGATGCATTTTTTTGAAGTAATGCTTGAAATTTTGGCAACAATGCTTTTACTTCTTTTTCTGCCTATTTTAATAACTTAAACCAGTATAAAACTGAATTCTTCCTGCAGGCAGAGCGGCAAATGGAAGAAAGCATGCTTCTCGGGAATGGAATTGTATTTTCCCGAACTTTGGAAGCTTTATCTTTTGATGGCTTTGGAGACAAAATCAAACTTTCACCTTCTTGCTTTCAAGAATTGTCTGATCAAGGTGCCCTGGATAAAGGCCCCATGCATTTTAGGCTGTCGCTGGTTGATGAATCAGTTCCATCAGATTCTGATGCTAATGCCCAGAGTGGACGCAGAGTAACTCATTCAGGAGTTTTAGAGTTCACTGCAAGAGATGGTTCAGTAGAATTACCTCCCCACGTATGGGACAATTTGCTCTCTGGTCTCTATCTAGATGCTCCTCTTATTGAGGTGCGTTATGTTAGCTTACCTAAAGGAACATATGCAAAATTACAACCAGAAGGGATGGGTTTTTCTGATATTCCCAACCATAAAGCCGTGCTCGAGACAACTCTCCGCAGACATGCAACTTTGTCTGAAGGTGACATTATTACTGTCAGTTATGGAGAAATAAACTACAAGTTGAGGGTTCTTGAGCTAAAACCTGCTTCCAGTGTCTCTGTTCTAGAAACTGATATTGAAGTTGATGTAGAAGGACCTGACTCTGCTTCAAACGATATAGGGAAAGAGCGTGTTCTTACACCACTTGTCATGGGAAAGATTGAAGAAGGAATCGTTGGGAAAGGGGAGTGTAATTACTATAAGTTCGTCATTGAGGATGCTATGAGGGATAAAATTGTATCTGGTCAGATCAATATTGAAATAAAGCTCGATGCAGATGGTGATGGAGATACCAATGTTTATGTGTCAAGGCATCCAATGATATTTCCGACCCAGCATCGGCATGAATGGGCATCTCATGAGATGGGCTCCAAGGCTCTGATAGTAAGGCCAAAGGATCCGAGTCTGGTTGTTGGTACCTATAGCATTGGTGTCTTTGGCTTTGAAGGTGTTACAAGGTATAAAATCTCTGTGGCTTATAAAGACAACATTAAGCAAAGGGTCGGGGAACATGCTACCATTCCATCACAAGTTGATGTGGAATTTGTTGAATGCCGAAATTGCAAACATTATATATCCAGCCGCACCATTTTACTCCATGAAGCATATTGCATTCGGCACAATATTCTTTGTCAATATAATGGTTGTGGAGTTGTTCTTAGAAAGGAGGAAGTGGCAAACCACGCACATTGTGATAAATGTGGGCAAGCTTTTCAGCAAGGACAGTTGGAGAAGCACATGAGGGTGTTTCATGAACCACTTCATTGCCCATGTGGAGTGATACTAGAAACCGAACAAATGGTATGAAACTTATTCCATGATTATTTCTTGTGTGCTATTGGGCTCTATGCGGTTGCCAACCTTGGTTCTGGATTTGTTTTTATAACAAGTTGTGCAACAACTGTTTGATTTTATCACTTCCCATTATCTTACTCTTCTAATAGATATTTCCTGTAATTAGTCAGGATATCAAAGTTTATTCAATGGTCTAGATACATGATCTCTCAATTATTGCATATTAATCTTATAGATTTCCACCTTTGCATTTTTGAATGTAAGCCACTAAATTCAATTACCTATTCCATGTAGAAATTAGTCACAAATCTTTTGTTCAGTGTTTACCACCAATTGCTTGTTTGTAAAGCTTCTTTTTCCTGGGTGAAAAGGCACTTGATTTTCAGAGTCATGCATTTCTTCTGTGCCTTACACAAGCAATTTGGCATAACTCTATAAATAATAAAAGAGAGAAACTAGGTTAAATTTCTACACTTGAACAATTGAAAGGTGCTTATCAATCAGAGTAAAAAAAAAAAAATTGTTAGGGGTGTTACAATGGTATTACCGAGCTTAATTTGCAGATACGATGTACCCATATGGCTTGTCATTGTTATTTTATTGGATCTCTAAATCATCTGCACTGCACAAAATTTGATTTGTTGCTTTTGTTTCAACTACGAACTCTGGGTACTCTTTTGGGCTTTTACGACATTTTCTATTTCATGCATCCAGTTTTCTCCATAAAAACTATCAGTAATTCAGTAGGTTGTTCCTTTGGTGCCTCTTTTACACTGTTTTGTATATCCATGTCGAGGAAGAAGATTCAAGAGTTGACAATTGTCAAGGCATTCTTGTTTACGATTCCATCATTCTCTTATGCGACAGGTCGAACACCAGTCCTTGATGTGCCCGCTTCGTTTGATAACTTGTCGCTTCTGCGGAGATATGGTGCAAGCTGGTGCTGCGGCAGCTGATGCTCGGGATCGTTTCAGAGGGCTCTCCGAACACGAGAGTATCTGCGGGTCTCGGACAGCTCCATGCGACTCATGTGGGCGTTCCGTCATGCTGAAGGAAATGGATCTTCATGTTGTTGCTGTGCATCAGAAAAGCTAAGTCCCCTTGCCGTTTCAAAACATTCAAATGTGATTCCATCTTGCTTCGCCTTAGATATGGGCTTGACTGTGTCACAAAAACTTTCATGCATCTTTTATTCTGTATTATTTTGAATGTACCAAATCGAAAAGATGAAAGATCTTTCCTTTTAAGATTCCAATTGTCTTTTTGTCATTAATTTGTTACACCAAGTCTTCGACTTTTGAAACCCAGCTTCTAATGAACAGCCACTGTAAAGAAACATGAACCGCAAGGATCATCAAACAACAAATTACCTGACAAACTACGAAGCTGCTGATCAAAAGTGATACAAAAAGGTGAATAGGAACTTGTTCTCATAGGCCTGAGTAGTGAGGCCATATATACACGCACTCCTTTACATTAGGAGGAAGTGATTCCCCGGATCTATAAGGTGATAGCACACATCATTTAGCTTTTCTTACTCCTCCCGGGGAATCCATCGACTCCACCATAGACTTTTCCTCCGCCTGTTAAGCTCATCCATGCTCTCGTTTAGGGTTTTGATTATCTTCCTCTGCACGCGGAGGATGGAAGCGAGCAAGTTACGCTGCGAACTGTCCCTCTTCGGTTTGATTTCCTGTTAGTTGCATTGCGTTGCTCTCTAGATGAGAATATGGCAGACAGAAAAGAGAAAAATAAAAAAAAAAACAATGCAAGCAGAATGCTTGCTGAGTAAATATCTATGTGACATACTAGTTGTGAGTGAGCATCCTTATGACTACTGGTGCGAAGTGGAAAGTTAAGGCTACTTACTCTCAGTTCCTGGAGCTGTGCTTCTGTGAAGCCCCCTTCTGATGCTGTCCCTGACTTTGCCATAAGCTTAATAATCCAATTGGCAGCTTCACTGTAGTCCTTTTGCGTCGCGCGGTATTGTTGAAGCCTTAAATTTTGCATAATGGACAGACCGAGCAGGCCTTCACGTTTAAAAAATGGATGAGCTAGTGCAGCCTTTGCGCTGGTTCTTTGGCGCGCTTTATAACGAACCATGGAAGTGAGAAGCTCCCAGCCAATGCCTCCATCTAAATCTAGCAGTTCAAATCCCTTTCGGAGATCTGGACTGGCACGGGGTTCCACTAGATTTCTCCATGCATTTAAGTCATAGTTGTTGCGCTTCAGCTGACGATTAAATTGTACGAGGCTGCTGTCGGACCGCAGCGACGGAAATGCCTGAACAAAGAAGCAGCAACAAGTCTCATTCTTCTACTTTACTAAAGGCAACACTTGTGATGATTGACAAATATAATAATTCATCAGCAATAATTAAAATGCTTAGGCCTCTAATTAAATAGTAGCCAACCTCATCTAATCTTATAAAGCTCCTTTATTAGCTCACAACTCACCTATTAAGACTAAATTGGGGCATTATGATCTCCCCCACTTAAGGTTTGATGACCCGTCAAACCTAAACTCACAACTCGTCGTCTAGAATCTCCTTGATCATAGGCATATAAGGATCCTAATCTTAGAAAACTCCTCTGTTAGCCTACGATTCATCATGTGGTAGTAAATTGTAGAAGATTCACAATGATGGTAACGAAAGCCATTCGATGATTTGATCGAACAAGAAAATACTCGTAGCGAATGATTGTATGTGTGTGCATCACGGGGGATTGAGTAGGAGTTGAGCATTTCTCGAGACTTTAAGTACATACCATTTGAAGGAAAATAAGGCCCAAGCTGTAAATGTCAAATCTATCAGGTAAGTTCATCTGTTAAGAACAAAAACGCCAAAAGAGTAAAGATTTACTTAATTCTCTGGTAAAAGCAAATGGCAATATAACTGTTTTATTCTCTTGGCACATAAATAAATAGTAAAAACATGAACCTGCCACAGAACAGGGGATAATGCAGTAGCCACTGGTGCTGAAGGTGCAGAGGGTGTTTGTGTGCTCATGATATACTGCTCAGGAGCAGCATACCTGCAACAAGTAGATAAACATTACAAACCAAGCAGCAGCAGCAGTAACTATTAGAATGTTTTATAACTACCTACTTAAACTCAATTTGGATAAAGATATCAAAAATATAATAGAACAGAAGTATCTACAACCATCAAATCTGAAAAGATGCAAGGACAGATATATATATATATATATATATATATATAAATTTCTCATTCTACCGTGGGTCCAGAAGAAACTCTTTCGGAATATAGTTTATACCAACTCGCAAATCTGTTGCAGCTCCCAGATCAATAATTTTGAAGGTTCGAGCCCCTGTAATTATAGTTATTGTTGATTGGAAGCCATCTACAAGCAGATAAATTCAACCGTGCAGAACTATGACACGACAATTTCCACCTTCTGAGAAAATCACATTTTGAGGCTTAATGTCTCTGTGGACGATGCCTGTCGAATGAAGACCATCTAAAGCAAACAAAAGTTGCCTCATGATTGTTTGGATAATTTTGTTCTCTCTTTGTAATCCCTTTGGAAAATCTTGGACTTCCCCTAGAATCTTAGCCTCCACCTGAAGAAATGATCAAGAAATAGTAGGATAGAACTTGCAAATAAAATCAGCCATGAAAAGGTAAGACAACAACATTAGAAACTCAGGAAAACAAGGAATTAGAACTGATCCAACAGTTGCGACTAGTGTAATGAGCATTAACTGTAATCTTAAAGATGAATGTTGAGTTTTTAAATCGTATCATTCTTGCATGTAACACTAGATTCCTGTTTCACTATAATCAGTTTTTCTTTAACAAGAGGTATCACTTGCTAAGTTATTGCAACACTACATAAATAATGAGGATACAACAAAATGACTCTGTTACTTTCAACTATTCGGAGGAACCTAAATGCATATTATCTTCAGAGAAAGAGCTGAGAAAAATTGTGTAACAAGCAGTAGAAGCGAAAACCAATGCTTAGTTAGATTATGCTTATTGGTGCACTAGTATTATACTGTCTCATAGATTATGCTTATTGTGGGAGTTTGCTAGGTCACTTTGGCTTAACTTGAATCATTTCATTGTGGTTTTTCCTTTGTCATATCGAATTGTCTACTTATAAAGGTGTTATGAAAGGCTAAAAGGGAAAAAAAAAAAAACTCAAACTGATTCCCCTAAAATAATTAATTATTCCATACACTGGGTGAACTAATAAAAATTCTCATCTAACTTGGCAACTTGTTGATTGCCAGTTACCACGAACAGAGATAAGTTTCATGGGGCACAGCAGACTCTTCAGAAAAAGTAGCAGCACAGAGTTAGGACAACATTAGGAAAATAGAGCACATGAAACTGGAACACTAGCTGCAAAACTGTACTGACATTATAGGGGAATTCTTTGCTTTGCATGAGATCTGCAAGTGTGTCCTCACCCTCATAACGCCAAATGAGCCAGTACTCATCTCCACCCTTCCCTTTTGATTGGCTCTGTTAAGTAAAACACGGCACTTGTTACATCAAGCAATGTTCCTTACCAAAAGAAATCGAATTGATCAAAGACAGTGTGCCAGAATAGAAGAGCACCTCAAGAAAACCATAAAAGAAATCAGCACAACTGCTAGCACAGGCTCGTCGCACACGCTCGTTCATCCATATCTCCACAGCTCCATACTCGGTGGCTTTCTTCAATACCAGATCGCCTTCCTTTTAACCGACCAAAAGAACAAGAATTAGGACTTGTTATCAAACAATAAGGATTAGGCTAAACAGGAGCATAGCCTGTCATGCTCACTTGATTGGCATGAAAACCACTATACGACTTTACTTGGACATGAAAACCTCTATATGATGACTAGAGTAGCGGTGGCAATGGACCATGCTTGGGCACGACTTCAAATAGGTTGTGCTAAGCACAACTTGAATTCGGGACCCATAGGCCGTGACCTGACGCCTAGTCAGATCCGCTAAGCATTTCGAAGTAGCCACGGCAAGTGTCGTGCCGTGATGTGTCGCCGGTCGTGCCATGCCATGTCGTACTGTGCTGTGTTGGATGTTGTGTCGCACTATGCTTACCGTCGTGCCTTGTTATGTCGTGCCGACGGTCGTGTCATACCGTGCGGTGTTGGCTATTGTGTCGTGCCCTGCCGACAGTCGTGCTGCGTTGTGCTTACTGTCGTGTCGATGGTAGTGTCGTCGGTTGTGTCGTGTCGTGTCGTGCTGTGCCGTGCTGGCAGTCGTGCCTTATCGGGAGTAGTATCGTACCAGTGACAGTGTCGTCTGTTGTGCCATGTCGTGTCGTGCCATTACGTGTTGGAGGTCGTGCTATACGGTGTTGTGTTGTGTCATGCCATTCCATGTTGGCGGACATGCAGTGCCGTGTCATGTTGTGGTGTGTCAGTTGTCGTGTCATTTTGTGCCGGCAATCGTGTCGTGTTGTGTCAAAGGCAATGTCGTTCCGTGCTGGTGGACGTGCAATGTCGTATCATGTCAGCTTCGTGCCATGTCGTGCCATGTCAGTGGCAGTGTCGTTTCGTGCCGACGGCAGTGTTGTTCCGTGTCGACGGCAATGGCGTGTCAACGGTCGTGCCATGTCGTGTCGACAACCGTGCTGTTATGTGCTGGTGGTCGAACAGTGATGTATCGTGTCATGATGTGTCGTGCCATGTTGGCGATCGTGTCATTTCATATTGACAATTGTGCGGTGACGATGGCACAATCCATGTCACATCTCTAGATCTAAAGTGGACCCTCTTGGGAGAGGACTACCGGGACTCTCGCTTAGGCCTAATAATTTTTAACACTAAATATTCAAATTTTAAGGTTCAATATTTAAATTAGGCTAAAATTTTAAATTTCGCTAGGACCGGCTGTACTAGACGAGAGAAATAATCGAGCCTAGTGACTAGCGCATGTAGACGTTACATCATAGGATAACGGGTCAATCCCTCGCAAATGCGAGAGTGTCGTCCCTCCATGCGTTAGTTACTAGTCTCAAGGGCCAAAAGTCTACCGTGATTTATCTCTCTTACGATGATTTTGGGACAGACTAATAGAGGCCGCTAAGTTGACGGATTCCAACCTTTTGCATCACAGAGAAATAATCGAGCAACTGAATCGAGAAAAGATCAACTTGATTTGGAAAATTACTATGAGAACACCTTGATTGAAGGCTTGGGGCTTGCCAAGGAGACCTTATAGACGACCCCGAAGGCGCCTTCACCGAGCTTCTTACCGAGCACAATATCATCCTGCATAATCGAACCAAGCGAAGTGGTAGACCAAGGGATCGGAAGGCGCACAAAGGGAAGCAAAAGGAAAAGATTGTGCACCAATCGAAAGGTGATACCTTGTGGATGACGGGACGGAAGAAGCGTTCCACAAAGGCGAGGACGAACATGTCGAAGAAGCCAGGGGCGACGCCGGGGGTGGCCCAGAGGTAGGACACGGCGGCGAAGGCGAGGGCGACGCCGGGGGCGGTGAGGGTGAGGCCAGTGGGTCGTGGCAGGGTGCTACGGTATATGATGTCTCCGCACTCCATGACGGTGCAGGGGAGCCCCACGCCCACCCCGACGAAGAGATCGTGCAGGTGGGCCGAAGCCCTAGCTGGCGCGGCCCGCTTCCGGCCGGTGGTAAACGAGGGAGGGGGAGGCCTGAACCGGTGGCCGGAGAGAAAGAAGGAAGCGTGGCCGAGGCGGAGAGCGCCGGCCGTCGCCATTGCTCATAAGATTAGTGGCCAGTAGGCGTCGGGGACTCTGGAGCGCTACTCAATTCAACAGGGAGATTTATAATTTTTTTTTCCCATTAAAAATCAATTCGATTTTATTTTTGAAAATATTTTTTTAAAATTTATTTTGTTGTTGTTTGTAGATATTTGTACACGCCATTATCCACTAGCCACAAGTCAGCAAAATTGATGCCAAAGGTATTTGTTACTCACAAGTATGTGGCTAGAATTTTGTGGTTGAGATTTTATTTTTATTTATTATTATTATTTTTACTTTCTATTTAAAAATATATGTGAAATTTTTTTTTCAAAAGAATAACAAAATTTGTTTTTATTTTTAAATCGAAAAGAAAGTGCGTGCTGCCAGAGAATTTCATATTTATAACTTTACATTTTTCGTTACCAACTAAGTCTATAAATTTATCAACGTGAGTGAGAAAGAAAAATATGAAAAAGAAAAATAATTTTGGCTAGAAACCTCCCTAAAAATCATTTTAGAGAAAATAATATTTTTCACAAATAAACAAAACCTAAAGGTATCGAATGCAGTCAGTCAATCCAGTCGCTCGGAATTAAGTTAGAAGTACCTTCACGCGATTATTATCAAATAAATAGACACAAAAAGACCCATGAATGGTGGTAGTTCCTGTAAGAATTTACGTGAACAAGAAAAAGGTAACAAAAAGAAAATTAAAAAAAAAAAAAGGGTACCGTTCATGTTTCCCATTGCAAGGGATTTTGATGCGAGCATATGCAACAAAATCAATTCTAGTAATTCTGGATATTAATGAAAACACAGTAGCATTTTAATTTAGTACTTTGGCCTACACTCCATTTCGTTTGTAATTGAACTACAACAGTAAGATCAAGATCTAACTCAATTGGATTCAGAAAGGTTTCAATAACGTCTCAAACAAAGGCGAAATTCTTAGTCTTGTTCAATGAAATTAAGAACGAGATTTCTTCTTTGATTTGCCTGAAGCTTTTGGACGTTCAGAGGTAGCTGGCTTTTGGGATCCCCCTTTGGATGCTGCAGATGATCCTTGGCTTGGTTTCGAAGTCGGGCCATTGGCCGATGAAGCTGTAGTTGCCGGAGTGGGTGCATCATGTTTCTCTCTAACCACAGCTCCTTGAGAACCCCTAATCTGGCTTCTCTTATCCTTCCTCTTAGGCCTATAGCTTGACCTCTCTCTCTTAGGTAGCCATCTCTCAGGATCTGGAGGTGGCCCTGGATTTGCTGGATCAAATCCCTTTGGGTACCTAGGCTTTCGCTTTCTTTTCTTTGACTTTGCTTTTTCTACCTCCTCAGAAACTTCAATCTTCACTGTATGTGGACCTTCAACATGCTTTGCACCTAAGTCTTCTTCAGGTTCTCCACATTCAACCCTTTCAGACCAGAAAGTGGCTTCAACTGTTTCTCATATAACTCGGCCTTCTCAAGATCAGTCCGAGCAGCAGTCGTCACGAGTCCTACTAGAGCCTCGACGTTACCATGGCTCTTGACGAGTTTCTCATATAACTGGGAGGCCTCGTCTTCGTGTCCATGATTGAGCTTAAAATTTGCAGCTTCGTGAATGATCAAATCGAGTTTGTTTTCTTCAGTCATGGCATTCTTCCACCACTGGATTGCAGAGTCCAGAACTGCAGCAGCACTATTATAATCACCCATGCGCTCATGCAATGAAACCAGTGTCGCGACAGTGGCGGCCATATGTTGAATATCAGGAACCTTTGACAGGGATTCAGCAGAGATCTGATAGTGGCCACCAGCAGCAGCAATCTGAGCACGAGCAAGGAGGACTGGCATGGATTTGTCCGGAAACCTGTTTGCGTACTGAATGAGGACTTCTTCGGCCTTAGCCAGTTTTTTATCCCTAACATGCAAAGCAGCTTGAAGTAGTACAGGCATTTCACTATCAGGGAACATATCTGGCAACACAGCGACTAGTTCTTGAGCCTGCAAGCAGAAAACAAAAACAAACGACTAAGAACAGTCTTCCATAGATTTCACATTGCTGACCTAAATAATCTAATATCTCCACAGAGAGCAACCAGTTAATAAACAAAGCATGAAGGTCTGTACCATAACTATAGCAACAGCACACAACAAAAGATGCATGTGGATATGCAAGTATGCAGAAAACACCTTACCAAATCGAGCAAACTTGGTGATGTGCAATCCATGATATGGGTTAAAGAAACAGGAGAAAAAACCTATGGTACATCAGGGATCAAATAACTTCGACTAGGTAGAGATGACTGAGCTAAAATGTTTTAATGTTATTTGGAGGCCTATCCCTCCGTCACCCCAGTGCTATGTCGAGATGAAGCAAAGCAAAGGGAAAAAGCCTTCACAAGCAAAATCTCATATATGCCTCTGGAAGTAAAGAAAAGGGTAAAAGGGCATATACACTAAACTTGATCCATCTTATTTGCCTGAAGAAGTAAAAGCAGTCTGTTTGAATATAGCGATTCTTTTTTCTTTGAAGACAACTTGAAATCTAATCCGTTAGCAAGTTGGAAATGCTTTCCACCAGAGCCCTTCTCTATTAGACGATCAAGCCTCCGCAGACTATCTGAAACATCCTTTGTACCCCGTAGAGCAACAAGATTATTTGTAGCCACTGCAAGTGATGAATAATCAGATGGATTACGGTTTAGAATAGCCATATAAGCTTCTATTGCTTCTTGAGTGCGTCCTTGTAACTGAAAAAGGAAAGATATACACCTTACAAAACAAATTACATCATCTACATTGGCAAAACCTTTGTTTATTACTCACCTGATGGACATATGCCAGCTGCCCAGCAATTGGAACTAGCTCCGATTCTATTGCATCATCTGCATAGTCTTCCTCCATCAGCATTTCCAGCCCAATTCTGGCATAATCACCAAGATTATTTTCCCCAGCACTTAAAAATAAATAAATAAATAAAATACTCCATATGCAAAAACAAATATCCAATTTGTGATTTCCATTTCTTATAGCAACATTGTAGTATCACAAAAACACATATGAGTGAACTCTATATTATCAGAAAAATGAAAGTACTTCGATGTTACAAGAATCAAGTGTTATAAATGATACAGCCTTATATAGAACTCAACAATGTATTCATGTAATAATGATTTTCCTAGTCAAGATTTAACATGAGAATAAAGATACCGCATTCAAGCTCTTCATTGCTCTTTAGAATTGACACTTCACCTGTCTTTCTCTTGCTTGCTATGGGTCGAGCATGGTTATTGTGAATTGAGAGGTCATTATTGATCGAGAGAGAACACAATAATATCTTTCAATAAACAATGATCCTAAGGTTGTCCTTCCTTGAACTAAAAAACATTCCTAATGTATTATAGAGACCCAACTAAATCCTATAAGAGTGAATATTACATAATAATAATTTCTTAAAAAATATATTAACAATCTAGTGTGGTTTAGGAGTCTATATTCTATGCTAAAAATATGATCTTGTTGTCGATTATAATCTATTTTATTTTTTATCAATTTATATTAATAAATATTATGATATTATTTGTATACTTCATTATTTGACAAATAATATGCATTCCTGAAATTTTAGGTCATCCTAATTTTGACAGCTATGGATGAAATACACGAAGTTCATTTTTGTAACTACAATCAAGATTTGTTTTAATTCTACTAAGCAACTTAAGATATTAAAGCGTTCTTGGATAGATAAGAGATGCATTCTATGTGAAAATTAATAATAAACAATGCAATAAAAGGAAAAAATGGAGAGAGGAAGTATGACATGTATGCAATTAATTCTACAGCATATAATAATGTAAACAATAATTTTAAAATAGAACTATGAAGTGTCCGGTAAAAGGTTATATTCTACGAAATGGTAAATGTAAAGGCAAAATAGGCATCTTGAATAAGCAAACACCATTACCATTATATGATCAAAGATGGTCATCTGATACAAACAAAACTGGATGTCAACAATTAGTTTATAAGCAAACCGGAATGTCAACTGGATGTTGACAAAATAGGCATCCTGCCATCCTGAAACAATTGCTCCCCTAGACTGTTCTTTGTCAAAGTTTTATAGATGGCAATAGAAAAAGGGGTGGGGGACAAGGCAGGGATTTAATTGTCATTTAACATCGTACACCAGTTCTGGAGTTCCCTATCTCATGATGGGCGTATATCAAATTTGTCGTGCTTAAATAAAAGCTCACTTGCATACAAACATTAATTGAAGCCTAAAAACTTTATACACAAGAGATCATCTAATTGCTAAATGAAAGTCACAGACAGTGACTAAACATTGAATAAAGTAAAAAAGTTAATGTTAATTCAAATAATTGCTCACCTTCGAGCTGAAAGTAATTGTTGCTCAGCCTCTGCGTATTTTTTCTTTTCAATCAAGGAGCAGGCATAGTTGTATGCAAGTTCAAAGCTACTTGCAGCTTTCACTTTAAGTGCCTCCATGGTTCCTTGAACTTCAGCAGACCGTCCAGCTGTCACCAAAGCAGCAATAATGTTGCCTTTAAATCTAAGGAGTCAATCTTGAATCTTTGATTTTTTTTATAACTATCCATGAAAGCGTCCATTTTTCCTAAATGATAAAGAATCTGAGATTCCAACTGCAAGATCACTGAGTTTCTTTCTTGTCCATCTAACAACTTCATGGCTTCATGTAGTTTATTCTGCCAATATAAGCAGTATGCCTAAATGATAAAAAAAAAAAAAGTAAGACCAAAAAAAATGGTGAATGATAAATATATAATGAGAAAAATTCAGAAAGGTGAAACTTTTGGTTCTTACATTAGTTACCAGCCATAGTATCAAGTCCGAAAGGTTAATCCATTACTCTTTTTTTAAATTGATTTGGAGCCTTTTCTTTACCTTATTTATAGTGGATTCAGACTCAATTTTGAAGTTGTTATAAATTTATTGTAATTCTTCCACAGGAATTCAGTTACTGAAATGTATGTGTTAATGCCTAAATGCATAATCACTTGTACAACAAATTGATGCCTAACTCTGTGGGAGGTTTGCCCCATATCATTGTAGGTAACCGGTATGAACATCTCAACTCTTGTTCCTTTATACAATATTCTTGTCACAACAATCTGATTTGGGCTTGAGATCTAATAATCTTGCTCACCTAAAGAACACTTGGATTTTGAGCCATGACAACTACTAGAAAAGCAAATAGCAAAATGGCATAAACATAGCTACAATTGCCAACTATTTTAATTCAGAGATTTGAAGGCATTAAACAATATATAGTTATATTTTCTGGTTAATTTTCAGGTATCCTATGAAAATGAAAAAAGAAAAAAAAAACAATAACTTGTAAACAAGGCATCACACATGAACCTATAAGCCAGGATAATAAATAGGAAAATAAAATATTTTCTACAAGACAATTTGTTAATAAAAAATAATCTTCAAGAGAAAAAAAAAAGTTTCCCTACATAAAGATATTGTGACAACACATTCAAAGGACAGCCAACTAAGATCTCTGATTAATAAAAACAACCAAGAAATCAGTTCTAAATCTCTATTTAAAACAATGAAGATTAAATATAAAGAAGGAGTAAGAACGTATACAAAGCATTCGATAGAGAAAATATTATTTGAATGAAATAAAACCATGATATCAAAACTTTAAGAAGCTTAAAAAGATATTGCAAGGGACAAAGGACAACTTTTACCCATAGTTCATAAGATCAGTAACCAGATTGAGATCAACTACGGAAGATATTATTGTGCTTCATGGGTCGGGGGTAACAAGGGAAGGCAACAAAGGCACTCGAAAGGCAACAATCTGAACAGGCAATTTAAAAAACTAGAGGAAGAATGACAAATTGGGGCAAATACATGTACTATGTATATTTTCATTCGAGTATCATTTTTACAGTTTATCCAACTTTTAAAAGATAAAAAATGAGTAAAATACAACAATCGAAGACGAACCAAATTTTCGTTGAATGAAGATGAAGCTGGCAGCTTTTCAAATCAATATCTTGCCACTTATGAATTCACATGTGTGTACCGTAATGCATCAGAAGGACATCAATCGATGCGAATGATGGAAAACAGTATATTCCTACCCACTCATCATTAAAGTCCGAGAAAAAGAATGATCAAGCGCTAACTTTAGATCCTACAGCAATAGGAAGAACCAACCTCGTAAAATTTGAGATCCACTGGCAGATGACGCGAATCCTGGATCGTGGAGAGAGCCATTTCGATCGCATAGGACTTGATCAAGGCCACGACTTTGCATCGCAACGCATCCTCGTCCCCGGGCGCGATCGCGAGAACTGGAAAAAGAGATAAAGGAGCACAAAATGAACCCCAAACCCGAACGATTCCAGAGACAGATCGACAGGTCGCGTAGGACCTTGATCGGCGACCTTGGCAGCCTGCTCGTACTCGAAGTTCCGGGCATGGCGATGGAGGGAGGTGAAGAGGTCCTCGATCGGCACTGGGGGAGTCGGCTGGGGGAGCGAGGGCTTGGCGTTCGCCTTGGCTTTGGGCGGCATGGAGGCGGGGCGGCGCGACTTCTCCCGCGTGCGTAGGGAGAGGAATCGCAGCGAAATACAGGGGAGGCGAGTGGGCCGGCAAACCTTTGTCCCCGAGGTGGCCCATCGGATCCCACGAAGCTTATCGGATTCCGCAAATGGTTAGTGAACCCGAAACCGCACAGGTTAGACAGAAAAAAAAAACTTTTGAAGGGCTCAGTTCAGTGAACTAGTCAACTACATCCATCTATTAGATAGATCGAATACGTTTTTAAGAGAGAGCTAAATGATTCAAATAATAGAATTGTTTCATTGAACAAAAGTTAATTCGTAGGACTATAAATTTTTTTGAAATATATATTTTTTTATTGTATTAGTTTTTAATTAGATAAAATATTTTTTATGATTTACTTTCGATCACGAGATCAAGGATGATAAATTTCACTTCTTATCCTCAATAGATCGAATAGACTGAATTATAATTTTGAAGATAATAAATCTAATCTATTAAATTTTTTTATCAATTATTAAAATAAATTTAAAAAAAATATAATTAAATTTAGATGGACAATCCAGCGTCACAAAATGATTTTAATACTAATAGATATATACGTAATGTGAAAATCGAATCTCGTTACATCAATATTTTTGTCCCGTCATTCTAATGCACCATGCCTCTAGTGGAAAGTTATCGACTTCTTTTGTACGGTTGATTAAAAGATTATAAATTGTTTTGGCATCTGAGTTTAATAGACAATCAAATGTTTATTTTGCCGGTGGAAAGTACATTATTAATATTATCCGACAAGTTCTATGGAGACGATGTGATAGTTAATGTATGACGGTATTTATAAGAATGATATAAATTGATTTTGAAAAAGATCTAAAAAAAATTTTTGATTCAGATGTCTCTATGTGTTATGACCACTAGATTAAAATTCATAGAATCTTTTATAATTTATCTCTTTTATAATAATTATGGGACAAATCGATGGAGACCATTAAATTTACGATTCCTAACTCTAATAGACACACTTTATTTGCACGTTGTGATGGAAGGTAGAACAATAGGGAGGTGCCTTGACCCAAAAGGCCAACACAAAAAGAGTTTTAAAGAAAAAATGCTATCGACTTTTAGCTGTTTTTGCGTAGACAAACACTTACAAGTGAATGGTGGAAAATATTTTCATCGTAATTTTTATTTTTAGTGCTATGTAACTAGATAAAAAAATAAATAAATAATGATCAATCTTTTTGATCGTATCGATATTTAATATAATAAAAGACAAACACTCCCATAAATATAAAAAATTGCTTTAGTTTTGGGCGTCGCAACCTATTTAGAAACAGAATTTCTCAAATTCTCTTTTACAAAAAATATTTATATTTAAAGATAAACTATTTTAATAAGAATCATTTTTGAAAATACCTCTCTGTAATTTTCTGATATCGGTGAGACAGTGTGAGAATATACTGTAAAAATTTGAGATGCTTTATTGTATAAATATTATTTCAACGGAGGCTTGGAAGCCTACAGTTTATAATTTAGTGATAAAAACTATAAACATTTAAAACTGTCATAATAAAATATTCCCATGCCTATGTTTCGTCAACCAGTACCTTTATAATATAATTATACCAGATAAAATTTTTGTTTCATTAGCCAAATTAAAAATATCAAAATAACATTTTTTTTTCTTTAAATTACTTTTAAGCAATCTCAATGTTAATAAATTTAAAGCGAGATGCTCTTTATAAAAACAAAAATCAATTCTAGTAATTCTGGATATTAATGAAAACACTAGCATTTTAATTTAGTACTTTGGCCTACAATCCATTTCGTTTGTAATTGAACTACAACAGTAAGATCAAGATCTAACTCCATTGGATTCAGAAAAGTTTCAATAACGTCTCAAACAAAAATATAATAAGCAAAATTCTTAGTCTTGTTCAATGAAATTAAGAACGAGATTTCTTCTTTGATTTGCCTGAAGCTTTTGGACGTTCAGAGGTAGCTGGTTTTTGGGATCCTCCTTTGGATGCTGCAGATGATCCTTGGCTTGGTTTCGAAGTCGGGCCATTGGCCGATGAAGCTGTAGTTGCTGGAGTGAGTGCATCATGTTTCTCTCTAACCACAGCTCCTTGAGATCCCCTAATCTGGTTTCTCTTATCCTTCCTCTTAGGCCTATAGCTTGACCTCTCTCTCTTAGGTAGCCATCTCTCAGGATCTGGAGGTGGCCCTGGATTTGCTGGATCAAATCCTTTTGGGTACCTAGGCTTTCGCTTTCTTTTCTTTGACTTTGCTTTTTTTACCTCAGAAACTTCAATCTTCACTGTATGTGGACCTTCAACATGCTTTGCAGCAGAAGTCTTCTCCAGATTCTCCACATTCAACCCTTTCAGACCAGAAAGTGGCTTCAACTGTTTCTCATATAACTCGGCCTTCTCAAGATCAGTCCGAGCAGCAGTCGTCACGAGTCCTACTAGAGCCTCGACGTTACCATGGCTCTTGACGAGTTTCTCATATAACTGGGAGGCCTCGTCTTCGTGTCCATGATTGAGCTTAAAATTTGCAGCTTCGTGAATGATCAAATCGAGTTTGTTTTCTTCAGTCATGGCATTCTTCCACCACTGGATTGCAGAGTCCAGAACTGCAGCAGCACTATTATAATCACCCATGCGCTCATGCAATGAAACCAGTGTCGCGACAGTGGCGGCCATATGTTGAATATCAGGAACCTTTGACAGGGATTCAGCAGAGATCTGATAGTGGCCACCAGCAGCAGCAATCTGAGCACGAGCAAGGAGGACTGGCATGGATTTGTCCGGAAACCTGTTTGCGTACTGAATGAGGACTTCCTCGGCCTTAGCCAGTTTTTTATCCCTAACATGCAAAGCAGCTTGAAGCAGAACAGGCATCACACTATCAGGGAACATATCTGGCAACACAGCGGCTAGTTCTTGAGCCTGCAATCAGGAAAAAAACCAAATGACTAAGAACAGTCTTCCCTAGATTTCACACTGTTGACCTAAAAAATCTAACTTCTCCACAGAGAGCAACCGGTAAATAAACAAGGCATGACGGTCCGGATCTTAATTATAGCAACAGCACAGAACAAAAGATGCATATGGATATGCAAGCATGCAGAAAACACCTCCATGTCGTGCAAACTCGGTTATGTGCAATCCATGATTTGGGTTAAAGAAAGAGGAGAAAAAGCCTATGGTACATCAGGGATCAAATTACTCCAACTAGGTAGAGATGACTGGGCTAAAAAGTTTTAAAATTATTTGGAGGCCTATCCCTCCGTCACTCCATGCTCTATCGAGATGAAGCAAAGCAAAGGAAAAAAGCCTTCACAAGCAAAATCTCATATATGCCTATAGTTTCATTAAAGAAAAAGGATAAAAGGGCATATACACTAAACCTGATCCATCTTATTTGCCTGAAGAAGTAAAAGCAGTCTGTTTGAATATAGTGATTCTTTTTGCCTTGAAGACAACTTGAAATCTAATCCGTTAGCAAGTTGGAAATGCTTTCCACCAGAGCCCTTCTCTATTAGACGATCAAGCTTCCGCAGACTATCTGAAACATCTTTCATACCCCGTAGAGCAACAAGATTATTTGTAGCCACTGCAAGTGATGGATAATCAGATGGATTACGGTTTAGTATAGCCATATAAGCTTCTATTGCTTCTTGAGTGCGTCCTTGTAACTGAAAGAAGAAAGATATCCACCTTACAAAACAAATTATATTATCTACATTTACAAAACCTTTGTTTATTACTCACCTGATGGACATATGCCAGCTGCACGGCAATTGGAGCTAGCTCCGATTCTATTTCATCATCTGCATAGTCTTCCTCCATCAGCATTTCCTGCCCAATTCTGACATAATCACCAAGATTATATTCTCCAGCACTTGAAAATAAATAAATAAAACACTCCATATGCAAAAACAAATATCCATTTTGTGATTTCCATTTCGTATAGCACATTGTAGTATCACAAAAAAACATACGAGTGAACTCTATATTATTAGAAAAATCAAAGCAGTTCAATGTTCCAAGAATCAAGTGTACCATATAAATGATACAACCCTATATCAACAATGTATTCTTGTAATAATGATTTTCCTAGTCACTGAATATTAGACTATGACTCGAGCATATGAGCAAAAGATAAGAGTTGCAAAAATGAGAATATTAAGATGGATGTATGAACATACGAGATTGAATAAAATAAGAAATGAAAATATTAGAGTGAAAGTTGATTGCACCTATTCAGGAAAAGTTTCAGAACACATTTAAGATGATATAAATATGTACTTAGACCACTGATAGATACTCCAATTAGACGATGTAAACTATTACAAATATGCAAATCAAATAAGAAAGAGGAAGACCAAAGAACATTCGGTTAATAATAATAAAATAAAATAAAATTTATTTAAATATAGATAATGATATAATAGAGGATAAAGTCCAATGGCAGAATTCATATAGTCGACTTCACCTAGTAGGATAAGACTTTGTTGTTGTTGTAATGATTTTCCTAGTCAAGATTTAACATGAGAATAAAGATACCTCATTCAAGCTCTTCATTGCTCTTTAGAATTAACACTTCACTTGTCTTTCTCTGGGTCGAACATGGTTATTGTAAATTGAGAGGTCATTGTTAATCGAGAGAGAACACAATAATATCTTTCAATAAACAATGATCCTAAGGTTGTCCTTCCATGAACTAAAAATCATTTCTAATGTATTATAGAAACCCAACTAAATCCTATAAGAGTGAATATTACATAATAATAATTTTTAAAAAATATATTAACAATCTAGTGTGATTGAGGAGCCTATATTCTATGCTAAAAATATGATTTTGTTGTTGATTATAATCTATTTTATTTTTTTATCAATTTATATTAATAAATATGATATTATTTGTATACTTCATTATTTGACAAATAATATGCATTCTTGAAATTTTAGGCCATCCTAATTTTGACAGCCATGGATGAAATACACGAAGTTCATTTTTGTAACTACAATCAAGATTTGTTTTAATGCTAAAAAGCTACTTAAGATATTAAAATGTTCTTGAAGAGATAAGAGATGCATTCTATGTGAAAATTAATAATAAACAAAGCAAAAAAAGGGAAAAAAATGGAGAGAGGAAGTAGGAGATGTATGCAATTAATTCTACAACATATAATAATGTAAATAATAATTTTAAAATAGAGCTATGAAGTGTCCGGTAAAAGGTTATATTGGTAAATGTAAAAGGGAAATAGGCATCTTGAATAAGCAAACGTCATTACCATTTTATGAACAAAGATGGTCATCTGATACAAACAAAACTGGATGTTGACAATTAGTTGATGATTCAACTTCCTGCCATTCTGAAACAATTGCTCCCTTAGACTGTTCTCCGTCAACGTTTTATAGATGGCAATAGAGAAGGGTGGGGGACAAGGCAGTGATTTACTTGTCATTTAACATCGTACACCACTTCTGGAGTTCCCTATCTCAACAACTAGGGAGGAGCCACACTCATGATGGGCGTATATCAAATTTGTCATGCTTAAATAAAAGCTCACTTGCATACAAACATTTATTGGCGACTAAAAACTTTAGACACAAGACATCATCTAATTGCTAAATGGAAGTCACAGGCAGTGATTAAACATCGAATAAAGTAAAAAGTTAACGTTAGTTCAAATAATTGCTCACCTTCGAGCTGAAAGTAATTGCTGCTCAGCCTCTGCATATTTTTTCTTTTCGATCAAGGAGCAGGCGTAGTTGTATGCAAGTTCAAAGCTACTTGCAGCTTTCACTTTAAGTGCCTCCATGGTTCCTTGAACTTCAGCAGACCTTCCAGCTGCCACCAAAGCAGCGATAATGTTTGCCTTTAAATCTAAGGAGTCAGTCTTGAATCTTTGGATTTGTTCATAACTATCCATGCAAGCTTCCATTTTTCCTAAACGATAAAGAATCTGAGATTCCAACTGCAAGATCACTGAGTTTCTTTCTTGTCCATCTAACAATTTCATGGCTTCGTGTAGTTTATTCTGCCTATACAAGCAGTATGCCTAAATGGAAAAAAATAATAATAAAAAAGTAAGACCAAAAAAATGGTGAATGATAAATCTATAATGAGAAAAAAATTCAGGAAGGCAAAACTTTTGGTTCTTACATTAGTTACCAGCCATAGTATCAAGTCCGAAAGGTTAATCCATTACTCTTTTTTGAAATTGAGTTGGAGCCTTTTCTTTACCTTATTTATAGTGGATTCAGACTCAATTTTGAAGTTGTTAGAAATTTCTTGTAATTCTTCCAAAGGAATTCAGTTACTGAAATGTATGCATTTATGACTGTTGGATGTCCTAAGAGCATACACAGTGAAAAAGAGTAAATAAAACAATTTTTATTTCCTCTCAAAAATTCCTTGAAAGTCAAGATTTCTTGCTTTGACATAATCACACAATAAAGAAAGAAGAAGAGAAGTTTTATACTTTCGGGATTTTTTTTGAATCCGTAGAAACCAAGAGCAAGACCAACGAGCCTTGCCTTCAACAGTATCCACGCCGAGATCACCTGAGACAACTTCTCGAACAACAAGTCTTCGTCTCCGATTGGTGCTAGCCAACCGGTGGAGACGAAAGAGGGAGAGAGGAAAAGACAGCCAGGCTACCAAGAATAATTTAAAAACCTCTCCTCCAAAGATTATCAAGGATCTATTTATAGATATCTTGATTAGAGCATCTTAGGAGGCTTAAACGGACCTATCTTACCAAAATAATCTCATAACTAAGGTAAGAAAACCCAGTAAGTTTTTAATACGAGAATGCACCAAAAATCGACAGCTCGCGACACGGTCGTGTGTCGGACACAAGACCCTGCCATGCCTAGACACATGGCCAGGCCGTGTGTCCTACTGGGCACAGCTTCAGCCCAGACTGCCTTCAACCAAGGCTAGGCACGACCCATGCCTAATTAGGTCATTAGGCACGACCGTGTGAAGCTTTGTATTGTCCGTTTAACTTTATTTAAGTGAGATATGGTTGTGCTAAGCCCCGACATGGCCATAGGAGGTTCCATAGCCTCCGTTCCACACCCTCTAGGCCTGGTCCAACCAGGTATATCCTCTCTCATTGAGAATATCATTCTCAGACTTATTTTATGTCTCGAGATCACCCGTATTACGTATGACCCAATAGGTTCCCGGCTATATTGGTCATTTATAATTAACCGCTTAATTATGAATATATCATAAGTGGCACCTAACAGTACATCAAAACCTCCAATTGATCGGAAAGTCCAAATCGATTTCAGAACATTTCTGAACCCTTCAGCAGCTACAGTAGGTTTGTGTCTTGTTCCTTTCACTCATCCTATACCCATTTGGTTCAGCACATAGTCTATATGCTTGTCCCCACTAGCCGGACTACGTCACACCTAGCCTAAGTTGGTTTCCTTGTCCTGTGGATTCAAGTTACTCTCTGCATGTGTCTAAAAAGACTATCTTTTTAATATGTTTGCTTTGGTCAGAGACTTCTGAGTAATAATCCTGACAAGAGGTCTAGGGTATACATCTCTCTTTTACAGGAGTGGTGAATTTTATGTGGACTATTAAAACATCTTTGATCACTTTGATTCATACCCAATCAACTCGGAGTTACATCTCCTATGGAGATGATTATGAAAAAGTCAAAGTATAAGACGTCGTGACCAAGGTGACTTGAATACCTCGAGTCTAAGGAAGCTCGCACTCGAGCTGCAATGATACTTCATTGACATAAACAATTATATGAAGTTTTATAGCAGGTCACTCCAATGAACTAGTTACCCTAACTAACATCCACATGTTTACTCTCGGCATTACTATGCTTCCAGTCATTGAGTACCGAATGCTTGGATAAACCAAGGAGCATAACATGTGCTAGTCTCACAGAATTGATGATGTTCAATCTCATCGACTCATCAACTCGTGATAGTTTCAATACTTACATATTTGCACATGATAAGATACCCACTAATTGTGATTCAATCACAATTTCTCTTATGTTATGTATCGTATTGTGAACTTCAGTAGATGAATTTAAGATCCAATCAAATATATATATAATGTTCACTCAAATAGTGAATTTTATTAATAACTTCTAAGGTGATTGCCTTAGGCCACCTCTCAATTACATCAATGACTAAATACATAATCACTTGTACAACAAATTGATACCTAACTCTGTTGGAGGTTTGCCCCATAGCATGGTAGGTAAGCTGTATGAATATCTCAACTCTTGTTCCTTTATACAATATTATTGTCACAACAATCTGATTTGGGCTTTGAGATCAAATAATCTTGCTCACCTAAAGAGCACTTGGATTTTGAGCAATGACAACTACTAAAAAAGAAAATAGCAAAATGGCATAAATATAGCCACAATTGTCAACTATTTTTATTCAGAGATTTGAAAACATTAAACAATATATAATTATATTTTCTGGTTAATTTCCAGGCATCCTTTGCAAACGAAAAAAGAAGAAAAAAATTGTAAACAAGGCATCAAACATGAACCTATAAGCCATGATATCAAAACTTTAAGAAGCTTAAAAAGAGATTGCAAGGGACAAAGGACAACTTTCACCCATAGCTCATAAGATCAGTAACCAGATTGAGATCAACTACCGAAGATATAATTGTGCTTCATGAGGTCGGTGGTAACAAGGGAAGACAACAAAGCCACTTCTGAACAGGCAATTTAAAAAACTAGAGGAAGAATGACAAATTGGGGCTAATGCACATACTATGTAAATTTCCATTCGAGTATCATTTTTACAGTTTATCCCACTTTTAAAATATTTTTTGGATTAGAATGCAACAATGGAAGACGAACCAAATTTACATTGAATGAAGATGAAGTTCGCAGCTTTCCAAATCAATAGCTTGCCACTTATGAATTCACATGTGTGTACCGTAATGCATCATCAGGACATCAATCGATGCGAATGATGGAAAACAAGTCTATTCCTATCCACTCATCGTGAAAGTCCGAGAAAAAGAATGATCAAGCGCTAACTTTAGATCCTACAGCAATATGAAGAATCAACCTCGTAAAATTTGAGATCCACTGGCAGACGACGCGAATCCTGGATCGTGGAGAGAGCCATTTCGATCGCATCGGACTTGATCAAGGCCACGACTTTGCATCGCAACGCATCCTCGTCCCCGGGCGCGATCGCGAGAACTGGAAAAAGAGATGAAGGAACACAAAATGAGCCCTAAACCCGAACGATTCAAGAGACAGATCGACAGATCGCGCAGGACCTTGATCGGCGACCTTGGCAGCCTGCTCGTACTCGAAGTTCTGGGCATGGCGATGGAGGGAGGTGAAGAGGTCCTCGATCGGCACGGAGGGAGTCGGCTGGGCGAGCGAGGGCTTGGCGTTCGCCTTGGCTTTGGGCGCCATGGAGCCGGGGCGGCGCGACTTCTCCCGTGTGCGTGGGGAGAGGAATCGCAGCGAAATATGGGCGAGGCGAGTGGGCTGGCAAACCTTTGTCCGGAGGTGGCCCGTCGGATCCCACGAAGCTTATCGGATTCCGCAAATGGTTAGTGAACCCGAAACCGCACAGGTTAGACACAGAAAAATCAATGTGAGTTTGATGGGCTCAGTTCAGTGAACTAGATCTATAGATTAGATAGACCGAACAGGCCCAATGAATCTCGGATCCGATTAATTCCGAAGACGTTCCGGATCTATGAAATTTTTTTATTGATTATTATGATTGTTATATATACAGTTTGAGAATTGAATTCTCATTACCTCTCTCTCGTTCATGTCATGGGACGGATGACAGAGACTATTAATTGGACAGATTCTCAACTTTACAGAGAATTGAATTCTCATTACGACTATAGTATAAGTATTTTCATCTCATCATTTCTAATGCACTGGGGAGTTATCGACTCCTTAAAAAAAAATGAAAATTGACACATTAGCAATCTTCTTATGACTACCTAATGTTTGATAGAGAGAGATAAATCTAGTAGTGTTGACACGAACAATGTCTATAGTCCTAATTTCCTTAGTTTGTTATTCCGTTTGAAAAAATATATATATAAATTTATCATAATTAGAGATCGAATCGTGAGTATACGAGAGTTAAATTGGATATTCTACCATTACATCGTAATCGGAGGACGACTTCTTTTTCACGATTGATCTAAAATTATCATAAATTTTCTTGACATTGGTAGACAATCAAATATTTATTTGACGGACGGAAAGAATATTATACACCGTCTCAATTTAGAGGACATGTTTCATTTGCATCTTACGAGAGTATAAAGTGGTTAGTACGGGCGATAGAATTGACACAAAGAGAAAGGGTCAATCTCAAGGACTGTAAAGCTTTTTGAAATATTTATCTTTCCGTTGTGTTAATTTTTGATCGGACAAAAATATCATTCATAATTTATCTCTTTTTATATAGTCGTAAAATCGATGATGAAAAATGTTGAACGCATCACTTTTTACCTTTAAGAATATGCTTCATTAGAGTTGTCAAATAAAGCGACCCATTGTGGAGCGAGTCAATCCATTGTAAATCCAAATTTAACGGAGAGGGGCGGGCCGACCCATCATCTTGACGGATTGAGAAATCTTCAACACAATCCAATATAAGGTGAGTTACGGATTAGACGGGCCAACCCACGACCTAAAAAAATATAAAAAAATTCAAAATTATTGAGACGTTGACTCTAATATATCATCATTTTCTATATTAATTGAAATAATAATGAGAAAATAATTATAAACTAATTAGAGTATATATAAAAAAATTATTAGAGTACTTAAATCAAATATTTTTTTATTATTTTTTCTAGTTTCTCTTATAATTTGTCGAAATATATGCGTGATAGAAAAAGACTGTGATTATGAAGAATTTGTCATGTTAGTATTAGAATATTGATAAAAAAATTTAAAAAATTTTCTTTTCTTTTAATATTTCTAAATCTGCGAGTCCACACGGATTGATTCGTTTAGGTATGAAAATAATAGATTAATAAAGTTTCAATTCGATCCGTATAAATTATTTAATGAGATGGACCAATTCAATAGACCTAACCTAATTTGAAAGCTCTAACGTTCATATGTAAGTTCCGACAAGTAACAACAGCTGGTGCCTTACTCGAAAGGCCAACGCAAAAAGAATTTTAAGGAAAAAGTGTCGCTGACTTTTAGCTCTTTTTTTGTTTTTGCAGGCGGAGTGAGAATTTTGCAAGTGAACGATGGAAGAAGTTCTCGTCGTGATCCTCCCATTCTACTTTGGTTTTGCGCGTCGCGACCTACAGAATTTCTCAATGATAGAGTTCTCGTAGTAATTATTGAGGTGCGTTGTTGTATAAATATTTTAATAAAAGTCAACGTAGACTTGAAAGCCTACGGTCATAATTTTTTTCGAGAAGAACTATAAATATTTAAAACTGTCATAATAAAATATTCCCATTCCTATATTTCGTCAACGAGTACTTTTATAATATAATTATATCAGATAAAATTTGTGTTTCTATAGCCATATTAAAAATATTTTTTTTCTTCTTTAAATTACTTTTAAGCAATCTCAATGTTATTAAATTTAAATTGAGATGCTTTATATATATATATAGAAATGATCTACTCCGTGACGTCATGTTGCGCGCTCGTGCACACAGCGATCTCAGCCGTTCAATTAAGCACCGTGATTGTGCGCGATTGTGAAATGCACAGTGCCTTCGCGCCTGACACCTCGCCGTTGCCGCTGCTGTGCCGTCCGGACACCTCCGTCCGTCGGACCAGGTGCGTTGGAAGCGCACCTCACCGACGATCAGGTCAGGCTTGCCTTCCGACGATATTGCGGCCGAAAGCCAGCGCAAATCGGTCGCGATCCGGTCGAATCGCGGCCGACAGTGGCCGCTCCACTGTCGACCGCGATTCGACCGAATCACAACCGATTTGCGCCGACTTCCGATCGCAATCCCGTCGGAAGCCGAGCCCGACCTGACCACCGGCGAGGTGCGCTTCCAACGCACCCGATTCGACAACCGGAGGAGGCCGGACGGCGCAGCGGCGAGGTGTCGGGCGCGGAGGCACTGTGCATTTCACGATCATGCGTTTTGATCGAACGGCTGAGATCGCTGCACGCATGAACGCGCAGCATAACATTGCGCAACATATTATCACTATATATATATATATAATCTTACTTAACGGGGGCAAAATGAAATTTAAGTAGTTAATTTTAGTATCCAGTTTGTCAAATGGCAGATGGTTTACAAAACGCATTTTTGCGCTCGCGCTTCGCTTTCACCTTGATCGAGAGAAAGGTGGAGAGGGACCGGAATTGAAGAAGTTTTCCATGCTTCGTTTTGGTTTCCAGCTAGTAGTAGGCCATAATGTGGCGTCGGGAGCTACTACTACTGCCATTACTGTCTGCGCCTTGCGCTCCATCAATCCCCAAATCCACACTAATATATTGCGATTACGCCGAAGTAGTCGTCCTCACGTTCTCCACCTTCCGATTCAGGGCTGTCAGGACGCGTAGAACCCGAAAAGGTTGGTTGGTAGGGTGCTTGTCTCCTATATTTCTCCCTCCTGTTCTTCCGCCGTGGCTTCTTCTTCTTCTTCTGTCGGGTTACTCTGCCTTGGTAGTCCCCGTCTCCTAGCATTGCGAGATTGAACTCTTTGTCGATCCGGGATCCGGTACGCCTGGGTGTCTGGAGATGAATCTTTTGCGAAAGGTTGAATCTTTATGAGTTTCTAGGGCAAAAGCTTGAACTTTTTGGAGTGTAATCTGTTCTGATAGCATGGTTTGGCTGTGAAATTGTGTTAAGCTGAAGAATTTTTGCAGATGGTCGGATTTCGTTCGTTATTTTTCTGTTGGATTGTGGGTCGTGCAAATAGGTGTTCATTTTTTTAGGGCGGAAACTAGGTTTCTGAAAGGATCGGAACTTTGTGTGCTCATATTAATGAAGTAATTTGGCTGCATTGGCGCAACAACTCGTGGATTGTTGTTCGTGGAAATGTAAGTAGAAGCGGCTGCATTCTTGGAGATGTAAAGAGGGTTCCTTCGAATGCCAATTTTCTATCTTGCATTTGAAAAGTTCAGTGATCGAATCCCTGGGAAATGGCGGCTGTGTTGCTGATGCTCTTGTGAGCTTTCTTGAAGAAGACAGGTGATTATGAGGGCTATACTGTGGAATCAAAAGATGGAAGCTTTTTACTACACATCGCCGCCTCCGCCGCCGCCGCCGCCTCCACTAGATGCCTTCTCACCGCCGCCATCTCTTGAAAGCGAGTATTACATCCCCCTTTTGCCAGCGCCTACTCCACCTTCATCCCCTCCCGTCTCACCACCGTCCCTGGCTTCACGCCCACCAGCTTCTCTGCCACCAAGTGCTCTACCGGATGGCTATTTTTCACCTCCATGTTATTTTTCATCGTCAACACCTCCTCCGCCGGCAATTGCAGCTCCGCCACCAGCACTGCCTTTGTCACCTCCACCAGCTGCTATTCCTCCCACGACACCAATCTACTATCAGTCCCCGCCGCCACCGCCGCCGTCTTTTGCCCTACCACCATCTTCGCCACCGCCTTCCCGTTCTAATTCTTCTATCCTTCCATTTAGTAACAATGCTACCTCACCAGCATCTTCTCATATGACTCGTAGAAGCCCACCATCACGATCTTCACCTCCATTGAGGCACGCTGTGCATCCCTTACCTACGAACAATGCCTCCTCAAGAAGCAGCATGAGTACTTCTGGAACTGTTGTTACATTCGCCATTGTTGCTGGCATTGTGATGCTTAGTTTTGTTGGAGCAGCTGTGTGGCTTGGGAAGAAGCGTAAGAAGCCACTCCAACCTACCAGTCATGGTGGAGATATCAATATGACCCCATCAGCGTCTACACTCACACCAGGTAAGGTATATTTCCATCTTACTGATTCATGAATCAGCAATCTCAAATCCAAAATTAGATATTTATGACTCCTAGATTTATTAGTTTCTTCATTATGAATCAGTATTTGGACCAAATAATGTAATTTTGTCTTCTCTCTTTAGAGCTATACCCTCATGCAAGATCTCCACCATATCCTCTTGTAAGGTATAGTCCTGAAGCAGGCTCTGGAACCCCTTTCTCACAATCTGAGTCAGGGTTAGGACGTACAAAACTATGGTTCACACTGGACGAGCTATCAATGATTACGGATAACTTCTCACCTCAGAACCTTTTAGGTGAAGGTGGATCTGGGTGCGTATATAAAGGATACTTAATGGATGGAAGAGAAGTGGCTGTGAAGCAGCTTAAAGTTAGCGGTGCACAAGGAGAGTTTCACTTCAGAGCTGAAGTTGAAACTATCAGCCGTGTACACCATCGGCATTTGGTTTCTCTTGTAGGATACTGTGTATCAGAGAATCAGAGATTGCTGGTCTATAATTATGTGCCAAATAGAACTCTTTATTATCATCTCCATGGTGAGAAATGATCTTTTGTCTTCTCAGTTAACCTTTTCTCTTTCTTAGGACGACCAAGTTAACTCGCACATACTTGAAAGTCTGCGTGTCAAATTGTATAAGCCATACATATATTCCCATATGGAGCTGCTTTTGCAGGAAAAGGTAGACCAGCAATGCAATGGTCTGAGAGGATTAAGGTTGCTGCTGGGGCAGCTCGTGGAATAGCATACCTTCATGAGGATTGTAATCTCTAATTTTCTTGTTCCATTCCTTTTCAATTTGAAAAACATACACTGAATCATAATATTCTGCCAATTTTATTTTCTCGTATCAGGTCATCCTCGGATAATTCATAGAGATATCAAGTCCTCAAACATTCTATTAGATTACAACTTTGAGGCTAAGGTTACCTACCATATATTTCATTTGACTATCTGCACGTCTTAACCTTTTCAATTGTAACTGATTTATTCTGATATATTAGGTTTCTGACTTCGGTCTTGCAAGGTCAGCTATGGATGAAAACACACATGTGTCCACACGTGTGATGGGGACTTTCGGGTAGGCGACAGCATGAAATTTTGATATCACTCTACGAGACTGGCTATTCTTTATAGAACATACTATCCATTGCTTTTGCAGATACTTAGCTCCAGAGTATGCAACAAGTGGAAAGTTAACTGCTAAGTCTGATGTATATTCATTTGGAGTGGTTCTTTTGGAACTTATTACGGGACGAAAACCTGTTGATTCATCTCAACCTACGGGAGATGAGTGTCTTGCTGAATGGGTAGGCTCTCTAGCTACAATCTGGCAATGATTTCTCTAGCGTCATTAACTGCATTGCATGCTGAATTAAAAAAATAAACCTATATATGGTGTTTGTTGCAATCAAATTACATCCTTGTTTGAGTTGATTTTTTTCTCTCTTTCTTTTTCTTTTTGTGAAAAACAAGTGAGTTTATATTTTGGTGGCCCTAGCAAAAAAATAAATTTCAAGTTGTTTATTCTGTGTTTAACTCAGATTTCTAGATCACAATAAATGACTTTCCTTATTTTTCCTGCCTATTTCGTCTGATTAAGCATTAGCGAATCTAGGTTCAGCAAGTGACCAAACAAGACTCAAGTTTCTTCCTTGGTCAGCCTCAAAACACATTCTGATTGTACATTAATCAGAGTGGAAAATAACAATGTTCTTGGTTCAGTCAACACGTAGGTGTAGGTCGAAAAGCCATCTTTTATCCTCAGTTTCCCTCCCTAGTCATTGTGCTTAAAGGCTGTTCGACCAATGGGTATCAGTGGGTTATGATTCTCCCCTTCAAGTGGCACCAGTCATCATGTCGACAAAATTATGATATCTTTTGGTTCAGAAAAGTTTATAAGCATGAAAATTTACACGATCACAAATAAGATGCTTGGAGGGTTTCACTTCCAATGTCTGTTCTTTATTCGATGGTCATACAATTACAGCTTTAGAGTACCTTTTGTGAGCTTCAACCAACCTTTAGACGAAGGGATCATGCAATTGCTAATTTGCTATGTTGGATCTCAACAATGATCATGCTATTCAATGATCTACATTTAAAAACAAACCCAGTCAAGGGTTCATTTAAGCAGGATAAATAGTTAAGGTTACTGTAAGCAAACAGTTATTAACGACGCCGAGATGCAACTTAACATTTTTCCTGTATCTGAGCTTAAGTATCATCGATATGATGAAGCACTGTGATCTGAAAAGTCCATTCGATATTCATCAAGAGATGGAAACTGACTGATATCTCATCTCAGGCTCGGCCGTTGCTAATCCAAGCTCTCAAAAATGGAGATTTTAGACGCCTACCAGATCCAAGGCTCAACGGGAACTACGACAACGATGAGATGCTCCAGATCATTGAAGTAGCAGCTGCATGCATTCGCCATTCTTCTACAATGAGGCCTCGAATGACTCAGGTAAAATCAGAGCACTGCATTCTTCATCCAGCCAAGTCACAGTCTTCAAATATAAATGTCGCCACACTGTTTCGAAGTAGAATGAACTTTCTTTTATGTGTCGCTCTGTTCTTGATCATTTTCTCATGGTTTTGTTCAGGTGGTGAGAGCTCTCGATGGCTTAACTGACTTAGACATAAACAATGGTGTACCACCAGGCGACAGTGAAACCTTCAATTCACCAAAATCTGAAGAAATCAGAATGTTTCAGAGGATGGGATTTGGCAGTGAGGACTACAACAGCGACCAGTCGAACGAGTTTTAAACAGATTGGAGAGAATAGAATTGTAGACAATTTTTTTTTTCTTCCGTCAGTCATTTTCTATATATCAATTAAATTTTTTGATGTAATTACTTCTACAGTGTAATCCAGATAGTGAAAATATTCTCACCAATTTTTGAATAAAATCATACATCTTTAGAGCATCAAAATAGCTGAAGTTTTAACAACGTACCTTTTCGATATTTTTCTATTTTATTGTGAATATGTTCCTCTTTAATATTAAAATTTTGTCAAAATGATGAGAGTTTAAAATTATTTTTTTATTATTCTGTTAAATCGTTCATCAGGAATCTTTTCCTTTTTAAATTTATGCTTGGTTGGACCGGATCGAACCGAAGCGAACCGAACCGGGCCGGTAATATTTTCCTTTGAATGCAGGAGCAGTCGTGCTTTTTGGGCAAGAAACGAGCGGATTCTTACTTCTATCGGTCATCCGGCGTCGATTCGATCGATCGCTCGTCGCTCTCCGCGAAGTCCTCCCTCGCGAACAAGAGGGCGACGAAGAAAAGGGCTCGGATCTGCGGGCAGGTGGGCGAGTATGGGGGAGGAGCAGGATCCGCAGCGACTGAAGAAGATCGCGGCGGCGGCGTACGATTACGGCATGGATCCCCGATGGGCGGAGTACTGGTCCAATATCTTGATCCCGCCTCACATGGCCTCTAGATCCGACGTCGTTGACCACTTCAAGCGCAAGTTCTATCAGCGTTTCATTGTGCGCCTCACCTATCTCTTTCTCCCTTGCTACGGTGTTTTGCTTTTTTTTTTTTTTAATTAATTTGTTGATCACACCAAATTGTACTTATGATGAGCCTTTTAGATGGGATGCCTTTTTGAGAGTGGAGGCATTGGGCCTCACATGTTTGCATTTAGGAATGATTCCTAGTTATTAGTTGTACTTTCAGTTTTGACGGGGACGTTAAGCTTTGATTTAAGTGTCTTATCCTAGTTTACATATGATGAGTTGTGGGCTAATGAAAGAGCTGCAGGAATTCGAGTCTAATTAAGTTATTTCTTTATTGCTAGATCTGGTTGCTCTTAATTTTTCTCTTGTTTAACTAATGATGCTAGCTTTTCCTACACTCATATTTTTCCTTTTATTTTTGTCTACCCAAGCAAACTTTATCGGTTCCATTTCTTGTTTTGTTTGTAAATTGAAGAATTTTTCATTTGAATGACTAAAAATTCCATTTTTCAATAATTTTGATTTGTAGTATTTTTCTTTGTTATATATCTATTACCTTGCTTTTTGTCGGTTTTAGTTCTCCAAGTTGTTAGTAATGACGAAGGTTTTCCAAGATGGCAATCATGCACTATGTCTCTGAGTTTTGATATTTTATCAAACTTCATAGGATCCTGAGCTTGTTGTGGAGGCAATGTCTTCAACTAGTACTTCTCAGCCATCAAGAGCATCAGAGAGACCTTCAGCACAAACAACAGAGTCATCAAGAGCATCAGAGAGACGCTCCTCACAGTCAAGTGCTCAAAATGCGAGGCCACAAAATTCAGGTGGGCCTGAATCCAAAAACATTTTCGTTGCTTATTCTAGGACATATGCTCGCTGCACAGACTACATATTTGACAAATGTTTTTGTTAAGCATCCTTTGGGAGAAGGAAAATACTTTTAAAACAATTTGTTGTGATAGGTTCTAGTGGTGGAGCTGCTGCATCAACAGGTGGGAGTGCTAACTCATTGAGGCTTGATCAACGGTCTATACATTTTTCTCTCAAAGCTTGGGTATAGAGTAACTCTCCTTGTGTATAATTTAATTTTCTTGAAGTATTTGATTGTTAATAATTGGTAAGCATCTTTCTAGTTTTTCGTGCTAGATTATTGTCTCCTTAATTGCTTATGTTTTCAGGCTTCACAGTAAGTATCATATCATACCAAGTGGGAAAAAATGATGTTCATTTGAATCTAGGAAATAGCTGATATATCATTGGATTTAAATACAGTCCTCTGGTACTAGGGATAGGAATATTTCATATTTGTCCAAGACAATGGCATGCTGATAATTTATGCTTAAATTACTCTCCTGAATCATTCATAAAATCTTCATTGAATGTTTTTGTTAAATTATTCTGTGCTGATTTATGTTGCTATGCAAATTGGGAAACAATGTTAGTGGTAGAAAATGTGCTGTGCTTTTTTCCAATTTGCCTGGGTTGATTATGCCAAGTCAGTACTGAATTCGGTTGTATTTTATTGATTCTCGTTCAAACTAACTTGTTTGATCGATTAACCTAGTGACTGATTTGATCAAGGCAGTTAAACTACTAAACTAGGTTGACATAACTAACCATACCTGTCAAATCAAGCATAGGTCATTGAATCAGTATTCGGTATCAAACTATTAGAAAACTTCAAGTATCATCTGTATAGGATCAAGCATACATGGGATTGTAAGTAAAAGAAATCTTAAAAAGGAAAAATAAAATACATATTTCAAAGTTAAATAAACATAGAAAATTAAAGCAAACGAAATATCTAATCATATTAAAGAAATATACATTTCATTATTAATACTTATTTCAATTTATACTGATATCATCAAAACTATGTTATATTATTCAAATAATTAAATATTGGTCTTCGCCATATTAGTTAGTTTATCAAGTGAACGTTGTTTTACTATATTTCATTTCATTAATTTATAATTAATATAATCATATTATAATTTGATATCATATTACTAAGATCCTATTAAATAATCATAGACAATATTTTGTAGTTAATGATTTTTGTTATTAATAGTTTTTTTAGTTTACTTAATATTATTATTAATAGATCATTATTCTTATTATTAATAGTGTAATATTTTATTAATAAGTTCATGATGATAATGTTAAATTGTGTTTTAAAATTTAGCTTAGATTATTATTTGATAAGTATTAACAATTAAATTGATTAATAACAATATTTATTTAAACTAATTAGTGATTTGTTGATAAAGCTGTAGATTTTCTAATTGGTATTAAACTGTAAATGTTTTGATTGATTAGTTTTTCCAAGATTTTTAAATGATAGATCTAAATAAAGTTTAGATAAATTTTTAATTAAATCAAATTGTTAACTTATCATTTAACCAAATATTTAATATCTATTCTTTAAATAATTATTAAATAATAATATAACTATCCCCTAAATTTAATAGTGATATCTATTCTTACCTCACGTGAAGTAACAATTCTCAAACACCTCCCTTCTTAGCACCTCTGCATTCAAGGCCATGTTGCCCTCGCCTATCACAAGCTAGAGAACATGCTTTCTCTGCTTGTATAGTTTAGCAACGTCCTATACGCCTCATGCCATTATCATTGTTGTCATGCTATAGTACATGTTTTTTGTCTACTTCCTATGGATTTCAGACAACTTTGTTTTGCGTCCACCATAAACCATTTGATTTCCATTGTTCTTACTGTTTTTCATTGATTTTTTTTTCTGTTTTCTTTAATTTTTTGTTTATGTTTTGCTTGAGAAATCAGACAATTTCGGATTGGCATTGGCTAGAAAAGTTGACTGGAGTAGTTTTCTAGATCAAAACTCAGAATTTAGTAGAAAAGTTTTAATCTAAGGAACCAAGTTTTCCTGATTAGCACAGTTGACTGGAGTAGTTTTCGACTTGATCGAATTGCTTTGGAGCTACGCCTAATTATTGTCATGTTATTTTTATTTTATTTTATAATTTCTAGTAAGTCCACACATCCATAAATATACAATCGTACTTTTACCAGATCTTAGTGGTTGCTGTGCTTGGGATGCTTCCAGTTGTACCAAGAAATCTTTCAAACAAGGCATATCGTTTGTCTTTACTTGGCACTGCATGCTCGTCAGCGTATTCACTATACACTCTGTATGGGGTAAGGTTTAAATAATAGTCATTCATTATTTAAAATTGATTGTGTAGATTTAGTTTGTTTCTTGGTTGATCATGTTATTTGCATTTTACAATTACGCTATATGTATTTTTTTTTTAACTTATTACATATTGTTTTAATAGAAACCAAGGGCATGGAACCTCCCTGCTATCCAAACATGGCTGCAAACTTTGATTGGAGCAAAAGATTTTGTCCATTTAATATATTGTGTTACACTTGTTACAGCTCAGCTACACTTTAAATGTGAGTTATTCTGGACATGCTAATTGAACTTCTAAATCCCTGCTATCACAATCTGATGGCATATTATTGATTATTGTTGATGCAAATTTGCCCAACAGTTGCCCTCATCCCTGTATTTTGTTGGTCACTTGAGCATGTGGCAAAATTCCTAAGACGCAACTTTGCACACTCTTCTTTATACAGGTAAGTAAATTCAATATTGACTTTACCATTTAAATTCTTGTGAACCAAGGATAGCTTTATGCTTCTTAAAATGATCCAAAAGAATACATGTCTACTAGAGGTAGTGATTTGGACTATGGTCAGACTCTTCTGAGAATTTAATTCTCAGGCCAATATTGACATAGTTTAATGGTGATGATTTCCATCTGATCTTATAATCATTTCACAAGTCAATGGATTTCAGTCCAATGAGAGTGTGGTGTAGTAGTAACGAGTAATGACAGGAGAATAACTTGCTACAGTCATTGATGATCAATTGACAGTTGCCAGAGGTTATCTATTGAAGGTTGGGTTGCTTTAACATTTTTCGATGCATGAATTTTAGTAACACTCTGAAGTTTAACATGAGTTTGGTTTGTCCTGGACTTTCAAATATACAATTTTACCCTTATGCATTTTGGTGGTAAACAAAATCATGAAGGCCAAAGTTTTATATAAAACTTTTGCATGATGGAAGTGTTTCAAATCAACCACTAAACTAAGATCATGAGTCTTTATTGAATATAATATACTACAGAAGTATGGATATATCCAGATATTGTAGCATCTATTGAACCTAAAATTTGTTTGGAATAGCTTATTGCTAAATTAATAAATATCACCACAACATTTGATACCTTACAGCTTGTTAATACAGTTTCTATATTGGTGTAAGATGCATATTGAGTGTTTGGTCTACGTGCAACACTATACTACATAGAAGTTTGTATGAAACACCGAATGTACACATCTGCAACATATATCTAACAATAATCATAAGGTGGTAGAAGGTATTAAGGATAAACATGATTGAAATATAATTTACTCTAGGTCCAATCATCAAGAGTAACTGATATTATCGAAACAAATTAACACTAAAAGAAATGGAACTAATACAGAACAAGCAGGATGCTAATCAACTGTTGAGTCCAAAATTGAAAATCAAGAGCAGGTAAATTGTATAAGGTAAGATCCTAAACTTCACAATTTCGTACGTACTCAGCACTTAGCAATAATAATCACTTGGGGAAATTGTGAAGACGAATGGATTTATTCCCTTTAAACATGTTTAATGATAACCAGCTGCAATCACCTTCTAGCGGTGACCTTCCCTTCAATTGATTAAGACATCCAGGAGATTTTCTTCCATAATCAACGTTAAGGCTTGATAAAAATTCTAGGCTTGCAGAATTCATAAGATGAGGATGAAGTGTAACTAATAACTGTAATTTCCACAGATGATGATGATGAATTGTTATTAATAACTCAGTGCGGATTTGTTGATTGTTTCACAATCTCATTTGCAGCTATACTGTTGAAAGCTTTCCCAAAGTTTGGTTAATTTTTTACCGAGATTTCTATCTTTAATTTCTTACTTTATTAAAGAATCACAAAAACAAAATGTCTTTCATGCCTTTCAAGATAGTATTGTCGAAGCTTTTAATCATGCAGAGTAGTATTACTGATTTTTTTTCATTATTTTACTAATTTCTCTGTCATTCAAAAACATGTTTATTTTCTTAGAGCAGATTCTATCATAATATATTCTCATTTCATGAACAGGAAATACTTGGAGGAGCCTTGTGTATGGGTAGAAGCAAATGGAACTACATTGACTATTCTAAGTTCAAACGCTGAGATTGGATTGGGCTTTCTTCTAATTTTATCTTTATTCTCGTTAGTCTATATACTATATTCTTTTTGTTCCTTCTTTCTGTTTTGATCATGTTAAATCCTACCCACATTGTTACTAATTTTGCTTGATTCAGGTGGCAACGCAACATAATTCAGACATTCATATACTGGCAGGTTAGTTCTGTTGGGCATAAACATTGATACATAGACATTATGTTTACAATAATTATTTTTATCCTTTACATGCTTAGAGTTGAATGGAATAAGATCCAGTATCCACCACAAATAGTTGGGATTAAAAGAACCGTATACCAAAACAATTAAGACCAGTACTGGAGTTCATATCCATTTTGTTCAAGGAATTTACCTTTGCGCAACTAACATTTTATCAACAGTCCTGTTAGTATCTTCTATATTCTAACTTGTGGTTAAGTAGACAGATAACCAATGGTTCAGCATAACAATAATGTTCTAGTGAGGCGACTTTGAAATAGGTATATTAGATTAGGTGCAAGTCAGTTGTTTTCTGTCATCTATTCCCTGTCATTTCACTCTTCTATATAATTAGCAAATGGCTAAGCAGCGAGACGTTCTTTCTTTGAATGAACGCTGTTCTGGCAAGCTAGGGATAAAACTAAAAAACAATTTGAACATGATAGTTCCGATCGGGTATTTTAAGGATGAGAATAAAAATCTTCAGCAGTAGAATAGCTTCAAATGCTAAAAAACGGATAAGGATATAAGCTAATGGCGTTGCAGTAAGAATTGATATCAGATCTCAGTTTATTATAATTTACACAAACACATTCCAGGTTTATATCAAATACTAAAAGACAAGTCCACTTAATCAACCATTTTATGTTGAATTATTTCAAATAACTATGTATTTAAAACAAGTACAAGAAAATAAGAGACAATACCTCGTAATTAGTCAGTAATTTTGATCAAGTTGATAGAAGTAAGTTCAGCATTTTGATCAATGCAAATTTGGACCTGCTGACACAGAATTGGTGAATATCTTGATCCAAATTCAGAAGAGTTCTTGTTCATATTTGGGCATGGAAACTGATGTGAACATGTCTTAGACGACGTCTGATATAAGATGCACTCTGATTTGGAACTGACAAATCTCATCCATTTTTTTGTTTTTCTGCTTGAACTTCTCCAAGAATTTAGACTAATCTATCTGAATTGCGACATGCTCCGTTAGAGTTCTTAGATTATTGTTGGCATCCTATCTGTTACTAGTTCTCCCTCTACTGTTGATACAGCTACTGAAGCTCATGTACCATGTTCCTGCTACTTCTGGTTATCACCAAAGCGTGTGGGCGAGGATTGGTCGCACTGTGAATCCGTATATCTATCGGTATGCCCCCTTCTTAAACAGCCCCATATCTGCAGTTCAAAGATGGTGGTTCAGATAGAAGGGAAAAGGGACAAAAGAACCAGGAAAGTGAAGCTGTTTCTGGATTTTGGTTAGTCGATCTTCTGGTGAGATAGACCAAACATTTCAAAGTCTTTTTTCAGTGGACAGTAGTCCTTTAATGGTAGGAAAATCACTTTTGGTTAAGGCATCTACTCGTGAACAATTTAAGTTAGGCGTTCTACTTTTCTTAATTTCAACTTTTGGTGTAATATTCGGCTATGTGATCTATGGAAGAAACTATTAATTGTCATCAAATGTTCATTCTAGGTCTGAGCACATTTAACCAAGGACCATGATTTCGCTTTGTTTTTTCCTCTTTTCTTTTCTGTCTTCTACATTAACGCCATTGGTCGGTCCAACCTGTTGCCATTCAGCTCAGAAAAAAACCCTAATTCAGCTCGCAAGCCGAGTTGCCATTGCTCGGTCCAACCTGTGGATTGACTGCAACCAAAATTCTTAAAGTGTGATCTGGTCTGCTGGCCTTCTGGAAAAAAGGCCGGAGGAGTTTCCTTGGAGCCGGCGGCAGCGGTTCGTTTTGCTTCAGGAGGTACAGTTGGTGCTCCATCTTTAATTGCAGTTGGTCGTGGTGGAGAGGGCATCTTCATGTGAGGCGGCGTAGTGTGTTTCAGTCTGACTAAAATCTGACGCATTCGAGCGAGGTCAGTGGGTTTGCCAGGCTTGGGTCCCCGAATGACTATGATGGAGGGCTGCTTCTCCTGCTCTTTCTTCCCTTTCTTCCTCTCGATATTTGCTCTCTCTCGGGGGATCAACTCCGAGATCGCTTTCCAGTATTGCTTGTCCGCGTTGGTGTGGATGGTCTCCTGGTTGGCTAAGAAAAGCTGAAGACGAAATGTATCAGCAGATGAAAAAAAAAAAAAACAAGGTCTTCCTTTTTTCTCTCTCTGTTCTGTTGCTTGTTGGTTTCCTGGTTCAGCTTCCTTTTTTCGTAGAATGCTTTCGTGTATTCTTCGGCTTCGATGATAAATTGGCTACGCATCTCCTTTTCCTTCTTTTCTTTCTCCTCGAGAAGAATGGCATTTTGGCTGCATGGAATTCAATTAGACAATTTTATTGCAATTTTCTCCAGCGAACGCAGAGGTGAATGCAGTAGAGGAAAAGATGTGGCAACGAGAAATCAATAGGCTTTTGTTTATGCAAAAACGGATATCAGTCGTAATGTATTAATCATCTTGCTGTCCAATATTAGTAAATCCAGGTTAACTTGTGACACAACATTGATCCACGACCCTAAAACTTATCTCGTACTGTTATATTAATCATAAACAAATGCAAGTATCTCAATTCTCATCTTACCAGCATATAAATCCTTAGTTATGTCACTACAAGTGCCTCTGGTCAAATGGAAACAATGCATCAAGAGAGAAAATAACACATGCAAACAATACACATTGAACAAACATGCAAATAGTGACATATATACCTAATTGTGCTGAGCTGAGCTGTAGAAGCCTCGAGGACAATTTGACACATAAGAGAGCAGCAATTATCCACGATATCTATACAGATATCTGTGGTTGATTAAGAAAGATAACGAATCGAACACATTAGATATGTTTACTTTTGCTGAACAGAGTGGAGGTCAGATTTTCAGCAAAAAAACTTATGAACTATTTATGAACAATGCTAGTGAACACAACGAAAGCAACATTTGTAACCAAAGTTCGTGCATTGTTCATGAATATGCATGTGAAAAGACTCCTAACTCTATTAATAATATCCAGAATCAACCCTTGTAAACAACTTATAAACAAAGCTCATGAATAGTTTGTAAACAAATTCATTAATAGACATACTTGACAAAATATATGGTTCTTTGTTCTTGAATGCTAGGTTTCTGAGTATATAAGACATGATTAGCTGTATTCTGTTTTTGAATTGCATCAGAATCACAGATTGTATCATTGCAAATCCTTGCTCTGGTCTGTGCATTTGATAGTTTGATTTTATCATTGTACAAATTGAATCTCAAGGTTTCCAGCTCCTCTTCACATTCTGTTTTTACAGAGTATTTGTTTTGTATCAATTAGTCTTTGCTTTCACCTAACAACCTTTTCATTGAAATTACAAGCTCCTTCATAACCCATCATTGGGTTCAGATCCTAAGGTTATTCTGAAGCTTGCAGCTGCGGCATTCGTCTAATTTAACTGGCTATATTTTCATTGAAATTAACTCTTTCAACAAATCTCACATTATTTTTACTTGGAGCTTTGAGTATCAAAGAATATTTTTGGGCTTTTGAATGCAAATCCAATTATGGTTGTTTAAATCCTATTTCTATTGTATCAATGGAGTAATAGGATAGCGTTTCCTTAATGTTCTTTGGTTGTCCTGTTTACTTCCAATCAAATTGGCACTATAATGTTATTATTTCCTAAGTTTGTAGTAAGGATCATGTTCCCACGGAGATGGCGTGATAGCTAAGACATTGCGGTGCTTGCAGAAGTAACATGAGTCGATTTTGGAGAAGATTTAAAGTCTTTTTCTGAATTCAGATGATACTTATATGTCTTGATCACCATATCAGGACTCATAGGATCCTCCGTGATTTACCTTCTTTATAATGATCATAGGACAGACTGATGAACGCCACTAAATTGACGGTTTCAATCTTTTGCAGAAGCAAATACTGTTATTTACTTTAGTTATCAATTTTTTTTATTTATTTTTGGTTTCTCTTAAATAGCTTGTCTCTGGAAGGAGAGTTTTAGCGTGTGATATAAGTTTGAGTTATTAAACCTATAATTTGGGTAAAATTAAAAAGACGCTCCTATAATAATTTTATATCAAAAGACTATTTCCATTAAAATTATTATAATAGCCATTGCTATAATAGTTATAGAAACCATTAAATAAAATATATGAAAGTGCTTTATATATAGTAAATTTTTTATTAAATTAAATTTAAAAAAAATTAATTTCACATAGCAATGGTTAATTTTTGAAATAAAAAATGTTAATTTTAAAATTATCCAAATGCTACGTTGGCATGCTCCTGAATATTCATATATATATTTTTAATACAAATAAATACTAACAAATATTTAAATTTCCCACCTACCAAAACAGCTTAGATACGATTTACTGTGTTGCCGAGACACCCAACAGCACTACCACCAGTAAGAACTAAGCTCACTATAGACAAAAAACAAGGAGGGTACTTCGGTTAAAGCAGCAGATCCCTGAGGCCCGACCGACGCAATACTACTGCTGTGTGCAAACGAAACAAAGGAAATCGGCACCGGGTCATCCTCCTTTTTCCAGCTTTCCTTCTCCATTGCGATTCTTGGATTCACTGCCTTCGATATAGAGGCAAGCATCGGCGAGGAGAAGTGCAGGTTCGAGGTTGGTCTATGGCGTCGTCACTTCGGTCGCTGGCAATGAGGGCGGCCCGAGGGGGGCGGTTGTACCCCCGCATGTTCGTCGGTCGGAAGATTTCTAAATCGGCCTACTTCCTTGTCCTTCTGACGCTTCTCGTCCTCCCGCTCGTATTACTGCATCTAGGCCTCGGCATCTTCTCCTTCCCCCTCCATTCCGACGCCGCTTCCGTCCCCCGCCTCCACGAGAACTTCCTGCGTGAACAGTAGGTGGTTGATTTGTTGTTATTGTTGATAATTTTTGGGTCGGGTGAAGACCTGATTCGGTTAGTCGATGGCGAAGGGAGGGTTTGGAGCATCGAGGGCCACAGTGGACGGAGGTCGTCTCTTGGGAACCGCGAGCGTTTATCTACCACAATTTCCTGGTTAGTTTTTTGTTCTACAAGGAAATCTGGTCTTTAGAACATCGTCAGCTGTGTAATTGGCATAAGGTCCGAAAAGATCATTTTTTGCTCCGCACGGGTTTATCTTATAGAAGTCATGGGTTCGAGCACGTGTATAAGATACCTGAAAATTTGAGCGTGGGAATTAGAGATGATAGTAAGATGTTGTTTAGGCCTATTTTCAAGTGTGAATAGCTTGAAAATTGTTTATGTTCGAGACAAGTTTTGGGCAAAGCTTGCTTTTCATGTTTCGTTGAGCTTGAATATAGATATGAAACATTTAAACCTGCTTGAACCTCGGCCTTACCTAAATTATATATCATCTCATGTTTTAGATCAAATGGTCAGACTTTTGAATAACTGATTTAATGACAAAAGCAATGCAGCAGCACATTCAAAATGTTTTTGACATTACAGCTCAGTCTTTTATCTTCCTTGCAGCTCCTTTTAAATGATCACATGAAGAACAATTTTATGCAGAATGATGATCACCAATTATCTTGACTGGTTCCAAGTTATTATGCATATTGCATTTTGAATTTATGCTACGCTTCCCATTGTTCTGTCAACATTACCTTTTTTGTCCCAGCATTACATATTTGTCCTTTTTCTAGACCGGCCCTATTGACTTACTTTAGCAAACAAAAGAAAATATTTTTGAGGCTTTTCTCATTAGTTTATCTTTCTAGTTGTCCTATGTGGCTTGGATGAATCTACATATGTATATTTCAAGTTTGACAAGTGAATGCTTGTATTAAAATTTTAATTTTCTTGTGCAATATAAATTGCAGTCCAAGGAAGAATGTGAGTATCTTATAAGGCTGGCAAGACCTCATATGCAGAAGTCAACAGTTGTTGATGTCACTAATGGCAAGAGTAAGGACAGCAGGTTAGCATATTGCAGCTGTTCGATGAGAAAAAATTCAGAGTGCTATTTCTTGACATTTTGTATCTTCATTATGTAGGGTCCGGACAAGCACAGGCACATTTTTCCATCGAGGGAAAGATAATGTAATCAAGACTATTGAGAAGAGGATAGCAGATTATACATTTATCCCAGTGGGTATGTTATTGTAATGTCTTGTGCTAGAAGTACTAACTTTTTGTCTTTTTCCTAGTGATAGCTGCAGCTAATGTTCTATTTTAGACTATAACAGAAGGAAAATAGGATTCAATGTATGTGGAACTGCCATGAAAAGAGGGCATGGGAAAATAGTCGAACCCTTAAAATTACAAAGTATATTATCGGAGTGTGTTAGGAAGTAGAAACCAGTAGAGTCGTGTAGGTGCTGTGTTTGACAGTGATACTGTGATAGTATATTTTACACATTTGATTCTTGTTTTTCCTGTGAGTTCTTGATTGACTACATAAGGATGTTGAGTTCAAAAATTTCTGATTTTCTAAAAATATAAATAAATAAATATATATATATATATATATATATATATATATATAAGCTCAAAATTTAATTAAATAAATTATTAATTAATTTATATATTAAATAAAAATTAAAAATTAAAATATATTTTTATTAAAATTCTAAATTCTAAATTTATAATTTAGGTAAAATTAAATTTTAAATTCTTTTTTAAAAATTAACTAAAATTTAAAAAAAAAATCAAATAATTAATATTAATGTTTAAAAAATATAAATAGTATTAAAATTACGATCTATTGACAGTGATATCGTGATAGTATATCGTTTTTGTCTTTGTTTTCCTGTGAGTCTTGAGTTGATTTTAAACCTTGGTTGAGTTTGCTATTATTATAAAAATTTGTGTTCAAATAGAAGACAATTATAACTTGTAATGGTGTTGGAGAATTATCATACATCAGGATATGCACTTTAAATTTACTGACAAAAAAATACATATACTATTGTAAATTTCCTGTTGAAATAGAATGGTTGTCATTTTACTTTATGCAAAAGGTGCAATGTGCCGATTGTTAGATAATAATTGTGAATACTTTCTGGTAATATTGATTTGTATCTGGAGTTGTATTGGTTGCCAGGTTGACTTCGAGTAGGGCTTTGTTACTCATTTAATGCTAGTCATTCTGTTCTGATTCGTGATTTTAATTGATTAGTCTAGAATTCTACTGAGTTTAATGAGTTCTTACTAATTTAATGCTAATCGTTCTTTTTTTTTTTTTTTTTTTTGTGATTTGACTGACTAGCATTGACTTCTACTTGTAGCTTGTGTTGGACTTTGCCTTTTTTCACTGGGTTGTGCCTTATCCATATTTTGTAGAAAATGGGGAAGGGCTTCAGGTTCTGCGTTATGAAGTTGGGCAGAAATATGAACCTCACTTTGACTATTTCTTTGACAAATTTAACATTAAGAATGGAGGTCAGCGAATGGCTACTCTTCTAATCTATCTGTATGTCTCCATCTTTACATCCTCAATATCTTTGTGTTTTATGTTTCATCAAGTTATTATGCTGCAATTATTACTTTTACATGTGTGTGTGTATAGTTCGGATGTTGAAGAAGGTGGTGAGACAATTTTTCCCAATGCGAAAGTAAACAGCAGTTCTTTCCCATGGTACAATGAGTTATCAGAATGCGGAAAAAGAGGTCTTGGCCTTAAGCCAAAGATGGGCAATGCACTGCTTTTCTGGAGTTTGAAGCCTGATGGCACTGTAGATCCGTTAAGTTTACATGGTTGGTTGTTTCTCACTACTATTCTAAGGAAATGTTTTTGGTTGAGTTTCATTCTATGAAGAAGCATTTGTTGCATTATTTTAGCTTTTTAGACATGATCATATGGCTATCCATTTTAATGATGAAGGTGCGTGTCCTGTGATCAAGGGAAATAAGTGGTCTTCTACAAAGTGGATGCATGTACGCGAATTCCATTGATGCAAAGGTATTCTTTATCTTAAGTCAATTGATGACTTTTGTTGTTTCGTATTTCTATAACATTTCTCCAAGTTCGAAAGTTAGTTTTGGAGCCAAGTCGTTTTCTCTATGTTGCCTTGGGGACTACATCTTTGCCCAATGCTTGAATAACTTCATTACTATCAGTCCTCTTCCATCTTGTTTATATCAATCATTATTTGGAATAGAGGGAGAAGCAGATGCAGAACAGTAACCATTTGAAAAATAGAAAAACATAGGAAGAGCCTAAGAGGTAAAAGAGGGGAATGAATTACAAGAAATATTTCATAAAATTACATTTTTTATCGCTCAAAAGGCATATCGTTGTTCTCTTATTGACTATGTTCGGCCACTTCAGTTGCCTGGATCCTTAATCTTCTGCAAACTTAACTAGAGTCAGTTTGCTTTGATGGAAAATAGGAGGGGAGGAGGGAATTGACACAAAATATGTACAAATTGATAGAATTTCAAATGTAATCTTGTTAGCCTCTCTTCCTTCTGACTCTCATCCAAGTATTCACTTGCATGCCAATATTTGCCTACACACTGCAGGACTAGCAACCCCTATTTTATTTTTCACCCTTCCATATAATATTTGTTTTTGATTTATTTTTCTTTGCAGATCTCGCTAACCAATCATTGTTTGCCAATCCCTCTTGGCCCAAAATAATAGCAGCATTATTCGCTGGTAAACAGCCTTTCTTCCCGGCCAGATATGATAGAATACAGTCATTCAATTTTGTTAGCATGCACAGCATACCAATAATCCTGTGAACTGATATGTTCGGTTACCGATATTTAAACGAACACATTTTCCCATTCGCAAACAACATCCTGTTTATGAATAAATTTTCATCAGGACTTTCAGAGCATATTTTATCATGATATATGAAATAAAAATGTTTATCAACATCCACCTGTGGAATGTATGCAATACAATAAGAATGTGTCTTAGTTTCTCTTTCCCTCAAAACTCTAGCTTGTCAATTGAATACTCTGCTATTTAGGGGTGGATTGATTGATGAGATTTCAACACCAAGCTTCGAATGGTTAATCACGTATCTCAACGCTTGAGCTTTTAAAACATGGTTAGCCAATTAATTTCAATATAGTATCCATGTTAAATTCTTACCTTTAAGTCATGATTGGTAATGATGAGGCACATCGAAGCTAAGATTCTTCATGCCTTTTAATGGACAAATACGGTGGGTTATTATTTCCGTCTGCTATATAGATTCTTCCTTCAAATAATTAATCATTTTATTTTGAGATAGAATGTGCTTCCTCCTAACTTAACACAGTGTCAATGTTAGATGTTAGATGTTTACATGTTTAACATGATAAATATGATAGTCCATTTCGTCTGTATATATTAAAAGCGTATCTATTTTTAAGAAATTAGTCTTTTTTTTTTATGAAATGAGTGAGGCATAGAACATGATGTGCAAACATTTGAATTACCACCTCCATCACTCAATCCATGCCACTATTGTTATTATTTACTCTAACTCTTCTATGTTTTTTTTTAATTAAATTGGTAGATTATTGATTTAAATAAATTTTTTAAAATGCCAAATATGTGAAGTTCACTGAGACTTAGCTCTCACATCCCACAACAGCAACAACTTGTCTTCTTCTTTGTTTTATTTATTTATTTATTTTTCAAAGCATTTAGTTTATACAAATAAGATTTATACTTTTGTAAATTTTTTTTGGCCAGAAGGTGTTTCACATGCTCATTGTAAATATTAGTTGCAATAAATAATTCATAACTTATCATCATCATCATTATTATTATTGTCTATCATGATGCAGAAAATTGTTTTAAACAACCTTTGGTGTTTATATAATTATGCTGGCCTTTAATATATAGACACGCTGTTCAGTCGCAATTGATGATTTTATTTTGTATGCATTTGCGTTGTTTCTAACATTGCCAGTATTTCCAAACTAATTTGTAAAAAAAATTATTAAGCTCCAAGTAATACTCTTTTAGCTTAATATAATTTCCAAACCCCAAACTCTTCATGTGATTGATATATGGAATCCAACCATTATTTGGAGAACACAATTCGTGCCTGTCCGAACGCCATCAATGAAACTCCAGCACACAACATTCTTCTTAAAACTTTAGAGTGAGAACAGGAAACATGTGATCGATGCATTAAGCAACTTTTTTCAATTGATCATAATCAATTTCTTTTTTTTTTTTTTGGTCTCTATTCGTTGGAAGAATATCAATAATAGAAGTCTACATGTGGAAGTAGCTTGATTATAACTTTGTGGTCACCCTCAATCAATATCCTCTGGGTCTCTTTCATCTTAAGGAAAGTCGAGGAAGGTAGATTATCAGCGTCCTTCAAAATTAATTAATTAAATTATATATATATATATATATATAAATTCCTATATATATATATATATATATATATATATATATATATAGGAATTTCTTCGCTTGCGTGACGAATTTCTCCGTGCCTGTCCGCTCTATGTTGACCAACGCACGTCGTCACTGCGTCGTCCGACCACTGTTGACCATCGGACTGAGCGCGATCGACGCGCAATTCGCCGTCGGTCCGGTGGGGCTTGGATTTCGGGCGATTAGTATTCGGAATCTGACGCAAACTGATCGAAAATGACCGAAACACACGGTCGGCAGTGGCGCGGCCAATGCCGACCGTGATCGGGCCGTCTAATTCTGGCGGTCGATTTCGGCTGCGATTTGATCGGTCAACAGTCGAATCGCGGCCGACCGAGTATACCGGACGGACCGGTGTAGGTTGTCGATCTGTCCGACATCGAATTTCAATCGTGATTCGGTTGGAATTCGGTTGCGTGTTTCGATCATTTTCGATCGATTTGCGTCGGATTCCAAGCGCTAACCGATCGAAATTCGAGCCCCCATCAGACCGTCGATGAGTTGCGCGTCGATCGTGCTCGGTCCGATGATTGTCGGACGACATGGCGGCGATGGCGACAATGAGCGTGGCTCACACGTGGAGCGCACAGACGCGCACGAGAATGTTGCGCAAGAGAAAAAATCTCTCTCTCTATATATATATATATAAAAGAATTTGATATCCTGAGCATTGAATTATGATAAGAGTCCGGTTGGTCGATCGGTCTGACGACGACGACAGTGATGACTCTGACGGGTTCAAGTATTGACTATAGTGCGAATCCGAGGAAGAAGATGTGCGACGAAATATTGTATATTTTTCATTTACTGTGCAATCACGATAGATCAAACAATGGAGATCTCGTTGCGCATGGACACGTACGGATGCGTTGTGCAAGATATCAAACTCTGAATGCAAATTTGATACCCTGAGCACTCGTTTTTGTGCACTTGATTTTGTGCACCCGATGTGCAATGCACAGTGAATGAAAATGCATAGTATTTTTTTCTCACGAGGAACCACTACCGTCGTTGTTCTGTCGGATTTTGATCGCAATCCTGTCACAGTACGATCGACGTCGGAGTTCTATTGGACCGCGATCGAATTGCGATTGGATTATGATAAATTATGATCACCAACGCCACGACCGTTGGTGATCGCAATTCGATAGGATGTTGATCGAATCACGATCAAACATTGTGTCTGACCATATTGCGATTGGATTCTGATCGAATTGTAATCGAAATCGACCGCGATTATAATTGTCAGTGGTCACAATGCTGACGGTCATGATTCAATACGGATGCATCGTACAAGATACCAATACTATATATATATATATAGGGGGAACAAACAAAAGGTGAATTAGGAGCAAAGTTGCAATTGGACTGACCCTTCAACAACTTCAAGGGACCCATTTTTGTGAGCAGCCTAATGCGAACTCATTTAGGACTCTGGAAGTCCACATCACGAAGGATTTCTTCAGCATTCCCTAGATAATATGAATATCCCATAGTTCCATGTCAAAATTCACGGTGAATTAATAAGAAAATTAATAACAAATTGGATGTAAATTTGACGTAAAATGAATGATGTGATAAATTTTAACTGATTGTAGCAAAAAAAAAAAATCGATGGTAGATTTAGTAATTTATTTCTAAATTAGAATGGACAAATTAAGATGATAAGTAACGAACAGGCCCATTCTGCAGCAGTCAATTCGAATTATTAACGAATTTAAAAAGGAATCGATGTCAAACTCAACTCTGTCTAATAATTTAGTTAGGAAAAAAATATATAAAACAAGAGGTTTAGATTAAGTAAAGATTATAGTTACAACTGCCCATAATATTTTATATAAATATTTTTTATTAATAGTAGTTTTTTTTATTTTTTTTTAAAAGTCTGTGAGAGAGAGAGAGAGAGAGAGAGAGAAGAGGGAAGGGTGGAGTTGGGGAGGAAGAGAGCAGGTTTTTGAAGCAGGCCAAATCACAGCGCACATAAAATTTGCCAAATCACAGCGCACGTAAAATTTATCTCCCAGAAAGCTCCATTTTCTCCCACCGTCTCTAGCGTCTTCTCGTCCCCCCTCTTGGTCAAAGATCGCTGCTTTGTTGGTTGCTCGGTGGCTTATTGAGCGGCGGCAGCGGCGGCTGTGGGAGGTTGAGCCGGCTCCGAAGACGGTCGGGGGTGGACTTCAGTGGAGTGGGTTTTCGCCGCCGTGCAGGTTGATTTTCCGGAGGAGGAAATGCTGATGAGTTGGAGTTGTCAGATTCGCCGCGGGCCTGAACGGCCCGATCTATGATGAGCCAGGGTGGTTTGGGGTTGCAGTTCGTGAGTGGTCTGATCCGTGCAGGAAGCTGCTGCTCTTTGTTTCTTAGACACTACCAGCATGGCCACTGCCAAGCGCGCTTACAAACTACGTATCCTTTTGTTGTCTCAGTTCTGTTGGATTCGAACTTTCTATAGGTTTTTTGTTTGTTGATTATAAAAGGCCCGACTTTGTTATCGAAAACGACCTTTTTTTTTTCTTTTTTTCTTTTTTGGGGATTCCAGTGTTCAGATCATTCTTTACCTAATCTTTTTAGACCAATCTCAGTCATTTGATCTCGAGATCTCACTTTCCTTATGGTATGGATCTCCTTGTTTTCTGAATGAGATTTGGTAATCTTAACGAAATAAATCTAGAGGAATTTGTGGCACATTCTTCCAATGTGAATTGCCTAAAGATTGGAAGAAAGACTTCGAGGGTCCTTGTTACTGGAGGAGAGGATCACAAGGTCAATCTTTGGGCTATTGGAAAACCCAACGCCATATTGGTGGGCACCTCTCCACCTCCTTACACATATTCAAGCTTGTGGCGACTTCCAGTATGATGCAAGTGTTCTTATTTTATTATAACTGTATTTTTATTATCATTTTTTTGGCAATATATAGAGCCTATCCGGACATATGAGTGCAGTTGAGTCAGTGAGTTTCGACTCGTCTGAGATACTTGTGGCTGCAGGTGCAGCTAGTGGTTCAATAAAGTTGTGGGATTTGGAAGAAGCAAAAAGTAGGGCAGCATTTTTTCAGCAGTACTTAGTTATCATAGAAAGATGTGAAGCTAGTTCATATAACTTGGTTTTTCTTTGTGCAGTCGTTCGTACTCTTACAGGCCACAGGTCAAACTGTATAACAGTTGATTTTCATCCTTTTGGTGAATTCTTTGCTTCTGGATCACTAGATACAAACCTAAAGATATGGGATATCAGAAGAAAAGGATGTATCCATACCTACAAAGGTCATACTCGAGGAGTTAATGCCATTAAATTCACTCCGGATGGGCGGTGGGTTGTTTCTGGTGGGGAAGATAACATTGTGAAGGTTTTTCCTAAATCTTTGGAGTTCACATGTTTTATTTCTCCAATTGGATTCTTAAATGATTATTTTCTCAATCATTTTTTATCAATGTTTCTGACATAATATCAAGTTTAATCTGGAACAGAACACAGCAGCAAGACAATTTTTATTGTTGTTTCTTACCACAATGAGTCCTCTATATGTTTTTGTAGATGGATGAATTCCGAACCTAATGTATCTTGATTTCCAATATTATTGACAGCTTTGGGATCTTACTGCTGGAAAACTTCTGCATGATTTCAAGTTCCACGAGGGTCAGATTCAGTGCATAGATTTCCACCCACACGAATTTCTTCTGGCAACAGGTTAGCTTAAGTGCCACTTGTACTGGGATGAAACAGTGAACTCGCATAAAATAGACCACCCACATGAATTTTTACTAGCGACATGTTAGCTTAAATGCCACTTATATTGGGGTGAAACTCTGAACATGTGTAAAATAGATTCTAGAATTAGCAATAGGCTATATGTTTTCAATTGCCAAAAGCTGAAGTTCTCCATTTAATTTTCAGGTTCTGCTGATAGGACCGTTAAGTTCTGGGATCTTGAAACTTTTGAGTTAATAGGATCTGCTGGACCTGAGGTAGTCCATCATGTTAATTTTATGGGTAGTCTTGTATTTGTCTCTCATCTTAATTGTTTATTTCCATGAAAAATAAGATATTTGAGTAAAGGATAAGATTCTAAAAACATTTGCAATATGGAAACAATTAAAGTCTCAATCTATCTAACAAATAATAGTCACAATGTAAACATGAAAATCTATTACGGTTTGATTCTTTGTGACCTACACCATTCTCTTACTGGTCTACTAATCTTATCACTTCAAATTAAGGATACAAACCATGTGGTGTGACTCTTCTTAAAGGGAGCCATAATGTTGCTACATATAAGTGAATAAATGTATTTTCTCTTTTCAAGAGCATTTATACACGCGTCTAGCTATACAGAATCAACTGAAAAAATAGTAAAAGGATTATCAACTTGTTTATGTCAATTTCCTTGATTTAAGCTCCTTGAACACCCTTGTTTGTTGATGACGATGATTGTCAAAAGCTAAATAGTCTAAAGAGGTTTAAGAAATTCTTGCTGAAATAACAACTTGATCAAATTGCTGTCTATCTCTCTATATATTATACTTATATAGCAGGCTGGGGAAATTTAAGTAGGTCAATGAATCTTAAATTAAATATAGCATTGAGATGCTTTAAAAAATAGATGTACGTGATTAGACTAGCATGTGGATTGAAACCTTGAGCCAACATTCTTATTGAAATTTATCGAAGCTCACCTTAGGTGCATAACTTGAGTTTCTGACATTTATCACTCATATAGGTTTCTCCTTCTAGGTTCATATGATGGAGAGCATCAAGTCCCTGTTATTTTGTCAAACTGGTGCTTGCCTAGTTCCTCACCTGAGTGAAAGAAGATATTTAATTTGATAAATATTGAAATATAATCAAAGTTACAGGAATAGTACTAGAATTCTATACGAGAGGTTTAGGTTGATTGCTAATCGTCATGTTACATAACAATGGGTACAATCACATCCATCTAGTAGTATTGGAGCACATAAAAACTGTCCATTGGAATTAGATATCTAAGTATGCACATAGCTTTCTTATGACATGGTAACTTGACCTTGAAGATTATAGAAAAATTGACCCACCGGGCTTTAACTATCTGTCAATGTGCACAGCTTCTATCCTTTATTGACTCTATCTTTGTGTGCCACTAGTGGAGTTTGCATTGTTCATGCTTGGGAGGGTGAGAGAAAGAAAAGGAAAAATTATCACGTAGGATCATTTTCTTTGCCAGAAAAAAGCTCAATATATAACTTCGTATACAGATTTTCTCACCTTACTTTGTTCAGATATTTAAGCATAGAACTTGCCTTATTTACTGTAGACACGTTATTAGTTTCAATAAAACAATACATCGTAAAGAAACCTGAAAGATGACACCACATGCAGCCTTTATTTTTAATCAGTCATTTAGCAGGCTTCATTATGCAACTGGTATGCCCTTGCATTATCACTGAAATTTAATGTTTGGTTCACTTGCTGAAATTAACTCCAGAGTTCTGGTGTGCGTTCTATGACCTTTAATCCTGATGGGAGAACTTTGCTTTGTGGACTGCATGAAAGTCTGAAGGTAAACTTAATTGCTTAATTACTGTATTGATAACTTCTGATGTACTAACTATGAATGCTCCCAGGTCTTTTCTTGGGAACCAATAAGATGCCATGATGCTGTTGATGTGGGGTGGTCTAGATTATCAGATATGAATTTTCATGAAGGAAAACTTCTTGGATGCTCATATAACCAAAGCTGTGTTGGAGTATGGGTTGTGGACCTCTCTGTGCGTTTTAACTCATTCATGATTTTTAATATTCTATCATTTATAGTTTTGGCGCAACGGTAAAGTTGTTGCCTTGTGACCAAGAGGTCACGGGTTCAAATCTTGGAAACAGCTTCATGCAAAAAGCAAAGTAAGGATGCGTACAATGGATCCTTCTCCGGGACCTCGCATGATGAGAGTTTCGTGCACTGGGCTGCTTTTTATCATTTATAGTTTTGGCAGAAGCATTCAACATGCTGTTAGTTTGTACAATAACCCATTATTCTGACTACAGCGCATTGAACCATATGTAAATGGTGTTGCTGCCAAACTAAACAGGGAAGCAAAGTCTACACCAAGTGGTAATTTATCTATTCAAACTGACAGCAATATAAAGTCTAATATGGTGAAGTTATCCTTATCACAAAGCTCAGAATCTAATCCCAAGGAGACAAAATCAGTACCGTGTAAGCTATTCATATATCTTTAGTTAATTATCTTCATTACTAAATGCAATGGTGAACATGTCTAAATGCATTGTAGTCTTCTTTTTTTCTTTTCAAAATAAAGCAAGTACAGCCATCCTTAGCACTCCTCAAAAGACAGGGACAAGTGCTGTCTCCAAACCAACTGCTACAGCACCTTCAGTACCTGCTGCTACTGCTGTGAAAAGAAGTTCATCAAGATCTAATGTCACCACAAATCTTCAGGCTATCAACAAAACAAATATTATACCCGTTATTGTCCCCAGAAATAGCCCCAGATCTGAGTTATCCTCTGATTCTTCTAAAGCAACTGAAGTTGGAAGGACAATACAATCTGATACACAGTCAAGATTTTCTAGTTTCCGAAATATACCTAATCTCAGAGAAGATACTGACAAAGAAGATGTCGCTAAATCTGGATTTGTAACGAGTAGAAATACTGAGCAGCTTGAACTTCTCGGCCAAAATGCTATATCTTCTGACATTCCTGTAACTCAAGCAATGACAGTAGCTGGAGCAAACAACTCGGATGATGTTAGATGTGTTACAACAGCAAGGGTCAGGACTAATTTGTTCAGAGATTCAGCTGCAAATTATGATCTGGAAAACTGTAAGTTTGTGAAAATCATTATAGTGGTTGTTAAATGTTGCAAACACTTTTGTGATTATTCACTCTTTTGCAGGTCACAACTTGACATTTTATACATAAAATTTTGCCACATGCACTTTTGTCTGATTGTGACTATGATTTGTTTATGTTTTTGTCATTCTTGTCTTATTTTTGTTGAGGCCTACATGGTAGATGGGGTGCATGAAAATTGATGCATGCTCATAAAGCAAACTCATTATCGAGTTATTTTATTAACCATGCAACTTGTTTTATGGTATCGTAGTGATATTGACACATAATTAGACGCATAATAAAATATTTTTTGTACTACAACCTGTTAGTTTTACTTCTTGTTTGATATCTATTTTCAGTGCACATATTAATCTGAATTTAGAGAAAGGGAACACTTTTGATACTTTTTTTTTTAATTTCTTCTCCAGAAATGTAAAATTGCAGGAAGTTATCTAATTATAAGTCATCATTTTACTTCTGCTATTCGTTGATTTGTGACAAATGCTACTTCACGACCAAGATACTTAAAACCTTGTGTGCATTTCTTGCCATTAGTTAAAGGTCAAATGGTAGAGGCATGATCCTTGGAAGAAGAAAAATAGATGATTATAGTGCTGTATTTAGCTTGTTGAAATTAGGATAATTACCACTTGGTTGATGATGATTGTTTGATATGACCAGCTCAATCACAACATCTGGATAACTTGGATATCAAATCAGCATTCTTTGCATCTTTTGCATTACTGTTAGTTCAGAACCATTAACTCGCTTGTTGGATGCTGACATATTACTAACTTAACACTATATCAAAATTGCATATTGGTATTGGCTATATCATGGACATTGTTTCCCATTGCTATGAATGATGTTTTTTTGGCTTATGCACAGACAATATTAGAATCCAAAAGCCAACAGAAGCATGCTCTTTTGTTGTTCCCAAAGGAGGTATTTACTCGCTATTGCTTCTTGATGTAGTGGTTATAGTTCATATTTTAATTTTCTGATCCTTTAGGAAGAACAAGGTCGCTTGTTGCAAATTTTGAGAGGAGAGAACAAAGTAGGGCACTCTCTCCGAGCTATGATGGACTGAGCTTAAGTAGTTTTTCCGAGACAGGAGCTGGTGCTATCTCATATTCTCTGGTAAATTTATCCGATCTGACCTTTCTTTAGTTTCACGAAATTGTTAATCATGTGTTTGCATTTGTCTTTGTATTAGATGGACTAACTAATGAGATAAATTTGTTTGCAACCTAAATACAACAACAACAATCAAAGACATTATCCCACTAAGTGGAGTCGGCTAAAAATTACATTGTTTGCAATCTAAATCATGAAAAAAGAAAAAAACAGTGTTCAAACATTTGTGTAAAGATATAAAATTCATATCGCATATTGATTTATCTCTATGACTTGATTATTTTTATTACTAGAGAACCAATATACCTATTCCTTCCTTTACGCTTTTCCGGAACAATTTCCCTTTGGATAATAACAACTATTGTTTTGTGAACCTTACTTTTAATGCCTAACAGAAATGCCAGTTCCTTTTGTTTATTTAATCATTATAAACTGTGGATCAAACATTGTTTCTATTTTTTTTTTATTTTTTATTTTTGCATTTTCATGGATAAATTTGAATGTTATTTTGGGAATTGTTATATCTTTCAGCACACTATTTTTGTCTTAGAGCAATAAAAGTGGTTTGTTTGTTGGGCATAGAATCTACAAGTTAGTTTTTGTGCTGTTTGCATCGATAGGATAGAATAGCGTGCACACTATTGACACAATTTAATAGTGTGCTGCTTTAGAATCCTTGAGCTGGGGTATATATGTTGTAGATGCTCAACATGTATATTCGCTATTGATATATGTTGCTAGTGGACCTCTAAGAGAGAAAATACACCTCTAATTGATCAAACCAGTTATCTAATGTTCTAGCACTGAGACTCAAATTCTCACGTCGGTCGTTTCCTTCCACGCCAATGCTCCTGAGTTTTCCTTCCACAAGTCTATTTTGACACTTCCAAAACCTCCCATTGTGCACCATTTTAGAGCTTCTCTTCTTCCAAAACAGTGCATCAATAAACCTGCCCATAGACACCTCTTCCAACAGTCTCCTGTGCTTGTCTGTTGTTCTGAGCAAATCCAAAGAACTTGTCCCAGCATCAATTTTACTCGACACACCTTTCGCTGCTTCCATCCTGACGTCTATTCAGTGTCGCTCTTGTCCATTAGAATCCTATCATGTTTTTCTTTCAGAAAACTTATTTCTCTCTTCCGGATGAGAGTATACCAGAAGAGACACTATATATCTCTTCTGGAAGAGACAATATATTTTTCTCTATTCTGAAAGATACAGTATCTGTCTCTCTTCCAGTGCCAAGCAGTGAGTCTCGCCATTAATTAGTGAATCCGAGAGTGTCTTCCCACAATTTGAAATGTCGGAGTCCTCCATTATCTTCTCAATGCCTCCTACCACTGGTCTTTAAGAGTGCTATGTTGATTACCATGGAGATACTGAACAGGAAAAGCTATGCTACGAGATTTGCAACTGAAATAATTAGAGTTTAGTTCATTGACCAATGTCAACTGTAGAACCTCACTACCTGGATTACTGAGATTTTTGACTTCACCAGGGCCTCATGGGAGCAGTGTGTTGCCTTATTGCTTGCCTTTCCGTAGTCCATCAAACCCAGGCTCATAAGCACTTGAGACCTACACATACGTAACTATTGCTAACAATTTCATATACAAGCAGATATGAACTCTTACTGTTAACTTTTTTTTTCCTTCAAAATTTAGTATATTCTCTAGATCACTTCATTTTTTCTGAAATTACTCTTGACAATTTTTTTAATCATACCGAACAGGGGAGCCAGAATCAATATGCTGAAGAAGAGACCATGTCTGCTTTGGATGAGGATTCTATTGCTTTTCTATTGAAAAATCATGGCCAATTTTTAAATTTGGTCCAATCTCGATTAACCAAATTACAGGTAAACTTTTATTTTCTAGCAGCTTTTGTAGTTTTGGCTGGTGAGTATACTATTTTCACACAACAGCAACAGCTAATGTTGTCATATAGATCCTTCAGTGTGAATCACAAGTTTCTTCATTAATTACTGTTTTTCTTAAAATGAATAAAATATCCATTAAACATTAGTCAACTTTCTGGATATCTATAGTACAGTTTCATATGGCACCCTTCAGAAGCTCATGGATTTTGTTTTTTTCTGGTGATTGTATATTTAGCATTATCAAACAAGAAAAAGGTTCCAAGTAGTTATTGTAAAATCAAATTGGAAGCATGATTATGCATACCTAATCTTTTTTTACCTTGATGATGAACGAGATTCAGTTTTATAGTTTGCTCTTTATTTATGATCCTTGAATCAGGCAATCATTGCCCTTACTAGTATTTTGGATAATGTGAATTAATTTCGTTCCGAATACAAACATAGGTAATTTGTTGAATATTCTGAAAAATCTAGTCAATTGAACCATTTTCTGCATTATTTTAGTTGTCTTAATTCTTCTCTTATAAATAAACTATCTGCATTATAGCCAGTATTTGAAAATGAGTTAACAATGTGGATGTTTTTTTATCCTTTACACAACGTGCAGGTAGTTCACCGGCTTTGGCAAAGAAATGATGTTAAAGGTGTCATAAATGCGATTGAGCAGATGTCTGATCATGGTGTATGTGCCCTTATCCAACTTCATCGGATATCTCTGAAGAGGCCATGGAGTATCTACTGCTTTAAGAATTGCTACTTTGATAACAAAGATCTGCATCTAACTTCTGTAATAATATAAGCAGGTATCTTCTGACGTAGTAGCTAATCTCAAAGATAAAAGCGACCTTATCACGTTGGATATATGCACGTCTCTCCTGCCCCTTCTCACCAGCCTTCTTGAAAGCAAGATGGATAGGTATGGTTTCCGCAGTTCCTGTGGATTGTGTTTTCTTATTTTGCATAATATATTTGCATTTTTTTGCAATCATCAAACTGATGTTATTTCCTAGGATTTGAACATTTAGTATGGGTCTTTATCATGGCTTGATCCCAAGGTCTTGCCTCTTCCACCAAAATTATGCTTGTAACTTTTTTTCTCCTCTTTTCTTTTATTTTTTTGCGATTTTCCTTCCTTTATCATTGTACAATTGGTTTGTACATTCTAGAATTGCACAAATCATTGAAGATCAGATGTTTAGATGGCTTGTTCGATCTAAGTGCCTCTGTGCATCAAAAGTTTAGTATGCATATTGTCTACCAGTTGCATCTAATTTGAAGCTGGAGTATTATGACTCACATTGGTTTTAATACGATATTCCCTCTCCAGAAATAGTTGTGATGCATGTCACTATCTTTACAGGCATCTGAGTGTTTCCTTAGAAATGTTGTTGAAGCTGGTTAGGATCTTTGGTCCTGTAATCCATTCAACTTTGTCGGCAGACCCATCTTCTGTTGGTGTCGATCTTCAAGCAGAACAGAGGTCTGCTATTGTTAACATATTTACTAATTTTTTTAGCTTTCTCCTTTAAGTTGTGATCTTTACTTCTTACACTTAACTCAAATTCTCAATCCATGGCAGGTTGGAGCGCTGCAACTTGTGCTTCATTGAGCTGGAGAAGATGAAGCAACAAATTCCTTCCCTGACAAGGTAATGAATTTGCTGGCCAAACTAGCAATCACAATGCCAAATGTCCTCGTGGCTCTTTAGTGATTCTCATCCGGATACATGATTTTTCATATCGAAGGAAATTTACTAAGGGTTTAATAATGTTCGGCAGAAAAGGAGGATCTATTGCAAAGACTGCACAGGAGCTGAAACTTGCTCTTATGAAAGTGCTATGACTAACATATACATACACGTGTATAGTTGATTTTCCATTCTCGAGATCCTTCGACCCGTTGTAAAGCCGATCGCCTTCGAGCTGCCTATCGTGGACCTTGCCGGATACATCAAACTGAACACCAAAACTGACTTTTGTTCTGACATCTGACGGAGGAATATGTTGTTCGCCAGCTTATCGTAGAGTATATCAGTACAAACCACAGTTGAGCTTGTAGTTAGTGCTTGAATCGGAAACACTGAAATTGAAATCAATGTTGTCTGTAAGAGATTGCTATTGTCGAAGAACATTATGGTTTGTGTTTTCCTACACGACGAGTTTGGTTGTTGTACGAGTTTTAATTTGCTCCATTGAACTATGTTGCCTGGCCATAGATTGCAAGGATGAGAAGGCTACAGAGCAACTTTTTTTTTTTTTTTGTCTTCTTTTCCTTTGTAAAAGAAATTTCTTGTATAGAAAATTGCACAATGAAAAAGTTTAAAATGCTTCGGACCAACCATTTTCTGTAGGTCGTAAAGGTGATGAAGGACAAGATGCTGCACAAATTATCTCCAGCAGATGTCTGAATTTTGTAATTCATGAATGTTGCTTGGGTTTTACTTCCATATGAGTTCAATTCTTCCTTTCATGATAGAGGTTAAATGTGAGTATACTGACAGTGTAGCGGTAGCTCTATCCACAATTATCCATTTCATTAAAAATGGATTTCGAATCCATTATTTTCTTGGTAACTTCAAGTTAGAACAACTAGGCTTCTATAACATAGCTACAGTAGTGCTAAATGCTAATCATTTGGAAACATAAATTGCTAAATGCATGCTTCTCGTGGAAGATGATGTTTGTCAGTTCAAATTCTTTCAATCCACGCCACTTTCTTGGACATGATTAATTAGGAATGCACAAGGTCTGAAGAGAAATGGTGTGTGTGTAGCTTTAACATCGATGAAATAAACTAGAATAGCAATTTTGAAATGTTTGGGCCTTTTGACATTTTTTTTACACTGTCTAGTTTGTATAGGATTGGGGTCTGATGAATAGTTGGATAGATCAAGCAGACTTAGTGTCAGAAACAACTATGCAAGATTCTTGTTTTTTTTGTACAAGCCTTTGTATGCTGTCTAGGTGCTCAATCGAGCCAGTGTTCTTAAATCAAGATCATACCGGTGCAAGGTTGTTTTTTGTTGGGATCTTCACGCTCTCCTGCTTCCAATGCATGAACAAGTTGTCCCACTTGTTAAACCACTTTTTGTCTCCTTCACCCCACCAAGCTTTCTGCTCAAGTAAACCCAACCTAGAAATAAGAGCTTGTTAGAATCATTCTTACCACTCAAAAACATAAACATAATTTTGGAAGAACTGAGATAAGATCTTGGATTTTCTAGACATGAACCTCACATCTTGCCGTGGCAACTTCTGAGGATGCATTCAGTAGGAGATAAAAATAATAATTTTTAAAACAAAAAACTGCGTCTTGGAGTCTTAAGGTGAGAAATGATAACAAACACGGCAACTAATCAAGTACAAACTATTAGTATAAATAACACATTTCGAAGATAAAGATGAGAACTTTAATAGGTATATATGGAAGCCAAATTAGTTATAGAGATAGCAAAGTTTCTAGGACTGTCAAAAAAACTAAACAATTTGGAGAAAGAAATTTATTTTATTGCTAAGAAAAGTAAATGATGAGGGTGAGATGAGATGATGTAAGATGAGTGAAGATGGAAAACAAAAAAGTTCTTAGGAAAATTAAAGATCATGCAAACGGTTTGCAGTTGAACTATTGCATAATACATAAATGCATGAGGCATCATTTAAAACATCTTAAACTCATGACCCGACAATAATATTTCCCAGCTTGTTTCTACAAGTCCTGCCCCCTGCTTCTTAGAAGCCTGGCCTAGCTGTTCCTTGTTCGGGCTCTGTATCCCAACGATCACTCACCGCCGTCATTAAATTGGGTCATAACTAAAGATGGCAGACAATGTTGGACCATATTATGGAAGTTCAAAAAAGTTTATTCAAACAAGAATACAAGAAATAAACAGATCAAAAAGATGATAAATAGAAAAAAAAAACATATGCATGTGAATTTAACTGGGAAAAGTTTTAGATAGTGTACCAAGACATTCGTTATGATATATTTTAAACTAGAGAATCTCTAGTAATAAATAGATGCTACAAAGGGTCATCAATGAAATTTAGTTATTAATACTGGAGCTAAAAGATTTACATGGACTGCTCCAAATCTTATTGATTTCATTAACGTAAGAAGTCTTTGTCCATCATATTCAAGATAAACATCTGTAATATGCTGTATAAATAATCTTGGGCTAAATGATGAGTAAATACTTTTAATTCAAAGCTTGAATCATTAATAAAAATGAAACATTGCACCTTCAAAGTATAATTAAAAATGAGTATATGATCAACCTCTGGTATAGAATACCAAGCTTAAATATTTTTGCAAGTATAAATCTTAAATATTTGTTATCAATTATTTAAAAAGAATGTTATTTTAATAAAGATATTAATGGATAAAGGATGAGTAGTTGAAGTACAAAAGAGCAGTCCTATGGATAAAATTAAATTTTTTACAAGACTGAAGAAACCACAAAAGGCCATTACCAGAGAAAAATCAAGTGCAACTATAGTAGTTGAGAAGAATGAAAGAAACAGGTTAAAATGATGGAGTATTCAAAGATGAGTTGTCCCTATTGAAGTTGTACAAAAAGTATAAGTTTCCATTCTTTGATAGACAAGTTGAATCTTTAAAATATAACAGAAAGATGCAAGGGTTGACAGAGACCAAAGAAACCTTAGTTGACAAAGTAAAACTGATTTACGAGATATCACTATCACTAGTAAGAGTCTTGTACAGATGAAGAGAAAAGAATTATATAGGAAACTACAAATAGTTTAAATTAAAGTATCACAGTAAAGATTAATCTTACACTAGACCATGTGAAAAACAAATTGATTTCCCCGCAGACATATTCCTTATTTCTCAGAAAGACAAGGTCTCCCGCTATCAAGGCCCAAACTTGTACCCAGTTAAGTTGTATTCGTTTCTATTTGCACCAATACCAAACTTGTACCCAATCTAAAAGTCTCACTTACAAAGATTCATATACATCTATCTTAATTATTATATCATCTGCAATTATTTTATCATTAATGAAATAACATTTTGATTTATTTAGTTTTTATTCTAATTAACTTAAATTCATCTTTATTTCTAAAATGTTTCCTCATGTTAAGCCATCCTTTATTTTTCCATCCCTTCTGCTCAAGGGACCTACAATATTGAAGACCTATTCCACAGAAATACATCTGCATAGTGATATGATTGAAATGTGAAAGTTACAGATTTCATCTATTTCAAGCAAAACCCAATCAAATCCCCATGAGAAGCAAACAGGGGTGGGATAGAACAGAGAAAAAAAAAACCTATCATAGCCAAACAAGGATTTATATCATATGTTATCAAAAAACAATGAGCAATTCAATCACAAAGGGAAAAGTTGAGCTAAAAAAACCATGCTGGTCGTATTTGTAGAGATTAAGACAAAATCCAGGAACTGTAAAAGCATCAATGTGATCCTTGCTTCCTTTTTTTTTATGTGCAGAAAGGAAAGACAAGAAAGCAATGCAACATGAATTACACCTTACATGTTTCCTTGCTCATAAATATTGAATTGTCCAAATTTTGACAATCCAATCGATATAATTCAGTTTTTTAAACCAATACAAGATAAAAAAAATTATTGAAATTAAAAACTCACATATACCAGGTACCTAGATTCCGACATGAAATTGAGTTTGCAAATACTTGTATTCCAGAAATTACTTTCTAATTTGACTTTCGAAGACACACAACTTAAATGAACACACCAAAATCATAGGATCATCCAGAGAAAAGAATGGCAACAATCCAGTAAAACCAATATGAAAAATGCATACAATTGCAACCAAACCAATTCCAATAGAATAATAAAAATATTGATAAAATACCTTCCGTACTCATCAACCCACATGCCTTCCATTTCTCCGATTGGATCATCGACAAACCTCTTAGCCCAAAGAGGACGTTAATGGGAACCTCAATATCATCAATATAGAGCTGAAGGAGAGAATCTGGAGTAATTTTCCTCTCAAGCCATATCCTAAGTATCTGAACTAAACATTTAATTTTCAAACAAAGATAAAAAAAACAATCAGATAGTCACCACGGTAGCATAATCACCTTAAGACAATGGCAATTGTTCTCACCAGCACTGGCCACTGATGGAGGGGAGCAATCAGTAGCTGTGATAATGCAATCTGTAGAGCAGGAAAATGTGATGACCCTGCAATCCCTATAAGTTTACATACAACCACTGACAAAATCAATTTTGGATAAGTGAAATTCTGGAATACAGAAGTGATATGGAATACCAAAGAACATGATCAAATCATTGAAACAGGATGGTCGCATTATTTTAAAAAAGTTGTCACAGCAAAGGCTGAAATAGTGCTCTATCTATCTGACCTAGAACCTTAAATAATGGACCAAATGGCACTCATCTGTGTATGAGATATTGAGTTAGAAAGTTAAATAAAAAGAAAAGATCAACTCTACAGTGAAAGCTAAGTTCATTCTCCAACTTTTGAATAAGTAGTTCTAATGTGTGTGGGAAAAAAACAGATATATTACATGAATCAATCAACACAAAATACAAGAGGCCAAAGAAAAATGAAAAAATTGCTGAAGCACGAAGACAGCATGAATTTGAAAGCATACGTCATAGCTATGCAGGCAATCTCATCACATCAGCATACCATATTCAGCAGAGTCAATTGCAAGATGAGTTGCACACCCAATACTATGTCCTTGAAAGGGTTTCAATTATACCTTCTAAAGCAACAATGACAATAGCAGCTTCCATGCCACCGCTTGATCCATATAGCAGGCACTACATAGTTGGGGCTAACATAGACGAACATAGCTTGCTGAAGCTGAATCTACCACTTGATCAAGTTAAACACCACAATGATTGCATGCTGAATTTTCTAATTCCCCAAAAGATAAAACCAAAATAACCATACCCTTAGGCCCAAATTTGTTTATAGATAGTTTGTATTTACTTTTACATGCAGCATTAGTAAATGTTTAACGCCTAAAGTTGACGCAGACATAGGCACTTGTAGCAGAATAAATGTAACCAAATATGGCCACGACATCAAGGTTGAGGCACCTCAATAAGCTGCAGAAAAAGTAAATCTAAACCATAGTCATACTGCATTATTTAGTTAGGTCCATTTAAATTCAGTGAATAAAATAAGGGAATTGTGAAGAGTAAAAAAATGATAGAAATAGTCCTACTTGGTAATGTATGTTCTTTTCTTGAGAATAGGAAAAGAGCATTCTATGTAGTAAACTTGCACATGCAGACTATCTCAAAAATCAAGCTATTATGATTCTGATGATTTCCCCCTCTTAAAGTATTGATATGCATAGGTTTATTCAATAACACAGAACAAAAACTCATAAATAGTTTATATGGATGGTTATAAGATAATTTTTTTTATTAATTGCCTTTGTTAATATATGGGCATTTCTTCATCATTATCACCAAGTAATGTTTCTCCTAAGTTCCCAACTACTTGAGGTCAACTACATAAACTCTATCCTTCTATTGAGTTATAAACAAGATTACTGTTTAAAATGTCAAGTTGTGCTGATCACGCATGCAGAAATTATAATTCCACCCGTTAACTACACATGAGAAGGGATGAGACGCCCCGACACATCTGCAAGCAAAAACTAGGTTTGTAACTTCCTTAGACAATTTCTTCTTAGTATCGTTTTTCCTCAGCCGCCTCTTCCTTTGTTTGCCAATTCCTCCTCTTCCCCCTCTTCTTTCAATGCCTCTTCTTCTTTCCACCTCTTCCTTCGCACCTCTTCATGCTCTTCCTCTATCTACCGCCGCCTCCTCCAGCACATCTCCCAAGGTTCCTATTCTTCTTCTTCCTCTTCCTTGGGCACCAACATACCTTTCACCTCCTTAAACACACTTCCAGCACTGATACTAGCTTTGAAGACACCATCTCAAACAGACAAGGGCTAAAACTCAAATTTCTCTCAAGATTTCAATCCTTGGATGAGATTATATCACTAGTAATATTCAAATTAAATTTTTATTACTATGACTAGATTTTTTGTTGCCTTCCTCTACCCCTTGCTGCCCTCCAGCTTCCACTCTAGTAGATTTCACTCTTTTACCTATAGAAACTATTACTCATCTCCAAACAAGTTTATCTATGATGTGCTGAAGCTATACATAATTGCTCATGAATCTTACTATTTTCTTTTATTTTGTCCTTTCTAATAACTACACATCCATCTTAGCATATTTGACTATGTAACATCATTCATTCATCAATATCTCATTGTTGTCTAAAAGATAAGGTATCTAAAACTCTTACAAAGGGTTTTATATCCATGTTAACTATTTCTGCAATTATTTTATTATTACTGAAACAAAATTGTGATTCATTTAGTTTTTATTATATCCAAGGAAGTTTACTGTGATTATAATTAGTCAATTCATACTCCTAATAGCTCTAACACTAGTAGCAGCATTATCATATGTATCTTTTGTTCTTCAATATAATTAGGAGATACTCCAAAATCTAACACATTAAGTCGTATAGAAAATCTATCATAGACATTTTTCTATGTCAATAGGAATCATATGCACACTTTTTTTTTCTTTATATTTTTGCATTAGTTTTCTTACTAATTACATAACATTATGATTGATCTTCCAAACAGAAACCAAATAAATTAAGAGAAGCATTTTTCTCTTCTCTTATTCTCCTCAATAAATCTCCTCATACTTCATAGTATGGCTCATCAAGTTTACCCACCTCTATAATTTATAATCAGAACAATAATAGGTTTCAGATGATAGAAAAGTATAGGCATAAAGAGAAATGTATCAAATATGCAAGGGGCAAACACATGCAATGCTTCACCGTAGCAAATGCTTGCATATGTATATGCAATCACACGTTGTTTAATATTTAGAATTGACTCTTAAGGTGTTGAGACCAAGCTATCTATTGGTTTGACATCATTTAGTAATAAACTTAAACATGAGGAAGATGAATAATTGAGTTTGGTATTTAATACAAACATAACTAATCTGAAATAAGTTATAGAGATACAAACAAATAATTTGATGATTAGAATAGAAAGAGGTTACACTTGAATCAAGCTTGATGCCAAATTTACTTAAAACAACTCCTATGGCTAAGAGTTATCGATCTAGATTCACTTTTATATAGTAAAAAAAACTAATGAACCAAATCCTGATTCAAATGAATAACAAGAAGAGGATCATTATGAAGAACTAGAATTATCGATTTTTTTGGGAGTGTTTAGCCACTTGGTTTGTGTTACATATGGCAATTTGTATTTTTCCTGCTGACAAGGGTTAAATTGAATTTAATTATGAATTATTAAACATTATTAAATTGTATTTTAATGGGTAAAATTAATTCATGTGTTTCAACAAATTGTTGCCTGCGTATGCTTTTCAAAAGATTTTTTATGCCAGATCTTGCAGTTCCAACATCTATAACAAATTAAGTAAACAAGAAATATAAGTTTGATGACACCAGATTTTTTATGCCAGATCTTGCAGTTGCAGATGTCGAAAAGCTTCTAAGATAATTGACTTTTGGTTTCAAGCTTCAACAGTAACGATATGGATAATGAATTTTAAATGTGGATTTATCACAACCATGTCCACAAAAAATAAAGGTGAAACGCCAGGTAAATGAGCATAAAAACAAAATTCACATTTTCATTGAGATTCCCTATACAAAGTGAGCTTACATTTACGGAGTCAGTATTTTGGATGCAGTTGCTAAGACAATTAGAATGTACATAGTCCAGCCAAGAATAGCACCAGAGTATCACTGCCTCTGATTCTCTGATGGTATCTTTGATTCTAAGATCAATTGTAACAAGAAAGATGAAGACACAATTTTATGATATTAGAAGCCATCAATCTCCAGCTCCTAGGCATCATAGAACAAATCTGGAAAATAGCGCAAAAACATTCCATATTAGAATATTGTTCAGTAAGACAAAAACATAGTATGAAATCACCCTGCAAAAGTAGCAAACAAAAGAATGGAAATATTACCATATTCAACCTGTGGATAGAACTTACTTTAACCTGGCCTCCAACAATTAACACCTGCAATATCCGGCCTGCCAGGCAATGCCTGGGGAAAACTATGTCCTGGAGGAATAAAAACCATAAAAAAACAATCGATCAAAGTACAGTCAGTAGATATCCTGAAATGTAGGAAGCATTCATTAACCGAGAGAATCATAAACTGAACCTGCAGAAGGCACAGAATTGTGTAGCGGGAGCTGATATCCCATAGTGTTAGAAGGTGCCATTTCTATGTTAGACCTTGGATATCCTGTTCAATGGGGCAAATAAAAAATTAATCATACCAAAATCCTAAATTCTTTTTTTACAGAGAGTGCAATAAAAGTAAGGATTTTCACAACGAGAGTACAATATAATTAAGGATTTTCACAAAGAGGAACTTGCAACCACATACCATCCTGTGTAATAGGTGCCCCTGAACATGATGACCGTGTAGGTACCCAAGCAGAATGCTGATTATCTGGACTAAAACCACTACTTTGCACTCTCCTCTGTTCGTCGGTTAAATATTGTCTGTGACTATTAGGAACAGATGGTAATGGGTAATGATTATACTGCTGCTGCACTTGTTGACTCATGGGAGTAGCATGTGAAAAGTGGCCAGCAGTTTGTGCAGCTGTAGGAGCATAAGGAGGAAGTGAATGGTAAGGTCTTTGGTGGAAAGGTGCATTGCCTTGTTGAAAATGGTGATTATGGTGAGAAGTTTGAGGGGCTAAGTAAGCTTCATTTTGCCCATATTCAAAAGGTCTAGAGGAACTGTAAGTATTCATTGATTGAGTATTGCTCATTCCATTTGCCATAAAGTTTGGCCGCTGCTGCAAAACCATTTCATTGCTTAGAGCAGCCTCCTGCCCTTGCATCACAGTATTGTTAGGCAAATGAACTGCCTGGTTGCACTGCACAGATATGCCAAAAGTCAAATAGGTAGTAAAAACAAGGCATTGTATGCAAAATCACAAGAGATCCTTACATTTGCTAATCTGAATTCTTCCTGCATCGAGGGATAAAATAAGGATGGTGATGAAGATGAAGGGGCAGGTGGAAGTGACACAGAAGATGTACATGATTGACCAGACAATGGAAGAGGGGGTGGTGGAGGGGGTGGGGGTGGGGGTGGTGATGGTGATGAAGGTAGAGGCGGAGGAGGTGGTGGAGGTGGTGGAGGTGAAGGAGGCAAAGGTGGAGGAGATGGTGGCAGAGGAGGAGATTCCACAGGAGGGGGAGGGACAGTAGGTAGAGGGGGCAGCTCATTCGAATCAGTCAATGCCAGATCGCTTGATTTACTAGAATCACAAGGCTGCAATTCACTGTTTTGAAAATTGTTCCTAGTTATGCCTTTCTCCTCTTTGGGCAAAATGACATCTTCCATTTCAAGTTCGCCATCCACATCCTTTAGTATGTGAGGGTGTCGATCACTAGGAGTAACTGCACCAGTATCTAAATCTCCTAATTTACTAGCAGTTTCAACCAACATTTTAATCCCAGAATCTCCAAAAGGGTTGACATAAGGATCTTCGCCGTCTTCAAAAACATGACATGATAATAACCCTGGCAACTGAAATGTAGCATTGCTGCAAGAAAAAACAAACATGCTGAAGATCAGTTACATGAATGCCAACAACAGGCATAAAAATAGGATACCTTAAATGCAATAAAGGAAAATACAATAGAGCACACAATACACTAGAGTAAGGAAAATGGTATCTCATTTTTTTCATATTTTACTCCAGTCAGATTGATATTTGTTGAACTTATTTAGGTAATACAATTTGAAACACCAAACACAACCAATAAACTTGCTGGAGTCTAAAGAATATTAGCATAGCTAGTAAATTCAAGCATATGATCAAGGACCAGTATAGGCCACTAAAGCACAGGCACATCAACATTCCAGCTCTGCAACCAGTGAAAATCTCTTGATAAATAATGCCCCTACATGTCTTGCTGAAAAACATTGAAATGCTAGAAATTTGACAATCCACTCATTTTTTTTAACCAAAATGAAATAAAAATCATTGAAATTACAAACTGACATGTATCAGGTACCTATATTCTGACAAAAATGAATTGCTAGTACTTGCATTCCAGAAATTCAGTTCTAATTTGGCAATTGAGAACGCACCACTTAAATAAACAAACACCAAAATTATAGAATAAATCGCAGAAAAAAAAATAGCATGCAATGCCTACCAAACCAATTCCAACAGAATAATAAAAACTAGGTGATAAAATACCTTCCATACTCATCAACCTGCATGTCTTCCATTTCTCTTATTGGATCATCCACAGACCTCTCAGCTCGAGATGGACGTCGCAAAAAAATCCCAGCACTTAAGTCGTTACTGGGTACCTCAATGTCATCAATATAGCGACGAAGGAGAGAGTCTGGCATAATTTTCCTCTCAAGCCATAACCTCAGTACCTAAACAGGACATTTAATTTTTCAAACAAAGATAAGATTATCAAATAGTCATAAAGGTAGCATAATCACCTTGAGACACTGGCGACGGTTCTCACGGGCACTAGCCCCTGGTGGAGCGGCAGCACTCAGTAACCGTGGTAGCGCTGCCTGTACGATAGGAATATATGAAGACCCCGCAATCCCTATAAGTTATCAAACAACCACTAACAAAATCAATTTTGGATAAATGCAATTCTAAAATATGAAGGGAAAAGTGCATATGGCATAACAAAGAACATGGTCAAATCGCTTGAAACAAGTTATGGTCGCACTCACATGGTCATTATTTGACCTACAGCCTCAAAAAATGGAACGAATGGCACGAAAGATCATTGTTAGTGTGTCAAATCTCCTTGTATCTCAAGAAAGACAAGTCATATGTGACCATACCTTTCTGCGTATGAGAACATTGAGTAATAGAGTCAACGAGGAAGAAAAGATCAACTCTACGGTGAAAGCTAGGTTCATTCTCCAACTTTTGGATAAGTAGTTCCACAATCTGTGGGAAAAAAACAGTTATATCAAAATACGAGCCAAAGAAACTCAAAATTTGCTAAAGTATGAAAACAGCACAAATTTGAAAGAATATCACCTCATCAGCGATACCATATTTGGCACAGTCAATTGCAAGACGAGTTGCACGCCCAATACTATCCTTTGTCCTTGAAAGGGTTTCAATCATACCTTCTAAAGCATCACGGGCAACAGCAGCTTCTGTGCCACCGCTTAGTGAACCTCCTGGCGGCCTGTATTCAGGGCTTATCCTGTATTCATATTCTTCATGATCGACTTTATTTGTTAAAAAAGACTCATGGGGAACGGAAGATGGAGAATCAGAAGGTATAGCAGCATAGGCTCCTATATCATTATTAGATAAATTTGCTGATGTGAAGGGAATCGATACAGCAGGTCCTGGACTCATTCCATGGATTAAATTTGGAGTTGATATTATAATAGGAATAGAATTTTCTTGGTGTACATATCGTGATTGTGCTTCTCTCCTTTTAGCCTGAGCAGCTGCAATAAGGTTTCTCATTGACTTGCTGGTATCAGAAAATGAAGACTCGCTTATAGTTACCAATTTTTCTTCTTTAGCCATTCCTGATCTGTGTTTGATGAAAGAAATCAGCAAATAATTAAATCACAATAAAATCTGAATTAATACCTGAAAAACTAAATAATACCTTTTCTCTCCTAAAGCATCCTTTCCAGAGTTACATTCAAAGGAAGGTCTCTTTTCATGTCTGTTTTCGCTAAGAATAGTATTGTGTGCATTAGATTTGGAAGGTGCCTTCGTGTTGATGGATTTATTCAATGCTTTAATTTTCTCTGGCATGGATTGACTAGTGGATGAGTTTAAGCTCTCTGATTGGCTTTTTGAGAGTTTTGAGGGTGTGATTTGGGATTTTTTCCCAGAAGAATCAAAGACTTTAACATGGGGCTTAATGCATGTCTGATCTCTCAATTTTGCTGCATCATCAAGGGCTGCAGAATCCTTGGGCGAAAGCATAGGAGTTCTAGAACCACCAAAATAAGATTTCTGATATTCTTGCTTTATAGGACTCTGGTAAGTCTGGGGGCTTTGAGATTTTTCAGCTTTCTTCTCATTCTTTTCAGCCACCTTGACAGGCAAGGTTATGCCATATGAAGACTTCTGATCGCTGCTTAAACAAGCCTTCTCAGCCGCATCTTTATTGGTTGGAGAATCTTTATTACTCTCTGTAAAAGATTGAAGTTTCTGCTCAGAAACTAAAATGGCTGAATCTGATACAACCAAGTTCCCAGAGGATGCTTTATGAATTGGCGTCTTAATCTCTTCCACATCATCATCATCATCAAATCTACATGATCTTCGTTTGTACCGTATATGTGTACTCAAGGGCCTATCCCTCTTCTTAACAAGCTTAGAATCTGTTTGAACAAAATTTGCAGTAATTTTAGTAGCAGCATGTGCCACTGCATCCATGTTCTCAGCATGATCAACTGTTGAAAGATAACCATCCATATTTGTTGCTGAAGTTAAGTGATTTTCACTCCGGATGGAGATTCCTGATTTCTTTCTCTTTTCAACTTTACCATATTTGAGTTCATCAGTTGGGGATATGTCGCCATGCATTGATTTCATGGACTTGTTAACATCCTCTTTGACCAATTTTGGTCTTTTAGCTCGGCATGAATCATTGCTTCCCTCAAACTTGTGTTTTTTATTTCTACCCTTGAAGTTCTCCACTTCACTAGAGGGTACTGATTCATCATTGGCATATTCATAGGAAGTATCAGTTGTTACCTTGTGAGGATCATTATGCGGCTTTGCCTTTTGAAGAGAATATTCCTTCGGTTTTTTCAAACTCTTAGGCACCTTTCCAGTTTTGGAATTGCTACCTGTTGTAGTATTACAAGCTGATTCTCTGTTAGAGTCATTTGTGCCTTTTTCTATAGGCAGTTTGTTTCCCTTACCATAACCCTTTGACTGCTTTTGTACAGCCACATTTGATTTAATCCCAGAATCATTGTCCACATTTTGCTTCAACTCAGTATCCCCTTTTGTTGTTTGATGACCAACTTCCTGAACCTTAGCATTGCTTGTATCTCCTTCATTGGAATCACAGGAATCCTGAAGTCCACCTTCTGAGCCTATTGGAGATGGCTCTTCAGTTTCCTTTTTAGGCGGTGACATTATCATGTTCTCATTCTTGATATCATCTGGATTGGTACTCATTAATTTCTCTTTGCTGGAAGAAGCAGAAAAAGCTGATTTGGAAACTACAACTTTTTTCTTCATTACAACCAGACCATGAAATTCATTACCAGCATTTTTCAAATCACCACAGTCATCAAGGTTGTCATGATCTGAGCCTTTTGGCTCCATTTTAGGTAGCATTGGTATATCAGTGACGTTAATTTCATCAGGACTACCACTCATTGATTTATTCTTCTTGCCAGAAGAAGGCAACGATGATTTTGAAACTAAAACTTTCTTTTTCTTTGCAACAACACCGTCATTTTTTGGAACCTTCAGAGCACAGCTTGCATCTTTCTCATGATATTCAATTTCACTTTTGGAATCACAGGATTCCTTAAGTCCTCTAACAGCTGAAACTTTTGGAAGTGGCTCTTCAATTTCAAAATCAGGTAAGATCTCCATATTAGTGTCCTTACTATCATCAGGACTCGTGATCACTGATTTCTCCTTGTGTGAAGAAGAATATAAATCTGACCTATAAACTATAGCTTTCTTCTTTTTTGCAATCTGACCATCATTAGTTGAACTTTTTTTCCTTTCTAAGAGAGATTCAGCACCATTTAAATTACTTGAAGATGGATCCAAAAAGGTGCTCACCTCTTGGCTCCTCGAAACAAGATTAATGCCTGGAGCCTCCCCACTTACATTATTCTCAGCCATTTTCCCAGGATCCTTCAAATGAGTTGCCTTATTATGTTCCACTGGATGTCTTATTTCTTCAAAATCACTAGTTGATGGAGAAGCAACAGAATCATTGATCCTGTGAGCTTCATGCACAGATTCTGCTGATCGCTTCTTGTTCAGTTCTTCAAAAGCCTCACATATCTCATCAACAGCACTAGCAAAGTGTTTGACTGTTTTGCTCTGGCAACGAGCTGTCAACTTACTCCTTGACTCATCAGTAAATACCTGAATGTCAGCTGGAACTACAAAGGCACTGCAAAAATATAATCTAATGAAGAACAGCCATAGAAGTGGCAGTATATCTGCCATATAAATTCTGTGTCAGGACAAATATGATCAATCATATGTAGCATGACTTCAAGTGAGGTTACCAGCAACAAGTTTCGATAAGAATAAACAAAAGATATAAAGAAGAAAAAACACGTGCTTGACGAAATAAAATTCAAAATTCCCAGACGCTTTCTAGAATATAACAAAGGTATCAGGCATGCGAACTGCAACTCAAACGTTAATTTCATCAGTTGCACATCTTTCCCACTATTGACCAGTCCTCCACCAAACATTTTTTGTTCAAATATACACGGTCGTTCATTAAGCAAGTTGGTTCAATTTTACCAAGCCATATCCCTGGATTCCTCCATTTTCTAATAAATTTGCCTCTTGTTATATCTCCATCCATGCTACTCTGCCTTCAAAATCCAAATGGGCAATTTACATTCCTAAATTTAGGATTATGACCTACCATACAACAATATGAAGAAAAATTAATATGAGCTGCAGAATACTGCTTAGCACACAAGAAATTAATAAAGAATATATTTACCAAGTACAAAAAACATGTGTCCCAAAGGAAGAACTAATATTTGATTCCAGATCATTTCATACAAAATTTTTCAAAAATACATAGTAGAAAAATATGTAACAACTACAAAGTACAAACTAGGTGTCTAATTTGTTTACAATATACAATCCTCAGTCCTAATGCAGCTTCTTCTATTTCAGTTGTTAAGGAGTATCAATATTTGAGAGAACTCCAATCATGTGCAAGAAACATAGTCCAATCGGTTGGAGTTATAGCTACTTTATTTTCTTTCACTTGCACAATAGTTCAACTGATGTTGAATTTTTTTTTAAAATTTAAATAAAAATAAACAACAAAGGGCTCACCGATACTAAAACCACTTGTCGTCTTGTTTGTTTAGTTGGACTCACCTCAAACAAACAATACATGACGCTGCAGCAACACAAGGGTAAAAGGTTTCTGATATATACCATGTAGAAAATTGTCTGCAACATGTGTCATGCAGTAATGCCCCTCAGCTGCATGGTAATTTACATTTTTTCAAAGATATCAATTAAATTATCAACAAATCTATCTAATCACAGACCTAACAAGCTGTCTGTGTTACAATAAGCCAAATCCGCACTCACAATCAATAACAACAAGATAGCACTAGCATCTCTAACAGCCAAAAAAGACAGTCTTTGTTTGTTTAGTTCCAAATAAAACGGTTTATACCCAGTTAATATCAAAACCAAATGTACTATCAAGGAGAATATAGAACAAATCAAACAGAGTATCAGATAGTTGTAAACCTAGCAAAAAAAAATTAGCAAACTTACATTTCTGAAGTCCCAAAGAATTGAACAAAGTATTTTCTAGGATCTGGTGGTCGTTCAAAGTCTTCTGGCCTGCTTATCTGAAAATAAGTAGTAACATGTGTTTCAGTATGATGTTAAACAGTAAGAAAACTAGTAGAGGAAAAAAAAGGAAACAGAGAACAAATGCAGAGGAAATATGAAGAAGAAATTCCCACCTCGAAAAAAAAGTAAAATATCTTGTGTTTCACTCATCAAGAATTCAAGGAAAGTTTTCTTTGTGTAAAAAACCAGTCCTTTAAATAACTTGTGGAAGCAAGGGCTTCATCTCAGATTCATGTCCCAAAAGAAAACAAAATTTCATATTTAACTAGAAAATCCTTAAAGGCGATGTGCAGGTTTCTATAAGCATATGGATCAGAACCTCTTGCGCAATGTACAAAAGTTACTCTGCCTCTTTAATCAGTAGATCTTTAAAACGAAGCAAAAGATCCAATAGTAGGAAAAGGAAACAAGGATTCTGATACGCAAATGATAACTACATATCTCTCTGGGGTGCGCGGGGGTGGATAGCAGTGTTCGACTAGTACATGTTAAAATGAAACAAAGATTTTGATGAGCATATTGAATTTTACCCAACACTGAAGGCAAAATTATGAAGATATTAAGCAACACACAGATCAAAGCAAGGAAATAGAAACATAAAAGTCAGGCAGAATAGACAACATCTCATAGTTAACTTGCTCCCAAAAAAAAATCAGGCAACAAGCAAGACAGATTATCGGGGGGAACATGTGATAAGAGACTCCTGACCTCAGAAGCATAAAAAACCAAATTTTCAGGATGACGTAGAACCAAAACCATAAAAAATCGAACTAACCTTGGCAGGCCAAGCAGGGTAGCCTTTCACCTTAGCGAGAACAAGATCCCCCAGCTTGAGCTGCCCCACCGCCTTAACCCGGTTCGAACCTTTCCTACGCCCGGGGGCCATGGCGGTGAGCGCTCAAACCCTAATGAGCTTCCGTCTTTCCCCCAGCAGAACCTCGGAAGAAAAAGGTCGACCAAGTCGTCGAGAAAAACCCTAGGTCCTCTTCCCGGTGGAGGACTCCGACCAGCCTTTCGCGCCCAATTCTGAGTGACGGGTCGAAGGGCACGGGCGGCGGAGGGCTACGGCGGCAGGATCCTGCGGTAGAGCAGCAGCGGAGCAGAGAGGGAGTGCGAGAGCATTAGGGCTGCCCCGACGAGTGGGGGAAGGGATTAGGGGAGGCGAGGAACGGAAGGGGAGGCGATCGGAACTGGGTTAAGGAAATAACAAAGATACAACGGGTAGAAGAACCTAAATATTTATACGATTGATATGTAATTTTATAAGGTATATCGTTATGACAAGCCCATGAAGCGAGGCCCAACAAACCTCCAGGTGTTTCTGGGCCGATTCTTTGAAAAATATGGCCCGCTTATAGAAGCCCATCAAAGTGCGGTGGGCAGTTCGTATTTTTAATTATTTTTTAAACAGTAAATTTTTAGGGCCTTATTTTTTTTTTCAGATTATTTACTTAATTAAAAAAAAAATTCACTTCGCCAACCAACCTAAACGACTCCTTTCCGTTTTCATAGATAATACATTGATGCGATAGGTAAGGATTAATTTTGGATGGAATTAAAATTTTTTGAGAAATAAATATTCTCATTTTGTCATCGTGATTTATTTTTCTCCAAATATTATAATATTATAAGACTGATCACTCAAAGTAAACGTTATCACTTTTATTGCAACTATGGATAATAAATAAAAACTCTTTGCAGAGTCTTGGACATTTCATCAAAAAGACATACTTTTTTTTATTTTCTAAAATCAAGCATTTTTTTTCTTCCTAAAATGACATTCTGATTAAATAAAATAAAATTATCTTTATAAAAAATCACCTATACGACGAATATGACATGATCATCGTGAAACCTAACGGGCATCGCAGCCTAATCGCACGTGACAGAGCCCGCTCGATTGAGCGACCAAACTATGTAATACCCTAATCATTTGTTTAGGACGATCATGTTTAAATGTCATGATGTGTCATTTGTCCCTATGAAATTGATGTGATGACTAAGATACATGGAGCATACAGATAAGACAATAATCGATTCCGAAAGAGATTTAAAGTTCTTTTTTGAATTCAGATGATCTCTATATATCTTGACTATCATATCAAAATTCATAAGACTCTCTAAGATTTATCTCTCTTATAATAGCCGTGGAATAAATCGATAAAATCATCAGATTAACATATTCTAAGTTTTTATAGATGTATTTAGAGCCATTACAATAGTCGTCTAGTCGCCATGATGGTTTCATCTGATTGAATTTTTTTATTTAAAAAAATAATCAAAAAGATGTTTTTGAAAAGTACTTTTTTGAAAAATACAAAAGTGATGTACCCTTTGGAATCTACAGTCATGACTTGTGTGTTAAGTCTATACTAATTTTATTGAAGTCAGAGAGAGAGATTATGTACCTTTTTGATAAATCTTTATGCAAGAAGAAAAAGATCATGCAATTTTTTTTTGCACAATTTAATAATCATAGAAAACATATGAAAGGACAGCATATAAAGTTAATGAAAAAAAATATGAAATTTAAGAATGAAATCTTTATAATAGCATGAAATGAATGTACATTTCGTTTGTTAGAGATATGAGGTATTTTAGAAATTTAACCAAAAATTGCTATTAATTAGGTGTTGTCGTTAAGTTTCTATAATAAATTTCAATTTTAGTTTTCATCTTATTTATAACTTAAAACACAAATAAAATATATTCAAAATTTATAAATTGTCTCATTATAGTTAAAATTAAAATAAGTTTATATTAATATTATTTAAATTACAAATGCTAATGTTAATAAAAATTAACCTATATATATATATATACTTAATCAGATCCAATTCTAATTTTTCATATGCTTAAAGACAATAAATCGGAGTCAAATAGATATACACCGTCAAATAAAGAATTTTAATAATAAATAAAAAAATATAAAAGAAAGTGAAAAAAAAACAACCACTTATAAAAAATTATATATTTAAAAGAACGAAAAAAATTTTAAAAAATAAAAAATAATAAAAATAAAATTTCTAAAACGATTATATCAAAAATTAAATAAAAAAAAGAGTTATTTATAAAATAGTTAAAGTGAGAGAGAGAAAATCAAGAGATCTTTTTTAAATAAAATTTATTAAAAATGAATATAATATGATACTAATAAATGATAAAAAAATATTAAAAAAATAATAGAAGAAATATTTTTATCGACTTCTTAACGAAGATTTAAATGACAATTTAATTTAGATAATTTAAATAGATCAAATGGGTATATGAATTTAAATTTTTTATCATAGAATTTAAATTTCAGAAGTAAAACAAACTTTAAATGAAATGCAAAATAGAAAAATCGTTAGATCAGATGATATTCCAGGTATGAAAGTGATTAAAAAATAAAGTATTAAATGATTTACAAAATTATTTAACATAATATTGAAAATAAAAAAGATGTCTAATCAATGAAAGATAAGTACTCTGATTCCCTTATATAAGAATAATGGAAACATAAAAATTTATGCAAACTATAAAGATATTAAACTAGTGAGTCATGCTATGAAATTTTGGAAAAAAAATAATAGATAAAAAATTAAAGATACATTGATTCTCGAAAATCAATTTATATTTATATCAAGAAGGTCGAAAATAGAAGCTATATATCTTTTTAGGTAACTAATCGAAAAGTATCGAGAGCAAAAAAAAAAAATACATATGATATTTATTGACTTAAAAAATTTATGCTAGAGTCTCAAGAGAAATCATATAAAGAATTCTAAAAAAGAGAGATATTAGCTTAACATATATTGAACTAATTAAGGATATATATGAGAAAATAATGATCACATTGAATACTTCAAACGGATTAATTGAAATATTTCCAATAAAGATATAATTACATCAAGGATCAACTCTAAATCCTATTTTTTTACACAAATCATGGGTGAACTAACTAAACACATTCAAAATGCACTACAGTAATGTATTTTATTTACAGATGATATTATTTTAGTAGATGAGACATGTAAATGAGTAAACATTAAACTAGAAATAAAAGATTTTAGATTTAGTAGATTAAAAAATTTAAGTTTAATAATATTGACGTAATGAAATAAGTGTTAAGATAAGGATGACGAGTTATTTGGAACTGAGAGATTTAAATATTTAGAATTATTTTTATAAAACGATGGAGAGAGATGTGTTATATAAAATACAAATAGAATAATTGAAATCGAGAAAAATATCAGATGTTTTATATGACCGTAAAACATCTCTAAAATTTACAGAGAAGTTTTACAAAATGACGATTAGACCTGTTATGTTATATGACGTTGAATGTTGGATTACAATTCGAACAAATAAGCAAAATATGAGAGTTGCAAAAATGAGAATATTAAGGTGGATGTGTAAATATACGATTGACAGAATAAGAAATGAGATCATTAGAGAAAAAAGTCAAAATTGCATCTATTAAAGGAAACTCTGAGAAGCACATTTAAGATTGTACGAACATATATTTAGATGACCAGTAAATGTTCAAATTAGACAATATGAAACGATGATAAATATACATATCAAACGAGAAAAAAAGAATACTAAAAAAGATTATTAACAATAATAAAATAAGATAAAATTTATTTGAATATAGACGATGATATAATAAAAGATAGAATTCAAAGACATAGAAGAATCCATATAATCAACTCCAGTCAGTAGGATAAGACTTGATTATTGTTATTAAAAGAATGAATTACCACCTGATGTCTGAGCTGGGATTGAAAATATATATATAATAAACTTTTCAATCCTCAGAACTTTATAATAAAAAAAAAAATAATTCCACTTAATACTGATAATAAAAAAATATAATTCTACTTAATAAACAACTCTAACACACTAGTCTCACAGTACACGTTCGTAAAACTTCATAGTGTATTCAACTCATGTAATCTTACATGTTGAGTTTACACAAAAAGGCATTAATTCCAGCACTTGATAAATGAAAAATCTCTTAGTTAAATGGAACTTTACCAACCTAATTGTTACAACAATTCTCTTACCAGCATCCGAGGTGAATAGGGGGGGTTGATATTTGAAGCATTTAGATGAGATCGGCAACATTCATTGGCATTTCATCAATCTGTGTACTGTAATATTGTTCGATATCTCTTAAAATACGAATGTCATCCTTCCTCACGAAATTAATTGCAACACCCTGAATTCACATGAATGGAACTTTCAGAAAAGATGAAAAGAAGATAAAGCATGCAAAGAGTAAAATAAAAACATAATTTATTTATTTTCTTTTGAAGTGACTAAAGAAATGTGGGTGACATCTCACTCTGTAGAAGCAAATAGGTATTTTGGTTATCAGTTGGGTTCGACGTCTAGGGGAAAGATATATTCATACTGCATTGAAGGTACGCAAGCACTTGGATTTGGCCCAAATAAATTGAGGAAACAAATGCATCCCTTTTCTTGCATTCTCAAGACTCTTAATTACTGGGTAAAGAATTGTCATGTGGCTGTGTTTCAAATCCTAGATGTTGTTATCGCATGTGTACGTGTGACCTTCGACATGAATAAATTACTGCTCACTCATGCGAGCTTCTCTTGCTTGCCTTCAACTTATTTTTCTAAATAATATTTTCTATGCAACTGGTGTGTACAGAAAATTAATAGTAATGCTAAAAACTATATATTTTCACAATTTCATACAAATATATTCTTTTCCCGTTGCCCCATTTGTGCTATTTTAATGACCTTATATCTCAAACAATGCATGGCGTGGGCATTTGATCCTGGTACATATAAATAACTAAAAATACAATGGAAACATTGGAATCAGGAACAAACGGGTATCGTTCTAGCAATGTAGCAAGCAGCCAAAAAACATGATGTTGAATGCAAGTATGAGCAACAATGGATTTACCTTGCGTCCAAAGCGTCCAGAACGGCCTATCCGATGTATGTAGAGTTCGCGGTTGTTGGGTAGGTCATAGTTTATCACCAGTGACACCTGAGAGAATCAAAAAGACCATTGAACATTAAAGAATTGTAAATGAAAAAGATCATGAAATTGCTGAGTGAATTATTTTAAGCATATGCAAAGTAGTGTTTGAAATGCAGAGACGGGGGAAAAATGATGGTTAACTATACAACAATAATGAAAAAAAAAAAAAAAACTAAATCCACGTCTTAGTGAAAAGTCTTGCCTGCTGGACATCAATCCCTCTAGCCCATACATCAGTAGTGATCAGTACACGGGTTGCCCCTGATCTAAATTCTGCCATGATTGCATCTCGCTCTTTTTGTGGCATGTCGCCATGCATAGAAGATACTGTGAAGTTATTACTGCGCATTTTCTCAGTTAACCAGTCAACCTGACAGAGAAATAAGCAAAATTAATCTAGTTTGAAACTAAATTAATACATCATAAAAAGTTGTCAGATGGATAGAACATTATTTGATTTCATTAAAATAGATAATACAGAACGTCCTCCAACAAGAAAATTAGCTAATAATAGGGTAGTGATAAGGAAAAGTTTTGCTTATAAAAAAAATGTCCATTTTCATATTTCAGTACTCTGAAAAAAGGGATAAATAATATTCAACCATGCAATTCAAGATATCCAGCTCCAGTTTGTCTTTAAATACCTAAGAAATTCATTTGTAGATATTTATTGATAAAGGAATCAGTTCTCTAAAATCATCCAAATGAAAGCAAGTCTTGGAAACCTCTAAAGCAGATTGTTGTGTCCATCATTGTTGCTTGCTGCATCATCACTACTTGCTCACCGCCCTTGAGCTTCCACTTGAGGTCTGTGCATGAATCATGTTAACATTGATAGCACTAACAGACATTACTCTTATGTCTCGCATGGCTCTGTCAGCGATCCATGTGCTAGACATGTAGGCTATTGCTTCTGCCAAACAGCCCGCACAAGGCAAATGTCCTTTGCCTAACACCACCACTGCTCAAGCAACTCATCCCTGTCTCACTTGAGCAACACGTTTGCCTGGGAGAAGCCACACATTACTCCCTTTGCCCAATGATGCCCCCACCTGAGCAAACCACCCCCATTGAGCAAGTCACCTCTACTTTGCTTGGACGTTGTCTTGCCGAAGCAAGGCTTGGGCGAGTTCTCACTTCACTTGGTGTCATCTCCAACCAAACATATCGAGATCTTAATCCAGCTTTGGGGTTTTACATCCTAGTCCAAAATTTTTACTAATTTCTAGATTGAGCCATGGAATTTATATTTTAGTATTTCAAATTTAAGAATTTTGAGGTGAGTCCCTAACTTACTAAAAAAAAAATATCAACCCGGTGCACGAAGCTCCCGCCACGCAGGGTACCGGAGAAGGAATCCATTGTACGCAACCTTACCTTGCTTTTTTTGCAAGAGGTTGTTTCCAGGATTTGAACCTGTGACCTTTTGGTCACAAGGCAGCAACTTTACCGTTGTGCCAAGGCTCCCTAACTTACTAGTATTTTAAAAAAAAATAGTGAAATTAATTAAAAAGTAAGTGATCTGTCAAAGTGTGTGGTGCAAATTCGGTGTAAAAATGGCTCACATCGACTCAATAATTTCATTTGCTCATTGAAATTTCTTCTGTGTAATTTAGGTGTCTTAATTAATTTGTGTGTTTCATTATTTTCTAACATAAATATTATTATTGTATATTCAAAAAAGTAGCATCCTTATTTGCCTAGTTTCTACTCGTTCCTTTTATTTAAAAGTAGCATCCTTAGCATCTTCATTTAGGGACCACTATTAGAGAAATAGGTGTTAAATAATGGAAGACAAGCTTAGGATCCTATGATCTAGAGCGGATGACCAAAAATGGTTTTAAAAAATATCACAACTATGAGCCACAAATTGGAAAAGGAGAAGGATCCTAAGCCAATAGATAGTATACCTCACCCACGACCACCATCTACTAATTTTAAAGATTAGTTCAATTCTTACTGTTAAGGGGACCATTTTACTGAGGGACATTAGAGTTTTGTTCCATATATATTGATTTTCTGATAGATCTTACATCCATAGTGTCAGTCCCTGCACTCCCATCCATGACACAACTCGTTCCAAAGATCAAGCCCATTCAAGACACTCAGATAGTGTTAGCTCCTCACAACACCACCTGAAACCTATTTCATTATAAGGGACGTCCAAACATCAGTGATGCATGTGGTCCCTTCAGTTAATGTATTGTAGGAAAAATAGCAATTTGAGTGACATGAATGAACCCGAACCTGTACTAGTATGTTAGCTTAAAATTCAAATATGTTCCACAGTTTGTTTCATATCAGAATCATAGTTCCAAGCCTAATGGAGTTGTAACTTGTAGTCTAACCTTTCTTTTTGTGTTGCAGAAAATCACTGCCTGAGTGATAGTGAGAGTATCATAGAGATCGCATAATGTATCAAACTTCCACTCCTCTCTCTCCACAGCAACAAAAAATTGTTTTATACCCTGAAATAAAAAATAATAATAAAGAGATCAATCACATTGAAGAAGCATAAGCTAATAACCGTGACAAAGCTTAGAAAATAAACTACCTCCAATGTCAATTCATCACGCTTGACAAGGATTCTTATGGGATCTGTCATGAACTTGTTAGTTATCTCTAGAATTTCATGAGGTAGTGTTGCAGATATCAGAGCAACCTGCAAAATAATTCATAAAATCAAATGCTCAATAAACTTCCAACTTTTACAAGAACAGCAACACATATGAACTAAGGAGGTAATGCTTAAGATTTGGAAGAACAGGTCTAAGAAAATTCAACATCGAAAGAAAAGTTGACCAACAAAAGCCTATATTCATTGACTATCATCTTTCTAGATTATCATAAAAAGAAGATTACAATTATAAAAAACAGAAATCAATATTTCCTCTCACCTACTACGACCATCAACTCATACTTAATGCAGAAGTTGCATAAAAAACATAGCACAATATTAAAACCATTTGAAACAAAAAACAATACTCAAATTGAATTAAGAATACTAAATCTGAGCGAAACATGATAAAGTCCATATGATGCGATAGAATTGCGAGATCAGTTCATAAAAGCAATGGTCATTCACTTATTATGTACAAATACTGATGGTTTCGTCAGGAGTGAAATATTACAAAAAAGTAGAGTAACCAACATAATTATACAAATGGGTCAAATCAAATTTTATATTAAAGAAATGTTGAAATTTCGAAAGCCCGCAACGACTAATCTCCTAAAAATAATATATCTAGATAAGAGGACAAAAAAATAACTGGGTTCCTTTTTTCCAAATGGGGCAGGGAATGGCCAAACACAAAAAAATAGATACTGCAGCTTGTATTGAGATTGATAAACAAGACAAGCTGTTAGCTTCAAGTAATAAGTAGCAACTATCTTGTATAAAAGGGAGCCCAGTGCATTAAACTCCCACTAATGCAGGATCCCAAAGAAAGGTATATACTCTGCATGCATTGCAAGAGGCTGTTGTAGCAACTATCTTGTATAGTGACTAAATTTATCTCTAACATCAAGAGTCGTGAAGCATATGGCTACAAACTTAGCATACGTGTAAGACACAATTTTCCAAAGTGCAAAGGTAGAAATAATGGAATCAAATAGATGAAGGCATGGAGTTGTCTGGCTGGGCACAAAATGCACATGACAAATGCTGCACTTATTAGTTTAATGATCTTATAACATTGATTATTTTACATGCAAATGTTGATTGTCGTTTGCAAATTCAATGGCACTTGAAACAAAGTAAATTTTGCCTGCATGAGAATATCTATTTCTTTACTTGTGAAAATATAAAAAGGTTGAGAGAATTTTAAAAGCAAGCAAGCACATGAATAGCAAGTATCCAAAATTTTTCTTTAAAAGCATATATATATGTCGCAAAATTGGGATTTGGTTGGTTTGCACAAAAATTTGGAATTTGACTTAATTAGCATTTAGGCAAACCACATGGTTGAGTTGATGAAATGGCATCACTCCAGTATGGTTAACATTCAACTCAGTTTACTAGCTGTAATTATGAAAATATGCAATTGATCTCATGCACTGTTTTCAAACAAGATTAAAAGTAGAAGGTTTTTTTTAAAGACTGTGATTGTTGATCCAAACCTGAAGTTCAGGAGGCAGGTATCTGTACACGTCATATATCTGGTCCTTAAAACCTCTACTCAGCATCTCATCAGCTTCATCCTATTCCAATAACACAAATTCATTTAGAAATATAAATATATAAAAATCATACAAATATACTTATGGAAACCCAGAATCAACATACAAGTATTAGGATCCTGATAGCTCTTGTGCGCAAAGTCCTCCTTTTGATCATGTCGCAAACTCTGCCAGGTGTCCCAGAAACCACATGAACACCATACTCCAGCTTTCTAATATCTTCACCTATACTCTTTCCACCAATACATGCATGGGCTTGCACATTTATATATTCACCAATGGCTAATATCACCTTCTCAGTCTGTGCAGCAAGTTCTCTTGTAGGTGATAAAATAAGTGCCTGAACTCTGAAAAAATGTGCAAACAATTTAACCAGAAGTACTAAAAGTATTAAATTAAATGAACATCTTCATACTTGGAACTGCCTTCTTGGGTATTTCACAAGGTCCAAAAGGTACAATAATGTGCATTCAGCTATCATATGCAACCCCTCACATTGATATTAAACTAATTATGATACATAACTAAACACAAGATGGTCTTCAGTGAGAAACAAAACTTAGAGCAATTAAGATAAAAGTGCAAGTACCCTGATCAGCCATCCAAACAAATTCCAGATGCAAGCCAAAATCAATTATTATAAGAAAGTATATGCATCAAGTTTATATGAGTTATTGAAGCTCTAAACAAAAGGAACCAGTCTACACATATCAAGTTATATTCAGTTATTAAAGCCCTGAAAGTCGAACAAAATAACAAAAAAACAGAAGGGAGATAAGACATAACATTTCCATGTAATTACATCAATTCCATCCATTAACGAAACATTTAACAAATAGATATAATCTGGAACCAACTTGAAATTCAAAATATGTCAAAACCCCCTACTTTATCTCTTTAATATTTCAAATGAAAAGAAAAGCATGTAATATCAAAATAATCAGTACATTGCCAATTCAGATTCCAGAAATATAGGAATCAATAAGAATATAGTTGGCAGTTCATTGAAATACATTAATTTACACATAAATGCAATATCCAAATAGTCTTATAAAATTGAATACTAAGTGGTGATATTTTTTTCAATTTTTAATGGCTATATCCACTAAATATATACTTGTACTAGTATAGATTGAAGAGAGCGAGAGGAGACAAAAAGGCTCATGAAGAAGGCATGTGCTCTTTATGTGACCCCATAACAATAAGCCGCCGTCGGGTTGTAAAGGGAGTTGAATTTGTTACAAGAGAAAACATACAAATCACAACTGTGCGATATAATTGATGGTTAAATTTATTATGAGTGCATTATTGAAGAATTGTACTAATCTTTTCAAACCCAACAAAACTACCAATTCCCCTCAACATCATCTTGAATCTTCATCTATCCTCTCCATACCTATGTCAATTATAGGGACTGGGAAACCTAACAATTGATGATCACATGAAAAAAAAAAAATAGAAATAGCCTGTTGGACACTTGGATCCACTTCCAAATCAGATATTCGTACCTAAGGCCAATACTAAATCATCATATAACTGATATAATAGAAGGCATGAAGGCTTTTAACTAGGTTGCTCCGGTGATGTCTTAAATAAAAGACAACGAATTTATTTCTAGCTGTCATTGTTAATCTATAAAAGATGTCTATTTTTCTGCTCTCCAGTTTGAAAATAAATTACAAAACCTCCTAAAATAAGCGCACAGAAATAAAAAAAGAAAAATAAAATTTAATATTCAATATACAATTTACACGGCGCAACCAAATCAAACCTAGATCTTTGAGTCTAAAAAAAATAAGGAGAAAGAAAATCCTATGGATATGAATTCAATAAATGAAAAACATAAAAATCATACTCTCTAACGGCGGTATCGACCATCTGGCAGACGGTTAGGGCGATCATGGAGGACTTCCCAGTGCCCGACTGCGCTTGGGCAATGACATCGCGGCCATTGATAATGGGAATCACTGCCCTTTGCTGGATGGCAGAAGGCTTCTCGAAACCATACGCGTATATGCCGCGGAGGAGGTCGTCGCGGATGCCCATCTGGTCGAAGCTAGTGATGGCCTCAACCCCGGGGCTGGTCTCGAATACCAAGTTTTCGTCGTCTATATTGCGCCCCCTAGGAGCCGCGGTGCTGGTGGCGGCCATGGCAACGAGAGGGATCGAGGCAGAGGCGAGGAGCGAGAAAGAGAGGAAGCGACGACGCAAACCCTAGCGACGACGGCCAAGTTCCAAGTTCTCCCGGGACGACAAACGAGCCAAGCTGTGACTTTATATTTTAGCCCTGTTTACAAGTTCCGAAAATTACGCTTTTATCGAACGCAATTTATTTACGTATTTTAAAATATACACCTAAAATTATCAATGAACCTAACGACAACCGAATGCAATTCAGGAAATAAAATATATTATTTATGAATTAAATTATGAAAATGAGGAAAATTTGAATGTAATTAGTTTAGTAGCGAGCGAAAAAATTGAATGTAGCAACAAAAAAAAAAAAAAAAGGTTATGCACTTGTGCATTTGAGTTGGAAAGAGTTTATTAAATATTTTTGTTTGAAAATCAAGATAAAAAAATTGTTGGATGAAAAATTATTACCATTAAGTATTTTAAACCTTTCATTTGATGAGAACACATTTATGAATATATTAATATAAAAAATTAATAGCTTTATTACTGAAATTATTTCATACTGATCGCCGTTGAGAGTTCTTCTGGTTTCAGGCAATCGACGACTGAACGCCAATTCGAAGTGCTTGCGCCGGTGGTTCCGGCTTAGCGTTTACTGCCTCCGCCGTCGCGTCGGTTTCAGCAAGGCCGAGATGAAGTCGGCCGGGCGAAGCCTCGCCTTATAAGTAGTCCACGCGCCGTGATGCGAGGAGGAGCGCCGGAGACCTTGAATTTTCTGGCAGCGAAGGAGTGGCACCGCCGGAAGCGGCGGAGGGTCGTGGAGGGAAGTAGGTTCGCCGTCGACGAAGCTGGCGACGGAGGGGATCGATCGTGGAGGGAAGTAGGTTCGCCGCAGATTAAGCGAAATGATGTGGCGGCCGGGGCTTGGAGCTGCAACCGCGAGCGAGCGCTGCGTTGCTTCTTGTTCCAGTTAGTTGGTGCCATTGGAGGAATCGTTGGAGGATGATCTTGAAAGAGAGGAAACTCCACGAACAGAGGAAGCAATTACATTGATTGGTTACTTTATATTTGATGTATCGACTTTGATAATTAAGTTAAAGAAATGAACACCAATTGTTCATTTTGTCGAACACTTTTGCCACATTTTTCGATTTTTGTGATTTTCTAAATCTATTCATATATTTTATTATAAGTTTTGAGAGTTTTAGGTTGTCAATCACTTTTGCACTAAAGCCCTTATAGATTTTAAACGCCTTAAATCCATGCGAAATTAACGTCGTTGAAGTTTCGTGCATTCACTGGATGTACTTCGATTGCAACCTCTCGTGCATTTGTACATGTTGAACCAATCGCTGGACGTTGGCATTGATGGTGTGGCACTGTCCGCCATTGGTGACTAATATACGGAGGGAGGGAAATTAAAAATAAAATAGTCTCAAGGGTAATTTAGAAAGAAAATTTAAAAAAAAAAAGTAAAAAATAAATTGCTGCACTGATTGCCATGTAAAAATAAATATTAAAGATGAAGAATATTCAAGTATGTGTATTCTAACTATTTCTATCCAGTTAAAAGTACCAACCAGTTCACGGAATCGCAGCGAAAATGTATCGCGCATTCAACAAATCGATCAGACCACAATGTCGCAATTCGTACTGAATCAAGAAGACCCTCGATCGCCTTCCTCCCTCAGGTCTCTGCTGAAATCGACGCCGCATTGCTCCGCCGCTGCCGTCTTCTTCTCCCTCACCATCCTCCTCGTCGCCTCGAAAAGCTCGCGAATCGTCTCCATGTCTTGGAAAGCCTCGACCCCCGCCCGCACCAGCCCCTCGCCGCCCCTAGTCTCTTCGACCAAATCCTGAAGGGTCAAGATCGTCGACATCATCCTCGGGAGAGCATCGCCGAGCCTCTCCAGGCCTTGCTCCAGCCAACCGGTCGACGTCGAGGCGGTCAACCTCTCGCGAGCTGCCGCGGCGGCGCCTCTGGCCGTGTGGCGGGCGACGGTGAGGGCGACTTCGCTGTGTGGTCGGGCGGCGGCGGAGGGGGCAGGTTCTTGAGGGATCGAAGGGTAATCGAAAGGGAGAGGGGGAATGGGAGTCGGGGAGTCGGGGGCAGGAGGGTGGGAGGATCCGGCGAAGGGGGAGCGGAATGGGGAGTCGGCGGGTGGAGGAGGGTGGGTGGCGCCGGAGAAGGAGAACGCGATGGGCGTGGGAGGAAGGCGGAGGGCGGCGGGGAAGGGGAGATCGGAGGGCGCCGGAGGGGTGGGAGGAGGAGAGTCTTCCGGGGGAGGAGGAAGGGAGGAGCCGGCGGCGGAAGTGGTGGGTTTGGAACTGCGCGCGCGCGAGGCCTTGCCCTTCTGCTTCTTCTTCTTGGGAGCCATCGGACTTCGATCGAGGGAGTGGTCTGAAGCATTGTTTTCCTATAAATAGGGATCGAAAGCATTACGTCATCATTCTCATTCATTTTTTTATTATTGTTTTTAAAATATATTTTGAATTATTTTAATTGGTCGATTCATTAAACTAACTACGAAAACAATTTTAGTTAATTAATTAGTTTCGAGTAACTAAATGTTTCAGATATATAAATGACTTAAGATTTAATCTATTTTAGTTAATTGATTAATTAATTTTTAAAATTTATATGGATTTATTTTCCTCAAACAAATTGACGAAGTTCATGTTTACTTTAAAGTGGGCCGTACATGCAAATCGATCGGCCCACGTCGGATTGCTCTTTCTGCGGTGCAAGGCTGCGATGAGATCTCGATTCGCGCGGTTCTATTCCTGGTCATGCCGCAAGTCGCAAGATCTTCATACCTTTTCGTTTTTGGATCTGAGCGGACGTCGATCTAATCTTGTCGGAAGCCATTTTCAGCTCAACCATTGCTGCATCGCCAGATCTCATCGAGCCTTGTTGCTTTGCTGCCTGGGATACCTCCTCGTGCAGCAAAGCCATAAAGGCTTGATCTTTCAGGTATTTTTGTTGGGAGAACCGGAGGTGAATGGCTGCGAGAATTCCTGGTGTTATCGCTCTTTTCGACGTCGATGGGACGCTCACTGCACCTAGGAAGGTTGATTCTAGTTTCGTGGTACTGAATGATCCCGCCCTCTTTGCAGCCGACTCTCGCTTGAATGCTTGATTTCTTTTCTTAGGGGATAACGCCGCGAATGCTCGAGTTGATGCGGGAACTGAGGAAGGTAGGCACACTCCTTTGTCCCCTTGTTGATTCGCCTCTAATGCGATGAGCTGATCCGGAGAGAATGTCCTTCTGAATCTGCAATTATTTAGTGGAAATGTAGGATTTTGCTCAGTTTACCAAATTTTAAGTTGCATCGTTTCGGCAGGTTGTCACCGTAGGTGTTGTTGGTGGTTCTGACCTGGTTAAGATTACAGAACAACTCGGAAATTCAGGTCAGCTATAACTTTTCATAGTGCATCTTCATCGAAACAATTTTAGTATTGCAGAACCTACTTTTAGATTTTAAAAAAAAATGATCTCATTTGTTGGTTATTTGTCAGGAATGAACAAATGGCTAATCCGATAAAACGTCCTGTTTTTGAAAAGCAAGTTTAGTTTTCACCTGTTACTACTGCTCCCGCCCCTCCAAATGCTATCCGATTACATGCTGATTGAATGTTGATAGGATCATTTTAACTACAGAGTGATGCCCCTTGTACCATGAATGACTAAATCTTCTTTCTAACATGCTTTGACTCACTGGATTAGCATCGATTCAGTTTAATACTTCAATTGGTTGATTTCGAGATGAAGATGGTTTTATTTACTTTTTTCTACTGGAGTTGGTGAATGTAATGAAATGCTGGTTTCCTTGGATTTCAATGTGGTATTAGTCAGCTACCTTATTCATGTTTTCATTTCATAATGATTGTGGCATGCTCCTGACATCTACTGTTCTTGTGCAGTTTTAGATGGCTATGACTATGTATTCTCAGAAAATGGTCTTCATGCTCACAAAAATGGCCGACTAATTGGTCGACAGGTAAACTGTGATTTTTAAACTATAGCTTAGTTAGTTACAGGCTAATATTTGGTCAAGTAAAATATCATGGCAAATGACTTCTGGTCTGTATTTCCCTCTGGAACATGTTTCCTGAAAAAAGAACTTATTGGTAGGTACGAAGATAATTACAATTTATAGATTTTTTCTTATATAAGTTACAATGTAATACTTGGTCTGTTTAATGATTTCATGTGTAAATCCTGTTTACTGCAAGTTAGTAGATTCATTATAGCCTTTTTCCTTATCTTTTACACTTAACCTATGTTCGTTTACAAGATGGTCTTATTTTAACTTGAGATTATTAACTATATGAAATACCTACAAGCATTCAACCTTCCATCCCTTCATGACACTGTTTCTTTGATAGAGATTGATTCTTAGATTAGTCAAGGAGCATTCTCAACCTTTTTCTTATTTCTACACTTCAAGTTATCAAATTCTCTTATTTTATTGCATAAGTGAGATGGAGTTTAGAGTTCCAATGGATGTTAAAGGTTATTCACATAAGTTATAGCAATTGGAAGTGGGAGCCAAGGAGATGCTACTTCGCTTTTGCTTATCTATCGCATGCCATCCTTTGAAAAGAAACTGTAATAAAATTTACAAGATTATGGGCACCTATAACAACTAAGAGGTTCTTCTCTTCTTTCCTCCTCTGTTCTTCGTATTCTGAAAGGTTTCTCTGATGTTTTACAGAGTTTAAAATCATTCCTTGGGGATGATAAACTGAAGGTGAGATATTATAGTTTCCAGCTGCTATCTGCTGCATTATTTTAGTTATGGCTAAAATATTAACTTCTCATGCAGGAGTTCATTAATTTTTCTCTCCATTATATTGCAGATTTGGAGATTCCAATAAAAAGGTGGTGAAATTTTCTTATTGAACAGTTTATCATTCAAACTTTATATCTTTAACTCATACCTTTTAGGGGTTATTGGTGGCCAGGGGAACTTTTATAGAGTTCCGAAGTGGAATGCTGAATGTCTCTCCAATTGGAAGGAACTGCAGCCAAGAGGAACGTGATGAATTTCTTCTATATGATAAGGCATGCACTTCTTTGCAAAAGTGACTGTGATGTCCAATATTTTGAATTTAACTATGATTGTAAGTTTTTGTTTTCTTTTTAGGTTCATAACATACGATCAAAGATGGTCTCTGTGTTACGTGAACAGTTTGCTCATTTTGATCTAACATTCGCGATTGGGGGGGAAATAAGTTTTGATGTTAGTTTACTTATAAGTAACATCATGTGTTTATTTTTCGTAGATCTATTATATGACCCAAAGAAGAAGATTAATCATGGTTTTTTTACTTGTTTCTGATTGTAGGTTTTTCCAAGAGGTTGGGACAAGACTTACTGTTTGAAATACCTTGATGAATTCCAAGATATCCACTTTTTCGGTGACAAAACCTACAAGGTAGTTTTTCTTCTGTTTTCCTTGGGTGCCAGTTGTTTGTATCTGTTAGAATATTGTAGATATAAATAGGGATAATTGTTATCCCTAAATATCATTAGGAATAATTAATTCTTAGGATAGAGTTTTGATTTATTCCTAGGATAGGGTTTGATTTATTCTTTTGAATAAGCTCTAATCTTATCTATAAATAGGGCTTCTTTCATGTAAGTTGGATATCTCTGAATTACAAATTAACATGGTATCAGAGCTTTAGGTTTTCCCCAGTTTTTTTTTTTTTCCGCCCGTTACTCGCGTTCCTTTCCTGAACGCGACGTTCCTTCGCCGCGCGTTCCTTTCCCGAACGCAGCATTCCTTCGCCGAATCACGCTGCGGCCCGACCCGGTGCGTTGTCCGCTTTACCTCCTCTGCGAAGAAGGTCATGTACGTCGGGCCGCGCCCGTCGTCCCCTTCCACCGCGGCCGCCGCCCTCGCCCGCGATCTCGGCGTCTTCCTCTCGATCTTCACCGCCGGCTCCTTCGTCGCGACCGCCGTCCAGTCGCGGAGAGGAGGACGACGTCCCAGGCCATCTGGTTCCTTCGTCCGCCGGCTCCCCACTGCTGCCCCAACTCTACCTGCCGAGATCCTAGCTTCCTCACGCGCGACGAGCAGCGTTCGTTCAGCAGCGCGACGAGCAGCGTTCTTTCTCCGTCTTCTTCTCCATCGCTTCTTCCGCACGCGACGCGGTGGTGACTGCCGTCAAACATCCACCGCCGCGCTCCTTCGTCGCGCGCCGTCGATCGCGGAGAGGAGAGGCGGCGTCGCCAGCATCCGTTCCTTCGTCCACGGCTCCCACTGCGCCACTCTACCTGCCGAAGATCTTCTCCTCCCTCGCTCTCAGCCCGCTGCGCGCTCTACCCGAGGTCTACCCGATCCTCTTCTGTTACTAAGGTCGCAGATTTGTGCAGTTCATTCCCCATCTCTGTCAGACCCGATCGAGTAGTCAATACTTGTGTCATTCGTCATGACTACCTCCAATACTTCGAAGCCGGAGTTTCCGATTTTTACCAACCATGTGACGGCACCGCTTTCGTCTGAGTTCTTGGATGGTAAGAACTACTCCTCTTGGGCTTCTTATATTGAGCTTTGGCTTGTTGGACAGGGTTATGAAAAGCATCTTACACAAACTGAAGAGGATATTCAAGTGGCAGATCGTCCTTTATGGAGAAAAGTTGATGCTCAGTTGTGTTGCATTATCCGAGCCACGATCCATCCATCTCTTCGGGATGTCTTCAGAACTCATAAGACCTGCAAGGATGTTTGGATACAAGCTCAACAACTTTTTACGAACACTTCTCGACGACTTTATCAAGTTTGTGATGACCTCATGACCATTCTTAATGCGTCGGATCGAGAGTCTATGTCGACTTATTTTGGGATCGTCTAGTCTTCTGTGAGTTGATACGACCGCTCCCACCTGCAGCCACTCTATGCGAGCTTGAAAATCGGAAGAAATTTTTATGTCTCTGGCATTATATGTACGCCAGATTACTCTCATGTTCGTGATCGGATCCGGCGGCGTATAAAGCAACCATGGACTCAGGCGACTCTCGCTTCGTGTCCCTACTAAAGTCTTGACAGACCGTCCTCCGCGTTCGATTGACTCTTGGCGTTGGTCTGCGGAAATAACAACAAACCTCCACCGCGTAAGAATGGCAAAGGGCGTCCTGTAATCATTTATCACCGAGGACACACGATTGATAAATGTTGGAGTCTCCATGGTCGACCTCCTCGTCGCTCGGATCGCTCGAGTGCATCACATCTTGGCCTCGTTCACGATTGACATCGGCTCGACTCCACCGCCTCAGTCAACACCAGCTCCAACTCCACCGCTTTCCTATGATGACTTTCTGAAGTGGTATGAGGGTCGACAGGAGTCTAATTCCTTCTTTACGCGTTACCGGTAATTCCTTGCATATCTCGTTCTTGGTCCTCCTTGGGTACTTGACTGCAGGGCCACCGTCATATCACCTGTAATAGATCTCTTTTTCCTCACTATCTACTTCAGTTATTTACCATTTTATACGGCAAATGGTTCTCGACTTCGATCCCAGGTGTTGGTATTGTTCATTCTTCTCCATCTCTTCCCATTCAGAATGTTCTTTATGTTCCCGGAGCTCCCTTTAATTTATTATCAATAAGCCAGCTCACTCGGTCTCTTGATTGTGTTATCTCATTCACTAAATCTTCTGTTTCATTGCAGGACCGGAGTACTGGGAGGATGATTAGCTCCGGATGTGAATCTCAGGTCTATATCAACTTCACCAAAACTCTCTTGTTGGTGCGGCGGCATCTCCATCATTATCCATGCTCGGACATCCGTCTCTTGATAAGTTAAAACAATTACATCCTAGTCCTGCTCATGTAGTCTTTATCTTTGAGTCGTATCGATTAAGCGGCATATCGTAGTTCATTTTCTCCTCGCATTATAAGTCACGTCTCCCTTTGCTTTAGTTCATTCGATATTTGTCCGAGTCGTGTTACCTCTACATTAGTCACGATATTTTTGTTACTTTGTAGACGATTTTCTCGTTGTACTTGGTTATATCGATGAAAGATCGCTCTGAATTGTTTCTATTTTTCAATCTTTTTAATGAAAGTCAAACACATTTGGTATCCCTCTTCGATCCTTGCAGAGTGATAATGCACGTGAATATCTATCTACTCCGTTTCAAACCTTTTTGGCATCTCACGGCATATTACATCGGAAGTCTTGTCCTCATACCCCCCAACAGAATGGAGTCGCAGAACGCAAGAATCGTCATCTTCGAGACCACGGACTCTTCTCCTCCACTCTCGCGTTCCTCTTCATTTTGGGGTGATCGCTGTACTTACTGCGTATTATCTCATCAATCGCATGCCTTCCTCTACTTTACAGGTCAAATACCTCATCGACTTTATCCAAAGCAGTCCTTCATCCTTTACCACCTAGGGTCTTTGGTTCTACATGCTTTGCTCATGCTCTTGATCCTGGCATTGATAAACTCTCTCCTCGGTCGCATAAATGTGTTTTTCTTGGGTACCCACGGTCTCAGAAAGGGTATAAGTGTTATTCCCCTACTCTCCGTCGGTATTTCATCTCTGCCGATGTCACGTTCTTTGATTCAGTTCCTTTCTTTGGGTCTTTAGAGTCATCATCTGAGTTTCATCCTTCTATGCCTGTATCAGTCTTTGATCCTCCGGAAGTTTCTCTATCACCCCTGACCCCCGATTCCTCCTCCGTTGCGAGTTTATCGGTCGTCCTCGTTACGCTCGGCCAACACTGACTCTGCCATGGAATCATCTCTGGAGCCAGATCCTCCGCTCCCTCCTCCGGTCCGATATTACAATCTGATATTCCCATTGCCCTTCGAAAAGGTATACGTTCCACTCGTAATCCTTCTCCACATTATGTTTCTTTGAGTTACCATCGTCTATCTCCTTCCTATTATTCTTGTCTTTCCTCTTTGTCGTCTGTTTCTCTTCCAAAGACTGCAGGAGATGCATTTATCCATCCAGGATGGAAACAAGCTATGATAGACGAAATGAGTGCTTTACAGAGTTGTGGGACTTGGGATCTCGTTCCTCTACCACCAGGAAAGTCAGTTGTTGGTTGTCGATGGGTATATACAGTGAAGGTTGGTCCGGACGGAACAGTGGATCGGCTTAAGGCTCGTCTCGTTGCTAAAGGTTATACTCAGATCTTCGGATTAGATTATGGGGACACGTTTTCTCCTGTTGCCAAGATGTCCTCTATACGCTTACTCATGTCCATTGCTGCGATTCAACACTGGTCTCTTTATCAGTTAGATATTAAGAATGCATTCTTACATGGTGACCTGCTCGAAGAAGTCTACATGGAGCAACCTCCGTGTTTTATTGCTCAGGGGGAGTCTTCTGGTCTTGTGTGTCGCTTGCGAAAATCTTTATATGGTCTCAGCGATCGCTGAGCATGGTTGTAGATTTAGTATTGTAATTCAACGATTCGGCATGACTTCGGGCAGGTGACCATTCATCTTTTATCGCCACTCATCGGTGCATCTACCTAGTGGTTTATGTTGATGATATTGTCATCACGGTGTAGTGATCATCTCGGGATCTCACAGTGAAACATCTTTTCAAACATTTCGACAAAGGATCTCGAGACTTAAATACTTCTTGGGAATAAGTAGACGATCGAAATGGGATCATTATATCTCAAAGGAAGTATCGATGGATATTCTAGAAAGCAGGAATGTTAAACTCAAAGACAGTTGACAACCCTATGGATCTTAATGTCAAGCTCCTGCCAAATCAGGGGGAGCCTACTAGATCTGAGCGATACAGCGATTAGTAGGAAGACTAAGTTACCATCGTACTCGTCCAGATATCTCATTTGCAGTAAGTGTAGTAAGTCAGTTTCTCAACTCACCATGTATAAAGAACATTGGGATGCTGTGATTCGCATTGTTCGATATATCAGAGGCGCTCCAGGAAAGGGTCTTTTGTATGAAGACAGGACATACTCGAGTTATAGGATATTACGATAGATCGGGCGGGATCTCCCATTGATAGGAGATCTACTTGCGGTTTTGTATATTTTCGGAGATAACCTTGTTTCTTAGAAAAGCAAAAGCGAGAATGTTGTGGCAAGATCCAGTGCAGAGGCAGAGTATCGAGCTATGGCCTTAGCCAGTCAAGAACTTATATGGCTCAAACAGTTGCTTCAGGAGCTAAAATTTGGAGACGTTACACAAATGTCACTTATATGTGATAATCAAGCCGCCATGCATATCGCCTCAAATCCAGTTTTTCATGAGAGGACAAAGCATATAGAAGTCGACTGTCACTTTGTCAGAGAAAAAGTCATATCTGGAGAAATATCTACTAGTTTTGTTAACTCACATGATCAACTAGCAGATATATTTACTAAGTCACTGAGAGGTCCCCGAATTGACTACATATGTAACAAGCTGGGTGCATATAATTTATATTCTTCAGCTTGAGGGGGAGTGTTAGAATATTGTAGATATAAATAGGGATAATTGTTATCCCTAAATATCATTAGGAATAATTAATTCTTAGGATAGAGTTTTGATTTATTCCTAGGATAGGGTTTGATTTATTCTTTTGAATAAGCTCTAATCTTATCTATAAATAGGGCTTCTTTCATGTAAGTTGGATATCTCTGAATTACAAATTAACAGTATCTATTTTGCAAGTATTAGACTTGCTAGCACAAGTAGTTTCACAATGACTTTGTTCTGCTCCAAGACTTACTTATGAGTTGGATTTGATTTTACACTTATGTGATACCTGTTAATTGCAAATTACATCAATCTAGGATCATCGTGCAAGTTTTGATAGTCTGCTCTGAAGACACCAACAAATAGGGATTAGTCATTGTTTCTCATATGAGCATTGTTTTTTGTTCTCGAACAACCATATGCTACTTTGGGGATTGTTTTGTGACCTACTTAGTTGATTCTTAATGTTTTTATTTCTCTAAGAGAGGGAATTGAAAATGCAAAGATTAGTAGTTCAACCTCCAGGATTTTGCATCGAGGATATCTATCTATTCGGTTCATGACCTTTTTATGGCTGATACCATAGGATTTGATGGGATGCTTATCTAATCCAATTTTTGGCTTTCAACAATATGGGATTTGAGGGGATTTTATGTGTATAAAATCCTATGTTGGAGATGGGATTGTTATTTTTTTTTCATTTTTTTAGCAGTTTAACTATTAATTTATGAGGTCTCAAATTATTGAAATCTTGAAAAGTAATAATTTTGCAAACATAATGAAGAATGTCAAAATTTGTTTTCCTCTGGAAGAATTTCTTGTTAATATTTTTTTTTCAAGATTATCTTCTGCTTGTCGACTTCAAAACATCAGATTCCTAAATAGAAGTTTTTCTTTTCATATAACGAATTTGTTTTATCTATGTTAAGGGAGGAAATGACTATGAAATATATGAGTCTGAACGAACTGTTGGTCATACAGGTATGCCTGGATATGCTATGTTCTGAACATCATCTATACTGTGCTGTTACTATGTTTTTTTTTTTTAATTTCTTTAACAATCAACTAATGTCATTTCAGGGATGTAGAATTGTTTTTTTTTTAAATCTGAATGATACATTTGAGCTTGAATAAATTTTTATCTTGGTAATCGAAGTATATGAAACAACCTGATTCATTGAATAAGATCAACATTGTTTTGTTTTTAATATGCTTGGCCATCATGACTTTTTGAAATAAGATTTTAGCACTAATTATATAACTCCTGTGCATAAATAGCTTGTTATATCTTGATGGCCTAGGTTTGGAGGTTATCCATTGAATGGAAGACGCCCATGAATTTTGCTTATTGCAATGCATATAGGATAGCTTGCTTAGTTAGATCTCAGATATAAAAATTGATTTATGGGTCAAATAATTACCTTCTGTGAATTTACATATTCCAACCTCATTTCTGATAATGGAGCTTTTGATTAAGATTTTGTGATTCATGTAATTACTGTGAGATTTACATTTATCAACAAAGCCCAGGAAAAACTTCTTGCAGTCCTACAATAGTATAGCTGCTTTGTTGATGGCAAGAGAAAACTTGCAATAAGAGCTCGCAAATTAAGAGGTGTACAGTTTACAGATTCGAAAGGAGGGCCAATATAGTTGCTAGGGTGCCACTAATTGAAAATTAGTGTTTCATTTTTGGTTGCAAAAGTTCTCCAGTAGGATATAATTCCTCTATTTCAAATTCATCCCTCACATTTGTTGGGTGATGAAGTTAAATACTATTACATGAGGCCTCATCCCTTTTGCAGAACCTGACAACAAAGAAGGGGCTCAACAATTCTCACACCAATATTGGTCGATTATTATGAAACAAAACTTTTAAACCTTGCAATGATCGTAGATGTTGATCTTGTTTGTTTGTTCTCTGTGGTACTTCTTGGTCAATTAACTTTTTTCCGGCTAGTTTTAGGCTTGCTTAGTGATCACCCTTAATACAAAGATCTTATTATCTATGACTTCATCGATATCTTGTTCCTTTTCAGTCACAAATCCGGATGATACAGCAATGCAGTGCAGATCTCTGTTCCTGGGAAATTAATTGCAGATGAATTTCTTGATCCCAGAGGTCACCATTCCTTACACTTCCTGATAGTTTTCTACAAATTAAGTTTCATCTTCTCAAACACTTTATGTTCTCCGAGCTTCATACCAATGAATTCAACCCTGGATTTTGAGGGCTTTGTAATCCATTAGTTAATAACTTGAATTTAAAGGAATACAAACTTCTTTGTTTCTTCCACCGAGTGTGATAATCGATTCTGATCTGCTTACTTATCTCATTAAAACAAAATTGAATGGAAGCATTCTGTAAATGGGGTTTTGTCTCACTTTAAATTCTTTACAATTCGTTTTAAGCACTTTATGTAAATGTATCAATTATCATGCAGTTCATGTTATCTTAAATACCCACACCATGTGCATTGCACTATCATACTGCGCAGTTCTTTTTTCTTTTTTCTTTTTTTTTTTTTACTTCTATAACTTTTTTTAATATAAGCTTACAACATATATTATGTTATGTTAAAGAATTTTATAAAATATTATTTACAAAGAGTTTCCACTACTCGAGGTAATAAATAAATTATGTTTCCCTTGCTTTCATTTTTGCAAAACGTGCCATGTAAAATAAAATACAACTTAACATGAAAATGAATCTTTGATCAACCCATGGACTTTTTTTTGTTTGTTTGATACGCACGGGGTTTTTCTTGAGTTTTGGCTTCGATTAATTTTGAGAGCAATCGATTCAGTTCTATAAAAAAATTTCATCGGTTATCAAAATAAATTAGAGTAATGGTCGTGGTCCGATGGTGAAGTTTGACTTTTGCAATCATACCATCTCTGTAAAACCATTCAACGTTGAAGTTGTATTTTATTTACAAGGATAAACTCCTGATTCAATTCACTTGGTTCAGGGTTGTCAAGTATATATTTTTTTTATATTTATCGTTAGATATATTTCAGCAGAGTATGTCATTATGTGACATGTCTCTCTACGCATTGCATTGCTAGATCTTCCTTTTAAATTGTTCTGAATGAACTGGCTCTAAATTGGCTTCCACCGGGATTTTCCGATTCATGGTTCGATCGCCTAGATGGATTTCAAGAACACTTAAAATGATCATGTTGTATTAAACTTTTTATAACCGCATTAGATTTTCTCCAGTCTACTATATAATCTATCACTCCTGTTTTACATCTATCAATCTATTGACTCAATCTATCCATAAAATCTATTATTCATCTTTTATATTTCAAATCTATCGACTCTATTCTATGAAGTCTCTTAGTTATATTATTTATACATATCTGTTCCTGTGGGTAAAACAATCAGAAAATTTAATTAAAGTCAGACTAACCACCATGTGCTCGATGTTAACTATTCACAAGTCAAATGCGAAGACTTCATCAATGGCAGCTGGGCAGACGTAGAAACAATTTGACAATTTCAGGCGCTTGTGCGTTGACTTGTACCCAGTCGACGGATCCATCTCTCTTTTTTATTCTGTTCTTCTCATCTCATCCTCTATATATAAACTTCAAGACATTCAGTTTTCTCCATTCCCTTGAAACAGTTTTCCAAATTTATGACTATTATTATTATTATTTTCCCTCAATCATCAAATCATCGATTGGGAATTTAGATTTGATATGGAAAAGATGGTCCAAGGTGAAAGGGGAGTAGAAGAGGCAATGGAAGTCGATGATAGTATTGTGATGAAAGGGGTTAGGCACCTTTGTGACAATATTGGCATCACAAGAGTCCCTAGCAAGTACATCTTCCCCTTCTCCGACCGGCCGCAAAACATGCCGTCGGATCAAAAGCCCGAGCTCAAACTTCCGGTCATCGACGTAGCCGAATTGCTTTCGGCGGATCGCACAAGGGTTCTTGAGACTTTGGACAAAGCTTGCAAGGAGTATGGCTTCTTTCAGGTAATAATGAAGCAACATATCTCATATAGAGGGCTAAATTATATATAATTGATTCTGAGTAATTGCAAAAGAATTAGGACATTTATTTTCTACTACGTTCGTGATTCTCCGTAGGTGGTAAACCATGGCATCGACGACGAAGTAATTCAAAGAATGATCAAGGCGGGAAAGCAATTCTTTGAGCTTCCTTTCGAGGAGAGAGCGAAATACTTGACGACTGACCGGAGCAAATCGGTGCGCTACGGGACCAGCTTCAGCGAGGACCACGACCAGGTGTTTTGTTGGAGGGATTTCCTCAAACTCACTTGCCACTCTCTCGACGCCGTCCTCCCCCTTTGGCCTTTGGCTCCTATCGACTTCAGGTCACAAATTATTACCTCTTCTTTTCGTCATCATTATCATCATCACCATCGTCTTCATCGTCGTCGTCGTCATCAAAGACGATGCCATTTTGTATTCCAAGAAGATTAGGACATTGTTTTTGGTGTTGATCGCTGCGGTGCTCGAAGCGCTCGGTGTCGGAGATGGAAATGATGGGTGCAGCATGAAGGAGTTTGAGGAGGGATCACATCTGTTGGTGCTGAACTGCTATCCGGCATGCCCGGAGCCGGAGCTAACTTTGGGGATGCCATCGCACTCAGACTATGGCTTCCTGACTCTGGTCCTCCAGGATGAGGTGGAGGGCCTCCAGGTGCTCCATGCCGGCGACTGGATCACCGTCGACCCTATCCCCGGCTCCTTCGTCGTCAATGTGGGCGACCACCTTGAGGTCGGCCATAATACAATTAACTTCATGCAAATGTGTAGATACACAACTCAGTGATCGATTTGAATCATCCTATTTCAGATATACAGCAACGGGAGATACAAAAGTGTGCTGCATCGGGTGTTGGTCAACGCGTCGGAGTCGCGGATGTCAGTGGCGTCGCTGCACAGCGTGGCATTCAACAGCATGGTCAGCCCGGCAGCAGGGCTTATCAACGATGACGACACCGACAAACGGAGGCTGTACAAGGACACAGGCTTCGCCGATTTCATCGCCTACATGTCAACCAGCGTGCCAAAGCCAAGGAGTTTCCTAGAGTCCAGGAAATTGACCACGTGACGTGGCAGATTTCCAAGTCCACGCACACATGTTGTTGGAGTCAATGCGTGGACAAAAGCTTGATTATGGTTTCATGATAAGGTTGAGATACAAGTAATTCAAAGGCAAGGAATTGAAGTCGTCGTAATGAGCTTATATTTATGTTCAATAAAAGACGGTAAAAAAAAACATATAGCAGACATTTTAACAACGACGGCCATCCACTTAGTGAAGTCAACTAAATTTTGCATGTTCTTGTAAAAGTCAACTAGATAGTAAGGATCCATCTTCCAGCGTTACACATGAATGAAGACCAGAATCCTGCAAGATGACATCAAAGTGAAGCCCTATTCCAAATGACAAATTACTGAATTCTTTATATATATATAATCCGTGAACATCTTCATTATCCACCGTCTGATTGGGTGAGCAACATCCGATCCTTTAGGGTTCAAGGATTGAGCTATAGTGTTCACCCGATCGGACAATAAATAATGGAGGTGCTCATAGATGAATTGTGTAGGGGATCATTCCTCTATATATAGAAATGATATGTTACACAACTCATCAGTGAACACTTCCATTATCTATTGTCCAATCCTCTAGAATTCAAGGATTAAGCTATATAGTGCTCATCCGATCGGACGACGGATAATGAAGATGCTCACGAATATATATATATATATATATATATATATATCGCGCGTCTGTTCCTGAGCAATGCATGCAAGACACTTGCTCAGCCGTTTGATCCACGCGATCACATAGTAATAAAGAATGCACAGTACTTTCACTAAGCGCACTATAGCTCATCCCTGAATTCGTCGGGGTCGCCGACATTGTCCTCGCCACTGACAGCAGGCTCATGGTCGTGATCGGATCAAAACCCAACCGCAATCCAATTGGAGTAGGAGAAATCCAGCCGAGAAATCCAACGGAAAAATCCAGTCGTTGTCCGACTGGAGTGGGAGTTCGACCAGATTCCGATCGAAACTCGACCGAATTACAACCGCCAGCGGTGACGAGCTATTGGGCACGATGAAGAGTTATTGTGCATTCTCAGTCGCGCATCGAGCGTCGTCCAACGTATCAATATTATATATATATATAGGGAGAGAAAATGCACCAGAAGTTTTATGTTCGCAAGGTAAGAAACTAGCTTACCACATCCACTCGAAGATGTTATAACATCCTTTGCACTTGCATGAACTCAAAGGCCAAAGCTTGCTTTAAATCTGATCAAGTCGTAAGAGTACGCAAACGGCCGTATTTAAGATTTAGGCAGGGCATTCGTCGGGATCTTCTATCCGTGTTGCAATGATAATACTGAGTGTTGGAGTTGTTTCTATGCGATCTCACTGTTGACTTGCCATCACTGTCACAGCTCCAACACCATTTAGAAGAGACATAGGCAAACTGAAATTGATTCCAGAATTCGATATGGAATTAGGAAAAGTGACTTTCTAAGAGGATGATGTTCGTCGCAGTAGGTAAAAGGCAAGAGTATTCATCTGCTGGATCTATGTTGATGAACCTAAAGGCAGTTGAGGCCCAAGCCTTTTATCTGCAAGGATGATCAGTTGCAGAAGTTGACAGACAAGCACATTCAATGAGTTGAAACAAACAATTCACAAATGTTTTGAAGTGTTTAACAAGATCAATATACAATGTTTGGAGCATTTAATTTAGTTGCTCAATACAAAAGGGATATGAATTCTATGAAGGTATGCTGGCACTTGCTAAAAAATTCATAATGAAATTTTGGATGCACATAGTTTATAGAACAATTACACATGAGAATTTAAAGAACAGATGCATGAAGATCGTATATAACGGGCAGTCCGATGTACGAAGTTTTCGTCATGCGGAGTTCCAAGGAAAGATCTATTATATGTATATCCTACTTTGTAAGAGGTTATTTTCAGAACTTGAATCCGTAATCTCTAGATCACAAGACAACAACTTTATCGTTGCGTCAAGACTCCCCCTCACATAAAGATTGCACATGGTATAAGAAAAAGTTGCAACATAAAGGCACTCTTCATCGGAATCTCCATAAAGGCACACCATCTTCACATGTGGGCAAAAAAAAAGATGTGGATTCTAAATGGGGTTTCCACATAGATCTCGAGCTCTACGACAATTCATCACAGTATTTCAGACGCATATAGCTTAAAGAACAATGCACATACGAATTTAAAAAACTGATGCATGCACATAGCATATGGTATAAGAAACAGTTGCAAAACACATGGACACCCTTCATAGAGATCATCTCCAAAAAGGCTTCCTATGATATGCAACAGGACAAAAGTAGTTTGTGATTGGACAACCTACAGGTCGTCGTTGATGCAGCAAATAGATAATCTTATTGGAACCAATACCAGTGATATACATAGTAACCATTATTTGAGGATGATGGATGCAAGAACCAAAATCATGTTTCCTTTATTCTCAATACAGAAATCATAAAGGAGACACATACTGTCATTGACTCATTGGAAATGCTTAATTCCAAAGTAAAATAAATGAAACTGACAGTAGTTATTAACATACCATTTTGCCCAGAATGGATGGTCAGAATCGAAGAATTGTGAATATGATAACTGTACATGAAACATACCATTCATAAGAAACATCTGCAACATCAGAAACCAGAAGTTGGAATGTAAGAGCTCCTCCTCATAAGAAATATAATCTTTATGGATACACTCCAGATCTTACCTTTGCCCCTGTTTAACTACAAGCAGAAAAGTCAACATATGTAGGCTTCATAATTCTAGAGAAAGTCGCCAATGTATCATCCTTGAATTCTTTGCATCATCTCATCATCTTCATGTCCCAATGAGATAATCTGCAAACTAGTCCCTTCCATGAGCCATGCAGTTAATTCAGGCTTTTGTATGAGGGGGTTGAGTGGTTGGAGACACCCATTATCCATTTGAACACCATAGACAAAGGGGAGCTTTAATGTAAGGAAGCTCTCTGGTGGAAGAAAGACTTGACAACCAAAGCTGAATCGTGTTTGTTGCTCACGATTAGGTACAGATGGAGGCAGACAAGAATCCTACATTACATATGCATAAAGTTTCAGCTTAGAAGTACACATCAAGATTAGTTAACCAAGAATCAACAAGCCTGAACCAAAAAGTGTCACAAATACCATATCAAATTCCACTACAATAGTAAAATCCTGTGAGTATCATTTAACTGTATCTCATTGGGGATCATCCAAAAGAATCCAAATGCACATTTTTCAAGTAGCACATTAGTTACCCACGTATACAAAAAACTGTTCATGGTGAAAGATACAAAAAGGTAGCCAAAAAATGTAAAAAAAAAAGAAGAAGAAGATATTCTACTGAAGTTTAATATCTGAAAGACATTATTACTTACATCAAATTGTACTACAGGACATGTCCCTAAAACAGTAGGGAATTTGGGTGTCACCTGCATCACAGAAAGAAGAAAATTACTTAAATGTTAAAAAAGCAGATTTTAGTTTCATGCTACTAGATACTTGGAAAAGTAAGATGGATTGCCAGCAGAAAACCATCAGCAAACATTATGATGAGTTCCAAATGCTGGAGAAGCTATTTAGAATTCCATTTTACCGCATTTGACAAATCGTCAATCTCTATAACCACATTTATCAATATTGCCATCCCATGGCCTAGGCTAGTCAATAGTAGATCCAAACAAGAAATTCTTATGATCATTAGCAAGGAGGACAACAAAAACAATCATTGTCACCATATTTTAGAAACTTTTTTCACACCTCAATGTCTACAATGAGATTTAAAATTCAAATTGGAAGAGTTGGGAGAGAAATGTGATGTATTGTTGTTATTCTATAAGGAACCAATACATTGAATTTATTCAAAGTTCAATTTTACACTATAATACCGTCATTATGCTTAGGTTATAGACTATAGTAGTTAGCTTTTTAGCAAATTGACCATATTTAATGAAGATTGAATCACATTGAAATCCAAAACAAAGCAAATTCCAAAGAGGTAACTAGGAAAACATCTTATCTACAAAAAGAGAAAACATAATAATACTATAAACAAAAAAATAAGACAACAATATAAAATGTTACTTACTATAAAAATGCGCTGAAGCTGTGATACAGTATCTGAAATTTTCATTTTATCCTTGCTTGACAAACTTTTACAGTAAGGACAGTTCATATACACAGGCAGCTTCCTGTTCAAAAGAGAAAATGCAGAAGCCCCATCATCAAGCTTAACACATGAAATATTTCTGTCAAACTTTTGCTGGCAGCCAGCAGGTAATGGGTGTCCATTTGCAGGTTCTGACCTTGCATTTTCCGACCTAGATAATAGTGTGATACTACCATGTCGACCATTAGATTTATCTGATCTTTCTGCAGACCTATTAGTTCTCTTTGTATTATTTATAGAAGTAACCGTTGCCATTGAGTTTTCTGGATCTTTCTTGTGCATACCTGTTTTTGTCTCAGAACCATCAGTGAAAGAATGTAATTCATTCGCTGAAAATTTAGACTCAAGATCTCGGAGGTGATCAAGAGACAATAGAAACCTATGGCCGTAGGCGCATTCATGCTCAAAGCCAACAAATACGTTGACTTGCTTTGAACAATCATCCTTAAAAATCTTCTCACCACCAAAATTTACCGGCACAATATTGCTCCCTATCTGCAAAACAGGATTTCCATCAATTTGCTCATTAGTTGTTGATCCAAGAACATTTCCCTGTGTGTCCTTATGCTCAGTTTTTTTAGGGTCTTCACTGCTGTCCACTACAGAAACTCGATTAATAAATTGTTCAGATGTAGCTGCTTTTCTTATACCTGTGTCTGCACTTGCTTTTGGTGGCTGTTTATGCTGAAAACTTGGAAATGGATCTCCACCACTAGTGCCTGCAACAACCTCAGAGAAAGGCTTTTTCACTGGAAATGATGGCAAACCTTTACCAAAGCTAATGCTCGAATTGTTAAGGGGTCCCATCTCTAATTTCTTCACCATATTGTCTGATCTTCCAGACTTAGGTTCCTGCTGTAATCGATCAGCATCATTTTTCTTTGCTTCTTCATCTGAAATAAATGAAATCTTAGACTCTGGCACTACATCTGTGGAAGAAGACTTGTCTGCTATGAATAAAGGCAAACTATTCACTTCCTTCGATCTATCAAGAGAAATTTCCCACTTCAACAAGTACTTCTCCGTGGAAGAGAACCCATTTTGAAGCAAGCCTTTTGACGGTTTATAGTATCTTGCTCCTGCTATACGCATCAAACGCCATGAGTTTTGAGGCAGTGAACCTACAAGATTATCTCTAGGTAATATAAGGTAAGGGAGGAGATCTTCACAATTAGAAAAACAGCTGAAAGTGATGTTTGCACTTTCGAAGTCAAAGGGGTCATCTCGAAGACGTCGTGATCGACCACAAGCACAGGCATGAAGGAAAACATATCCACTGGAATGTTGTTTCTTGTCATCATGTCTTTGGTGCATGCACAGTTTTCCTGTCAGGCTAACAGTATCACAAAGTTGTCTTCCTGATTCCCATATTTCTGTGCACTCCTGTTCCAATTTCCTTGAATATGCTAATGTGGCTGGCCCTTTGACCATGGAACTGAATGCACGCAAAGCCCTCTCCAAATGGGTCTTATGCAAAACAGTTGGATAAAATGGAGGCAATTCATTTAAATAAACATTCTTAGCAGCTGGAAGAGCTCTTTGGCACCAAGAAATAGAAAATTTGAAGTTTAATCCTTTGCTACTTTCCAAGCAAGAGACAGCAGCTGAAATAGCTTTATGATCTTCAACAGAAATCTCATTTTCTTGTGTCTCATTTGCATCTTTTTCAAGAGATAGTTTATTAAGTTTGCCTTCTTCATCAAGGAAGATGTCATCAACAGAAATCAATGAATCAAGGATCAAATTACTCAGAGACAGCCAGTGTTGTAAATTTGGAAGATCAGGAGAAGTAAGAGTCTTTCCAGCTGCAGCTGACGCAGCGGCAGCAGCTGCTGCAGCAGCTACAATTCCAACACCAGCAACTGTTCCACTACTTGCATTACTAGGCAATCCTCCTCTTCCTCTGATAGCATCAACCTGCCTGTATAAGAAGTCCTTAATTGCTTGAATATCCTCATTATTTGCATTCTGGCAATGGTCTTCAAGGGAGTTTATATCAAGTGTACTTTTTGAGTTAAATGCATCCTCAATAAGATCCGTTATGATGTCCAGTGATTCACCTCTCCGGATCAAAGGCCTATCTAACAAAGTGACAACCTTCGAAGAATCAAACAAAAACAAAGGTAGAGTACTCAGACTAGTGGCATTTCTTGAGCTATGATTAATATGTTCTGTGCCAACCAAAGTTCGGCATCGCTTTATTAAAAAACGAAGTTGTGTTTCCAATGATGATTGCAACTTTTTTTTAAAACTGCCTTCAGTTTTGCTGGCCGGGCGTGACAATACAACGACAGGACCAGAACCTTTTGAACTCAAAGTAGGCTTTGACAATCCACCAGCATTACCACTAAGCTGAGCTACAAAAGGGGCATCAACAGATTCCTCTGGAATGGTGGAAGGATTGGACTCATCAAGTAAGTCACCAATAAACACAAAGAGAATGACTGGAGTACACTGTCCCGGCAGCACAGCTGAATTGCTAACTGAACCTGACATCAAAGAAATAGAAGAACCATGACGGCTTGTGACTCCACGCCTACTGTGAGAGGGAATGGATGTGATTCGAGCAGCAGTAGGGTGTGAGTTCAAAGGGGTATTTGTCAATGTTGGGGCGACTTTGCTTCTTATGAAAGGCGATAAGGCATGTTTTGCATTTTGGAGTATTCTGAACCTTTTCAAGTTATGTGTATCAAATCGGAGACCTTCTTGAAGAAATATGATCACATGGCAGACCTGAATTGAGTCGATATCACCAGTTCATATTAGGATTAAAAGTTCACAATTAACTGTAATTGTTTATGTGAGTTTTAAACATGAGAAAAGTCTGAAGTTTCACTAACACCTAGATCTGAATTGCATCAAGTGGTGTTTTTATTAGCAATGCTAGAAAAATTTCACTTTGAGCAATCAAAGTAAGAATACTCACAAGGTAAATCGTTATCAAAGGCTCAATAAATCTGTATAAACCAAAAATCCATTTATCATGAATCAGAGAGAAAAGAAGCTCACAGAGAACATGAAGAGCATTCCACGCAGATCATCGGCTTCCAACTCCTCCAAAGCTGAAGCAGACGAATATTCCCCTTCGCCTATTCGAGATGTAGAAAGCAGCGACAAGTGGGATAAAGACGAGGAGAACTGCAGAAAAACGATGCCTTTCTCCTTCTCGTGGTGGTAGCTAATCCTTCGATGACGGAACCATTCCTCTCCTCGCCTGCTCGACTCGAGCCGAGAAACGAACAGATCCTTGTCGAGGTTCCCGCTGCCGAAGACGTTAGCGTCGAGGATCCTATTGATCAGATGGGTTGATTCGATGCTCGATCTGCTGCCGACGAAGCCCACTACGACGACGCCTTCAGGGGGAGGAGAGGATGAAGGGGGCGAAGGAAGGGAAGGCGAGGTGCTGCTGGTGGAGGCGGAAGTCGCGGAGGAGATGGAAGCGGAGAGAGAAGGGGCGATGGAGGCGGTGGGATGGGGAGGACGAACGAGGACTCGGACGGAGGAGGGATTGGGCTGCGCCATCAGCTACGGCGCAGTCGTGGACGGGACCGGGAGCAAGGAAATGGCCGATCGATGTCGACCGGGCTGGGCTTAGACGGTCCAGCTTCGATCCGGGTCCGGGTTGAAATCGTCGGATCCGGATTGACAAAATATCGATCCTTAACCGGCTCGCTCGTGGCCGGTTACGGTCGTGGAACCGCCGGTTCCGGTCCGGGTCCGGGTCAAGTCCGGGTCGGATCCGAGTCCGATCCGGTCCGGATCCGGATCCGGATTCGGATTCGATCCGGTTAATCGTCGTCTTAGTTAAATAAATAAATAATGATATAAATAATTTAAAAAAAAATTACACAATTAAACTTATAAAAACTCTATCAAATATTTTATTATCTCAATATAAAATATATTACATCTTGGACTTAAATAAAAAAATCTATTGCAATAAAAATATCAAATACATTTCATGTATTCTAGATTTCCTCCTGTCGTAGTTCCGATGTTCCTTCGCTTTCGCTTTCTTCTTCACACTTTTAATATGTTGGGTCTTCGACTTATACTAACCAATCATCGAGTAAATATCAAGGCTTCCAAATTTTCTCCGACCTTGGTAACGCCTCTCTCGTCCAATGTATTTCTCCAACTCGATACTAAAGTTTATTCCATCAGATAAGATTGGAAATAATTGAGTTCTTTACCACCATTTTAGAATGTTTTCTTCATCCGCATCACAAAATCAAAAGAATGGTCGAATAATTCTCAAGTTCCTAATTGGAACTTGAGGATCCTCGTGACGTTTAGTCAGATTCTTAATAACAATTGTCTTTAGTGAGTTTAAGTAATAATATTAGTTGTAGTGGATTAATGTATTTTAATCAATAATTTATTTATTTAATGTTATATTCATTATAAATATCATGTAAATGTGTTTTAATATTAAACAAAATCAAAGGAATATTATAAGCGGTTTTGGTAATAGGGCTTAAGATTCATAATATAATCTTAACATATCTTAAAACCATCTAATTTAAGTCTAGGATCTAAAAAGCAGCGTATAAAAATATTTGAGAATGTTTAAGAAATATTTTTCCTATTTTTCTTTCATTACATAAATACATTGAGATAAATAAGTATCATTTGATTGAATATGTTTATTAAAAATACATGCGATATTACAATGATGTGTTAAAACTAAATGTGAAGTTGGATAATAAACACGATAATTGGTCACTAGCATCACTAAAAACTTTTAAAATTTCACAGATACCAGTGCATATATTCCTTTAATTTGAAAACAAATAAATATCACGTGATTGAACATGTTGATAAAAAAACATACATAATAAATCTTTGTATTCAAAAGTAGATAACAACAATTTATAAGTAGAATTCCAACGAGTTGGGCGTCACGCTAAAACCGTTTAGGCTTCATGTCATTTATTTTACAAAATTTTCTCCGTTCTTTCATAACTCAAGATGTGTCCATAAATAATGAATTGCACTCTAATTGGTTGAATATGTGATCCTAAATTTTTAAGTTCATCTTGAACACACAAATTTAAAATGTGACATGTACACCTAATATGAAAAAATCTTCCACCTATTGATGGTTTACATATATCAATAAGTTTACTAATACTAGAGGTATTTGCACTAGCATTATCAAAAGAAATTTAAAAAACTTTAGAAGTTAGACTATATTCTTCTAAAATAATAAAAATAAGTTGTGAAATATTTTGTAGGTGTGTTTCGTTAAAACATCTATATGCTAGCAATCTTTTTGAATGTCCCAATTATTATCAATCCAATGACAAGTAATAATATATATGAACAACTTTGCCAACGATCACTCCAAATATCGAACACAAAGAAACTTTCTTGTTTAAACTAAAATTCTTTAATCAATTCTTGTTTTTGTTCTAAGACTAATTTTAAAAGTGTACGTTTAGTTTTGAAAGTATTTCTTGGAAGGATTTTCAAAAGATAATTTATCACTAAAACTAAAAGAAAGTTGTTCAATTGTACAAAATTTAGCAATTTCTTCTCTAAATCTAGTTTCACAAATTTAAAGAGTTTAGATTCGTTACTCCCAACCCGATTGAGAAAAGAATGTCGAATTTGAGTTTGAGAACGATCAATACCAATTTCCAGGATGATTTCTCTTCATATATGAGTAAAGTTGTAACCTCCTCCTTGTTGAAATTTGTAACATTTCGAACAATATTTGCATTTTGATTGTATATCACCTAAGAGGCGTTACTTTTTCAAATGTTTGGTGAAGATATCGGATGCGGGGCGAGGCACTCGAGTTGGTCTTGTAACCGTAGAACCCCCCATCGTACTGGATGTATTGCTCCTACTTTCTTGACTTTGATGATGATGACGTATTTGAAATTCATCATCGGAAATATCAAGATCGTAGTCGCCTGATGATCGAATGGAGGTGAATCGCCGCCTTGCTCGAACTCGAACTCGGGCGGTGGTGGCATTATGCTCTTTCCTTTTTGTACCACCCTTACGACTTGATCCGGCTCTAGACATTTATAAAAATATGACTTGAGAGTTGAGACTTGAAAGCAAATGAGGGAATGAGAATTAGAGAAGAGAAGTTGTGATTTGTGAAAAAATGAAAGGGAATGGAGGTGTATTTATAGGAAAAAAAACATATAAAAAAAAATAGTAGCCGATGTTGATGATCAGTGACCGCGAAATCGTGGCGTGCGATTCTTTTCTTTAAAAAAAGAAAAAACTCGACCAGTCGGGCTGGCCGACCGTAGTCGCTCATACCCAACGGCCACGAAATCGTGGCCGTTAATTTTTTATTTTTTTATTTTTTTATTAACTGTTGGTTTTTTGATTTTCCGGTTCGGTATTTTAAAAAACCGGGACCGGACCGCCTAATAGGCGGTCCGGTCACGGGTCCGGGTCAAACTCGTTGACCCGGTTAACTGGTCCGTTGTGATCATGGTCCGGTTCCGGGTCGGGTCTGGGTTTGACCCGGACCTTGGCCAGGGCTTGGGCTGCAGCGGAAATCTATTTCAATTTCGCCCTTTTATGCCTTTGAACTTGAGCCCGAGCTCGACTCAGAGTGCGTTCTATTGATTAGAACGAATTAATAGAACCGGCCGTCGTCGGGCCTCCGGCCATACCCGAAGCTTCTTCCATAGTCAGAACAGCCGGAGGCCCCTCCCCTCCTCCTCCTCCTCCTCTTCCTCTATCACTACCACCACCACCACCACCATCGCTACATCCATGGAAAGCGACGCGAGCTCACCGACGTAGGAAGCAGAGGATGCGTGCAAATTTGGTACGCGTCGACGGCGAAGTAGCAGTCAGTCAGTGGTAGATTGTGGTGGCCAGGGGAGCCGATGTGAACGGTAATAGTCGAAGAAAGAGGCGTCGGAGCTTTTCGGATGCTATCCTTTAATTTTTGCGCCGGATCCGGCGATTTCTGTCCGAGGAGGAGCTAAGGTCGCATCCAAGCTATTCAATGATTCATCCTTCATTACTCCGACGAGAATCGCAACCCGAGGTTACCACCACCAGCAACTCAAATGTTTCATCCCAGGGGGATCTTCATTTGGAAGGAATGGTGATAGGCGGCTGAGAAATGAAGCAATAGTCAGCAGTGGACATAGAAGCTCCCTTTCCTCTGTTCAACCAGGAATGGATATGCCGGAACCCAGTAGAGTGATGCTGCCACAAAGCAGTCAAAGAACTGGCTTGATCGGAACAGTGATGGCCTGATTGGAGATGTTGGTCTTTTAACGAGGGAGAAATTGCTGGATTTAGTCTCTATCAGGTGTGGGCAAACATGCTTAGCTATTTAACACATGAATTTTTTTATTATCGATAAATTAATCCATCAAAGTGATCTACTTTTGGAGCTTGATTGCGAATTTGTCTTTGATACTATTGTAATCTGATTTTGAAGGCATATATTAAAATAGCGATCGTTGAAAGAGGATAGATAGTGAGTGATCCATTACTCAAACTGACTACGTCTCATCAAAGGGAGTAGACCGAAGTGATAATATAACAACATAGGATAAGATGGAAAAGTCTGAGGGTCAAAAGAAAGCCAGAGGAGTAACTCGGGATATAATGAGTTGGGGGGCGACCGGAGGTAAGTTGGGAGTTGAGTTGGGAAGTGCGAAGGAATAAGACGCAGAGCCAGAAAGGAGGGCCGAGTCAATTAAAGGAGATGTCTAGGGAAAAATAGAGACCTTCAAGGATAAAAGAGAGGGGTGAGGATGTGGGATAGAACGTTTCTGGGTACGTCAACTTATAAGAGCTTATGGTATGATGTAACAAACTGGGACCCCACATAATATTCTCAGGGGTCTCCATTTCTTATTCTTCTAACAGAATTACTCCAGGTGGACGGTGATGGCGAGAGTTGGTGACATCACAGCGGGCTACTGGGAGCTGGGATAAAAGAAAAAGGGGAAAGAGAAAAAAGGGGTTTGGTTTTGCTGGAATTCACTTTGGACTCCAACCATTAGCAGAGGAGATTAAGGAGAGGAGATTGAGGGGTGGAGAGAAGAGAGGAGAGGAGGAGAGTCAGCGTCTTCATCTCTGGACATTGTACACGATTAAACTTGTAAGAGGTTTTCTCCACCTCCTGAAAATATTTCTGAGAAAGAGAGATTTCATAGTGAAAGGTGTTTTGATATTGTAACTCGTTCAAGAGCTCACATTGTGGAGTAGGAATTGAAATTTCGAACCACGTTAAATCTTGTGCTCTTGCTTCTCGTGTTTGATTTTATTTATTTATTCATCTTTATTATGTTGTGGTCGGAAAAGACTCTAAACCTCCGTGACATTATTATTTCTCTCATAAAAAGAGGTGAAAAAATCTGTATTATCCGCGTTTATAGTATTATAGAACATAGAGAACCTTTTAGCTCATAGTCATTGCAGGAGCTTGATTAAAGCAATAGTCGACAGTGGACTGAGACTTGTACCTGTGACAGATCATGTCTTTATGGATGTTTTATTTTTGTCTTCAAAATTTTTCATGTCTCTGAATTCATATACATATTTACTGTTTATTACATTCTTTCATCTTTATTTTGTTTTTGTATGATTGCTACAGATCTGTCAATAAGACAAAATACATATGCGGCAGTACAATCTTTAACACAGTAAAATCCATCAGAAAATTCTTGCTGGTATACTGCAGGTGCACTCATTCTTCTTAATTTATGAACTCCTAAAACTATTTTAAATTTTTGCATAAATGTATCTGTGTGTGGACCACTTTATTAGTATCAGCAAAATATGTTTGCTAACTTTTGATAAGTACTTGAATAGGCATATAATGGTCATTTATCTTGTTATATGAAACCAATATATATTTTTCGTAATTCAATTGGCTTCATGCTTGTAAGGCCAGCTAGTATTTATTTGTTGAAAAAAAAACAATCGAAAAAAGAATGGTTTTATCTGGTTTTTATTGACCTAGGTTCAAATAAGAAAAAAAAAAAGTGAATATAGTTAATATGAATGAACAGTAGAAATCTTGGACCCAATGTTCAACGAGAAAGAGATTAATAAATTATTATTATTATGATAATAAAAAGTGAGCGGTTAAGCTGCAAAATTCAATTAGGCGTAGCTTCATTAGCTGATAATTAATATCAGACAAGATAGTTTATTCTGATATATGGACGTATTCAAAGACAACCATATATAATTCTATGATTTGACCATTTGAGGTAATTAGGAATACCAAAGAGAACACCAATTAGTGAAAAATTAAAGGTGATTTACTCTTTCAACCATGTGGGGTCGCTGTGCATTTGATATATTAAGATAAAATTAATTGATAGTGTTGCCTCTAATGAATCACTCTGCAAATTAAATTAATTAGATTTATGTGTTTTATGTTGTCATAGTTCATATCACTCGCAGTGATCAGTTAGTCTTTCAGTTCTGTCTCTTTGCTTTCCTTCCAGTGTGCATCAGTGTATGGCAGTCGTTTTATCTCACAAAAACTTGAGACTGCCTCAGTCGAAGGGAAGATTTTTTTTTTTTCTTGTAAGATACTTCGTAAAGCTCATTCTCTAAGTCTTTGTGAGCTATGTCATTCAGAAAGTACGTTTATGTTTCCAAATTCACTCTCTAGCTATGTTTCATTGGTCATATTCCTTCTCCTGTTTCATTTCTTTTTGGTTTCTTAGATTTGCTATTTAGTTACAAACTTTAAGTGTTTATGTAGTCATAGTTCGTTCATATCACTTGCAGTCAGTTAGTCTTTCAATTCTGTCTCTTTGCTTTCCTTCCAGTACTGTGCATCAGTGTATGGCAGTCGTTTTATCTCACAAAAACTCGAGACTGCCTCAGTTGAAGGGAAGAAAATATATATATATATCTGTGAGAAACTACTACGTGAAGCTCAATATTCTCTAAATCTTTGGGAACTATGTCATTCAGATTCACTCTCTATTTTTGATTCCTAGATTAATTTGCTATTTCATTAATCATTACAAACTGGCTAATCGACCTGCAATTTTATTAGCATGTTCTGAAGCATAGAAATTAAACCAGAAGATCTCTGTGTTATAATCAGCAATCTTGCTGAACAAACTGCAGTAAAGATGAGCCAGGAGAAAGAAATATGCATCTGATGTTATCGACAAGTGCAATTGGCTTAATTATGACGACATCTCTGAGGAATTAATGTCGGTTCATGATAACTGATCAGTCCCTACAGGTACCTCACTTGCACTTTATTTATCGATCGTATTAGTAATCGCTTGCTTTGGAAAGTCTATGAAGATTAATTAACATTAACATGACATTAATTTGTTAAGTTTAAAAACCATCTATTTTTAGATCATGTTCTGTGTTTGTGTTTGTGATTGTGAGTCCTTTATGTTGTTTTTAATTTGGGCTAATTAATGCTTATGAATTTAATCTATTAAATGTGTATATATATATATATATATATATATATATATATATATATATATATATATATATATATATATATATATATATATATATATATATATATATATATATATATATACGCTCAATATCGTTATCCGGATATGCGTGTGAAAAATACAGAATTGTGCACCACGACATTGTCGATCTTGTCTTTGGCGAATTTACCACGGCGTAGAATCGGCCGATCCGATTGGAATCCGGCGATCCGACGGCTTTATATATATATATATATATATAAAAGAAATGATCCGCTGAGCATCGTTTTGTTGTCCGACTGTACGCAACAAGAAAATGCACAGTAATTGTGCGCCCCGACACCGTCGATCTTATTGGCGGAAGGTCGAATTTTGACTCTGATTCAGTAGGAATCCGACGACGGTCCGGTCGGAATCCGACCACGATCTGGTCGGCACCAGAGTCTGATCGGATCATGACTATTTTCGACTGGATTCCGATCGCGATCCGGTTGGATTCCGGTGCTAGTCGGATCGCGATCGGATTCCGATTGGAATCCGGACGGCCGGCGGTGAATCGACAACGATAATAGTGAAATCGTACGGAAAAAATACGGTATATTTTTCAATGCAATCGTGATTTTAATCGAAGGATTGAAATACTGTCACACAGCGTAGTTGTGTCCCTTCGTGATTTTAGGCGAAGGGAGGATATATGAGGAAAGAAGGACAACAATAATGGTCGCCTGCTTACTCCATGTGAAATTTTGAGCTTTAAAATTAATCAAACCAAAATCCTTTGATTGATTTTCAAATAATATAAGTATCATAAAATCCTTTTTAATTTTGAATGTAAAAAATAAAAATAAAATTAAAAGTAAATGTATTACCAATTTATGCATTTTTTCAATTAAAAAAGATCTTTATTTTGTGTCTGAATTCTTATAACAAGTAGTATATATATATATATAGCTAGGCAACCTGAGGTAGAAATTATTATAGTTTATAATTAAAATTGCCTATCTAATAATAATATTTGGATTCATTTTGTTCGATCCGCTTATTTAGATCGATCGATTTGATCTTTCCATTTAAATTGAACATTTTACATTGGGTCGAGATGAGTTAATTAGCAAAAAAGAGCTAGCTGATTGAGTTAGAGCTCGATGTTTCATTTTGAGTAATTAATTAATAAAAATATAGAAGGTTTTATTTGAGAAAAAATAAATCCATGCACACTAATTATTCCTAAAATAAAATAAAGGAATTAATACTTATTTTAATTATTAAGGAGATTATAATTTTATGAGAATTAATTGTTAATTTTTTTTTAAAATAATAATAATAATAGAATTAATATTCTTAATTATAAATCGAACACACAGTGACTATAATTTGAGCTCGTCAAATTTTCTACCAAATTCCTTCAAAAAATCACTTTAACAGTAAAATAATTGGTTTGGTAGACCAACCATTTTGGATTTTTTGACAGCGTAAAGAATTTCAAATCGTGCCTTTGTCTCGCAGTGAATGATCGTTGGATGCTTTTGATAATAACGTGGGCCCACCCATTTTGGAACTATATAGCCTACATTTCAAAACAAGGGGAATGCGAAGAAACTCATGAATTGTTGTAACTCGAACGATAAAAATAAAAATAAAAAAGTATTTTAATTTAATCGAGTCGGTTAGTTTCATTGAAGAGCCAAATATATTAACTAATAATTGATTAATTAAATAAAATTAATTGACTGGGTGCAAGTTGTATTTACTAATTGGTGATCATGTAGAGCCAATTGATCAAATGGATGGGCGATCGAGCTAGCTAATCCTAGTTAAGTCGATCAATTTAATTAAGCGAACATGGTGCATTAATTAATTAATTAATTAATTTTGTGAGCTCATTAAAACTAAGTAAGAGATCGAACAACTAGCTCGTTTTTTATTTCCTTTTACATTTTTTGTTTCCTCTTACTTCTTGAAAGATATATAAATATATATACGTAGAGAGAGAAATAATCCGCTGAGTGTTGTTTCGTTGTCCGATTGTATGCGACGAGGAAATGCACAATAATTGTGCACCCGACACTGTCGATCTCGTCGACGGAAGGCCAAATTCCGGTTTCGATTTGGCCGGAATCCGAAGGCGGTTCAGTCGGATTTCGGTCACGATCCGGTCGACACCGGAGTCCGGTCGGATCACGGACTCAGGTGTCAGTCGGATCGCAGTCGGATTCCGACCAGAAGGCCGATCGCCCAGCTAGCGGTGAATCGACGGGGACAACGGTGAAATCGCATGAAAAAAACACTGTGCGTTTTTCGTTACTGTGCAATTGCGATTTCGATCGGACGACTGAAACATTGTCGTGCACGAGTCGCGCAGCATAGCGCGCACAGCAAATCAAATGATATATATATATGATCGGAGCGTCGTTTCGTTGTCCGACGTTGTGTGACAAGGAAATATACAACGACCGCACAGCCGACGTCGTCGATCTCGCCGACGGAAGGCCGGATTCCGATCATGATTCGATCGGACTTTGATATCGATCGGATCGCGATCGGATTATGGCCGAAATCTGATCGGATTGCGATCGACCAATAGTGAATCGGTGCCCACAGTCGGTGAACTCTCGCGCGAGAAACACTGTGTATTCCTCGTTACTATGTAATCGTGATTTTAATCGGACGACGAAGACATTGTTGTGCACGAGTCGCACAATGTAAGACGCACAATAGATAAAATCATATATATATAAAGAAATTATCTTCCGCGCGTAGATTTTTTACCCATTTATTTATACTTTTTTCATATGAACAGTAAATTTATTATTGTATATGTATATATATATATATATATATATATATTCAGATTTGTCCGTGCATGGGCTCCGGAGACAGGGGACAATGCATGTAACCCGAGTTACTGGTGTTGTACCAAACAAAAATGGAAGCGAGTAGGTAGGAGAGAATCAAATGAGAACAAACAGAAACCAATAAGCTTACTCACCACACCACACCACACCACACGTCCTCTCGTTTGATGATGGAGCTGACGGCGTTAAGCATCCAAAGCTAACTTGATTTTAAAATGACGATTTGTCAAAAGATTGATTAATTACGATTTAATTATTGATTCGGAATTACGAGGATATCTATGAATATCTTTATTATCCAGTGTCCGATCAGATAATCATTATATATAATTTAATCTTTAAATCTTAAAAAATTAATTAGATAATAAATAATAAAAGTATTTAATTAAGGATGAATTATAATTTAATGTTCGATTTATAATTTACCGTTCAAAATTATTATTTATTTATTATTTTAATAAATAAATAATAAATATTTTTTTTAAATATAATAAAAAAAATAAAACGTACACTTAATTACTTAAAAAATATTTGTGTTTTCAAAAAATTACAAGACAAAAGTAGATCGTGCATGATCAATAATATATTACCTTCCGAATTAAACTCTATTATACGGCAAATAAATTATAATTTTTTTATTATGGTAAAGATAATGAAAAACTTATTCTAAGCTTTCTGTGATTATACTTCGCTATTTGTTTCACTGAAATCAAAAGAAATAAAATAATACTAAATGATAAAAAAAAATCATCATAATTAAATAAAAAAATAGAATAATAAAATATCAAGAGCATTATTTAATTGTATCATTAAATTAAAAGTTTATGAATGTTACTATATATATATATATATTAATATTATTAATAATTTGTATAAAAATGAATTTTGTATTAATTGAAACATTGAATTTTAAGGTTTTATTCCATTAATTTTATAAAATTTATCTTATTATTTTATTATATTAGGATTTAATCATAAGTAAAAAGATTATAATTTTAATTGATTTAATTTTTAAAAATGTTAATACATTTTATCATATAAATTTAAAACACAATATATATAACAAATATGAAAAAATAAATCATCAATTCGATTCTAATGGCAAAAAAATAAAAAAAAATAAAAAAGTAATTAATGACAGCCGACGATTCACAGTTATTTTTGGGTTTTGAATCGTAATATGTATAGATCCGTGCATTACATTTACAAATAGGACAGATCCAACAAACCCAAAAAAGACCCTCAATTCCGTGCAACATCAATCGATTTAATCCACGGGTACGTACTTTAATTTGCTTCTCAATTAATTATTATTAACCATGTCCTCTCCTCTAGCTCCAACGCTCCTTCTTTCTCGCTTCGCCTCTGTTCTTCCTCCATACAGAAACCCAACCATCGATTTAATTTATATTAAACCGATATATCGACAGCAGGTACAACTCTTTCATGCAGGACAAAGTCGCACAACGCTAGCTACCTTCCCCTCACCAAGGTACAGCAGTAAAAGATCATATATAATGTTTTTCATGCATCGTCCCTGATCAAAGAGGATAAATATAATCATGAAGATGAAGATTACGATTAATTAGTTTCTGACTCGTTATTAAAATGACAGACAGTTTTTAAATTCAAATTCCTTATCGAGGTTTTCTTATTTATCTTCTAATCAAACGAATCATTTTGAAGTGGACTACAGCATGCAGTCAGTGCATGCATGCATGCAACTTGGGTTAGGGTTTCTAATATTAGTAAAAATATTTAAATGTCACGGATAAAATCTTTTCCATTAGCGGCCCACCAAACTCAATCATTTCCATCAAACATCAGCCGAAATTATTAAGATTGTATCGTGGAAACGGAAATATATGTATATATAAATATATATTAGGAATCTAAGCATAATGGTACGGTCTGCAAGTTCCTATCCCGCATAATTAAATTGACGGTACGGACGCGCTCGATCATCGGGAAACAACTCCAACTCCGCTCACAGACACACTCACACACACTGCTCACCGAACATTCATGTCGTCGTCGATATGGACACCGAGGACGAATTGGGCCGGACCACCGCTCTCTAATCCTACCACAGCGCTGCCGAACTCGCATTCGCTATCGAATCGGAGCTGCAACCTCTCCAGCTGCGTATGGCCGATCGAGCTCATATTCGTTGCTTCATGTAATTCCTGATCCGGATCGTGCATGGCTCGTCGCGTCGCGGTCTCTCTCGGGGCTGCGTCGCCGTACTCGGCGCCGCACTCCGAGCTCCAAGCCGCGGAGCTACCGTGGCACGCGTCCGCGATGGGGATCAGGTGGTCGGCGTACTCCTCCACGTTGAGCTCCAGCAACGCCGCGTCGGCGGCGCCGTTGCCGTTGCCGCCGCCGTAGAAATAAGTTTCTAGACCCACGCAGCTGCTGGCGTCCTGGTCACCCCAGTGCTCCACGGGGTTAAAGGAACTGTACTGCGGTTGGGCTGCCGGAATATACTGCGCCGGGTCCCCTGTGCTGGCCGCGTTCCCATTGTTCAGCAAGCTTAGTAGGTACGCAGCGATCGGCGAGGACAAAAGTAATGTGTTGGAAGAATCCAACGAGGAATTAGGAAAGCCGTGGCTATACTCCTGCTGCTGCAGCTGCTGCTGATGACCGTGGTTACCTCCCTTTATTCTCTTTGGTTGTGCGCGGATCATCCCTGAGAACTTCTTCTTCAGCTTCGTGTTCCAGTAGTTCTTGATGTCGTTGTCCGTCCTCCCAGGGAGGTGGCTCGCTATCACCGACCACCTGCATATCTCACTCGCACTCAGATATATAACGAGACGCTAGCTCCGCAGCTAGCTAGCTAGCTAGCAATTAGCAAAGACGAATTAAAGGAAGCACCTGCTCCCGATGCTGGCGTAGAGGTCGGTGATGATCCTGTCTTCGTCATCGGAGAAGCACCCGTGCTTGATGTTGGGCTTCAGGTAGTTGAGCCATCTCAATCTGCAACTTTTCCCACACCTGTTGAGCCCTGAGCGAGATGTACAAAACATGCATGGCCATGGCAACCAACAGCGTCGTCATTAATGTCATTATTGTCTCACACGTAAAATAAACATGCATGACTAGTGCATGGCCATTGATTGACGCACCAGCTTTGCGAGGGAGAGTGATCCAGTTGCCGCCGGTTCCATGCTTCTCTATGTACTCCTTCAGCTGCTTGTCTTCCTCAGCAGACCAATGCCCTTTCTTGACGCTGGCCTTATCACAGCAAGGTGCCCTCCCCATTCTCGATCGTCGCCGGCCGCCTAGCTACGATCAGTCGCCACAAAACACTCACCCACACACACACATATACTATATATAGGAAAATCACAAGGAAGGAATTAAAACTGCACATTAATTATTTAACCCTAGCAAAGGGATAAAATTGTTGGAACATGTACACGTTTACAGTGAGCGACGACAAGATCACAGAGATATAGGTTAGTAAACCTGCATGTCCGGAATTGTATTCTGACATCACATGCAACAAGGATCTTGGGTAATTTCTGCTGTATCATGAGTTGGTGGAGCTGGTTAGGTCACTGTTACTTTCTCTCTCTCAAGTCTCAAGTCTCAAGTTAGCTATGCAATCTCATCGTATCGTTTTAATAATACATAAATTTTTCTTACTTTTGTATTTATTGCCTTGGTTATCAACCTGTGCACGTGTTCCTGGACAGAACGGCTGTGTTGCCAGTATATTATTTATTTACTACTGGTATACAATGTAACTTGTCTTGAGTACTTCGCTAGCAAAAATATATTTTTATATATATATAAGTTAAAACTTGAGATATTTAGCTGATTGGGGTGAGTAAAACTTGCAGTTTTTACAGCGCAAGATGCTAATTAATTAATTTATTAATTAACCATGCAACTGATCAGTTTAATTATGCTAAGATGATGCTTAATTATATTGGCTTTCTCCTAGAATGCTCAAATGAATTTTGATTTTAAAATACTTATATAGGACAATCATTTGAATTGATCATGCATGCTCATGTCTTGAGCTTTTGTGATTTTTTTTTTAAATTTTATTTTTCACTTAATTCCTTGCTTTTTTTAAATTCTAGCCTTTATTTTTATTTAATTAGATTCTTGCAACGACTATCATAACAAAGAGAATTTTGAATAACACGGATAATTAATTAACTTCCTCACTTCTTTAATAGTTCATTCATGATAGTTTATCTTCCACATTCTTTTTCTTTTTTTTTTTCTTGGGAAGCTAAATGGAATAACTTTAATTCTAAATAACAAACACTCTCTGACAAATTACAAATTGTTTAGTTTGATATATAGAGGGAGAAATCACGGCCTTATTCGATTTTAGTTTTTTTTTCCTTAAAAACTAAAATTAAAAAGTTCGAATAATTAACTAAATAAAATGTAATATTTAAAATATATCAAAGGTTATTGATGTTTATTTATTTATCCTCCATGTTCTTATCCTATTATTCCTATATATATATCTCGTTTCCCTATCAAACTAAAAACTGAATAACCAAAATAACTTCAACGTGTTGCCATTTCCGAGACGCCCATGTGAACCATAGACTTATCGTGCATACATTAGTTAATTTTTAGGTAGAAAGTTAGTGGATTACTCATAAACATTACTGTAGCGAATAGTTTTAGACGATTGCAATAGTATATATATATATTTGAGTACCATAATATTTTAATTGTTTTAAATTTTTGTAAGGTTCATGTTAAAAAAATAAAAAAAATCTCGGTATATAATAACACGATGTATTTATTACAGGATAATGTAATCAAATTTATTATAATTAAATTTGTAATGTAATTTATATTATATTATTATATTTGGCTCACGATTATAAAGATTATTATATATATATTTTTTATTTAGTGTCCATTAATTTTTATAAAGAATGTTATTTATATTATTATAAAAAGATAAAAAAAAATTTATAATTTCGTTTGAATATAATTAAAATCTCAATTGATTCATTTGTGATCATCTTCACTATCATTGGTTGTCATCGCCTACGGATCGACAAGTGGTCGGCTATCGATCGCCAATCATCAACGCCCGACCATTGATCGTCGAGTGGTTGAGTGTCAATCGCCTAGTGGCCGACTGTCGATCGTTGATAATCATTAGTCGTCAATCGTTGATGGTCGTCAGTCGCTAATTGTCGATGAGTCACTGGCAATTGCCCAACGACAGCCGATGGTCATCGTCGATCGACCAACGGTAGTCGACGACTGTCGGGCGTCGATCGTTAATCGCTGATTTGATCGAAAGAAAGGAGACGCAATGAGAAAAATAAAAAAAAATATTTGTCCGTAATGCAATCGAATTATATAGTATAATTTTTCCTCCACGGTAACATAATCTTAATTTACCTCCCTCCCCAACCCAACAATCTTCTTAATTAATCTCTTATTTTCTTCCTTAAAATAAATATTTAGAGAATTATAATAAAAATAAAAATATATGCAAATGCCTTACCGATTTATTTATTACTTTTAACTTAAAGAAAATACCTTTTCGAATTATTAATAATGTTTGTTCGACTAAAAATTTAGGAATTTCTAATTAATATATTTTAAAAAGTTGAAATTACGACAGTTTTTAATTCATAATCGAAGAGACCTAGCTCCTTGGGCCTTGGCCCGGTCCAAACAAAAATGCGTGGATAGGCTATGCGGCTCTTGACTCGGACTCCATTCTATGGATCCGATCCGCTGACCACCGCAAAAGGAACCAATCGCCTCGACTCCTGCGGTGCTGCCGTCTGCCGGTGATAAGAAATCCTCGGCGAGGGCGGAAGTGGGTTAGACCGGAGGGGAGGGGGAGAGAAGGAGGCGTCCGGAAGGGGGGCGGCAGTTATGAATTCGTCGTCTTCGTCTGTAGGTGGCGATGGCAGACACGACGACGACGCTGCCCTCACCGAGTTCCTCGCCTCCCTCATGGATTACACTCCCACGGTAAAATATCTAATTCGTTTGGTTATCCTGTGACGTCGAGCATTTTGTTTTAATTATTATTTTTTCTGGAATCGTGCAGATTCCTGACGAGCTGGTGGAGCATTACCTCGCAAGGAGTGGTTTCCACTGCCCCGACATTAGATTGTTGGTACCTTATTCTCGATTAAAAAAAAATTCTATTAAGACTTGCCTTTAATTTTTTCTTCATCTGGTAGGTGGTTGGCTGCGGAACAATTATACAATCGTGTTTTAGCCCTAATTTTGATATAATGTTTTGGTCGCAGTGGCAACAATGTTTCATAGAAATAGATTGAGTTGTAAACTCGAATTCCCCTTTGTCATGCATGATGAAAATTTGAATAATAATGAAATCAGAAATAGACTAGAGGGCAATAAAATCAAAGATGGCTGCAGGCTCCAGTGGGAGGTCAAGGTCATCATCTTGATAATCATAATTATATTCAAGCTGCATTTGTCTCAACTATTCAGTATTAGTCACGTAAATCTTCTTCGTCCATTGAGTTCTATGCAAGACCATATCTCTAGTAATATTTAAGTTGATTAAATTATTTGTATTACATAAGTAATAATTTCTTGACCCCTTATCCTTGCACCTTTCAGTGGTTATTTTGATTATCAAACCCATCGATTGTCATTGAGGGTGGTCATGTCATCTCAATCTATTTTTTCATCTAGTCTCAAATAGTTTTTATTTTAACCTTTTTAGTAACTCTGCATTTCACCTTAGCATTCTCATAACTGTTAACTTTTTGTATTTTTTTTCTTTTATTTATTTATTTTATTTATGTGTCATTCCTACTTTCCTAGCAACCCTACATTTTGATTCGCAAAGTATCACAGGTTGTACAATTGTCTTTTAAAAGTTTCTATTTAACCTAAAGAGACATGACAACCATGCAAAATTCCAAAGGCCCCTCTTCATTTCAACTGACATTCTTTGTCTTTTTAATGATATCTAAATCAATATTCTCTTCTTGTTAAAAAAAAATAGATCTAAGCTTTTTAACCCTCTCGCTTATAGATATTTCATGGCTATTAATCTAAGTTATTTGATTTGTTTTTCTTTTATAATTTATTTTTGACTTTTTATGTGACTGTGGATGTAGACATGTCCTTGCTGAACCTATTTTTTATGCTCCTCCGCTTGCTTGTTTTTCTTCTACGAGTTTTATTGTGTTGTTTTATTTTGCTGCGCTTAATACTTAGAAGGTTAATCTGCTCCTATAAGCATCTTCGATTATTTTCAACTTTGCTTTGCTCCAGTTCTCAATGACTTGTTTGGAAGGATGGTGTGTGCTCAACACAATACCTCAACCTTTTCAAGAGCATGACAATGCCCGATTCAGAGCTCCCATTTAGAAAAAAAGAAAATTGTGGCATTTGAGCGTTAAACTTTCCCAAACACTCAATCACCCTTGATGGCACTTAAAGATTAAGATTGCCGATATCAATAGCTGGGCCTTTATTGACATTTAAAAGAAAATGAACGCAGGTGTTGGAAGAATAGTAGCTTATCAGTTTTTTTTTGGAGAAGGTATCTGAAATACAAGAAAGAATTTCCAAGACATAATGGTTCGGCTAGGAGGGCTACTTAGTGCATAGACATGTTATTCGTCATGTTTTTAATTACTTAATGGTCTTCTTCCAATATGTGTTTGCATTATAACATGCATTTTTTGCATTAGATTGTTTGCATGGAACTTGAGAACTGGCAAACCAAGCAACTGAATTTAAAAAAAAAATTGAACCAGTTAACATCTCTATGCAAATGGACAACAGTTTGGACCTCATACTGAGTGCTCAAACAACTGGTTCAAGCACATTTATCTCCTTAATGTTATCTGGTATCTCCTGGGCCGATTATAATTTAATATGGTAAGACTGAATAAGAAACATTAGAAACTCGTGACATAACTGTGTTTATTGTTCCAACTATCATATGAAAGTTGTGGTATATATGCTGTTTCTGACCTTGTGGAATATTGTGGTTCCCTTTCTCTTTCTTTGAAAAATGGTTTCTTAATCTATAGGTTGTTTCATCTTCAGCTTTGAGTTATAATACTTATATTTTTGACAGAACAAGGCTGATTTCTGTTGCTACACAAAAGTTTGTCGCAGACGTTGCAAGTGATGCTCTTCAGTACGTATTCTGTAAATTTCTTGATGTCAGTCTTTGGTAATTCTTCTAGCGGGAAGAGAAGCTAGGAGTGCTGTTTGCAGATCATCTGGGTGCAGGAGAGACTTGCATGGGAGGGAGAAGAGTGAGACGGGGGAAAGTATGGAAATTTATATGACGGAGAAGTCACTTGGAATAGAAGTGTGTGAGAGAGACGGGGCTTTGACAAGACACATTGTGGCTCTAGTGATGTAGTACGACATGCCTTGATAAGAAACTTGAAGGGGAACCTTTGTTAATGGTTCTAGTGATAAGATCTTTTTCCATTTGTCATTGTAACAGACATTCTATTTTGCAGGAGTGCATTTCAAGATGACATTTTACATCCTAATAAACGACTGAAGTTAAACATCTCCAATTTGAGAAATTGCTGTTGCAGATTGAGTCTAGATTAGGCTCCTATATATCATTGCCTCCTTTCATTTTCCAAGTTTCTGGAAAGATACTGAACAATTAACTCAATTAGTGAAATTAATGTCATTTTTGTATTTATTCCTTGCAATATTTAATTAGCCATTGTAAAGCGAGACAAGCAGCACCAGTCAAAGATAAAAGTAAGCAACCAAAGGTGCTCCTTGTACTTACCTCAGTAATGATTTCCAGTGAATTCGTATGCTTTCATACTCAATTTTTTCCTGTGCTCCAGGATAAGCGGCTGGTTCTGACAATGGATGATCTTTCAAAATCCCTCCAAGAGGTAAGTAAACTAAAACATTTGACATTCACTGAATTTTTAAAGAACAAGTATTTGTCTCAATAATTTAGATGCAATATAGCTTAGTTTATGGTTTAGGACAAGTTTGTGTTGCCACATAAATTGGTAATTATATTTTTTCAATTATCAAATGGTCATCTAACACACTGATATAGACTAATGAATATGAATTCCGACTAGTGAAGAGCCCTATGCTGTTGTTTAACAGTTATTTAATATTTTTTGATGCAAGACAAATCCAGCATTGCCAAAACAAGCATATAGGGCGTAGGATATTTGCAAACCACACTATGCTAATTAAAATGAATATAAAAAAAATTTGTATTATGAAGATAAATTTTAGAAATAAGGTATCAGCTAAATAAAATTGAGATCGAATGTTTGCATGTTATTTTAGTAATATTTAAAGAGAGATTGTATGGATCTTCTAGAAATCATTGGATGTTTTCAGTATGTTTTTCCGATAACAGATGAATGATATATTTCTCTATGCAAGGTTGTAGGCAATCTGGTGGCGAGTATTGACATGGATGAGTAAGATTGTCAGGAATAATAATAAAAACAATATGTTGTTAACCTTGACCGAACCTGATAACATAAGAGAGAATAAAATAGGATGAACATGTTCATAGATGAGTTATAGTTTTCATTGACAAATCAGGTCAGCGAACTCTTCCAGCGATGCAAACTTTAAAAAAAAAAAAAAAAGGCATCAATTGGTTTTTTGGTCACCATGCCTCTGCGTGAGAGCTACATAGTGAGGTGGAATCAATATGACCAAATCTAATTACTTGCGACAGAAAGCTACAGGTATAGTGTTCAAAGTAGGAGAACTTAATCTACAGCTTCTCTTAAGGAATTCCAGTACATTAATAGAAACAATTAAGGCATTGGCTTTGTTTATGTTTCTTAAGTCTCTGAAGATTTGTTGTATCGCCAAACGGTCAAGTATCAAGTGTGCTACCCGCAGAAGTTGACCAGGAAGTATTGATATGTATCTCATAATTGTCTGTTATGTTCGTATATTCCAGTCATATTTCACCCATATCTAGCATATTTGGCTTTTCTATCATTATTCCTTACATCTAATGCCATCCTCTGTATCAATGAACAGTATGGAGTGAACTTGAAACGGCAAGAATACTTTGCAGACAGTCCCTCATCCGGAATGGATCCTGCATCGAGGGAAGAATAAACGAAAGATCAGAGATTTCTTTGTTGAGTCTTAGAGGTATATTTGTTAGTAGAGAAGGCGATAGTTTGCCTGTGACTTCTCGCATCTGTCATCAGCAGAAAGTCATGCAATCTTTACATGTAGAACAACACTCTGCGTAGTCCTTGGCAATTCAATCTGCAACTTGGAATCTAGTATACTTTGAGCTTGCTACTTGTCTTCCACCAACCCAAATCGGGATTATTTTTTATCATCATATTTGGTTCCTATGATGTTTTTTTTTTTTTTTTTGGAGGGGTTTAAAGATGCCTCTGCTCGTTGATCTTGCTAAAAATGAAACTTGAATCCAATTCTGCCCTAACAATCACCATGAAAGCATGTTGCAAACCTCCTGCAGGATCTAACAGCTAACTAATACCATGTGCAGTCTAGGATGCAGAAGAAAGACGAGACCCGTTTGATGACGAGGAGACAAAGAAGATGATCGAGACAAGTTATAAAAACTAGAGCATCGATGCAATATAAGGTAAAGAAGAAAAACACTAAGATAAAATCTTATTTAATTAATCCAAAGTTATAATTATCTACAGTTTATAGACCTCTTTTATGTTTCCTTTGATACTTTTTAATCATACGCCTAGAGGTTTTAAAATTATTGAAATTCAAAATTTTGAACGATTGTGGCATGCCCAATGCTTTAAGAACTCCAGAGATAATGATCCTAAATTTTAGAGTCGTTTTAAAAATGGATACAATTTGGGGGCAAAAATATATTATATATATAAAAAGATTCCAATACAATTTTTAGGCCGGAATTTACAAAAGAAAGTTGTTATCCACACTCCATCAAATATTTTACGTACTCTAATTTTTATAAAAATTCTAAATGCCCTTCTCATTTTTCGCTTTCTCCGTGTGTCATTGTGATCCCGAGCACCCCGCTCGATAATTTGCTGTCGTTCAATATCGTCATTGTGATGTCAGATTTTAATTAGACTGTGATTGAATTTCGATCGAATTATAATCAATTTCGATCTTAATTTAATTGAAATTTAATTACAATTCGATTGAAATTCGATATTTATATCGGATGACAGTGGATTGTCGGACGTGGATATTCGGGATCATGGGTTTGTATAAAAATTGAGGTGTGTAGTATTTGACGGGGGGTGTGGAGAGCCGCTCCTTTTACAAAATTAATCTTGCCCCATTGTCTCTCTTATGGCGCTCGGCGCCGTGCGGGCCAATTCCATCGATCCCACTGGGGCGGGCGTCCGAGGAAGCGGAAGGCGCCGTCGGTGAGGCGGCCGTGTTGGGGAGGGAAAAGATACAGACTTTGATTTGAGGAACATGTACCGGATGAATCAGGAGGCTCAGTGGAGTTCGCCAGAGCGGCAAAAAAAAAAAAAAGCTTTGGCTTCCTCCATGGAGTTATGCTGCTAATTCCGCATACCATCCGGCACCGACTGTTCATGCTGTCGAAGTAATTTTGCAGGATGAGCAACACTCCTGTGTCCTCTACAACTCGGTTCTTCCCGTTTTGAAATTTTAAGGTCTTGTATTTCCATTCATGGGAACCAAATGACACTCAGGTAAATTTAGTTTTTCATCAAAGTGAAATAGCTGTCAGATTAATTCTTAATTTAATTGTAACATTGTGCCCTGTTTCAGTTCACTTGCCAATGAATTTAAGCAGACGAGTCAACGGCTGGAAGCTGTGTTCATTAAAATCATCTTGTAAGTCTTTTCACTTTGTTGGTTGGTAACATTCAGGTTCATGTATTTGGGTGTGAATTAAACTAGATATGTTGAATCTCTGAGAGCATATTTAATTGGGTGGATAGGAAATATAGTGGGGAGATGGTGTGACTTATTGTAAACTAAAGAGTTTCTAGTTTACTTATAACTTAAAAATGATGAAAAACAATAATTTGGAGCAAAGTAATATTGAGAGAGAAAAAGGATATCACCTTATTGACCTCTGCCCTCCTTGCCTTCTTAATGATTTCCATAAGGCTATAGGAGGTCATCAGAGGCCGATTTGTTGAATGTTTCTCATACTTTTATGGTCATAAAAAAAAAAAGTGGAACCGCCACATTAGCGGCCTCCTCCGGCTGCCCCTACCGGTGGAGGAGATAAATCAGGACCCAGGTGGCAAGTGCAAAGGAGGGGATCCGTCGATAGCCCAAAGTCATGATCTCCCAGAGAATTGACCTCTGCCCATTTAAGAGTTGTCTCTTTGCACTTACCAACTGGGCTAGTCCTGGGGACTTACTTTTATGGTCATCAAAGGTTGGCTGAAGGGAGGCCCCTAGAGGAGGCCTATGGGATGCCGTGAAAGACTAGATTGTTGAAAGTAGTTGAAGGAGGATAATCTTTGGGAGACTCCTAGGAGATGAGTGCACAAAATTGTCAAAACTTGTCCTTTTCACTTTTCTTTTCAGTTTAGGAGTATAAGATTGGGAAGAAAGTTAATTTTGATCTTTCTACTCTTGCCTCTTCTCTTCAGTCTCTGTATGAACACTACTTTTTGAGTCACCGTACATGTTTTCCATCTTCAACCTCACCACACTAGTTTTCCTACTCTTAACCTGTCTTTTCATTGTAGCCTGGTTGTATTCAACAAGAATATTAAAGAAGATGATGGAGGCATGTAGCTGGTTGCTAATTTCTCCCATAATGGCGTCATTATTTTTGAAACCAGTCTTGGTGCTAGCATGCTGTCGGAGCAGTTCTGTATCATCAATTTCAGGCAAGACGAAACACAATATTTTAAATATTCTAAGATTGATTTCCTTCATTTTTAGTAGTCGAAGTAAATAACTTCCAAAAGATTTAAGTGCAGCAGCCATCCTCTCATCAAACAATTGCAAGCGAATGGAGAAGATCAAGGGACACAGCTAATGGTAGCAATCACAAACATTCTCCGATCACTTTGGTGACACCTTTCTTAAGGTGAGAGTGGTGTTATTAGTGGCAAGGTTCATCATAGTTGATTTATTATGCATGTGACTCAAGCTGACTTGATCATTAGGTCAAATTTCCCTAAAATAAATATCTTGAGAATGAGAAATCATTGGTAAATAAGAGAAAGAAATAGAGTCAAGTAGATAGAAATATTTTTTCTAGGTGTTTAAGGAATGTATTGCCATTTAATTATGAGATAGTATTTAAACCGAACTGAAGTTGGTAAAACCAAACTAATTGAATTCTTTTTCGACCAACTGAACCGACTGATTCTTATTATTAAAGTCAAATAAATCGAACCGATAAAAAATCGATTAATTCGATTGTTAACTGAATTAACTGGTTAAAAAAAAGCTTTAAAAAATATTAAGACTTTTTAATAAAAACTTTAAAAATCTTAATATTTATTATTATTAATTTAAAAATCGGTTTAATTGATTTTCAAAATTCCTAACCGAAATTGAACAGATTTAACCAAAATAATTTATATTAAAAAAAGGAACTTCAGAATAAAATAAACCGAATTTCTTAATTAGTTCCATTCTGTCAATTATTTCAGTTGAACCAAAATTTTGCTCACCCCTAGTTATTATGCATTGTCACTATAGTATTTGAAGTAATTTGCAACTTGGTTTAGTAAATCAAACCAATTGAGCTTTTGATTATAATTTTTTTTTTTATTAACATGATATTTCAAGGTTCTATCAAACTTGACCTAAATGCGTGATCATTACTTGACGTCATATTTTTTTATTGTCTAGTTGCTTGGAACCAAGCACCTCTACAGGACCTTCTATTTATTTTTTTTTTAAAACTTTTGATAACTGAAAAATTGTGCTAATAAATGAAAATAATAGAAGAAAACTTAGAAATTAAAAGTGATTTGTTAAAATATGGTGGAGTTTTTGGAACCCTATGATCATCATGTCTCCCATAATATTGTGGCACAAACAATCAAACTATATGATGGGTTAAAGTATCCCATGAGCAGTGCAACTCTATGTAGCCCCTGTTGGATCGAGAAGCGTCGCTAGAGGGGGGTGAATAGCGATCGTAAATCTTTTCTTTTTCGTTCGTTCGATACGCAAAGTAAGCACAGCGGAAAATAAATGAACACGTTTATTTTACTTGGTTCACAACCCAGCGGTTGCTACTCCAAGGCCCTATCGGTCCTAGACCGCGTACGGAGGGCAAAGCACTAAAACGTCTCCTCCTCGTTGGAGGTAGGAGACAACGATTACAAAAACCGAATATACGAGGATGAGGCAACAAGCCTACCTCACCTCGTTATGAAGATAAAAATACAGAATATAATATCAAAAATATTACTTGAATCTGCTGCCGACGAAGAAGATCAAAACTTGGCGTCGCGTCGTTGATGAATAATTGATGTGATTTGGAGATGAATCCTCCCCTCCTTTTATAGACTTTAGCCTCTGAATTTGTCTCCTATTTCTTTGGAACGGATCATGAATTTTTCCAAATTTTTATCGCGAAGTGGCCGCGTCAAACGTTATCCGTTTTGACCTAAGCCAGAGATAAATCGCCGCCATCATCGATCGATACCTCATCACGATCGATGATGGATCGATGATCTCATCATCAATCGATAATAGATCGCCTAATGTCCAAGAATGATCGCACCGCCACTTCCTGCGGTAGAGATTAGCTCGGAAAATGTTAAATACGACGGTTTCTAAGGGTCCGATCTCGACCTAGACCTTCCACAAGAAGTGTTAGTCGAATCGTCGCCTTACGGCCGTCCCGTAAAGAGGACACGACCTTACAATCTCTCACTCACACGAGCTTACCTCGATAGTAGCTCTCGCTTCCGGCCTTCCACTCGATTCCTTCGGCTCCCTCCGAATTCACTCAAGTGCCACCCGACCACCACGGCTTCCTCCGGGTGTCGCTAGCCTTCAGCTCCAGCTTTAGTACTTTTCTGCACACTTGATTTAGCTCGTGAGATAACAATATAAACTTAACTCTTGCTCGCATAATCAAAATCATATGTTCGATTATCTAGTGCCCTGCACTAACAATCTCCCCGATCTATGGCAAACCAACACAAAGTTAAGGGAAATTAAAGCATAAAACACATATATAGTAGATGATGAATGTCATTCCCAAAAACTCTCTTAACCAAAACTCCCCTTAACCCTAGGTGAGTTTTGAAAGAGATACTTTAGTTTTCAAAACAAATTTTGTGTTTCAAAATGAAATTTTGTGTTACTCCCCTTAACTTTCGCTCTTCTCCCCTTTTGCCATAAATCAAAAAGAGTGTTGGGGTTTTTGTATAAAATAGGGGTTTAAAACAATATGGTTTATGAATGCATCTAGATAAATCAAATATGAGTCCAAGCGTCGTCTAGCAATAGTTAGATAGATTGGTTCGAGGTGTGTCCCTCTGCACTAATAATCTAAAGATTTATAATATAACCCTTAAGATTAGCTCGCTCTCCCCTTAGTCAAATATACGAGTATAAGAGATGTAGGGGCGCCAAACTTCGGGCCTCGAGTTGTTAAGTACAATAGTTGAGAAAATAAGTAGTATTTTTGAAGGATTGTTTCAAGTATATTTCAATTATCCTTAACATCTCACCCATTCTACGTGTCTCGTAATTTGTTCACCTTATATGTTTTGTGAGATGATTTTAAATTGATTAAAGATAGTCAACCTTGGGTTAGATTCAGATTTAACCTTTAGATCGTTAAGTAACTTTTCGAGAACCGCTTCCTGTGTCGCGAGGCAGAGGCCTTCTTTGATCGGAACAACGACCACTTCCAAATTCAAGAAAATATCACTTAAGTCACTTAGGGTTACTTCTGTCTAACTAGTTTAGGATCTGGCGAGGTAGCTTCACTAGTTCCACTCGATTAGTGCAAGCTAGATACGCCTTATCTAGCTCGAATACACGAGACTTTGTCTCCCTAACGTACTATCATCTCGCCGGCGTCACGATACTATATTATCAAGAGTTGACTAACTAGTTATTTATGAAAAGAGGCTCCCCGAGGCTCAATCTTTTCAAGGATTTTAGTTGGTTATGTGACGTATTCTAAGTAAGTTCACAAGTTACGAAATTCTAAGCATGCAATGGTTTTGCTAAGTAGCGGGTATACTATTTTAGTGTTAGCTCCCACTATCAACCAATAAGGTCTATTCAAATAATGAACTTGATCCGAGGAATCCAATACTTATTAGTCCTAATATGTGAATTTAATAAAACCTTTGGGACCCATGCTTGGACTCTTTGATGACTACGATTTACGATAGACATATAAGACCTATTCGTAGTCTTTGACTTAAATCCGAGTCCCTTTGTTGTACAGACACTTTGGGTTCCAAGTAGCCTGCTAAGGTTCTTAGATCCCAACGTGAACTTTTCCAACCTAGCCTCGACCTCTTGAACTTGGTCTTTGAGAGAATTCTCCTTCTCAAGTTTTTCAATTTGGGTTGAGTTTCTCTCAACTTGACTAGTCAAGAGATTAGAGTAACCTCTTGCTTGAGGGTTTCAACCTCCTCAAGTAACGACTCAACCCTAGACTGACTTAGTTAATTTCCTATTGCCAGCTTTAATTGTCAGTGTACTAATTAAAGAGAAATCAACCTTAACTTTCCCTTTTGGTCCGGCTTTGAGTTTTCTCTCGAAATAATCTTGAGGTCGAGTCGGAGTTGTAGTTGGACTCGGCCGGATTCGACTCGGACTCCTCCGTTCTTGCCATGTATAGCTATGTCTTCTCTGTTGTCCCAAGTTGCGGAAGGCTTTCCTTGCTCCTTTTCTTTTGGTTCTCATTCTTCAATTTCCTTCTTTCTTGTCGAACTATTCTTCGCACAATATTGACTATTATGGCCTTCTCTTGGATTCGGATTCGTCTTGGGTTCGAGTTCATCTACTTGCCTAGTAGGTGGCTTGCTTCTTTGTCCCGCAAGTGAGCAATACCTCTCTCGGCCCGGATCACGTTAGTTTGCTCGTGAAGTTCAAACTCGGAAAATAATTCATCTAACCTAAGCTTCGATAGGTCCTGAGACTTGTCAGAGGCATCGACCATGGATGCCCACAAGGTAGTCCTAGGAAATGAATTAAGAACGACCTTAGTAGGTCACGGTTTTCGACCTTGTGTCCGATGGTGTGTAGGCCATCGACAATGTCCCGGACGCGGGCGTGTAGTGCGTTGCCGCCTCGTGTTCTGCATCGAGGTTATACAACTTATTGAAAAGAAGGTCACGCTTACATACCTTAGCATCGGACGTTCCTTCGTGTAGCTCGATTAATTTATTCCATAGGTCCTCGGCGCTAATGAATGGTCCGATGCGGTTGAGTTCCTCCTTGGACAAGCCGCATTGCAATATTTGGGTTGCTCTTGCATCGGCTTCGATTTGCCTCTTGGTTGCATTTGTCCACTTGTTGAAATCCAAGGGTTCTCCTTGATCATCGTGGGTAAAGCAAAGCCGGTTTGGATTATTATCCAGTCTCGACTTGTGTTTTCAAGAAACACTCCATCCGACCTTTCCAATAACGGAAATCATCTCCGTTAAAGAACGGAGGTCGGGTGGTGCTATATCCTCAATGTGAGCCATTAAGTATCTTGCAAAACACAAATAAAAACAAAGAGAATTCCAAGACTTGGTCTTGGATTAGTAATGCGGAAATAATAGAAAAAAACAGAAATAAATAAGGAGGATAAGAATCTAACAAAAATTTAAACTTACGACCTTCGATGTCCCCAAAGGGTACTAAACGTTGGATTTTGGGGTGAATTACATTGGGTAAACCCCGAAGAAGTGTAGATCTTTCAGAGAGCTTCGATTTGGTGGGTAGATCGCTTCGTGAGTCCACTTGTAGCAAAGTTATGCTCGTTTGACGCGAGGTACTCAAGGAGATTAGTACTTGCAAAACACAACAAAAAAACTATGTACCAAGACTTGGTCTTGGATTAGTAGCGGGAAACAAAATCTAAGAAATATACGAATCAAAAATACGAAAAGAAAACCAAAACGTGCTAGATCGGGTGGTTTCACTAAATCTTAGCCCGCTCGATACCAATTGTTGGATCGAGAAGCGTCGCTAGAGGGTGAATAGCGATCGTAAATCTTTTCTTTTCGCTCGCTCGACACGCAGTAAAGCAAGCACGGAAAATAAATGAACACGCTTATTTTACTTGGTTCACAACCCGGTGCTACTCCAAGGCCCTATCGGTCCTAGATCACAGACGGAGGGCAAAGCACTAAAACGCCTCCTCCTCGTTGGAGGTAGGAGACAACGATTACAAAAACCGAATATACGAGGATGAGGCAACAAGCCTACCTCACCTCATGAAGATAAAAATACGTAATATAATATCAAAAATATTACTTGAATCTGCACGACGAAGAAGATCAAAACTCGAGGCCGCGCATGGCGTGTATGACGCGGTTGTCAAGCGATGAATAATTGATGTGATTTGGAGATGAATCCTCCTCCTTTTATAGACTTTAGCCTCTGAATTTGTCTCTATTTCTTCGAGCGGATCATGAATTTTTCCAAATTTTTATCGCGAAGTGGCGTCGAACGTTATCCGCTTTTGACCTAGCGCAGTCGAATCGCCGCCATCACGATCGATACCTCTCATCGTCGGTCGATGATGATCGATCGATGCATCTCACCAATCGATAATGCGATCGCTTCAATGTCCAATGATCGATCGCTCGCCACTTCGCAGTAAGAGATTAGCTCGGAAAATGATAAATACGACGGTTTCTAACCGTCCGATCTCGACCTAGACCTTCCACAGGAAGTCTTAGTCGAATCGTCGCCTACGGTCGTCCCCGTAAAGAGGACACGACCTTACAATCTCTCACTCACACGAGCTTACCTCGATAGTAGCTCTCGCTTCCGGCCTTCCACTCGATTCCTTCGGCTCCCTCCGAATTCACTCAAGTGTCACCCGACCACCACGGCTTCCTCCGGGTGTCGCTAGCCTTCACCCCACTTTAGTACAATATAAACTTAACTTTGTGTCTTTGCCATAATCAAAATACAGGTTCGATTATCTAGTGCCCCTGCACCAACAGCCCCAATATGTTTTACAATTACATAAGTCAAATTTATTAGAGGATGGCATGAGGGATGAAGAAAAAAAAAAAAACTAAATCTAACACATACTTAAAAATGATGTTAAAGATGCCGATATTCTAACTATCTAGCCTTATATAGAGTCTCATGGCAAGAGCATAATTTGACAAATTGTGTTGTGCTAGGCGGCACAGTTGAACCTTTTCATTTTGATAAATTGTTAAAACTAATAATCATAGCTAGGTAATCTCTCCTATGCCTCGTATGACAATGATTATTGTATTGGTGTTAACACTTGACACACTTTACATGGGTTGAAGTGTCGAGCATGATTAATTTGACTATTGTTTGTTATTTTTGTAGTTTATTTTTCTAAAATTCTAATTCAATTATTATCTAATTGCTATATACTTAATCATGTGGAAGAAGATTAAAGGTCTAAAACTCTCTCAACATGCATTGAAGCAAAAACAAATAGTTTATTTTTTTATTCAATTATCTAATTGATATATTTTTTATTTTTTTTAAAGTTGAAAGTTTTAGTGCAGTATCAATATTGTATGGTAAAGAAAATTTAAATTAACCATCTAATTTTTATAATTTTACTTTTAGAAAATAAACTATGTTGAAGGGGCTTAAAGATGTAAACTTTACCTTGGCATTCTTTAATATTTGCTGAGTGTCGGCACACTATAGTGCCGAATTGGTAATATTTTGGACCAGTCAGAACTAAAACGCTTTCACGGAACAATAGTTTAAACCTTAGACAATATAATACCAATTTATTTAGTCTAGAATAGTCAATACTCATGGCAGCTACTTAATTTTCTTCTTATTTTTTATTGGGGAAGTTTTGACCTATGTTTATTTCTTGCTTAATATACTTAGTAAATTAAAGGGAATTTTGGTTTCTTTCATTTGAAACAAAGTTTTTTGCAATTAGGACATGCCAATTTTGCGAGCTTATTATGCCAACTATTTGCTTTCTTTGGTAATTCTTCGGAAATATAACTTCGAACTTGTTAAATTTGTTGAATAGTTTTGTTTACGACTAGCCTTATAGGAATTTTCTTATTTTCTCCTTTAAATGATGTCTGGAAAAGTATCTCAATTTAATGACGGGTTTATATTCAACAAGAAAGCATGTATAACTTGGCAAAATTAGTCATACTATTTTATAAGTGACCATGAAAAAAAATAATTTTATACTTGTTGCAATTGTATTTGTTATTTCATAATTCTACAAGATAGATATTGAATCGTTGTGGACTCTGTTCAAGAGATGTACTTTCAGTGGGGCAGGGAAAACTTTTATGAAAAATTATCGCATTCCATGGTCAATACAGAATGCTTCTATGATATTTTTAGACAGTTCAAGAGCTTACAACTGCAGAATGTATCCTACTAAGTCCCCTTTTTTAATTTTTATTTTTTGGTAATTTTGTTGACTATAAATTATTGCACTTATGTTGCTACCTCATATGAGAGATTAACATTGAAGTAATTAGACAATTACTAATGAAGTTTAGGAAGGGATGAATCTGTTGTTTAAGGAAAGAGAGGATGCCTTAATTTATACTCCTATTATGTCTAGAGATCTTTTTTGCCTGGCCAAATCTTCTTCTAACCTAGACTTCTTTTTGAGAAAGTTTTGATTCAGTAAATAAATCCCTTCAAAAGCATGTTTCCATTATGAGCTTGTTCCTCATTTGCAACCCAGTATAAGAAGAGACCAATTCTCAAATACATCTCATTCTCACATCTTCTTCACACGAAAAGTAGTACCTCGTGTGTACTTTTATCATTCATATTGGCTAAGAGTGAAGATGCTATTTCTTTTTCTTGTTCCATGTTTTTTTTTATCACCGCAGCATTTTTTTCCTTTTCTCTTCTTGATCTATTAGGAATGTAATTTGTTAATTCGAGATAGTTTGAATTCACTATGCTATGTTCGTATCAATCGCGACATGTTTTACTTCATCAATAGTCAATCGACTTTTGCTTCTGCTAGTTTGTGCTTGGTTTAGCTACTCTTTGTACTAACCTTCATGTGGTTCATAGATCAAATGGCTAATGAAGAAGCAAGGAATGCATTATTAGACCCAGAAGAGAAAAAATCAGAGGTTAAACCAGAGAGGACATTCAATTGCCAATATTGCGATCGCATCTTCACAAGCTCGCAAGCATTGGGTGGCCACCAAAATGGCCATCGAAGGGAACGAGATGCTGCCAAGATAGCTGAACACGAAGCTGAGATCTACAACTGCCATCCCCAACTCCTTCCCATGTTATCACCCCAAACTTATATCCACACAACTCAATCTTCCACACATGCTGTTAGAAGCCATTTCCGTCCATGGATTTGCCCTCCTTATCGCCCAGAGCCACGACGATCTTGTTATCGCCCTTATCATTTCCCATCAAGGGTCGACCCAAGGTATTCTCTGCCACAAACTTTCGCAGCTTCTCCTTATGATCAGCACTTGGCAAGAGAAGAGCGATGGAGGTCTGCAAACTGGCAAAAGAAATATAACCCCAGATATGCTGTCACATCCAAGACCATGAAAGAATCAAATGTAGAACAGCAAAATATGACGGTGCCATTGCCTGCAAGCTTAAGCCCTGCATTCGACGGTGACAACGATGAGGTCGAGGATGGTAAATCTGCCGAGGAAGGAGAGATTGAGGATGGCAAGTCTGCCAAGGAAGGGGAGATCGATCTTACCCTTCATCTCTGAATTGTTAAACTGAAAGTCACTTTTGTGGAGGGATTGCAAGTTTTTGAACATGAGCTACAATAAGTTATCCTGTTTTCTTGCTTGTTACTGGATTATGGTTATAGATGGTCGAGTTGAAAAGTGCTGAAAGTTATATTGTACATGGTTCGACAACAAAGTATAGTGGTTCTTGGTATATATTGTCATTCTATTTTCGATATGTAACTTTTTTATTGTTGGAACTTTCATCTCTTTTTGTATGTATTTATACAGAGAATTGTTTTGATGAGTTGGGGAAAAGGTTTAAGTTAAATGTGTTGTTGTTTCTCGTATGTGTATGTGAAAAGTTGTGCAAGATCTATCAAAGTTGACTTAGGCATGTCCAAAGTTTTTATGGCTCGATAAGTGGAGGATGATAAAGCAAGCATTCGAGGGGTAGAGATTGAAGAAGGATGGGATAAGTATCCCAAGGGCAGGAAGATCAATTACCCTGGATAGAAATAATATCATTATAGATTAAATCTTTTACTTTTATCAAATACTTCAATTATATATAATTTATATATAAGTAAAATACACTTTAAAATATGTATGAAGTGTATATAATTTATGAGCATAGATAATGATTAAAACCATACAAAAACTCATATCAGCGCCTTCTAATTTTGACACCAAGCACCTAACCACTGAGTGATAACAAATTAAGATTTAAGGATGCCGGTTTCTCATTTTGCTTTTGGTTTTTACCTATTTCAATTATATGGCTTTCGTGGTAAATCAGACCGGTTTTAACTGGTTAACACGTCCGGTCGACTCTAAGTTTGCAAGCACAACTTCTTTGAACTGAAATTAGTGTAAGATGAGCACAGGGCTGTAAATAAACTAAGCGTTCATGGATAAGTTCGGTGTTCGATTCGGTAAGAGCTCGTTTACGTTCGTTAAATATGTATCAAAGTCAATTAATAAACAAATTTAAACAGCTTGATAAATTAAATAAGCAAACTTGAACATATATATATTCGACTTGTTAATATTCGTGACAGTGTTCGTGAACAGTATTCTTGAATATTAACAAGCTGATTTATGATCAGACTCTTTTAAAAATTATTTTTGAAATTATTTATACTCATTTATAAATCAGGATTAAATTAGTAAAATTTTAAATAAATAAATAATTTTGACTTAAGAGCTTGATAACGTTTAAATAAGCTACATTTAAACAAGCTTGAATCAAGCTTGATTAGAAGTTCGATACTCATTAAATAAGTCAAGCTCAATTCAAATTCAAGCTCAAAAAAAAAAATACCAAGCCAAGTTTGAACAGATTTTTTAATAATTTGATTAATTTTAAACTTAACTCGGCTCGATTTGATTATCTTATCAAATAAATCTGAATATTATAAAGCTTGACTTAATTTGACTCGTTTATCGTCCTAGATGAGCACGTAAACAAGTTATGAACAGATGAGATACCTGCCTTGATAATTTTCAAAATAGGAGTGCCTCTTTGATTATAACAAAATAAAAGGTGCCTTATTATAATTTTACCTGATATCGGTAATGAAATAAAATGAGGAGAACCTTGACATTATGATTTAGATATCATAAATTCAGTCTCCACGGGGATGGCGCATTGGTAAGGCAGTGTGGCTGCTTGGGATATGGGCTGGGGTCGATTCCGGAGGGGGTCTAAAATCCCCCCTGGGTTTAGAGGACCCCCGCTGCCTTGCCAGCGTGTCCGGGACATAGTCTCCCCCGTGATTTACCCTCCCTCTCGCCAATAGCCCTGGGACGGGTGACAGAGGGCTGCTAGTTGGGCAGATTCCCAACTTTTGGGAGATATCATAAATTCAATTTTCTCGGAACGGTTCATTCACTAGATAATGAAAAGAAATTGATTTTTGTAATAATATTTAAAATTTTTATTCGGATTTAAAAATTCTTTGTTGTTCTAATCAACGGATCAAAAGATAACCTCATAATTTATCTCTTTTTATGATCATCGAAAGACCGATGATGAAAAATATTGGAGACGAATATAATCATCTTTATACTGTTACAAATATCACAAATTCAAATTCTGAATAAAATTTCGTACACGAGACGGACGAATCTTTTATCGGTAATGACATAAAAAGTCAGAGAAACTAAAAAAAAAGGAAGATAAGTAACACAAAAATGTGCATTGGTAGGGTTCTAAATATAATTTTATAAGTTTTTTCATCCTCTTTTGGCTTTCTATCGAAGCAGACAAAGCCTCATAACTTTCCATCCAAGTAAACAAAGCTTAAGCTAGCGAACAGTTAAGAGCCCGTAAACAAATAAACTTTTATTTCCTTTTATGGTAAACGAAAATCTAAAACAATGCAGCTACGTAGAAAGGATCCAAAGAGCAAGATGCCAATCTCCATATAAGAATATGGAGGGCCAAGAAATTACTGATGAGAAGAAGCCGCAACTCACAACAAAACCATGCACAAGAAACTTGCCGCATAATCGAACTTTGCAGACATAACAAAATTCTGTACAAATAACTATAAGTAAATATCTTATGGGGCTAGCTACCACCTATTTCCCTGATCATCTGATATAGTTTCTTCAGAAGATGCATCACTGTCGATCACTACCAAGTTACTTGGAGCAGTAGGATCACAACTTGTGTTATTCAGCTCTAAGCCATCATTGCTTGCTTGAGCAGCTGTATTGATGGGCGGTGTGGGTTTCAGAGGAATTGATCCCACATTTGGTTGGAGGGAGAACCCACTCTGCAACAAAGAATTATCCATAGAAACTGAATTTTCCGATACCTTGACACCGTTGACATTCTTCCTTGAGGTCATGTTATTCCGCTTCAATATTCCCCTTCCATGGGAATCTTTGCACCGAGAAGGCGTCTCCACGGCACTAGGAAAAGCAGTGTCTCTCTCATCAACATTAATCATGTTAGCGGAGTTGGAGCTTGAAACCCCACAAGATATTGACAAGCTACTCCGCTGTTGAGGGATAGTTAACACTTCTTTGAGCCAATGGGGAAGGGTGCTATTTGCAGCAGCTGGAGTAGGAGCTTCCCTTTCAACTTTTTTCTTAGGTGAAGCAGATGGTTCACAATCATACCTGTGGTACTTTGTTTTGAGAGACTTCTGATGACCATTTCCTGGCCTTTGGTGAATAGAACCCGGAGGGTTACTTCCTATGAAAGGATTTTGAACGGAGCTTTTAAATGCAAGAGGGGACAAAGCAAAGCTAGACAAATGGGGCAAATTTCTCTTGGTATTGTTTTCACCCTGACCATATACACCACCTAGAGAAAGTTTAGTTTCTGCTCTAAGGGACGGTAGATCGAAGCAAGACATGCCTCTCTCACTGTAAAATCTATTTGATGTTGTATTCCTCCAGCAATTGTCATCCCTACCAAGATGCCTTGAAATATCTGAAGTAGGTCTGCTTGGTTTATATGATGCACCAGTAAGAAGCTTCATTTGCTCTCTATCCCATCGCTCAGCTAAGTCTTTTGCTGCCTTTGAATCTGAAAAGCATAATTTTGGATCCATTAAGATGGCACTCCAATTACTCAATCCATGTCTTCTCACACCAATCCAAAGGGAATCTAGTTCTTCCTCAGACCATTCATGAGAAACCCTCTGAATTTTATCTAAGAAACTGCTCTCTCTTAACACTCGTGAGCCAATGATATGGTTCCCATGCAATTGCTTATCTAGGGATGCAGCTCCACCCATCTTGTGCCAATTGGCATCAAGAGTGTCTTTGCTACGTAATGTCACTGAAATGCTCTGTAAATCATTCATGGAAGCTTCATGCACTTCAGAACCCACAGGAAGAGAAAGATCTAGAAAATCAGCATATTTAGGGTTGTCAAAAGTCCTTTCATTTTGCTGCTTTTCATATATTGAATGTCTTGGCTTCGTATGAAGTGTTTCCTTTAGTCCGGATATCTGATTCTTGCATTCTTTTGACATATCCTGCAATGGACGAGCTTTCTGTGAGTATATATCAATACGAGGAGAAATGCTATCCAATAACACTATTAGCATTATTGATTATTCTTTGTCAATTAATATGAGAAATACGAAAAATAAGAACAATGATATTTGACAGCTAAAATGGTTGAAAAGTCAGGAAATTTTATGCAATAGATTGAAACATTTTGAAATAAACACATCCCATTCTTAGGCTTAATCTCACCTTGTTGAGTTCGATTTTTGTGGATGTGTTAATAGGGTTCAGAGAGGAAGCTCTTCCATTTGACCCTACCCTGTAATTTGTGCTGTTATTCTCCTGATGATTGGATGAGCCCATTCCTTCTTTAGCCTCCAATTCATTGTCAAGTGTTTTCAACCATTTTAAGGCTTTGGCTTTGTTATTAGCTTCCTCATTGACAATAACAAGCTCACAATTTTGAGATGAATTTTGTGACTCCAGAAAGTTTCCAGCGATAAAAACCGTAGGTTGCTTACAAAATGAGTTGCTCGGATAAGTTGAAACAGGTATAGCAGCACAAATCTCTGATCCACTCACCATCCCTCTCTCTTCTAAGACTAATTCAGTCCCCTTGTTCTCTGTCATAACATTGTTAGGTCTTCCTGGACGCTTCTTGTTGTGCAGTGATATAGGTTCTTCTGTTGCACCACTTGGTGAACTATCCAAGTTAACAGATTGAAAACTAAGACCATGTGAAGGCTGTGAAGGCACAGGATCCTTAGACACAATGTGGGGCCTCCGAAAACATAGCTCTTTATGTTCATCTGCTACATCACTAGCAAATACAAATGCATTTCACTTTAAAGAACTGAAACTATAGAGACAAGCAACAAGACCAGTATGTTTACCTTTGTCCAGCATGTTTAAGGCAAGCATCATTATCTTCAACATGAGCATCTTTCCTGATATCATGTGCCTATCCAGTATGTCACAAGGATTTAGTAACAAGATACATTTTTTTCTAAAAGCTTGGAGGATCAAGTGCACATGAAGAAATAGGGCTTGCATCATTAATTATTTACTTCCTTTTTCCTGAGTAATCCTTAAAACTGGAATAAATGGTCATGTTTTCGGATTAAACTCCCAACAAGAATGCACATCAACAAAATGACTATTTCCTGTCAGTTCCTTCAAAGTAACTAGACAATGATAAACATATAGTGTTGAATTGAGGTGGTAGAGGTTATGGTCTTAAAAGCCAAATTCAACACCGGCTTAGTTTGACCTCAGTCCTAGGTGCCACTACAATTTTACCCATGGGATCATTTTTCATTTTTTATTTTGAGAAAACAAGAGGCTTTCTGAGGTCATATAGGCACAAAGCATTCTGGAAAGAAATTTCAAATCTAGCTTTACACTTGCAAAGTTGATCGTATTCCTTACAGAAGTTAGTTTCAGCTTTCGAATGCATCCAAGCTTAGCTCCAATATTCATATTGTATAAGGTATACATAATTTAAAAATGTATACTACGCAATTTTCTTGTTGATTCATCAATGTTACAATATCTACACCGGTTAACAGATTTCCAGATCTTTTCAAAACCTTTGAGTTTGCCAGTGATGCTTCAGAGTTAAGCATAAACATCTTAAGGTAATCCTCCATTATTTAGACAACTGATTTACCAAATAACTTTGCTCCTAATGAACCATTTTAAGTTATTATTCACTCTTTGGGACATTAGTCATATTACTTATTACTGAACAGATTTACCATAAAGCACTAAAGCGAGTTTCATTTAATCTCAAAAGAAATTAATTGTCAAACCTACTAGAAGAGTAGGATTGTCAGGATAGCACTCAGATTGTAAGTTTTAAATGCTTAAAGGGTGAGTATATTTTGGACAATCTTCGACAAAGCATGCAATAAAATCATCATATGTGGACAGATTACATGATTAAGGATGCTTACCTGTTCAAAACCACACGACTTTGTATTCTTCAAAAATCCCTTTGAGATTTTTTTTTGGCATGACAAATGCATGAAGGCTATCTAGTGGGTTAGTCTTGTAAAAATTAAGCAATAGTCCTAGATAGTGGTCAATAAATTCTTCCAAACATCTTAAGGCAAATACTGCAAAGATCATGCCAAAACGCCATTCAAGCAAAATGATGACCTTTGCACACCAGCACCTATTCCAGTTGAACCTATTTAGAAATGTGAGAAAATTTGGTGCTATTACTTATTTGCTTGGCCTGCTAACTGATCTAAACAGCCCCATTTTAATATAGAGAATTTGCTATGCTAACCGATCTAAACAACCCCATTTTAATATAGAGAAGGGGCCTTCAAGTCTTTGTTTCCATTTATTGATTGCATTCCTTAAACTCTAGCATCAGGATATGCCTCTGGCCTCTAGAAGATGTATGATTTTAAAATTGAGAACATAATTGATATGTAGATAATACTTTTCCCTCATGATAGCCCACATTGTTACCTTTCCCTCATGGTAACATAGGTTACAGAAAACAAACTGTGCAGTTTTGCAGCTGACAAGTTCTTTTTGAAATCCCACAACAAATACAGATCCTGCTCCAATCCTGTATGATACTTGGACTTAATCTGTCCCCTCCATACCATATATCTAATGCCCACCTGTGCTAGATACAGAGACTTGGACAATGACACTCTGAGCGAATACATGTATTTTATTTGATCATTTTCCTTAGCATCAATATCTTATGCATCAATTGATGAAATATCTGTGCTACTTACCATAAAGATTCCAACTTATTGTTTTGATGATATTACAAGGAACTATTGGGCCAGACTAAATGAAGGCAGAAACTAGATAATTGAGACTAAGAAATATTCCTTGCATGAAAAGGTAAAGCAGCATAAGTTGGGATGGGATCAGGAAGATCAACAAATACAAGCTAGTCTAGAAATGTTCTACAACTAGACACAATTAGCATCAGTCTACATAAGTCATATCACCAAATGATGGTTATCACGAGCTTCAAGAGAGCCAGACTTCAGTTTTATATATTCTCCAACATTTTTGCTAGTAATTTCTTCCCCCAGTAAGTTTCTATGGCAAATTTCACCTTCCCAGACTTTAGCCCTTTTTGCAGATTGCCCACCTACACATTCAATACCAAAAACAAAAAAAAAAACTCTATCCAAAAAAAAAATGACCATAAGAATTTGAATAGTTCACAGTAGATGGGATAGAAATAACAAGAAACTCCATTGACCACATGTTATGCCAAAATTTTGTTATTTTAAAGCTGATGTGGCACCAAGATTCATACTAATGTTGGCTACTATTACTAGTTGAAGAAACATACCTGACAATTAACATTTAACAGAAGTTGTAGAATAGGGCGTGAGGACAAGCAACTAAACAGTAATTGCTTCTCTTTGGTACTATGCATCTTTTAATAACAAACAACTCCATTGACCACACATTATGCCAAAATTTTATTAGTTTAAAAGCTGATGCGGCACCAAGATTCATACTAATGTTGGCTACTATTACTGGTTGAAGAAACAACTGACAAAAAACATTTGATAGACAAATTGAAGAATAGGGCATGAGGACAAGCAACTAAACAGTAATTGCTTCTCTTTGGTACTATGCATCTTTTAAAATAAGAGTTGATATGCAAATTATTTACTAAAAATACATGACCCTCCCCTCCCCACCCCAAAGGAAAAAAGAAAAATGGCTAGGTGTCTGCATATTCAAGAGGGGCAGTAGTGTTTCTGATATTGATGATTCATTTTTCTTTTTGTTTTTGCAGTTCACTTTGTCGGTATTGAAAGAAGCAAGTACAATTGATAAAGAAAATATCTATTTTTTCTCTCATAACAAAAGGATCAATTAGAGAAACAAGAAAAATAAAAAGGTTTAAGTGTACCCACATCCTGTTGAACCACATCAAGTTGGCTGGGTCTGCTTAGTTCTGATAAAGGTGTTGAGCCAGCACATCTAAAGCTTTCTCCTAATTCATGGCTGTGTGTACCAGCTTGACTTTGTTTGCTTTCATCTCTTGAACATCTTGTGATTGATTCACCATCTATCTTTTGTTTCTTTTTTACTCTTCTATGAAATGTAATCAAACGTGTCTTGGTGCTCTCTTTTGGGCAGTCATCGTTCACGACTATGCCACAACTTTTATCCGAACTGACTACTGAGGCAACACTCTCTGAAAATCTGGAATTATGATCTGTTTCAGTCCAAGTATTTAGATCTATATGAGTCGATCTTCCTACACTCTCCAACTTTGATGATAAAAATCTTGAAATTTCCTTAGCAACCTTTCCTGTTGATCCAAAATCTGCACCTAAACTATCTTTAGTGTTGCTTACTCTCTTGATAGTTGGACTCATTAGAGAAGAGTTTTCTTCAGTAAATTTCTCTTCAAGTGATCTTGAATTCAACAGCACTCTCTGGTCACCCAGCTTCATTAAGCCCATCTCAGGTTCTCCAACAATTTCATTTTCTATTATTTTGCTGAATTGGGGGAGTAAAGGTACCTCAGTATTACATTTTTCAGTACAAGCAGAGCATAGCCAGCTGTCTTCAGGAACATACTAAATGCAATAAAAGGAGAAAAAAATATCAGGCCAACATGTACGTACAGAAAATATCAAGGAGAAAATATGAACTGGTAGTTATAAACCTCAGAAGAAGACTCAATACACCCAAGATGGTAGCTTCCAAAGCAGCTATGGCATGCAAGCAGGTTTTCATTAACATCAACATTACCACACCTAAAGCAATGCTGTGGCAAGCAAATGGAAGCATAAGAAGTAAATAGATGATATATATAAGTTGGTGGATAACCAACCAGAGCAAGAAGAATATAAAAAGGATAGTGGAAGTATGTTGATCTATCCTTTGATTGGCAATTTTCTTGCAATAAGGATGAACTTCTTATTAGGCCAATGTTACTTTTACTGCAAAAAAGTGAATAGACAGAAAAAACCAGGCAATGGACTAAAATAGAAATACTTCTAGAACAATCTATGCAAACTGAAAACTATAGGTCTTTGATTTTTGTAAATTTGTAATTAACTTTGATAGTTGTCTTACTTTAGGCGTGGAAAGTTAGGTATATTTTGATTTGGTAGTAGAATTTTTATTTTGGTTTGCTTTCTTCTATTTATTTTAACCACCTAGATTTTGTCAATCGAAGATGAAGCAAGCCTTCTTAAATCTCTTCAACTTGAAAATATCTAAAAAATCTAACTATAAAGTGTTCCTTTTATATCCATCTCAATCATTACCATAATTTTCTCATCCTTGCAAATTTACATTTAAATACTCAGACTTAATCTTGCTTAAGTTAAGACCCTTAAGTTCCAAAAATTCTCAGCATAATTCTTTAAGATCCTCAAATTTTCATCATAATTTAAGTTAAAAATTGATCCAAATGAACTCTGAATTATCAAGAATCCCCTACTAAGAATAATATTGTCTGTAAACATCATATAATGAAATGTCTTTCTGCATAACACTCAGAACACTGATTAGACTTGAAGCATTGTTTGAGATGTAATACTTCATTGTTTGAGAGGGAGAAAAGGTTCATTAATGTAACATGTATTCCTTTGTTTGGGAGGAAAGGGAGGAGAATGAAGATTAAATATATAAAGTAACAAAAATAGCCTCACATCTTAAATTAGACATTGATTTAATTTTTTATAATATTAATATTTATTTTATAAATACAAATTAGATATTTTTGAATAAAAAATTAATTCCTTTGTATTACCATTCAAAATAGTTATTTTTTGGGACAGACGAGCAAAGATTTCGACAAAGACGTTTTCGCCAGAGACAACAACAAGAAGGAAGGAGCGGAGCTCGACGAGCAGAGATTTCGATAGAGAATGAGAGGAAAGGTAGTGCTCAACTAGAAAGTTTAGGTTAAACAAATTAAATAATTTTGATGGATTTATTTGTTTGAAAATTAATATTTTAAAAGAGGGGTAAAATTGGAATAATAAATATTTAGACTTACCTTCCCCTTCCTTATACTCCAAATTGAGGTGTAAGAAAATCTTCCTCTTTATATGTAAGGAAGGTTAAACCTTACCCTTCCCTCCCCTTCCATCACTCCTATCCAAACAAGGTTAAAAGTTCTCTTTCCCTTCATTTACCCTTCCCTCCTCTTTCCTCACCTCCTCCCAAATAGAGTGTTAGACTCAAATTAAGAAAAATTTGACTCCTAACATTGAGATGCTAATAGATATGTTAGTTGTTATCTTTGAATGTGTATGGGAGGTGAAGAAAATGCACGGTTGGTAAGCTTGCCAAACACCAACAACATTATGTGACATACTACAACAACAACCAAGCCTTTTCTTGGGATCGGCTATATGGATTTTTCTATGTCATTGGACTCTATCCCCTACTCTATCATCATCTATACTTAAATAAATTTTATCTTGTTTTTTTTGTTGCTAACTAAGTCTTTTTTGGTCTTCCTCTTCCTCGTTTGATGTGTATATTTGTCATCGTTTCACATCGCCTAACTGGAGCATTTATTGATCGCTTAGGTACATGTCTGTATTACCTTAAATGTGTCTCTAAGAGTTTTCCTTCAATAGATGCAACTCCGACTTTTTTGTATGTCCGTACATCCATCTTAGCATCCTCATCTCTGCAGCACTTATTTTTTGCTCATGTGCTTGAGTCGTAGCCCAACATTCAATGTCATATAACATAGCAGGTCTAATCGTCATTTTGTAGAACTTCCCTTTAAATTTTAAATGTACTTTACAATCACATAAAATATCTAATATTTTCCTCCATTTCAACCATCCTGCTTGTATTCTATATAAGACATCTCTCTCAATTCCACTATCACTTTGCAAAAATGATTCTAAATATTTAAATCTCTCAGTTCCAGACAACCTGTCATCTCCTATCTTATCACTTGTTTCATTACGTCTAATATTGCTAAATTTAAATTTCATATATTCTGTCTTTACTCTACTAAATCTAAAATATTTCACTTCTAGTGTTTTCCGTCAAATTCTAGTTTAGCATTTACTCCTTCATGTGTTTCATCCATCAAAACAATATCATTTGCAAACAACATGCCCCACGATACTGTGTCTTGAATGTGTTCAATGAATTTGTCCATAATTAGTGTAAAAAAATAGGGACTTAGAGTTGATCCTTGATGTAACCTTATCTTTATTGGAAATGAATCAGTAAATCCGTCTGAAGTTTTCACTCTGGTCGTTACTTCTTTTTGCATATTTTTAATTAGTTCAATATATGACACCTCTCTTTTCTAGAATTTTCCGTATGATTTCTCTTGGAACTCTATCATAAGTTTTTTCCAAATCAACGAATACCATGTGTAGATCCAGCTTTTGCTTCCGATACTTTTCAATTAGTTACCTGAGAAGATGTATAACTTCTATTGTTGCCCTTCCTGCGCATGAACCCAAATTGATTTTAGAGAACCGTGGTTTCCTTAATTTTTCTCTATTACTCTTTCCCAAAGTTTCATGGTATGAAACCTTAGTTTAATACCCCTATAGTTTACACAAATTAGAAAGTGTATTTTCTTTATAAAAAAAGCCTATATTTCCTTTTGCATGAGCAAATATAATCTAGAAATGCAAAGTAAAAGAAATATGTTTTGCATTGCCTTATTTACTTTTAACAAATATACAAATTTTATACTCTCTCTCTCTCTCTCTCTCTCACACACACACACACACACACAAATCAACCTTTCATATAAACAAGAATATCATTTCTTTTATTTCAATCACACATTTCCTTAGAAGTTTTTTACCAAATATATTGTCACAAATAATTTTTCCTTTTCCTAAAAGGAAATTGGAAAATTACAAAATTTATCCGAGATAAACAGTCTCTAGCATCCCAAAGACTAAGATGAGAAGACTAGTTTGTGAAGGGTGTTAAAGAATTTAGCAGCTTAGTTTGTTAGTCCAGGGCTCCAGGCTATAGTGGACAAAGTTGTATAGTTTTGCTATGTCATATGTATTTGTTGACAACACAAACAAATCTAGTAATCAAGTAAACTATCTTCAAGACAAAAGTTAAGCAGTCAGGCTACTAGATGCCAATATCAAAATATAAAGAAGTAACAGCGTGAATGTAGAAATTTATACTAGTATATGCTAACTCTTCCTCCAAAATTAGATATATTTAGAGTTGGTCCACTTTTGCACGCAAGAATGCTATCAGGTAAATTCACACTGAGTTGTATTAACATTAATCTGCCAAAGAGCATACAAAATTACTCGAGGTTATTTAAGTTCCACCAAATTGTACACTAGAATTAATATCTATAGGTATGCATGAAAAAAAAAAGGAGCACAGATAACAAACAAAAAATAATTTTCATTTCACTTATCACTGTTATCTTTTACTGACGTAGAATATCAAATTTTTCTGCCCAGAAATTGAATTTCTTTTTACCTCCCCCTCAGCCTTGACAGATGAATCAGATTTTAGAATAGCAGGCTTAACATTGGCTGAAAGACGCTTCCTCTTGTATGTGATAAGAACCTCGTTGCTTATCATTTTGAACAAAGTTACCAATGTTCTTGCCACAGTCAAATCATTGTGACCTGCATCACACAAACGAAATTGTATATCAGAAGTTGATTTCAGCATAATACATAGTTACTAGCGCATAAATACCAACAAATATGAATTATGCTAGGCATATAACTAAAATACGATTTAACATTCTGCGAAATGAACGAGTCATAAAAACCAGGACACATATTCGCCAAACTTAGAACACTAATTCCAACTATTCCAGGTTATCTATTCAATCCTAACAATGTGAAATCCTAAACTAAACAAGAAAAGTTCCATAACATAATTTGTCAAAGACTAGCCTCTAGAAATGATGAGAAAATGAACTAATCCAACAAACCGAACACCACTAGTTGCCAGTATAATTTAAAAAAAAAAAAACAAGCACACGTAAGTGAGGTGGAAAAAGGAACAACAAAGGAACATAATTTTGCCAAATTGATCCAACCCAAGCTCTTTACAGTGCTGATGCCCACCAAGTTCCCAAATTGCTTCCACTTCCGAACGTTTTCCCAACCATTATTTCAGGAAGATAAGGAAAAACTTCCATCGAATCGATACTCAGTCCACGACCATTCGCCCCGCACAATATTGAGTGTAAAAAAGGGAAAAAAGCACGAAAACTTCTAATCGGCGCAACGAAGAGAAATTATACCAGAAGCGAATCGCAAGGGAGGTCAGCAAGGAACCGCTGGCAGCCAGAGGAATAGCTGCCGAGCGAGGCAGATCGCTACGACGGAAGGAAATTTGGGGCGAGATCGTACGGATTCGGCAAGGTGGGAGAATTTAGAAAGATGGGGAGAAACGCTTGTGTCGTGGTTGTCCTGTTGGATTTGCCTCTCTTTCTTGGTTTTACTTGCTTTTTATGCGAGGAAGAAGACCGTATTGACGTAAATACCCTTGATCTCTGAGGTGACGTGCACTCAGAGGCAAGGTGTTTTGGGTCATTTAAGGGGTAGAGCCTGCGTGGCTTGACCTGCCACGGTGGGCGGCTCCCGAGGCGCTGTTGGTCATCCTCCGGAGTCCGGCCCGCCGGCGGTGACTTCACTCGACCGGAATTGGAACGCTCCAGTTCACGTTGATGGTCGGACTCCTCCTCGGCCCCGAGAATCCCGTCAGTCAGAACGCGGTCGAAGTCCTCAACGGCGACTGCCGTCTTCTCTCCGGCTCCTCTGCATCGCCAAGCCTCGCTCCGAGCTTTCCCCCGGATTCGGCGCCCAGGCTTCGACCTGGGTCGTCGACGCCCTACGCTCCAGGCCTTGCGGCCCTCCGCATTTCGCTCTCATCTCGACTCAACCAACTCCATTGTTTTATATCACAAGAAATATTGCATTAATGGATGATAAAACAAACTGTAACAGCGGATACAATCGCAGCAATAGCCTCTGTTCTATTTTTCATCAAGCTGCGTGACTGAATACAAGCAAACATGGCATCTCCCTCGCTACCTCTACTTGGTGAACTCTATTATATACGTATTGGCGTAAATATACGTGGACTTGAAGCCTTGGAACCCTGCTTGAGTCGCCAAGGCCTCGAAATCCTCCTTGGTCCTCTCCTTCCCTCCCGGGTTGTGAGCCAGCATCACCAGATCCATATGCAACACGCCCTGCGCCCGGAGATTCGCCTCCGGCACCGCCGGAACTATGCACTCGAACAGCATCACCTTCCCCTTCTCCGGCAGCGCTTTCCAACAGTTCTCCAGTATCTTGGCACAGTGCTCGTCGCTCCAGTCGTGAAGAATCCACTGCAGCAAATGCCCAAAAGTACAGTTCAGAAACAAATGTTGCTCTGTTTTCATAAACAGAATCGCTTCAAACTTGATTATTTAAGTTAGAATTTAGCACAATTTGACCTTCATAAACATTGCGTCGCCATTGGGGACACTCGCAAACATGTCTCCGCCAACATGTTCCACTCCTGCATCCCCGAATCGAAGAGAATAGATGAGTTAATTTTCGAGGCAAGTAATTGTTGAATCTATTGGCTTTGACCTGGAAAAGCTGGAGCTTCGGAGATGACGTGGGGGAGGTCGAAGTTGATGCCCTTGATGCGAGGGTACTTGGCGGTGATCATGGAGAGGGTGCCACCGACGCCTCCGCCGACGTCGACGAGCACCTGGATGTCTTCGAAGCCGTGGTAGTTCTCGAGCAGCTTCTTGGTGAAGATGATGGAGTGGTTCTTCATGCCCTCGTTGAACACCCTGTTGAACCGCGGGTCGGTGCCGTGGTACTCGAACGCCGTCATGCCGTAGGCCTTGTTGAAGGGGATGCCGCCGTCGAGCACCGCCTCCGCCAAGTGGTACCTGCCGACGAATTAAATTGAATTCCTCTCGATCGATCGAGCACGAGTTCGATGAATCGAAAAAGGAAAATCCAAAAAGATTGGATCTTGTACCAGCTCTCCATCAGGACCTTGTCCTGGTTCATCAACACCAGCGCGGCCATGGACACGCCGTCCTCGTTCTTGGTCAGGTACTTGCACGCCGGCGCCGCGCCGTACTTCCGCCCCACCCTTCCGTCGGCGCCGGTCTCGACGGCGCACGCGACGACGTTGTAGGCGGCGAGGAGGCGGAGGATGCGGTCCACCATGGCAGCGGCCTGGGGGTTCTGGGTCGGCAGCTGCGCGGCGATCTCAGCCGGGCTCAGCTTCGCGCCGTACCCGGCTTTAACCAGGATCTCCAGGAGGCCGAGCTCGACGGCGGCCCTGAGCGTCATGGGCGGGATGGACGCACTGCCGAGCGTCATGGCCAGCATGCAGGCCACCTCGTCCTCCTCCGGCGTCATCTCCGGCACCTCCTCCCTGAGGGATCCCATGGCTTCTAAACGCTGCAGATTCAACCAAAACCGTGGAAAGGATGAGGATGGCGAAGAAGGTCCGGATCGATTTAGTTTAATAACATTCTTTCGCTCACCTACCGCACTGCGGTGGTTGATCGATAGCCAATCGATCGTGGAAAATGGGCCTAACTGCTCCCCCTCGCGCTTCCGCCTCATTATCCGTGACGGCAATTTCAACACTCGATCGCGATGGCGTGATTTGGAAGCGCACTGAGAAGTGAGAAGCAGCTGAATGGGCCCATTACGATACAAAGTCTCCCCTATTATATTAATCCAAGTGGCGGTGGGATTGACATTGTCACTTCGTTCTTAAATTTACTGCCAATTTTCTACTTGTGCCAACTGAACACAAGAATAAAACTTTGCAAGTCAAAGCTCACTCAATTGTCAATCTCTAATAATTATTCATTTGTATATTTGCAAAATAAATAGAGACTTTGTGATGACTTTTAAGATCATTTTTCATATCTGGATTGAATTTCTGTACTATTCACTGTCATTCAAAAATGTTAGCTATACCTCTCTTTCCATACTCAATTATTGTTGTACCTTTTTTCCCCTTGTTTGACGTGAATTTCGACAATTGTTTTTAAAATGTTAGTTGTCCTCCTCTTCCTACTCTGGCTGCATAATTATTTTTTTTTATAGGGGTGATGTATTTGGTAATATATATAGGAAATTCTTATCTTGCGCGTTGAAAATCTCCATGCCCCTCTGCTCCATGCCGACCCCATGTCTGTTCGCTCCCCGCCGCCGCATCGTCCAATCACCGTCGACCATCGGATCGGGCGCGATCGATGTGCGACTCGTCGACGGTCCGACGGAGCTCGGATTACGACCGATTAACGCTCGAAATTCGACACAAATCGGCCGGAAACGACCGAATTGCGCAACCATTGTCGGTCGCGATCGAGCCGGATTTCGATCGGCAACCGATGTTGGCTCGTCTGCATCAATTCGTCGATCTCGTTTAATCCGGACCGCCGATCGAATCGAAATTGGCCGCCCACTCGGCGGCCGATTTGCCTCGATTCGGGTCGATCCGCCAATCCCACCGACCGAGTATCGAATGGATCGACGACGCGATCCGTCCGATATACTCGATACTCGATCGACCAGATCTGCGTCGGCGGTAATCGAGACCGAAATCGACCGAGACGGGGTGATCGATGGCCGCAATCGGCCGATTCGATTGAATTACGGCCGAATCCGACCGACGCTGTTGGCTACCAGTCCATCCGACGTTGGATTGCGACTGCAATTCGACCGGAATCCGGCCCGATCGTGGCCGAAATCGGCTGCCCGATTTTGGCGGCAGATTTCGGCCGACTAGGGTCGAATCCCGGGCGACCAAGTATACCGGATAGACCGGCTTCCGATTCGATCGGAATCCGACCCGATCACGGCCGATAGTAGTCGTGCCACTGTCGGTCACACAATTCGATCGTTTTCGGTCGGTTTGCATTGGATTCCGAGCACTAAACGTCCGGAATCCGAGCCTCGTCGGGCCGCCGATGAGTCGCGCATCGATCGCGCCCGGTCCGACGGTGATCAGACGGGCGGCAACGACGATGGCAACGCGCGCGACTCACGCGTGGCATGGACGGGCACGGACGAATTGATCGCGCAAGAGAAGATTTCTCTCTCTTATATATAGCTCCAATATGCTACGTAACAAAGTCATGCGCGACTGTGCGCGAAACACTATGATGATTGTTCATCACAGTGTTTATGAACAATGGAAAACATTGTTTATCAAAGTGTTTCGTGCACAGGCGCGTTTGACTTCAGCGCGCAGCTGATAACTATTATATATATATAGTTGATACGTTGAGTGATATTTTGTGTGCTTGTGAGTATGCATGTTTATTGATTCCTCGATTTTGGTTCCGATTCGATTCTGATCGATTTTAGATTCGTCGATGTTGGAACTAATTTAAACCGGTTCAAAATCTATTCCGAACTAGTTCTGATTCCAAAATTTTAACTTTGGAATTAATTCAATTCGAACCGATTCTTTAATGGTTCCGGATCGATTTCGAAATGGTTCCGGACCATCTTCTTTGAACTTGAGCTTCCAAACTCATCTAATGTGCTAGTGATCCTATTCTTTTTTTCTATCACAAAATAATCTTATAGACATATTAGCATGTTAAGAATTTTCACCTTTAAATTAGCAACCGAAACTATATCCAAATCGGAACCAGAATCGGTTCTGAATCGATTCCGAAATCGATTGGAACCAAACCAAACCAGAATCGAAACAGTTCCGGTTCGGTTCTAAAACCAGTTCATTTGAATCGGTTCTGGTTCCAAATTTAACAGATTGGTTCTGACTCGGTTCCTGATCGAACCAATCCGTTAAACATGCCTACTTGTGAGCATATGCTGACGTGGCACTGCCACATTGTTTCGTCGCTGTGACCCACGCCTCATCTCGTGTTTTTTTTTTCAGTTTTAGTTTTATGATTTTTGCTTTGTCGTCGCAATCCACGCCTCCCCTCTTTCTTCTTCATGCGCTAGATTTTTTGTCCATCACTCCTCTTTCTTTATAATTTTCTTCATGTGCTAGGTTTTCTTCCTGCATTGGATTTTTCTTGCCTCCCCTTGCAGAGTTCTTGTCGTCACAGATCCAATCTCTTGCCATGCGCTGCGGCTGCGTCGGTCTTGCCGCAGATCATAATTCCCATTACCCTCGAGTTCGTCTCCCCGCACTCCACCCCTTGCTGCATCAGTCTCACCGCAACCCATTATCCCCCTTGCCCTCAAGCTTCGTGTCCTCGCATTATGTCCTTTGCTGCGCCGTCTCACGCAGCCCCTCGTCGCATCGGTCTTGCCCTAGGTTGCTTTCCCCTTCGCCGATTTTGTTGTAGACTTCCATTCCATCATTGTAAATGTGCTAAATTTTTTATAGATAAATGGATACAATGTTACAAATCTAGCATGAAAAACTTCTGTAGTCTATCTATCAAGAGATTTGTAATTTTATAGGTATTTTGAGGTTTAATGGAAAACATGCAATATGCAAAAAAAAAAAAAAACTTATGAGGGAGTTTCTTATCTTTAGAGATTTTATTAGTACGCTATAAACTTTTGATAGGAAGTTATCTATTGATATTGACAGAAACTTTTAAAGGGATAAAATCCTAGATTTGGTATTTCAAGTGTATGTGCTTAAATATTAAGCTGATAAATGAATTTTGCTTATTAATTTCTATAATAGATGCTTCTCTACTTTAAAAAAAGTAGAACTCTCAATTCTGCGATATTACATCATTTATCCTCTACAATCTGAAAGGCAGGATAAAGTAGTGGAATTCTTTCAGGCTAATACCAATTATCTATTCCAAAATCATGAAGTTTGAATGTCTTGGTTTTGTTGGTCTTTCTAAGCTATATATCTCATGTTTTTTATCACCCTTCTAAATTTTAACAATAGAAATTGCCATATTGTTATTCCATATATATAGCGATGCCAAGTCTAGATCCTCAGTTTCGAATGTATTTTTTAAAAGAATGGTTTGACGCTTTGCATTTAATTTTTTCGAAACTTTTTAAGTGAGGTGTTCAATGATAATCATATTCTAGAAGTTGTACTTGTTTATTATCATTTTTTTAAAGATGGGATGACCTTTTATCAAAATTCAAGTTATATATCTCGATAAAAAAAATCTACCATATATATCAAAAAGACCAACACCACACATCACCAGCATTTGATGTTGGTCTTGAACTATAGCTCGTTCATTTTTTATCATTAATTGTCACACCACCATCTGATATTTCGTTGTTGTCATCCAAACTATAGTTCAATCCTTGAACTCAATCAGATATCATCCGATCGTAATCGAAATCAAATTAAATCGGCGTTAAAAAAAACTATTTTTTAATTTGGAGTATGAAATTTTTGTCAATTTAAAAACTTAAAAAAGAGTTGAATATTATTTTCATAATTCCAACCGTAACCTCCAATATTTCTTCAAATGATGTTCAAGAAATTATAAACAATAAAATATTTCTCCAAACGATTTCCAATCCCACCATGCATATAACTCACTTAACTTGATTGGCCTGATCGCCATACAAATCCTCCTGCGGTCCTACCCCTCTCCGGTTGCTGGAGAGTCATTGTTGCCAGTTATTGCCAATTTCATTTCTTTCACCTTAAAAAATGTCGATAAAAGCTTTTCATAATCATTTCATTTTCAACAATGCACAGACAGTCGACTGACAGTCGTCGACTGAAAGTAAACGACGGCCAATACACTGAATTCAAGTCTCCGAGAGTCGTGCAAATTCTTATTCTCGATAGAAGTGAGCACAAGATGCTAGACGACTACACAAACCGTGGACAAGTGCAATCAAAGAACACGCAAGCAAATGGCGAAGAAGAGTTGGTTGGTTCCCAGGTGACAGGAACTAACCTCAAAACATGGATTAAGTCTCTGGCCTACTTGGTGAACTCCATGACCCAAGTGTTGGCGAAAATGTACGTGGCCTTGAAGCCAGCGAAGCCAGCTTGCTTGGCCAGGCTCTCAAACTCTTGCTCCGTCCTCTCTTTTCCTCCTGGATTGTGCGCGAGCATGATGAGGTCAATGTGGAAGACGCCCTGAGACTTGAGAGTTGGCTCCGGCACCACCGGGAGCACACATTCCACCACTATCACTTTGCCATGGGCAGGAAGAGAACTGTAGCAGTTCTTCAGCAGCTTCGCACAGTGCTCATCGCTCCAATCGTGGAGAATCCACTACATGCAGTATGATCTCACAATTAGTCCTCAAGTAATTAAAGCAATATCGGAGGTGATCGTATGTTGTAACTCTCACCTTCATAAAGATTGCATCAGCAGTTGGAACGGCTGCAAACATATCTCCGCCAACGTGTTCCACTCCTACAACAGCACAGTGAGGATCAAAACACATCGAGTGAAAAATCATGGAAAAGTCGAAGTTTGTCTATCTTCATCCGATTTGAGCTATGAAGGGGGTTTCGTGCTAGATTGTGTGAAGCTTCATGCAAGTTTAATCCTATGTATATCATGTGGAGATGGACCTGGAAAAGGAGGTGCCTCCGAGATGACATGGGAGAGGTCGAAGTTGATGCCCCTGATGTTGGGGTGCTTGGAGGTGATCATGTAGAGGGTGGCTCCGATGCCCCCGCCGACATCGACGAGCACATTGACGTCGTCGAAGCCGCGGTAGATCTCGAGGAGCTTCTTGGTGAGGATGATGGAGTGGTTCTTCATGCCTTCGTTGAACACTGTGTTGAACCGGGGGTCGGTGCCGTGGTACTCGAACGCCGTCATGCCGTAGGCCTTGTTGAAGGGGATGCCGCCGTCGAGCACCGCGTCCTTCAAGTGGTACCTGTTAGTTATATATATGTGTTCATGGCGTCAATTCGTCGAACCGATTCAGTGCGTTAGCTAGCTGTGGCAGCGTAACTCACCAGCTCTCCATGAGGACTTTGTCCTGGTTCATCAGCGCCAGCGCGGCCATGGAGACGCCGTCCGCGTTCTTGGTGAGGTACTTGCAGACCGGGGCGGGGCCGTAGGTCCGGGCGGGGAGGCCGTCGGCATCGGCGTCGGGGCCAGCAACGGCGCAGGTGACGACGTCGTAGGCGGCGAGGAGGCGGAGCATGCGGTCGACCATAGTGGCGGCCTGGGGGTTCTGGGTCGGCAGCTGGGCCGCGATCTCGGCGGCGCTTAGCTTGGCAGCGAACCCGGCCTTGGCGAGGATCTCGAGGAGGCCGAGCTCAATGGCGGCCTTGAGGGTCATGGGGGGGATGGATGCGCTGGCCAGCTGCATGGCGTACATGCAGGCGGCCTCGTCCTCTTCCTGGGTTAACTCCCACACGGCGGCGCCGACGGGAGACATGGCCGGCGACTGCAATATTGTGGCTCCGAAACCAAGGTGGGAGATGGGCGAGGAAGATGAGTAGCGTGGTTGGCTTTATAGGCGCCATTGGCTCACCAACCGCACCACCAAACCTGCTGCAGCTGCTGCAGAGTGCTCTTGGTGGTGATGATGACGGCGTGGTGGAGATAATAATTATGAGCTCGCTTTCTGGTGCAGAGTGATGGATGGAGTTGGGTGAGCTGCATAAGTAGAGATCACGGGGTGCCGATGAAGCAATGGCCGCACCTCGCGCTCACGCTGCAGAAGCTTCTGCTGAAAACCTGCACGATTCCAAAATTTTCAACCTGTCTCATATAATTAATCTACGACAAAGTTTTTTTTTTTTTTTAAAATCAAACTGTTAATTACTAACATCATTAATTTATCCAACAAAACTTACTACCACTGGTGTTATTGATTAAGGCAGAACGATAAGTTTTTACTGATAAAGTCAGATAATTAATACACTATAGAATTACAGAAATAATAAAAAAAAAAAGATAAATCTTCGCCGCCCATCGAAATATCAACTGGATGCATGCCTTTTACTGCGTTCAAATCTTGATACAATCGATCATGGTTAATTCTTTCTCCTTACAGTGGGATCGAGGAGAGGAAACTCTCAAGATGAAAAATTTTATTCTTACGTAACTCCTCTACAATTGATTCATAATTGAAAGAAGACAGTCTTAATTTTCTGATTTATCATTTTATTTATAAGAAAATCTAATAAAATTGAATCATGAATATATAAAAAAATGGCACTTGGCACCGTAATACCGGAACAATCTGAACAACCCGCCTCCCTGCAATGCAAATCCTAGAGATCCAAGCACATTTCAACAACAGAATGACTTGCAAAAGCATCATCCTCTCTGAAATTTTTTTTAATACAATAATAGAATCACTTGCAAATGAAGTTGGTGGTTCACCTAATTAAGAACAGATGCAGTGTCATGAAAACAAAAAATAAAAATAAAAAAGTTGGTGCCCGCCAGATGATATTATTGCTTTCAGTCACTAAAAAGGGTCGGAGACACTTGATTTCTCAAAAGAGTAGTAGTTGAGGCCTCTTTTTGTCCCTACAGAACATATCTGTTTTACCAACTTCTTGACATTAAATTCTTGAAATTATGTCACGATTACTGTTCCATGTTCTTTTTATTCATATATATTTATAAAATATACTTATCATTAGTTAAAGTTTTAATTTTAAACTTTAGTTATTTGCATTAAATATATAGATGGCTCATTGGCTAGTTTCGTGGAAGTGAAAACAGGAATCAGTACCAGTTTCATCGTTTTCTGGTGCAGAAACTAGACATACCTGAGTGTCTTTGCTGAAGGCCACCTGCCGCACTCAAATCCGTACAGGCAGCGAGGGACTGACAGCGAGTGACTGTGTGCATGGCTGCGACCGGCGACGTACGGGCTCAAAGAGACGACGATAAACCAACGCTCAGACTACCATCTGCGGCGACGAGTGCACGCGGCGACGCGCTCTGAAGCAGTGCAGCGCCGGCGGCCGCCGACGGTGTGAGCAAAATAACTCGCAAGGGAAATGCGATTTGCTCATTTTTTAAAAGATTTATTCTGAGCAATAAAATAAATTCAAGAATAAACTGCTTTCGAACAACACGTGGCTCGAATCCGATCGTCGAAGTGACCGCTCTCTTTCTTGGTCCGTTGGTCGTCAATATTAAGTCTCGATTTTAGGCAAATTGGCTCTGTAATTGCGAACTCGTCTGCCGAACGAATCTGCTTGCCCTTTTTCCTCGGCCATGGAATTCCGCCTTGTTATGCATCTGAGCCTACTGATCTTGTTGTCGACGCAACAGCTGCAAGCTAGGGTACTCGCCCCTGCCCTCATCATTAATTTGCACTTGTATCTGATGCATCGATTGTTTGATCTCGCCGTTGTATCTCGAAAATACTTTGGATTTGACTGGCGCAGGGAGAGAGCAAAGGATCCGTCGTCTTTATAGATGGACATTCGCAGAGATATATCAGGAACAATGCACAGGACACCCCAGGGAAGGTAATTTTGACCCGGTTCTCTTTTTTCCCTTTTGTGCAGGGGTAAAGTTTGTAGCTTTGAGACGGTGTTTTGTGATTTTTATCTTATTGCTCGGCATCTCAACCTATTTCATGATAACTATCCACTGCCTTCTGGTGGTATGAAGTTTGACTTTGTGATCAGCCAATATTCAATTGGTTAGATTTGAGAAGCTCAGTCTTTAGAAAGAGAACCTAGCTATGGTGTTTATATATATATGTGCGTTTTCAAATATTTGTTGATTTCAGTTGCTTCAGATTGTGGTGATCTAGGTAGAATTAATGATCACCACCGTTGTAATTGGAGACTATTTTACTTCGTTAAAGTGTCTAATTACTAAATGGATAGATTCTAGGGGTAGGCCTTTCCAAGGGATCGACAATCGTCTCACTGTTTATTATTATTTTTCTGCTTTTTGATGAGCTAAGTAAGGAATTCAGATTTCCAGTTTTCTCACCTCCTGCTTTATAACACAGGAATCTCATTACACACATCAACACTTTTCTAGGTTTTAAGATGGAGGTTCTTATGAGTGTAGCTACAAACTTATTTGAGAAATCTAATATCTATCATGAAAATATCCTCTAAAATCCAAAGGGTGCCTCCCTCTTCCATCATATCTTTCATTCTCACTTCCATTGCTCATTTTTAGTTTCCTTCTATGTTAAACATATAAATGAGTCTCGTTTTTTATCACGAAAAGATATGCAATCATCTCTAGTTGCTTTAACTCAAGAATTTTGCTACATGTTTTTAGTATTTGCCATCTTTTTTCATTTTTAACCAAGGAATATTTTTGTTCAAGTTTTCCCCAATATTGTACATTGGAGTGTTTTTATATTTCTACAGGTGATTTCAATGTCTTTGACAGAAGTTGCCGCCACCATATCAGTTTTACTTGGATTTGCACCACCACCCTCACTTCCTGCTGCTTCTTCATCTAAGGTACTATTACTAACCAGCTTCTTTTATCTTGTTTCTTGTTTTCTCTTTACATTCTAGTGTTAGGATCTAACTGATCTGTAAGTTTGACATAATACTTGGCCATGAACTGTGTGTGATTATCCAAATATTGGTCGTTACTGCAAGATAACTTGTGTTGCTCTTCTGACTGCAGCTAAGCGAGGTTCTATATCCCAATCCCTTTGATAAACCCCATGCTATTTTCTTGCTAGAAGTTGGTGGAGTGCTTGGTCAGTGTTCCATTTGTTTGTATAAAGTATTGAACCACATTTTTAGTGAAGAGGCTGAACAGATCACATACTTGCAGAACCATCAGACAACACAGAGTATTTGAATACCCAAGCTGGTGAGGTTTTCAAAAGCTCAATCTCTGGTTCAAGCAATGCCAAATTAGATCTTCCAGGTAACCAAAATTCTTCTTGAATAAATTGCTGGTTCACTTCTTAATTCTTTACTTTGAGTATGTGAAGTATTGCATTTTTCCCAGGTGAGGATGAAGTTTCTGTTGTTCATCTGGGCAGAACCTTGGATTTGGAATGCAATGATGCTTGTCTTGATAAAGAATTCCGAGATTTTGTAGGTTTTTCTTACTAGTGAACTAACTGTTGCAACAAGCTCTTGCAAGGATGTAAAGTATCATCAGTGAGTGTAATTTGATTCTAATTCTTTGCATAGGCAAGTTGGATTGGTGGTTCTTATGTTGGCAGCATAGAGTCACCAGATTGGAAGCTTACTATTTCTTTATCCAGCGGAAGCACTCTGGATCTGCATCTAACAAAGGTTCAACTATCCCCAGTTACTTCTTTCTTGCTATGTTTTTTTTTTCCTGGTGAATGATATATTTGTTATCCATGAAGTTTAAATTTGTATTTATTTACATTTGTAGCCTGAAGATACTTGTTTTTTTATAGCAAAGGCTTACTGTGCTTGTTGATCGTGTATTCATTTATCATATTCTCTCTAGAGGGACAGCAGATTGTGGAATTCACTGAAAATTTTTTCTTACATGTATAATGAACTACCACAGTAGTGTTCTGCCACATTGCTCCATATATCTATAGGATTATGTATATCATTGATTGTATACATTTGCGGTAGTGGTATGCTTAGTTGCATGTGGTTTCAACATGTTTGATGAGATTAAGAGAAAAATTTGCTTAAGCTAGAAAAAGTTCTCAACAACACCCTTTAGTCGCAGATGTATTAATAATTCTTAAAATGTCATTCTGTCTATATTTTACACATTATTCCGATTTCATCCATTCAATGAAATGTCCGGTTGCTATTAAAACGAAGAAAATCTAAGCACCAATTTAACATGAACAACATTGAGATGAGTCAGGAATGGTGTACTTTGGTGTCCCCCCAGGGATGACTCGATGGTAAGCACAAGGTGACGCTTGAGAGGATGTCCGGATTCGAAATCAGACGAGGGGTCTAAAACCCCCCCGGGATGAAATACCCTTCCTTGTGCTTACCACCGAGTCAAGGGCCAAAGGCCCACCCGCGATTTACCTCCCTCACAATGGCTGAGGGGCCGATCGGTGGGGGCCGCTAGCTTGGCGGTTTCAAGTTTTTTGAGAGAGGAATGGTGTACTTTGGAACCTTATGTGTCTCTTCTGAATCAAATGCAAACATTCTAACATGTGGGCTAGCTTAATTAAATAAATTATTTTCTAAAAACATTTGTTTTTTGGATAGTAGTTATTGGCCTGATTTCATGGTAATAAAATACTAGTACCCGGATGACCACAAAGCCAATATCCATTCAATGCAGGTAGCTTTCAAATGAATGTGATATAGATTTGAGCAGAGCAGATACTTTCTACTTAATTGACTTATTAAATCATAACTAAAATAGACGGGAAGATGTATCCCTGATGATCAACATCATGCTTGGTATAAGGTATTTCAATAGAGTTTAAAATATTGGATATTTTATACTTATTTGGCTTAATGAAATCATAGATAATGAAGAGTTTAGAAAATACGTAGTTCTTTTTTAGTTAATGAACATCATATCTTTTTGTGCACTGATGATCAGCATCACGCCTGAGATATAGCATTTTTTTTAACAAATTCGTACTTGCAGGCAATATATGAGTTTGGGAGGGTCCTCCAACCACCGGTCAGGCTGAAATTAACTATACTAATAAACCTGACTTTTTGCAGGCTAGACAAAGTGGAATTTATTTTAAGTTGGTGTTTACACACCCTCTTATTCTGTGTATCCAAATAAATGACTTGGAGTTCTCTTAAAAATCATTACTGTCAACTTTCTATAAACCATGCCATGATACATATCATAAGAAATTTCAAGCAGTAATCTGTATATCTATGGATCTGTACTTGTCTTTACATATTTTCCTAAAGTTTGAGAAATTTTCATTTAAGAAGCTGACAATATGGTACACTTTCTTTGCAGAAATCAGACCTTCAATTTGCATCTAGTCTTATTTCTTTGTTTAGGAATGTCAAGAAGGCAATGGCCAAACATGAAGTTTTATTGGAAAGAAGAATCATATCTTCTGAAGTTATGAAAGGCCATTTTTCAGGCATCGAGGTGATATTTTTTTAACTGATAATTTATGACCACTGCTTGTTTAACCCTTAATAATCCATGTCAATGTTTGTTTTTAATTGTCTCTAATATTCTGAAGCTTCACACTGAAGCTACTTACTTCCCAATATACTCACTGATGTTCTTGTTGTTCACTAATTTTCTGGTTGATTGAATTCACGATTGTGCATTTGTGTAAGGCAGTTCTGTTAGATATAATAAAAGAGCAGGAAAACCATTCTTCTCTTCTGAGGAATTAGTCATAGAATGTGTCATCGATTTCAGGATCATTTGTGTAAGCCAAATAGTTTATTGAGCACAGCGCCCCGCCAATGTGGGATCTGAAGGTGATTAATTAACAAACAGGCTGTTGTGGTGACCCGAGTGACCTGCATCCTAGTTTCTGAGTTTCCATGATGTAACCTTAGCATTGTGCTGGGTCTCAACCTCATAGACTGATTGGTGACTTCGTGGAAAAAATAAACTTTTAGGGATGGGCATATGTTCTACCTCAATAGCTCCAAATTCTGTGACCTCATTTTTTTTCTCAGCTATGTAATTCTCTAAGCATCGTTATTTTAATAAGATTACTAGATTTTGGTTAGTGGGACAAATGAATGCACTGGAAAAAACCGGTTCTGATTAAATATCATCCTGTAGGTTTGGTATTCTAAACTTACAGGTTCCTTTGTGTTCCCATAGAGGTGCTAACCATAGCTTAAACAACATATATATATATATATATATATAGAGAGAGAGAGAGAGAGAGAGAGAGAGAGAGAGAAATATTATACTACACAACTCATTGATGAGCACCCGTGAGTACCTCTATTATCCATCGTCCGGTCGAATGCGCACTATAACTCAATCCTTGAACCCTAGAGAATCGGACGGTGGATAATGGAAGTGCTCACGGGTGCTTATGAATGAGTTGTGTAATACACACACACAAAAAATTGATATCCTGCACGAAAGATATCTGCACGCTCGTACACGAGGGAGCATAGTAATGAGGAATGCACAGTAACTCTACTTCGACACCATGCTCGCGCCACTTGGCATCGTCGCCGAGCGGCCGGATTCCGATAGAATTGCGGCTGCCAACGTCTAATCCGGTCAGCCGGAAGGCGACGATCCCGACAAGTTCAGGAGTTGAGTTATAGTGCCCATCGCTCTGACGATCCACAAGTGGAAGCACTATGCAATCTCGTAAATCGGATGGTTCACAGCAAGTCGCGCACAAGACACGCACGAATTGTCGCATAGGATATCATCTCTCTTTCTCTCTCTCTCTCTCTTTATATATATATATATTCTGATCAATCATACTATAGATTATGGAGGACCTGTTGGCTTTTCTTCGGCAAAAGTTCAATCAGCTACAAACTTAATATTCTTAATATTATACATGGTAAAAAAAATGTTTTATTATTGTATTGTCCAGAAGCTACTGGTATCTGCTTCAAATTTGTTGGATTTTTTTCTCAAATCTTATGGTTCCTTACAGTGTTCTGTTGTAATTTGATGAATGAATATAGGTTCTCACAGATGAATATGGTTGGGGAACCATTGCTCATCAGGGTGTGGAGCTGCTTCAGACAGTACTTGTAAAGATATCTAATATGTTACAAATGGCCTATGGAGGTTTGTGTCGATAGCAGTTTACTATCCTAATCTGATAAATGCTTACATTTTATTTCATCAAGTATTTAGAATGATTAAACTCAGTTACTCCAAGCTGGAGTCTTCTAAAAAAATGATAACCTGATGGACGAAGCTCCGTCATGTGGGGTTTCGGAAAAGGATCCATTGTACACAATTTTATTTTATTTTGCAAGAGGTTATTTCCAGGATTCGAACTCGTAACCTCTAGGTCACAAGACAGCAACCTTATCATTGCGCCAAGGCCTCCCTTTTCTAAGGAGCTTTTCTTTGTGTGCTTTGAATAGCCAATCCGTTAGTAATCTAATTGAGACTGAAAAGGGCCTTAAAAGTATTATTTGCAGCATTTATCATCCACTTATCTGTTAAATAATTTTCCAAATTGCACATTCACACTTTGATTGATTTCACAAGATTAAAAAACTTCTTGGTCGTTTGAGTTGTGAATACTCTTATTATGAATCACCAATCAGATTTGGGTATTCTAAATCATATTAACCTATTTGACATTATCTTATTTCCAAGCCTAGTTCACTTCCCCATATGCTTTGTAAGCCACTCTTCTAATAATGTTAAAGCACGATCTGAGTTCTCTACTTTGGCGCTTAAAACTTCTAGGGAAGATCGTTGAAGTCATCATACTGAATGAGGAGCCTTCATCAGAGTCCGGAATCTTGTTAGATGTGTCATCTATTCCACGAATTTCAAGAGTCTTAGAAGAAACAAGCTCATCTAACACGACTGGTTCAGAAGTGCTGCTTGTCAGGAGGACTTTGGCTTGGATAACTGGAGTTATCCTTCTCGTATCAACTGTCATTGGGGTAACGATAATCTAATCATGTTCCTACTTTTATATCTGTAAAACTACTAAACATGTTTCATGCATCATGTTTTTGACTTCTCAGATCTACTTCTTGCTCAATATGCCGCTTACGAGGGACACCCTTCTTTACTCCAACATCAAGCTCGATTGATCTCGAACTCGCCGGATAGATATCTCGATAGATAGACATATATCCAGTGGAGGATTTTGGCATACTATCAGTATGTTTTCACATGTATTGCTCTTTAGCAACATCATAATGGATGCACCAGTGTGTTTGGGTTTCCGTTGGGTAAGTTACTCATCGCAGATGAATGTACTATGAACTTGTTCCTTTTTTTCCCCTCTTTGATGGGTCTACCGTCAATACAGAGTATGTTTTGGGGAGAAAAATAATGCGATTAATTTAACAATAATGCATATTTTTTTACTTCTATGTGTGAGTCATGATTTCTTGGTTGTATATGCTCTACTCGTTTGAAATTGACTTTGATAAGTGATGAGATTGAGCAAGGACATGGATATATTTTGGAAATAAATCCTTTCAATTTATTTTTTTTCAAATGAATGAGAAAATAGTGTTAGACTAATAGCTACTTGACCAATCCTGTTGAATTTGAATAAATGACAAATCTAAAAGGCTACGTTGATTGTTGACTACATGAAGAGGTATGTCTACTTGAATTATAACTGCTTATTTAATATTCGAGGAGATGTTGCGTCATGGGATAATGGATGATCGATTGATCAATCATTCAGTGCGTTCTCCATCACGCTTAGTTATTAGTTTCAAGAGTCAAAAGATTTACCGTGATTTATCTTCCTCCCTTGAGATGATCCGAAGACGGACTAATAGAAGTCGCTAGAGTGACGAATTTTAACCTTTTATATGACAAAGGAGGCATTTTTATTTGCTCCTTAAGAGTGTGGTCCAGTGAGAAAGTATTCCATTGAAAATGAATATTCTAAAGATCTTGTATAAATTGTATTTTGATTTATCCGATAGATAGACGACGACCTAGAAGGAAGATTATCTATTTTCTGATTAATTGGATGAAGTTTAAATATCTAAATTATAAAAAAAAAACAAATGCATCTACAACTTAAATGAAACACAATCTTAGCACCCAGAAGGGAAAAACATGCACCGTTTTAGCAAAAGACGATTTGTCCACAACGTCTCTGCTAGTCAGTTCAACAACCAATACATACTACAATTTCAATTATGGTTGCGGTATTGTTGCTAAATTTTGACAGTAATTTCTGCTGTAAGTTTTAATTGTGATTTCATGGAAGCATCTCAATTGTGAAACAAAAATTTACAAGTAGCTTTAAAGCCCTCTAACTCCAAAATGACTCCAATCAAAATCATAAGAGAGCACAAATTTTTTATTTACTAATTTTCTTTTATAATTCGATGCACTGATAAAAGGATGACAATTTGATTGTTCAGTTTCAATTAATGCCATCTTAGTTCCCATAATGCAGGTGGACAGTAAAATTGTAAAATTACAAAGAAAATGAAATCGCAGAAACACAACTTGTTCTCCATTTACACCATTCAAACTCGGACAACTGCCCAAATCACAGTACACAATCCACGTCTGACTGATACCAGAGTAAGTAGCACTTTACACATCTGCACAGGATCTATGCCTCGTATTTTTACCTAATGTTAGAAAAAATTGGAGTCGTCTTGGTTGTTCATCTGCAATAACCACACGATCGCAATGCCAAATACTACAAATGAAGATAGCTCCATCATTAGAGCTCCCCATCCGATGAGATTTGCATGCTTCAATATGGACGGTATAGCGATGCTTCCGACCACCGAAAACCCCGTCAAGAATTTGGTGAAGTTTGCCCAGCTGTGAGTTAGTATGGCATTTCGATAACTTGTTAATGGAGAACTGAGATGATGTCGAACTAAATATATACAAAGTACTGACCCATCTCCCTCGCTGGACATGAGTGAGCTGCTGTTGGATCCCATGAAGAACATTAATGGCATTGGAAGTATTATATACATCAAGGCTGCAGAGATGGTTAAGAAACTTATTGCAATAGTTAATTAATTCTCCGAATAAATTGCTTTCTGATACGATTTGCTACCTGTCAGCAAAGGCCACCAGTTGTTGTACAAAGCACACGCCTGGAACATCATGTAGGACAAAACTAAAGATGGAGCTGGAGTTGTGCAAAATATTAGAAAACCGTCAGGATTAAAATAAAAATACAAACCAAAATTTGCAACACGATTCCACCGGACACCAGAATTGCCAAAAGAGCAAGCTGCCCTGTGTGCAAGCAAGCAGCCAATCTGCGTGATAAACCTGCCATTGTATCTTTTCTGAAGCTGAACTATCGCGAGTTGAGTGGAAAGAAATTGATTACAAAAGCCTGCAAGGAAGCATCACTACATGAGGCACATGCTTAAGGCATCAAATCAGTTATTTACATCGACAAACTTCTGATATATCCAGTAACTCATCCAAATAACAAAAACTGATCACACTGCTGTACTATTGGCTAGAAAGAAAAGTATAATGGCAGAAGAAGAGAGTAAGCCGAAAAGCAACTTGGGCATGATCCATGCCAGTTAATGCGTAAAGCAGAAAGAAAAAAAGATGTGAAGGATAATGGCACTGTGCCAAGGAAAGCTATTTACTTATTATAATTTGGTTAGTGTGAAACAGATTATATAAGCTGATGGAAGAGTATGGATAAAATACAAACCAGAAAAGCCTCCAAGTTATCATGAAACAGGAGTTTCACTACTTAGTGTGTATATTACACAAATGATCTGATGTGAGTTACAAGAGTACAAAGAGAATATAACTGACCTGTTAGGCCAGATGTACAGAACAAGAGCAAAGAAGCACCATCAACTTTTTGGAAAATTATTCACCGAATTAAACATTTGCAACTTTTTGTAAAAATTTGAAGCAAGAACAGTTCGGAAGAAAATAATAAGAAAGTGTAGTTTCCCCAAGTAAAAGAAAGGAAGTACAATAATTACTTAGCAACAAGAACAATTACAATTAGCGTGTGAACTCTGTAGTTACGCATGCTCAGTCAGGTGTAATCTAGGATAGTGACCTCTCAGAAGTGTCTCACCTTAAAGTCAAATTCTGTCATGGGATAGAACCGTGAGGCCGATAATGTGGGATACGGGCCAAAGTAGGATATAGCATCTTCGTGAATATTGCTCACACTCTTAAAATGGGGTTTAGGGTTTTTATGATTTTATCATCGGTGTTCTTTCCAATCATATTAGTTTTACTATAGAACTAACATAAATTGTGTTAATTGAAACATGTCTTAAATAATTGTTAATAAATTAATCAAAATAGACAATCTATAAAAGAATTATCCAAACTTACTAAAAAATGATTAATAGAAAATACAAGACCTGATCTCTAACACTTACCAATAACAAAATAATACAGTGGTAAAACAAAGTTCAAAAAATTGCTGAGAAAAAAATTATCAGTTTATTATAGTCATCGAATTCTCACTTCTTTATTTGAAGCCCCCAAACAAGTAAAGTGTGTGTCAAACTTATTATGTCGCAATCAGAGTATCACAGGTTTACTTGGCCATGAAAATCATTTTCTACGTCAACAACAAAATCCACAGGTACTGAGCATATAGAACCTGAGAAATGCATGCACTGCTTTATGGTCTAGATCATGATCCTGACTATGTGGTATGTTAGCATCTTTTTGGTTCTTAATCCAACAAAGCAACCATAAAATAGAAGGCAAAGAGAAGGGCCCAACAGAAGGGTTTAAATATCGAGGCATGACAAAACATATTATTTTGCCATTAAACCAGCAGGCAGAATACTTTGAGACTAGCAAGATGAGACCTCCAATTCTTCTTGTCTTCCCCTAGTTCCATGTCAGGTATCAGCACCATGTCTTACCTCCAATATCTTATACTGATATCGAGATTAGCGCATGGTTTTCTGTCAATACCAGCACATAATCCACAACTTGTGTTTCTGGAGTCTGCAGTTTCTTCTTAACCAGTGCCCTCCTATTCCATTGAAAGAAGCACAAGCTGGTATCGATTCCTCCTCAACCATGTCCTCCTCCTCAACTAACACCTCTGATGCCTTCCAGGAGGACCTCCTCCTCCTGATTTGTGGTCAGTTGTTCCAGCACCTAGCAACGCCCTCCAATTTTGTCCCAAGTACCACAAGTCAGCAACCTCCACACACTGTGCCTTCAAATGCTTTCCAGGAGGAAATCTCTTCTTTTTGTTCCCTTATTGTATAACAAGAGTTTATACCTGTGTGCATGGATGGCCTTACTTGGACAAGAATAAAGTGCAGGGGAATTCTCTAGCACTGCATTATTTTGATTAATCCTATAGGTCCTGGAGTAAATAGTTTATTTACCAAAATTTTGTGATCTATTCCTACCCATTATAACATTGAGAAATCCTGACAGTTTATCTGACATGTATCGGGATAAGATCTCTGATTTAACTTCAAATTATCAGATAAATAGCATTGCATATTATTGCATTGTTGTTGAAGTTTCAAACCTTTACATTGTAGACTGTCATAAGCAGTGCTGTTTGTGGATAGGTTGGAAAATGAAACTGATAGAAACATAGAAGCATCGTCAGTGATTGTAATTAAAAAAAAGAAGAAGAAAAAAGATATCCAAACTATCCCATGAATCATGAATTAATTCAACAAGACATTCATTATTATAACATGAAAACTCATATCAGACTTGTGGATGCATGAATCCCTATTTGGATTGCTTGGTCAAGCTCATCAATTGTATTATTCCTATTGCGACAGATCAAAGTACAGATTTCTCAGGCTTTGTTTCTCCAACACCCAGAACGATCGAAGCACTTTGGCCAGTCGTCAAGGATCTTAAAACCAGCATATTTTCAGACTCAAATTCAATTCCAAAGACCCAATTAGTAGCACAGCAAATGCACGAGAGAACATGAAAAAGATCGGCAACAAATCTCTAGAATCGATCATGATTCGATATCATCAAGAACAATGATGAAGATTAGAGACTGTGATAGCAGTCCAATAACGAACCATGCCACAGGAGACAACAAAGATGCAGGTTTTACGATGAGAGATCGAGCAGACAGGAAGTTTACCTAAAAAAACGAAAGATTGCAGGGCTTGTGATGGACGTCGGCGCTCGTTCGGAGAGGATGAGGGATGGGGACATAGAGAAGAAGAGACGACGCCTACCAGTAGCTCCGCTCCGACTGGCAGATATGACGAATTCCTGCTCCTTGAAATGGAGATCGAGGTCGCGTAGCAGAAGGGATAGGGCGACAGCACAGGTCGAACCGACGGGGGCGACAAAAGCGTCAATTCTACATCGACCCTCATTACATGCTTTTGGATTTTTATCATTTAACCTCCATAATCTACCTTTTACAATTTAGCTCCCAAATCTGAAACAATATCAGAGTCAGCTATTTGTTAAAAGTTCAAGGACTTTTTTATCATTATTTTTTAAGATTAAAAAAAAAAGGAATTTGATAGAATTATTTAAATATTCCTTTGAGAAAAAAAAAGAGGAAAGATGTTTAAAGTTTATATATATATATATATATATATATATATATATATATATATATATTTTAAATCGTTATTGATTTGAGTGGCTAATCTAAATAATTTGATCTAGATTATATTGCTCAAGCATTTTAATTTATAATCTTTTGGTGATTAAAATAGTTAATATAAGAGCACAAAATAGCTATACAATTTTAAAGCATTAAGAAGACATCAAAGTTTAAATTTTATATTATAAATTGATTTAGATTGTTCATCTCTAAAAATAATTGAATATAAAGATTATTTTTTCAACAGTTAGAATAAAGATTCAATAAAGTAATAATATATTTATTAAAATTGAAAGCGATACAATTAAATTTATATTACTTTAGATCTCTAACTTTTAATATAAAAAAACTTCTTTATATCTAATTCACTTATTATTAGTATAATTCTCTGTTTACAGAAAGAGATAGAAACTTCCTTTACTTTGAAAAAAAAAATACATTTCTTTTTTTATTTATTTAATGGACATCTTATATATTTTTTCCATCCAAATCGAATTTTTTTCCCAGTGGATAAAAATTTACTTTGTTAGTTCGTAGACATTGTCATCATTGTCAATTGACAACAATCGTTATCGATCGTCAGTCATCGTCAACCTTTGTCGTCGTCCCTTATTGATTGTCATTTATCGATCATCAATCGTCGATGATCGTCGATAACCTCATCAAACGACATTAGCTACTGTCTTTGTCTCAACAGGGATGACGTAGTGACTAAGATGCGACGGTACTTATAAAAGTGACATGGATCGATTTCGGAGGAGGTTTAAAGTTTTTTTTTGGATTTAGATGACTCTCACGTGTCTTGGTCATCACGTCAAAATTCATAGAATTCTCCATAATTTACTTCCCTTATAATAGTCGTGGAACAGATCGACGGAGACCGTTAAATTGACGATTTCAATCTTTTACAAAGACAGACATTAATCGTTGTCCTAATAAGTAGGACTGCAAATGAATAATTCTTTTTTATTCTCTTTCTTTTGTTTCTTTATTTTCTTAAAAAAAAAATTCTCTTCTCTTTTTCTTATCTTTCTTTAAGAATTTTTTTCCTTAAATTTTTTTTTTTCGAACCATCTTTCAAAAGTTAAATGGAGGCTAAACTAAACAACAATTGAATCCTCCATTGGCTCCTTGCGTCTATATCTGTCCATTAGATTTCTATCCAATTATAGATTCCCAAAAACTTTCCTTCGCCTTTCTATCTCCCGCAACCGGACACTTTCGGAAATGTTTTAGATATTCCCGCCTTTTTCCTTTTTTTTTTTTTCTCTCTTTCTTTTTCAAAATCTGCTCTTGCCGTTTCCTTAGATTCGATGCCGAATTTTTCCTCGTTTACTAGAGAGCCACAGATCCGCGAGGAAAAAATCGCGTCGCCTCCACCTCGAATTCAACAAAATCCTCATCCCTGAGCTACATACAACGCACCTTTCTCTTTTGCCGGCTTCTCCTCGATGAACAAGGGAAATAGAGTGGGACAGCACCAACTTTAGCACTTGTCTCCAACCACACCAATGATTCCACAGCCCCCAAGTTGGGAGGCTGAATTGACCCCTGCCACTCTTCCATACCGATGGGATCGCTGGATCGATCAGTCAGGAATGATTTCTGGATCGATAAGTCGTCGAAAGATTGCAACTTGGTTTGGGTCGTCGTCGGATCTACCTGTAATTTGGCGCGTGAAAATTGTATATAAATTAGCAAAAAAATGGTTTCGATCAAGGAAAAGAATGCGAGTCGATACCGGCGAGACTGCAATGCATGCGTTCGCTTTCAGTTCCGTTCGGGATGTCGCGGTGGTGGGCGTCCCTGTCGCCGCCTCCACTAACGCGACGACTTCCGGTTCCGAATATACGCTCCGCCGCCGCTGTTAGTTGCCTCGGTGCTGGCGGAGGAGGGAAAGGTGGATCCGGTCGACGTGCAACTCGCGCTGTGGCATCGATCGGCCGCATGCATGCTGCGGTGGCCTCGCCTCGCCTTGCCTTTCATCCCGTGTGGCATGCCTTTACGGGTCGACGCTAATGCTCTGCTTCGCGAGAAAACAGGGAAGAAACGACACGCCCAGTTGGAGGTCGCCGTTGAATAATCTTGCGCCCGCCCCCATCCCGTGGTTCTCGATCCTTGGAGAACGAAGCCGAGAATTCAGACATTTGGTTTGGGGATTTGCAGAGAAAAACGCCTGCTGGCTCTCCGCCACATACTCTCTCCCTGTCGCTTTCTCAAGTGCTTTTGGTCGTACGTCGCACCGGTTTCCTGATCTTCCAAGGATAATCGATCGGTTTTGCCCCGGGATTTTCGTATATAATGATCGTAACGGGAACTTCTTTTGGGACTAATCCAACAGTAGATCATGAGAACCAGGAAAGGCAGGCGATCTGAGGTTTTCTCTTTTTGCTCTTCTTTCTTCCTTCTTTTTTTCCTTTTTCTTTTTCCTTCTTTCGTTGATCTGGTGGCAGAATTTGTCTCTGAACAGTCCTTTTGGCCCTCCATAATCGCGAGGAAGTGGCTCAACATCAAGCCCAAGGTTCATGAGTTCAGCGAGGACGAGTTCGAGACCGAGAGCGACGACGACGGTTTGTACAGACAAATTCTGAACTCGACAGCTTTGGATCAGGTTTCTTGCCCCTGACCTCAAAACCTTTTTGTTGTTCAAGATGCAAGAATCTCCGGCGTCTTGGGTCCATTCTTCGAAGCAGAGGAAAGAGGAAGTGCCAACGACAACAGCGAAGCGTCAGGTTCTTGAAACCTCCTTCTGTTTCTGCAAGAACTTCGATCGTATAGCGAAGTTAATTAATTCCGTATTAGTTTCAGTTTCTCCGATTTCTATAGCTTGCTCTCTGAAAAATTCTCCAGGAACAGAAACGAGGATATCCTTGGCAAGGCTCCGGAGAAGAAGATCTGAAACTTTGCGGCTTAATTATATAACAAGCAAAGATTTGAGGCCAGGCTCTTCTATCCAAATGAAATCTTCAGATTTGTCCTTGCGCGATAACATTTTTTTTTAACAAAAAGAAAATTAAACTGAATTCTAATTTGAATCCATAGGGTGATGATTGGCACATGGAATGTAGCAGGAAGGACCCCTCTGGAGGATCTTGAGCTCGATGAATGGCTCGATACGCAAGAGCCTGCTGATATGTATGTACTTGGGTGAGTAGTTACTCCATTTTTTGACCAAATTTGTTAATGATAAGCGTAGCGGCGATCGATGAACACAAATTATCCATTACAGTTTTCAGGAGGTAGTTCCTTTGAACGCTGGGAATGTGCTCGGAGCAGAGGACAACAGACCGATCCAAAAATGGGAGACCATTATAAGAAGAAGCCTGAACAGATCTTTGCAGCCAAAGACAGTCTGCAAGTGCTACAGCGCTCCTCTCTCCCCAGTATCAACCTCGTCAACCCCTCCTGGCACATCCCCGACAGCTTTCCTTACCAGGGAGAAACCGAGTCAGCGCTCGAAGTACACCAGGATCATCCATGGCGGCGTCGAGTTAGACTGGCCTGAGCACTCACTGGACACTCCTCGGCAACCCCTGGTGCCCGGCAAGAAACTGAGGAGGGTCCTGAGCAGCTCCGCCAGAATCGGACTCGATTGGGTCGAGGAGGCCCGAATTCCAGAGCCTCACGGTTCAGCCGGCGGCGCCGGCATGAAGAGAGTCTGCCACAGTTCAGGGAACCTCGGAATGCTGTGGTCAGAGCAGCAAGCGGCCGTCGATGTCCTCAGTTCACTGAACGACCTCTCAGACAGGTCGTCGGAAGAAGAACTGGATAAGTTCGACGTTGGTGCTGAAGAGAGGCTTACCAACTCGAGCGACCGATACGTTCGCGTCGTCAGCAAGCAGATGGTCGGCATATACATCTCGGTTTGGGTGTGTCGAAGGCTCCGAAGGCATGTGAACAACCTGAAGGTGTCTCCGGTGGGCGTCGGGCTGATGGGGTACATGGGAAACAAGGTTCTTTAATTCTCCTCTCTGCGTCTTTAGCGCACGACAACCATCGTACTCTGGTACCAAGAAAGCTAAGCTTGAGGTTTCCTCCTGATTCAATTGGCTCTTTTCATGGTGTAGGGATCAGTTTCTGTAAGCATGACCCTTTTCCAGACGCGAGTGTGCTTCGTGTGTTCTCATCTCACTTCAGGGCACAAGGAGGGGGATCAACAAAGGAGAAACTGTGACGTTTTCGACATCCTCCAGCGCACACGGTTTCGCTCGGTCGATGCCGATCATCAGCCGCAAACGATACCGTCCCACGAGTAAGAGCTGAACTCAAGAACTAGCTAGCTAGTTAGCGCATAGCTTGTATCTTAGAACTGCATCAGTAGGTTTTGATGTTGCGAGGGGATTCATATGTGAGCTTTTGTGAATGGAAACAGTCGAATTTTCTGGTTCGGGGACTTGAATTATCGTCTGAATCTGCCGGACTCTGAGGTAAGAGCACTGGTTGCGGGCAAAAGCTGGGATGAGCTGATGAACTATGATCAGGTACTGCTCCATCTGTGAACTTTAGCATTCATGTATGGTTTGATCACTCCATCAGCCATGGCAGCTGAGCAATGAGCTGAGAAGTGGGCACATCTTTGATGGTTGGAAGGAAGGATTGGTCGACTTTCCACCGACTTACAAATACGAAAGGAATTCCAATAGATACGTGGGAGAAGTCGCAAGAGAAGGGGAGAAAAGGAGGTCCCCGGCATGGTATGTCTCTGAACTGGTAAATATGAGCATGAACTTGAATGATTTATGCTTCTTCTTTTAGGTGCGATAGGATTCTGTGGCTGGGGAAAGGAATTAGACAGGAATCCTACTGGAGATCTGAGCCAAACCTTTCCGATCATCGTCCGGTGAGCTCTGTGTTTCAGGTTGAAGTCGAAGTGTTTGATCAGAGGAAGCTTGAGAGAGTGCTGAACTTCGCCGGTGCTGGGTATCTGGCTGAGAACGATTGACCGGTAGATATATCGACTTCCGATCGATGGTAATTGTTAAGTTTCGCCGTCGTCGAAATCGGAACTCAAAATCATGGCGTTTCCCTGCCGAATCTCGCGAAGTTCATCGAGATTTTTGCAGTGGAGGCGGTGCGCTTACTGATATTGAGATGGTGACATCACTTGCATAGGAGATATGCTGAAGAGAATGCTTGCATTGTACAGTACATGCCCTAAATTGATTTTAGTGATAAATATTTTAATTAGGCTATGAGAATATAATAAATATGCACAATAAATAAAAGAAAAGGATGGGGAAAAAATTAATTAATAATAATTAAATTAAATTAAATTTATTGAAATATAAATAACTATATAATTGGGATAAAATTTAATATTATATAGGAGAATCCTATGGTCTACTAGTTAGGATTTTCCACAGAGTGAGATAATTAATTGGATATTTATTATTTTTAAAGAAATTTGCATTTTTAAAATTACTGAGATCCAAAATTTTAAAGCTGAATATTGATTGCATGAATACCAAAATTCAAACAAAATTAAAAAAATTGATGTATGTTTTTTTAAAAAAAAAAATAAAAATAGTTGGATATATTGAAACAGTATTTAAAATAAATAAAAAGGGAATTATTGAAATTCTGTCTGTGGTTTAATTATTATTTTTTAAATATCTTAAAATGTCCTGTCTCTAAAATTATTTTTTTTAAAGGAAGAAAACAAACATCCAAAATAAAATGAAAAATGAAAAATGAAAAAAAAAATTGATGGCATGGAGAACTGGAATTACAAATTAAGATGACATTTGATTGGAGGGTTTGGAACGAGAGAATGAGAATGATATATAGTGTTTGGTTAATGAGTTTAAGATTGAAATTTTAGAATGAGTATTAAATATTTAGGAATCAACGGAATAAATGGTGGATTTTGGGAATGAGAATGAAAATGATAAATGGTCATCAATCGTCGGTGGTCGTCAGTTGTTGCTTGTCCGACAGTCATCGATAGTTGGTGGTCGATGATCGACGATCAATAGTTGACGATCGACGTCGATGAGCAATGGGTCGACGTCGACGAGCAACGAGGGACGACCGATGGGCAATGGGTGGCAAGCGATGAGCGACGGGCGACGGGAGACGGGCAACGGATGCCGATCGACGACTGGTGATGATTGATGATCAATGATCGATGCCGACGGACGACGAGAGATGGGTGGCGAGTGACGGGCGACGAGTGAAGGACAACGATCGACGACTGACGATCGGTGTCGACGGGTGATCGACGATGGTCGCCCATTGACGATTGACGACCACATGTGCCAACGCCGACGTCGATCACCGATATCGATCGTTGGTGGACAGTCGACGATTGCCGACAACAATATCGATATTGTCTCCACTTTCATTCTCAATTTATATATCAAATAATATTATTAAAATAATTAAATTTATTCTCGTTCCATTCTATTATCAAATTCATTTTCATTACACTTTAATACTAAAAAATGCCTATCGTTGCCGGCCTTCGTTCCAATCTCTGCACGCCTCCTTTCTGCTCTTTCTATAAATACCACAGTACGCGACACAACATCCAGCGCTCGCACCTCCCTCCCATCGATTCCCTTTGCCTTCCCTCGCGGCCTAGCCTCGCCTCGCCTCGCCCCGCTCGAGGTAGAAGAAGCAGAGGCGACGACGATGCGCGACGAGGCGTTTGGGCTGCTGCTGCCGCTAGCGGCCCTGGTGGCCGCGATCTGGGTGGCGTGCGGCGGCGCGCGGCGCCTGCACGTGTGGGCGTGGGAGCGCCGCCTCGGGGCGGCGGGTCGTGGCCGCCTGCCGCCGGGCGACATGGGCTGGCCGCTCATCGGGAACATGTGGGCCTTCCTCCGCGCCTTCAAATCCCACGACCCCGATGCCTTCATCGCCTCCTTCCGCCGCCGGTCCTCCCTCTGTACCTCTTTCTTCTAACACGTCCCTGTTGCTTTTACTTGCTTCTGCTTCCCTAAAATTGAGTTTTTATTTTTTATTTTTGGCACTAACTTCTTTCGGATTGTCCTAGTTTTATTGATTACTTCTTTTTATTCCATAGAAAACTTCGGTTAGAATTTCGTGTGTTCCAAAAATCAATGTTTTTCTCTTTCGATTACGTTATTTTCACCTTTTGTCGATGAATAATTCAATGGAGGCGGAGATTAGGATTGCAACAGGAGTGTCATTGGCATTTGGCGAGGTAAAATGAAGAGGAGTGTGTGGAAGGCTATGTAATGTCCTTTTCATGGAAAATGAAAGGTTGACTTCGACAAATTTTGTGCCATTAGAAGGTGAGACTGAGAGGACTACCTAATACTGAAAGATAAAAACCTTCAAGTAAAACTCACTTTATAATGATTAGATTATACCACATTAATGAGTCCTTTCGATTATGCTTATGCCCTATGCCAATTATATTTTGGGCATGAGGCATCCATAAAATGAAAACTGTACTCTTTCTAGTGTTTACCACTGTGGGCTTTGGTGGTTGTTTGTGCAATAGAGTTCAACAGCATTGATCCTAGCTCACTGCTGGCGTCTTGCTTATGAAATTTTGATGGATGCTACATTCTGATCATCTTGCAAAGTTTTTAGTCATTACTTTCAGTTGGAAGTTTTTCTAATCTACCAAGGAAGGTTTGTGTGATTCAGCAAATGAGGAACTCTACCAAAATTTTATTGTTAAAATTGAGTTGAAATATTTTTCTCCAACTCCTTAAAATTCATTTGATGGTGTTCGTATATTAAATTTTCTCCTACCTCTTGAAATATTTATATACATGTTGCACTATTTTTAGTAGAGCATATGTTTATTGTGCTTTAAATCTTTGTGTTAATCTATTAACTCAAAAAATCATCTCTCCTTGGCCAACTACAAGAATCTTAATTAGTTCACAACCTCTTAATAATAAAATAGACTGACACAACATTATTGTGGGATAACGATGTTATTTACTTTCTGTGGTCATGCTGATAGCACGTTGTTTTCCCTGAAGCTGTGGGACATATTCTATCATGGGCACTTATTTTATGAAGTTCTACATATAGCATGGGACCCAACTAATTAAAGGATTGGTATTGACAATTCCCCTTGCCATCTTGCTTCAGATTCATCATTCATCGATGATTCCAATTTTCAACCCGGTTCAGATACAAGCCACTGAATGCTATAAATCAGGTTCTTTGTGTGAAAAGATTCCAGCAAAATCATCCCTTTAAAGCAAGGTTCATTAATACGGGGCACAAAGTTACCTCTAAGTGGTTTCTGGATTTTAGTTATAACGATCTGCATGATACTTTTTTCGCTTAGCTTCTAAATGTAACTTGAACTAGTGACTCAACCAGAGTTATTTGTTTTTCTTTTGATTACATTTTTTTTTAACTTTAATATGTAGTGTTACTTGGATGAATTGAATTGAATTCCTAGACGTTCGTCAGCTTCTTGTTCTGTGTGCTTTCTTGGTGCTGACCAATTCTCTGTTGCGGATAAAATATTAAATGTAGCCTGTGCAATTCTTGTCCTTCGTGGTGGAATGGTTATTGTTGGGATGTCTGCATAGATTCTGGGTTGGAGTTGTTCTTTTCTGGATGGATGTCTTTTGCCTTGATGAGGCCTTAGTTTTAATCCACTTCTTCTTGGTTTTACTAAGAGGTTGCATGTGGAGCAGACATTTTTAAGGACAAAGTACAGGAAACTAGTTACTGTCAGTCCAACCAATGTCTTGTTGTAGTTTGGCCTTTTTTTCCTAGCAGATATTCTACAGTTTCTCTTTCTCAATATTTTTTTTGCTTCTATGCACATTACTGGAAGCCTCATTTAATTTGGCTGAAGGACAAATTAGCTTTTCATCCCAGTTAACCTTTTTGGGACACTGTTTATTGTCCTGATATGTTTTATCGTAAACTTTTGGAATGTTGACTTACTAGGATTGACTAGTGTGCGGACCACAAATGAGTCATGGCCCCCCCTTTAATGTTTGTCCTATTAAAACTAGTGGTGATGGAACTGACAGGGGCCAGCATCCGACAAATTATCAATAGTATAATCATTATCAGAGTCGTCAAGTTGTTTTTGTCTTAATTATTTTGGTTTGGCTGTATGAATACTATCCTTCTGTTGAGATTAACAGTAGACATAGTGGCAAATACTGTGAATAGCAAGGAAAAGTGGAAAAATACTTTCCTTCTGAATTTACTACTAGAAACTAGCCACAAAAAGGAATGAGAACCTAACAGTGTAAGAATCAGTTGTGCGACTAGAATTAATGGCTTGATCTCTTCACTGTTAGTATCTATATCTAAGTCATGACATCCTCCATTTGTTTAATTCTTGGTGCAGATATGGACACACTGGAATATACAAGGGTTTCATGTTTGGAAACCCAACAATCTTGGTCACAGCGCCGGAAATCTGCAAACAAATCTTAATGGACGATGATTGTTTTGTTCCTGGATGGCCTAAGGCCACAAATGAGCTTATTGGAAAGAAATCGTTCATAGCCATGGGTGCTGAAGAACACAAGCGGTTAAGACGATTAACAGCAAATCCTATAAATGGTCATGAAGCACTCAATACCTATCTCCAGTTCATAGAAAATACTGTGTTATCATCTTTGGAAAGATGGGCCAGTATGGGATCAATAGAGTTCCTTACAGAGCTACGGAGGTTTACATTTAGAATTATTATGAAAATATTTCTCTGCTCAGCAGATGAAATTCTTATCGAATCATTGGAAAGTGTCTACACTAGTCTGAATTATGGCTTGAGAGCTATGGCTATCAACATCCCTGGATTTGCTTACCATAGAGCATTGAAGGTAACCACTCTCTGCATGTGACAGACATGGTATAAAACAGTTCCAGCTTTTAGTCACTTAAAAATATTAAGTATATAAATAATCTTTATACAAGAAATCTGTAAATAACTTTCCATGTATGCAAAGAAATCTATAAAGAGTTTCTTTCGTTGATCTCAATAAAGGGTTATAATTTATCATGCAATAAATTCTGTCCTTATTTTTCACCATCTAGAGATTGCCACGAGGAAACTTTTTCTTATACAGCTACATTCCATTCTTTGAGCTAGAATCTCTGTACTAGCTTTATTCACTTGAATTTGTCCTTGTTTGGTTGAGTGATCGATATTATTCTTCTAATTTAAAATAAACACACAGATGATGGTGTGGCTAAAACACCAATTAAGACGAGAGAATAAAGGTTGAATTGTGCTCATCTTGAAATTATGCTAAACTGTGTTGAATTAGTTTCATTTGAAAATTTTAGCAACAACTAAAAAGTGATTTGTTTTCATATTTGAGGACCTCTATAGCTGATGTTCGAAAACCAATGAACCTTCACTTTATCTTTTATTCCGAATTGTTTCTGTCAGGCTAGAAGAACACTGGTGGCAGTTCTCCAGGGTGTTCTTACCGAAAGAAAGGCTAGGAGGATAAAAAGTTACACTCCAACAAAAAAGGACATGATGGACAGGTTAATGGACATTGAAGATGAAAATGGTAGAAAATTGAGCGATGAAGAGATCATTGATGTGCTAATTATGTACCTCAATGCTGGTCATGAATCATCCGGGCATATAACCATGTGGGCAACTGTATTTCTTCAAGAAAATCCAGAATTTTTTGAGAAAGCAAAGGTAGCATATGTCAATCAGTCACCATTTTTCTAGGCATCTTAATCTGGCAATTCAAAATTATGATACCTTGTAGTTAGAGCAAGAGGAAATTCAAAGAAACACACCACCTACGCAGAAGGGTCTAACAATGAAGGAGATCAGGAAGATGGAATATCTTTCGAAGGTTTGGATATCTTCTATTGCAGAGCTATTAGTATCAGCAATAATGTATTCATGACCTGCCAAAATTTCTAATTCAATTTCAAGCTTCTTAATGACGTATGTTTATCTCGAGTCTGGACACCAAATTTGTTCTTCTTCTTCTTTGTAAAGGTTATAGATGAGACATTACGCATAGTTAACATCTCATTTGTGTCTTTCCGGCAAGCGACAAAAGACATGTATATCCATGGTTTGTTTCCTACATACTTATAGGAGCTACTAATCTCTAATCTTTTGCTCAAACTTGGCCAATGTTGAGTGACATGCAACTGCAGGTTATTTAATACCGAAAGGATGGAAAGTTCAGCTTTGGTACAGAAGTGTTAACCTGGATCCTCAATTATATCCTGACCCAAAGAAGTTCGACCCATCTCGATGGAATGTAAGTAGAAAACTGATTTCCTCCCTCTTCGAATTCTCAGATGTACATATTGCTGTTTCCTTTGATTGTAAAACATTACTTCTTCGCATATTCAGGATTTTACACCGAAAGCAGGAAGTTTTCTTGCCTTTGGAGGAGGAAGCAGGTTGTGCCCGGGCAATGAACTTGCCAAACTAGAGATATCTGTATTCCTTCACCATTTTCTTCTTAAGTATCAGTAAGCCCTTTAATACTTTTTTTAACTATTCTCTGTCGTTCAAAATGGTCTCTGTTGAACATGCTACCGAGTCATCTTCTTTGCTCACCTGCAGGATTACAAGGCTAAATCCTCGCTGCCAAGTTCGATACTTGCCTCATCCTCGGCCTGTTGATAATTGTTTAGCGAAAATCACAAGGATAAAAGATGGATAGTGTGAAGGAAATGCTGCTGAAACATCTGAATGCAGCTGCTCTTTATATATGTACTCTACCAAAATCAATAAGTTTTAAGGTGGAAAGGCTTACTCTCTTTAGGCTTCAAATCTACCTATGTTAGTGAGATCCACTGCCTTAATTGTATCCTTTACTAAGAATATAATGGTGTGTTTGGAATTTCGATTATCTCCTAATTGTGCTTATCAAAGTGAGCCAATTGATAGGTTCGATGAGACAAGTAAGATGGGCAAACTAAGCTAGTCGAATGTGCTAATTGAATGAGTAAAAATGTATGAACTAGATGACGAACCAAATGAATTGGTTGAGCAAGCATTGAACTCATTATTAAAATGATCAATGAACTATTAAATTAAGTCAATGCCAACACACCAAATATTTCTATATATAACATTATAAATCATAAAATATTCTTAAATGCATTGACCAAGTTTTCTAGTATTCACCAAAATAATTGAAGAATGAGCTCAAATGATTACACGTCAATTCAAAATCTCCTACAACTTGGGATCTAGATCTACTTCAATTTTTGTGCCTTGATTATTTTTAAATACTGTAATTTTGCCTTTCTTTTCCTTCTATCGAACTATTATATATCTTTCGGAGTGGAGGAGGTGAAGGTGAACTACACTAAACCTGAAAATTAAGATAGAGAAAGAAAGTGAGACGATCTCAATATGCATCGATCGGGTAGTACGACACGAGCATCGGACGAGTTCCATGTGAGCATGGCAGCCCAAGCAATGGGGGGCTCGTACTCGGCTGCAGGATTGCGATCGAGCATTGACATGGACCACCATCTCTCCCCCTATCACCCTCAATCGGAGATCGAGAAGAAAGAAGTTAACCGTATCAAAGTGGCCGAGAATATGGTTCATCTAATTCCCTTTGTCATCCTCCTTTGCACCATTGTACTTTGGTTTTTTTCTCATCCGACAGGCACGTCATGTGTTCCTTTCCTTTTTGATTCGCTTATTAATTCATTTCTTTTATCAATCTATTTATTTATTTTCTTGTTTTATTTTCGTTTAACAGGGGAGATTCATGTTGTTACCAACGATGATACTTTGGTGGCAAAGATCAAGAACACTCCCTTCCATAGCAACACAAATTGGAATGGCTCATCGATGACCATTGGCATCGAGGATCTCGACCCGATCGATGGAATTGATACGAAACACAATTTGAAAATTAAAAGTAGAAAATACTTAAATTAATCATCCAAATAGTTTCTCATTGGAACAAATGGACGGATTTTAATTACTTTTTCTCAAATCAAATTAAACAAAATCTGTTTATTTAACTTTTAGTATTTTTTTTAATAAAAAATTTCTCTTTTGTATGTGAATTGAGTAGGTTGATACTTCGATCTACTCTAATTTAATTATTTGATTTATATATTAAATTTGTGATCGGATAGAAGACTCTAACAAGTGTGTATATGGAGAGATTAGATTTTATAAGTATTTTGATTATTCTAAAGTTTTAAAGGTATTTAATATTTTAATAAATATACTTAGAATTCTAAAATAGTCTCTCAAACATCGTAAATTTATTTAATATAATTATGATATAATAATTTACATGATTTTTTTTCATAAAAAAAATATATATGTATTTTTAATGATTTAAAATTTTTAAAAGGCATTCAGAGAAAGTGAATTATTTATCTTATTTTATCATTTATATTATAAAATAGTATAATTCTCCCCAAATTACAGGGTAAAATATAATTATATCAACTCCATCCAATTAAGTTATTATTAATAGGATAAATTATTTCTAAGAATAAGTAAAATTTTATTAATTAGAAATTATTTTTATTGACTAGGACAAAGCAATGTATATATAAATATTGTTCTTTTCTATCTTCTCCACGCAACATTCTAATATGGGCGACCATATCCTCGAAGATTGGTCATTGATATGTAAGTCTTGATGCTTGGCTCTTCCTTCTATTGTTTTTCCTTGTCCTTGGCTTCTTCTTTCTGCCGACTAAATCGATGACTCATGTACTGTTTTATCTTTTCCTTCAGATAACGAACATTCTTCCTCTTTCGAGTTTTCTCCCGTGCCTCCGCTCCATGGCAAGCGTTATGCTGGTTCTAACATCGGTTGGGTTGCCATTGTAACATCAGCCTCTTGAATCCTCTTACCGGTGCTCAAATCCATCTCCTTTCTTTCCTCCCCCTTCATGATGTTGAATTTCTACCTAATTGTGACGGTTACTTATTCCGTACCGAAGAATGTTCAGATCCTTTCCTTTTTGAATATGAAACTTATCGTGACTATTACATAAAGAAAGTCGTCTTCTCCTCCAATCCAACTCCCAGTGATTATATAGCCATGGTTATCCGTCACGAATATCCAGTAGTCTACACTAAAGCAGGGATATCGAAGTGGATAAGTCTAGATTTTCTCGTAGTCGATATTATTTTTTGCGATGGATTGTTTTACGCTATGATATGTGTTTCAGAGGTTTTTGCTATCGACTTAAGCGGAGACAATCCGACCAAAAGAGTTATCATCGATGCATGGAATAGTGACAATTTTGTACTCTCTCACTCCTTCTTATCGAGAAGCTATATACACCATAAGATGTATTTGGCATTCTCCGACGCCGGCGAACTATTCCTGATTATGAGATGTAATAGTTATACAGATGATATGACAAAGTTTGAGACGGAAGGATTTTTGATTTTCAAGTGTAATTGTGAGAGTAGTTCTTGTTGGGAAGAAGTGAGATGTTTGGAAAACAAGTCTATTTTTATAGGCATGAATAATACGTATTTATTGTCGATGGAAAATTTTACTGGGATCAGAGCAAATTGCATCTACTTCACCGACACTTTTGAGGGAATGAACTTGAGTATTAATAAGGGTAGAACAAATCTTGATGTTGGTTTCTTCGATTTGGAACGAGAAAAGTTCGAGAGCTGTGAATGATGATTCAGACAAATGTGAATTTTTTTATCAATCGTTTGATTTTGTATAATCTTTCTCTTTTTATATATAAAAAAAAAAGAAAAGAAAAAACAATGTAGATTGAAAAAATCTTATAATTTTTATTTTTATAAATAAGGAAATGTACGTTTATTTATAAATAAGAAATTGCTTTAATTTAAAAAAAATAACATGAAACAAATTGCGTAGTGTATATATATTATGCTTCCGGTTATAAATGTGCAGGTGGAGAGATTCAATTTTATAAGTATTTTAATGATTCTAAAGTTTTAAAGGTATTTAATATTTTAATAAAATATATTTAGAATTTTAAAATGTTCTCTCAAACTCATAGCCATTGACATCTCGAATTTATTTAGAGCTCGCAAGGAGGTAATAAGAAAGCTCACAATCAAGCTGCGAGCTCCCAAGGAGGCTACGCGTGAGCTTGTGAGACCTTCACCAAGCCTCAATTGCAATCTCCCAATTAGGCCATGAGCATTTGCTCACCAGCTTATTCAGAGCTTGTTGTAATCGTGCCACAACAATAGTGAAGAAATCGAAGATAAGAAAAAGAAAATTGAGAAAAGAGAGAGACGATAGCATATAAAATTTTTAACATGGTTCGATAATGTATCTTTGTCACTAAACAACTAAGAGAACTCCACTCAAAAATTAATTTAGGGTTACAATGATCCAATTTATACTGTCCTAGCGATACATGATATTCTAGATCAAAAAAATCATATATTAATGCCTCCAGGACGAAACAAAGTTTGGTCGTGCTTTTGGTCGTGCTTTTGGTATTGACTCTAGGATATCTAGGCATGCCCGTAGCATCGACTCCATGATGTGCTTTTGGGCATGCCTGTGCCAACGATGTGCCTATATCCCTCAGACCCAAACACGACATGGTCGTGCTTGAATTTACTCCATATGAACTATCCCTCAACAATGTCCACCTTGATGAATATCCATCCCTTTGGAGAAACACGAGCATATGAGAATAACTTCTCCAGAAACATTGAGTTCGACCTACACTCTTTTAGCAACTAGAGAAAATAATCAAGTTGCTTGAACTTCTCTATGATGACTGAATTTGTTAATATATCTGCAATATTTTCAGAAGTATGAACTTTTTCAAGTAAAATTTCATCGGAAGAAATCAACTTTCTGATCTTATGAAACTTCACATCTGTATGCTTAGTCATTGCATGATACACCTGATTCTTCGCCAAATAGATATCTCTCTGATTATCACAATATAATTTGACTCCGCTTTGTAAACACTCAGTTTTTTGACTAATCCTAAATTTCCTATATAGTTTGCATCTATATATCTACAAATAAAATATCACTTTGTTGTCTGTTGAGTTTGATGTCATAATACGTAGTATTCCTCAAGTATTTGAAAATCTACTTGATCATATCTCAATGTTGTCGATCAGGATTTAAAAGAAACTTGCTCACCATACTAACAACATGTGCCAGATCAAGTCTTGTGCAAACCATAGCATACATCAGACAATCAATTGCATTGACATATGGAACCTTTGGCATGTCTTGAATCTCATCGTCTGCCTTTGGACACTGTGCAATTGACAATTTGAAGTGATACACTAGAGGTGTATTTATACATTACCCATATTAAAGTTGCCCAACATATTCTTAATGTAACTACGCTGAGATAGTCATAATTTCCTAGAGATTATGTTTCTATATATCTCTATTCCAAAAATTTTCTTGTCTTGAACTGTACTATGTTTTATTTTTCAAGAACACAATGCTTGTAGAAATTGAGTTTGCATATCTTGATGACCTTCAATAAATTTCTTGTATGAAACTCCAGTATCTCATGCTCACTCGATCATATGATCTAGTTGTATATACTACAAGATTGTATTATCTTATTTTGATTCTACAAAGGTAGTTCTACTACAATTGTGGTACCCAACTATTTATATATGTTTTCTACTAGTTTCTGTCCTTTCATCCCCATCAGAGCAACTTTATTGACTTTTATTATTCTACATATAGATTTGTAACTACAACCATTACCATCCAGTGTGTCCAATGAGATCATATTCTTCCTCAAATCTAGCATATGTCTGACATCACACAATGTTCTGATCGCATCATTAGACAACTTAATTTTGACATTTTCTATTTCAATAACTCCACAGGATGCATCGTTATTCATTAGAATAGAATCCGAATTAACCGACCTATAGGTGTCGAGCCAACCCTTATTAGTTGTCATGTGATATGAACATGCTGAATCCAGGATTCAGGAGTCTATCAATTGCTATGAACTATATAAGAAAGAAGGCATATCACTAGATTTCGATCAACCATCTTTATTCTCTTCATTAACTTTCTAGTTCTTTGGAAAATCTCTCTTGATGTGACCCTTATTGATCTGCACTTATAACACGTGATCTTCTTCTTCTTTCTAGATTTATATCAAATTTTATTATTATTGTTTAACCCATATCGAGTCTTGCTCCTTCCACATTCTTAGCTACCTCTCACTATAAGTCCTTTACCTTGAGAAATCACATCACTGGCTTTCTTTCACTGATGAAAACCCAACAAAACACTAGTGACTTCCACTAATTTTAGAGTTTCTTTTTCCCACATCAGAGTTTTAACCAGATTAATTGTATGTATGAGATGACGCTAGAGAATTCAACAACATCATCACATTATCTTCATCTTTGATCTTCGCATCAACCTGTTTCATATCACTTACAATATGATTGAATACATCGATGTATTGACTCAGATATGTGCTCTCTAACATCTTAAGCCCAAATAATTTCTGTCTGAGATAGAGGTTATTGGTCAATGATTTGGACATATATTGACTTTTCAATTTCTACCAAATTGTCACCAATGATTCCCCATCTATAACATGATATATCACATCATTTATTAGACAAAGTCTGATCGTTATCATCGTCTTTGCCTATAGTTCCTCCCAATCTATCTTCTCCACGCCATTTATTTTTTTCTCCTAATGCCTTCACAATGCCTTGTTGCACCAACGAATCTTTAACCCTTTTTTTGCTATAATCCAAAGCTTTTAGTTCCGTCTAACTTTACCAGATCAAATTTCACATAAGAGATTGCAGACATGTTGAACCTCACTTTGTTATTAGTTGTTGTGATTGTGCCGCAACAAAAGTGAAGAAATTAAAGATAAGAAGAAGAAAATTGAGAAAAGAGAGAGAAGAAAGCATAGAAATTTTTTTAACATTGTTTGACAATATACCTTCTCTGCAAAACAGTCAAGAAAAATCAAGTAAAAAATTATTTTAGGGTTATAATGATCATATTTATACAACCCAAATCATACATGATATGTCAGGCCAAAAACACTATATATTAACGAAAATTTTGAAATACCTGACACCTCTAGGATTAACAATACCTGACCATGCTTCTAGCCACGCTTGTGGCATTGGCTCCAAGATGAAGCATGTTCTAGCTATGCTTCTAGCATGCTCATGGCATTGACCATACTTCTGACGATGCTCATGCCAACATCTTGACCATATTCCTCAAACCCAAACACAACTGTTGAGAGTACAATCAAAGTTTCATATTGAAAATACATAAAAAAGTTCATGTGCTTATAAGATAAAAAGATATTTCCATTGGTATAAGGATTTTTGGGTAAAATCCAAAAATAAATTTATGAGGGCTTAGGTTTAAAGTGGATAATATCATACAATTATGGAGATATATGAATTTTATCGGACCTAACAATTGCTATCAGAGCCATGGTTCAAGTTGAGCCGTGTGGGTGGAATATTAACCTTGAACAAATGAAGTGGAGTTTCTATGTCTGGATTAAGAGAATCAGACATCAGACAGAAAGTTCAATTAGGTTAGAGGGATCAGACAACTAATAAGAAGACCTAGTGGGTCATACACTAGAAATACTGGACAACTGACTAGAAGACCTGATGGGTTGAGGATCAGACATCAAGAAAAGGAAGTCATTCGAGGATGGATGGGCTTAAGGGGAAGTCTGATGTTGTCTATTGTTTAAGGGGAATTTTCGAAAGTACAATCAAAGTTCCACATTGAAAAATATAGAAAAGATCATCTGTTTATAAGATGAAAAAATATCTTCATTGGTATAAAACCTTTTAGGTAAGGTTAAAAAATAAATCCATGAGAATTTAAATTCAAAATGGACAATATCATATTTGATCTGGTTCGAGATCAAAGGATGGAACAGTCAACTATCTGACTAAATTGCGAAGAGGTCGATCTCGCTCCACGCGGTAGTCTGAGGTCTTCTGATTGTCAAAATAAAAATCATGTCTACTTTGAGAAAACTAATCTCCTCTGAAGTCGACATGTGAGGTCCGACGATTACTTGAGGTTGGCTAATCTGTAAGAACTCGAAATGAGTTAGAAGGGGGTCAATATTTGTCTTGGTGAAACTCCTTCGATGCTCAAGTCAGAAAGCGGAGAAAGAAAAGGAGAATAAGAGAAAGTAGAGTTTTAGCTAGAGAGCGTACCCCTTTTCTTCCTACCTTTTGAATATTTATACATGGAGTGGGATCGTGTGAATCCAAAGACATGGAGACATGGAAAGGAACACATGGGCACGTGTCCTTACGGAGGGATCCCTGAGATTACGGAGCTGTAGAAAGGACATCGTGGGAACACGTCCTGTAAGGATAGCGGGGATTACAGAGATGTGGAGAGGACATCGTGAGAACATGCCCTTTAAGGATGGTGGAGATTACGAAGATGTGAAGAGGACATTGTGAGATCGTGGGGAAGACCTTTTCCCTTGGTCGGCCGAGGTGCTTGCTGAGCTTCCTAGAGCAAGATTCGACTGAACTCTAGTTGCCTTGGATGAGTTCGCTTTGGCTAAGTTTAGGTAGAGGGAGTTCCTGATGAGGTTAGGTAGGATGTAGTCTCGGTTGCACCCGAGCTATGATTACCTTAATCTCTGGCTCGCCTTGACTGTCAACTAGACTTGAAGTTGACTTTACTTGGCCACATGACATGACTATATCATAGACTTCCCCCCTTAGTCTAGTCGAAGGAGGCAAGAGTTCGACTGACTAGTTTTGGGTCCAATTCGGCTGAGCTAACTTTGCATGGGAAACATAAATGCCTATATAGAAACAACTGCCGAGATAGGTGTTAGAGGACATCTGTTGCGTCATAAAAACTCGACGATTACCATTACCTAGGCAATTATGAGGATTTGATCTGATTTGATGCAGAGTGATCTCACCACCTATCTTCGTATCTGATGGTCATGGCCTATGTCTCACCTCGGATCGGATGATCACGACGGCTACCTCTCTCTGATCCGATAGAGGTAATAAATGAAGATCAAAGTTGATATGACAGGTGAGATCATTTGACCATGCTTCTCTCGATCTGAAGGTCCCTGACTTGTGTCCCTTTATATCGAACAATTGTGGCCCCTCACTCCTTTATTAGGGCAACCCGGACCTGCTTGTCGGTTCTCATTTGTATCCCTATCTTCTTCTTCAATCGTGCATCTTCTATCTTCTTACTCTTGTGTTTTTGGCCTGCTTTCATTAACCTGTAAGTCTCCTTCACCACCTTGTGCATTCATGGTCGAGAATTCCTCTTTTGGTTTGAGACTCTCCGTACTTCTTTCACTTGGGACGATAGGATATCCCTTAGGGCTCTTCATGAAATCCCCCATGTCCATCGTATTTGAATTCCTCTACCTAAGGAACACCCCCATCTTCCACCCAACGACAACTTCGTCACCTTTTTCTGTGACCAACTAGTTAATGACATTTAATTTTCTCTTATGCCCTTTTTTACTGACCTCTCCAACTATTTCCTTATTCCTTTATAGCAGCTCACTCGGAACTCCTTTCGCCCGATGTGCGAGGTTGTGATAATTTTCTGTTTTTATCATATCCCCTTAACTCTCGAGAACTTCCACTTCTTTTTTACCCCAAAGAAGAAAGAGAGTGGAGTCTTCTATTTCGTTGCCCGACCTTCCACCAAATTTCTACTAAAATTTTTGGCCTCCCATAAATTTTGAAAAACTAGATATTTCTTCGTCTGACCCATCCCCGCCTTTGAATGGTTAACCTCTTGACAAATGAAATTGCCCCCAACAGTCGAGCTGGGTAATTTTAAGGAGCTTGCCTCCTATTGAGAGTACTCGGATACTCTTGCCGACCTCCAGTTTGATATTAGCCCTCTACTTGAGGGGGGACTTCTCTTCTATTTTGGGTTAAGTCCGATAGAAGCAAAACTTGGTGGTTCTATGGGTAGGAGGTCTAATTTTTCTTTTCTTGAAGTCGAGCACCAATTTGTTTCCTGTTTTATGTGGACAACTTAAGTCATGTTGAAGACCTTGTATTCCAAGAACTTGAAGTGGGGTCGAGCTCGGATAACCCCCCTGAAATGACCTAGGAGTCATCCTCCCTTGACGTAGTGGACACCACTGAGCTTCCTCTAACCCGACCTTCCCTTGTCCCCGAGTTAGTGAGCTTAGTAGAATCTGAGGAGGCGTCCCTACCTTGCAAGCGAGGTCGGCCTGAAGAAACAAATGCCGAGCCGAACTCCTCTAGGTGCAGGCGTAGTCCAATTCCTGAGGATCAGAGCGAAGGCACAACTCAAGGTGTCGAACCCACGACAAGAGAAGGACCAACTTTCTCTCAGGAATTGAGTGTTAGCGACCTCATACCTGACTTTTATTCCTGCGCCTTCTTGCCGCCTCGACCCCCTTGGGCTTCTCTCCTGTGCAGTCTCTTGAAGCAAATTATAGAGACCGAGGAGGTAGAGTTGAAAAAGAAGACTCTGGTTGGGATATGCGATTTGATGGGCATCACCATCACCAAGGTAATCTACCCTCTCCACTTACTTATACTAGCTTTTTCAATAAATTTTCCTGTACTAATAATGATTTTTTGTATTAACTAGCTTTTGGCCCAATAAAGGGAATTAACGGGCAGACTCCCCGAGATGACCTTGGCCTATCAGTCAATGCGATCGAGCTCGGCTGGGCGAGTGCGTAACCCAACTTCAAAACAAAGTTAGGGAGCTGGAGCAGGCACAAGCAGAATTTGCTATCCATTAAGCTTGCATTATGAACCTTGAAGTTCAACTGGCCGAGCAACTATGCGATGCCGAGAGACTTCGGCTGGACTTGGAGGCACGACACAAAGGAGAACTCTAACATTTTGAGACACATGGAAGAGAAGAAATGCAACCCCAAGAAGAGCTAGTTGCCTAGGTGGATTCCTTGAAGGAAGAACTGGCGAGTTATATGGCCGAGGAAGAAGGTCATGGGCCCTTAGGAAAAAGGACTTCCTAGCTTCTTCCAAATTTCAAGATATGCTCGAGAAGCGAGCCACCGAGATGTTAGAGATCAGCTTCGATGGAGCTATTCATCAAGTTCAAGAAGTCGGGGATCTTGTTGAAGGGGTATCCTTGGACTTTTTGGATATACAGAAAGTCCTCGACGAAACCCCTAAAGATGTCCTTTAAGAGTGACTTGTCTTTTTAGGATGAGGATTTAGGTTGTATTTTGTACTGAATATTTTCACTTAATGGATGCATTCCTTTGTTTTCGTCGAGTTAAAAATTGTCCATGTTTAATGAATCCTTCTCGAAAACCGACGATTGTGTTGCCAAGAGAAAAAACGAAGGTCGTCTTAGTCTAAGACTAAGGGAGATATGCCGATCTGAAGGTCATCTCGGTCCTAAAAAGAGGGAGAAATATTAAAGAATACCTTAGGAAATACCGAAGGGTGAATTAGTCCATGACTAAGAAAAATATGTCGATCTGAAGGTCGTCCCAGTCTGAGATTGAGGGAGAAATATCGAAGGATGCCTTAGGAAATAACAGAGGATGCCTCAGGCAGAGACCATAGAGAAATGTATGGATGGATGCCTTGGTCCAAGGCCAAAGGAAAATATGTTGGTCCGAGACCAGAGGTAAATATGTCAATGGGCGCCTCGGTTCGAGATCAGTGGGAAATATACCGATGGACGCCTCGGTCTGAGACCAGAGGAAAATGTACCGTGGACGCCTCGGTCTGAAATCAGAGGGAAATATATCGAGGAACGTCTTGATCCGAGACCAAAGGAAAATATGTTGATGGACACCTCGATCCGAGACTAAAGGGAAATATACTGATGGACACTTCTTTTTAAGACCAGAGGGAAATATGCCGATGGATGCCTCGGTCCGAGACGAGAGGGAAATATGATTGCAGAGAAAGAATTATATGCAATTTTAGCATACGAAATAAATATTAAGCTAATAGATGAGATTTACATATGATAAAGCCTTAAATGAAAGGTGTTCCATGGTCGACCGAGTTCCTTTCCACCCTCGCTTTGAAGATAATAGGTCGTTGAGCTCAATTTTCAGGTGACCTTGTAAAGTCCCTCCCTATGGAGTTCTAGCTTCTCAACATCGCCTACAGGTTGCAACTTTTTCCACACAAGATCACCACTTGAAAGGAGCAAGCGATGACCTTTCTATTGTATGTCTGACACATTCTCTGTTGGTATGCCCTTAGCCAAGATGTTGCGACCTCCCTTGTTTCTACTATCAGATCTAACTCGACCAGTCGCTCTCCTGAGTTGTCCCATTGATCGTACGAATCAATTATAATTGATTCCATGTCGATCTCCACAAGGACTACGACTTTTGCTCCATATACCAACTGGAAAGGGGTCATCCCGGTGCTTTCTCTAGGGGTCGTCCTGTAAGCCCAAAGGATGCTAGGCAATTCTTCAACCTAACTTCCTCCGATGTGGTCCAACTTGATCTTAATTTCTCACACAAGTTCTCGGTTGGTGACTTCGACTTGTGCGTTGCTTTGTGGAAACACTATAGAAGTAAAGATCAACTATATCCAAAAACCTTGACACCATGCTCACAATTTTCATCCTTGAAACTGCCTTCCATTGTCTGACACCAGTCTTCGAGGCATACCATATATGCGTAGGACATTCTTTCAGAGAAACTTGAGCACAACATCTTTTGTGATCTTCGCCAAATGCTCAACTTCCATCCACTTGGAGAAGTAATTGATTGTCACCAAAAGAAACTTCTTCTGACTCGGTCCTATATGAAAAGGGGCGATAATGTCTATACCCCATTGGTCAAAGGGGCAAGAAACTGCCAAAGTTCTCAGGAGCTTTGTTGAGCGATGAGATAGATTCTGATGTCTTTGACAGTGGACACAAGTATCAACAAGATGAGTTACATCCTTCCGTAAGGTCGAACAAAAGTATCCAGCTAATAGTACTTTTCGAGCTAAGATCCTCGTCCCATGCATTGTTGTTGCCACAACATCCTTTGTGAATCTACCGTAACACGTACTCGACTTCCTCCAAACCAAGACACTTCAACAAAGGTCGGGAGAAGGCTCGCTTATATAAATGATCACCAACTAGTGTAAAGTTGTTGACCCTCCTCTTGAGCAGTCTAGCTTGTTCTGGATCTTCTTACAAGGTTCCTTGCTTTAAAAAGAAGATGGATGCTTTTATCCAATCGACCAAACTATCTTGGACGTCCCGATATTCTTGGTCGATTTGAGCTATATACGACACCTTTACCACTAACTCTTTTACTGTCTAGGAACTGAGCAAACTGACCATTTGAGTCAGCTCATCTACCTTTTGATTTTTTATTCGTGGTACTTTTTGAAGAATGACTTCTTGAAAACCCACTGCCGCCTTTTGATAGAATTCCATATATCAACGAAGTCGACCATTTTTCACGTCGAAGGAACCTACCAATTGTTGAATAGCGAGTTGTGAATCGAAGTGCAAGATGACTTTTGAGGCACCGACCTATTTAGTGGCCCAAAGGCTTGCCAATAATGCCTCATACTCGACCTCGTTATTTAAGGCTGCAAAGTCGAGTTGTACCGCCAGATGGATCATCTCTTTCCTTGGCGAGACAAGCATGACTCCCACCCTGCATCCAAGCTTAGTGGTTGATCCATCCACAAACACTTCCCAAGCCTCGGTTGGCTCTTTCCCCGAAGTATCGTCCAAGGCTTGTGCTTTGATAGCTATCATAAGTTGATATTGGATGTCATATTCCCTGAGCTCTGCCATCCATTTGATTAACCTCCCTAAAGCCTCGGGGTTGGTTAAAACTTGATCGAGGTCGTTGTTTGTCATTATCATAATGGGATGAGAGAGGAAGTAGGGGCGCAGACATTGAGAAATTAAAACAAGAGCAAAGGCTAACTTTTCTAGAGTAGTGTACCGTAGGCTAACCTCTTTTAATATATGACTTGTAAAATACATTGGTTGTTGGTTGCCCCTTTCTTGTTGGATCAACATTGTGTCGACTGCTCCCTCGGTCAATGCCAAGTACAAACACAACTTTTCCTTTGATATAGGCTTACAGAGGGTGGGTAGCTCGATTAGGTACTTCTTGAGCTCAGTAAAAGTGGTTTCACACTTCGCATCCCATTCAAACCTAGCTGACTTCTGAAGTACTTTGAAGAAAGGAAAACTTTGGTCAACTTATCTGGAGATGACTCTAGAGAGAGTTGTAATCCTGCCGACCAACCTTTGGACTTCTCTGATATTCCGAGGTGAAGGCATGTCTTGTAGTGCTTGAATATTCTAGGAATTGGCTTCGACTCCATGTTCTATGACAATGTACCCCAAAAATCGACCTTTTTGAACCCCAAAGATACACTTATTCTAGTTAAGCTTCAACCTGAACCTTCGCAATGTCTCAAATGTCTCTTGCATGTATGCGATGAGGTCCTTAGCTCGAGCTGACTTGATGACTTGATAAGTATGTCGTCCACATAAACCTTGATATTTTATTCGATTTGATGGCGGAAAACTCGATTAATCAACCTCTGAAAGTTACACCTGCATTCTTGAGGTCAAAAGGCATCACCATATAACAATAAGTTCTGCTCGAGGTGATGAAACTAACCTTTTCTTGATCTTCTTCTACTAGAGGAATTTGATGATATTCTTGATAAGCGTCTAACATGCAAATCAACTCGCATCTCAAGGTGAAATTGACTAGATGATCTATCTGGGGGAGGGGAAACAATCCTTCGAACATGCTTTATTGAAGTCTCAGATATCTATGTAGACTCGCCATTTTCCTCTGAGCTTTGGGACTATGACCACATTTGCCAACCATGTGGGAAATTGCACCTCCTTGATATGTCCAGCTTGAAGTAACTTGTCTGCCTCTCCCCTAATGACCTTGTCTTTCTCCGAGCCGAATTGCCGCTTCTTTTGATTTAATGGCCGAACTTATGGTAGAACGTTAAGCCTATGCTCCATCACTTTGGGAGACACACCACTGACCTCCTGCGCTGACCAAGCAAAGATATCTCTGCTACTAGAAAGAGAGTTCAATACTTGACCTATTAGTTCGTCAAGTAGGTTGGCGATGACTCGAGTGCACCGATCTAGTTGATCGGGCATAATCTGAACTTCTTTCAATTCTTCTTCCTTAGGATGAGAAACAAGACCCTCCTGAAGAGCTTGTATATCTGCCAGATTGGTCTGATCCTCTTTCTTTTTTTTGACCCTGTCCAGACTATATCCACATAACATTTTCTGACAGCTAACTTACTTCCTAATACTTCACCGACCACCAATTGGGAACTTGATCTTCTGATGATATATGGAGATGACCGCCTCGAATATGCTCAATGCTAGTCTTCCCAGTATCACATTATAAGAAGACGAAGCTTCCACAACTGTGAAGGTGGTTGTCCTAGTTCAACGAGTCAGTTCTTCACCCAGAGACAACAACAAACTAATTTGCCCAAGAGGTTGTAGTTCATGACCTGCAAATCCAAAGAAGGCAATGTTCATAGTTTGGAGCTCAAACAAATCCGAAGGCATCTTTGAAGAGGACATTGACTGAGCTCCCCTCATCTATGAAGAACCGAGCTACCTCATAGTTAGCAATCGTAGCTCGGAGGACTAGTGTGTCATCATGAGGCATCTCTACTCCCTTCAAATCTTTCAACCCAAAGTCGATAATGGACCCTTCTCTTCTACTCACACTAATTCTCAAGTTCTTGAGCCGATGTCCATGAGCTTTCCTATCTCGATTTGAATCCCCATCTGTAGTTCCCTCTGAAATCATGTTTATGGCCCCCTTATAAGGGGTATTTCTAGTCTCCCCATCTTGTTCCCGTCAAAGTGGTTTTGGAGATTTCCTCAGCCTTTTCTTTTCATCCTACTAAGGTTGTTGTTCTTGCAGTTGAGTAGAAGATTCAGACATGTTGGTTAAGCGAATGGAAGACCTTGGCGGATCGGCCAAGTACCTTTGTGGATGTTGTTGTACCATTTTGCGTACCTCCTTGGCCAGCTAGTGGCATTCACTAGTAGAATGACCATACACCTTGTAAAAGGCACATAAACGAGAGGACTTGTCCATAAGCCCCTTTTCTTGATTCCCACCCCAGAAAGTTCTCTGGTTCGAACTCGAGAAAACCCTTGGTCCTTCTTCCAATGCTTGCACTCCTTTGCTAATAACCCTCCCAGGAGCGTAGCGACCTACTCCTCGAGGTTCCCTATTCAAGGGAGGTGGTGGTGCCTCCTCTTGTCGATTAGAAGTTGATTTGACTGCCCCATCTCCCTTCCGAGCTCAATGTGCTTCCTCTAAGTTAATGTACTTCTCAACCCTTCTCAATAAATCATCATAGTTTATCAGAGGGTTATTCACTAATGAGCTAAAAAAAAGGTCCTTCCACAGAACCATGAGAGAGCACTCACCAACAATTTTAAGCTGGCCGAAGGTATATCTAAGGCAGTTAAATTGAATTGTTGAATATACTCTCGTAGAGACTCATGATTTCTCTATTTCATGGAGAATAGGTTCATAGGAGTCTTATGATACCTTTTACAACTAGAGAAATGGTGGAGGAAAGTCGAGCTCAGGTCTACAAAGGACTAAATAGATCTCGCGGGGAGTTTGTTATGGGCCGAACTACATAAGGTTGTCAGAAAAATCCAACACTTGACCCCATCTGGCGCAGCAACAAAGCATTTTCGAAACGATACAAATGATCTTCTAGATCTGATGACTCTGCATATTCTCTGAGTTGAGGAGGTCAAAAGTTGCTCGGTAATCCCTCCGCTAATATACTATCAGTAAAGGGCATGTTTCGACGGCTACCCGGGAAAGTCATGGGAGATTTGCCTTTGCCCTCCATCTTCGGAGATTCTCGAGATCTGATTCTCGAGATTGCTCTTCTTGTGGAGCCAGTGTCTACCCTAAAGCCTTTATTGGAACGGGAGGTGTCCTAGTTGAAACTGGAGTGATTTCACTCAGAGACATACGCTTCCTCAAAATTTCTTCAATAGTAGCTGCCAAGATCTGATTCAGATCCTCCTTTATCATTATCTTAGTGTTTAGTACAAAGTGTCTTTCTTTTCGACTTGCGGAGTCATGATTGTTGATGCAGGGGCACCAGATAATCGAACCTAGATTTTGATTATGACAAAGGTTCAAAGTTAAGCTCTTATTGTTATCTCATGAGTTGTGTTAAGTGTGCAGGAAGTGTTTAAGCTAAGCTGAAGGTCAGTGACACTCGGAGAATCTCGGTGTTAGTTATATATGAGAGATGTCCTAAGGCAATCGTCTTATGGTTGTATCATTTATTTGATAAATGAAGATTCCCTATTTGAGTGTACATGCTATCATGTATTTGATTGGATCTTAATCTCATTTACTGAATATTTACAATATGATTCACAGCATGAGAGAATTTGTGATTGGATCACAACTAGCGAGTATCTCTACATGTGTAATTGTGATGTATTTGAATTATCCATAGTCGATGAATTAATGTATTCAGACACCATCAATTCTGCTGAGACTAGCACGAGTTATACTCTTTGGTTTATCCAAGCAGTTGTTTCTCACTGGTTGGAGACATGGGGATGTCCGGAGTTAACCGTAGATGCTAATTATGGTAACTAATTCATCGGAGTGACTAGCTGTAAGACTTTATATGGTTCACTGCATATATGGATATGTCAATGAAGTTCTTACTACAACTTAAGTGCGATGTTCCTTCGACTTGCGGTATTCAAGTCATCTTGGTCATATAGACTTATGGTTTGACATTTTAAGCAAGCATCTTCGAGGAGATGTGGACCCGGGATGATTGGGTATAAGTCGAAGTGGTCGAAGGTGTTTGAATAGCCTACAGAGGATTCACCACTCCTTGCGAGGAGATGTATACTCTATGACCTCTAGTCGGATTGTTACTAAAGTCTTTGGCCAAAGTATTACATGTTTAGAGTATGATACTCTTAGATACATGTGCAATAACTAGAATCCGGATGACAAGGAAGTAATACTTGGGTAGGTGTGACATGGTCAGCCTAGTGAGGACTGATACAATAGACCATGTTCTAAATCAAGTGGATATAAGATGAGTGAAGGGAGCAGGACACGATTGTAGCTGCTGAAAGGTTTCAGAAGTTGTTCTGGGGTCAACCATTGATTTTTCGATTAATTAGGGATTATGATGTACTACTAGGTGTCATTGATGATCGTTCTATAATTAATGGTTAATTATAGACGACCAACATAAACTGGAAACCTATTTGGTCAAACGCACTACGAGTGTTATCCGAAGGATTTAAAACAAGTTTGAGAATGAGATTCTCAAATCGAGAGAGACTTGGTTTGGTTGGACCAAACATGGAGTGAACATGAAATTGTTTCAGTCGCATCAAAAGCATGGATAGACCGAATCTTATGAAGACATGATGGATGAACCAAATCGGCTTGATTCTAATCCAATGGTGGAAAATAAATCAAAATGGTTTGGTTTGTTTTAAACGAATGAACCAAAATTGGTTGGGTTCGTTTTAACTTAAAATAGACCAATGCGGTTTGGTTTGTTTTAACTTAAGATAACGGAGCAGGTTAACGGGTTTTGGTTGTGAACCAATAACCCTTTAAGAAAAGTTTTTTCGAGAAAAGTCTTTAGAGAAAAGGTCTAGAGAAAAGGTCTTGAGAAAAAGTCTCTTAATGGATAAGAGATATGTTCTCTATAAATATGGGGTTGAGAGATAACCCGGTGTGGAACGACTTAGGTTTTGTGAAACCCTAGCCATTTTCTCTTCTCCTCTCCCTCTCTTGTGTGTCGGCCCTTTGGTTGCCGCCACCCAAACCTTGGCTGCCTCCCCTCTAGCCGTCGGCCAGCCACTACCGTCGACTAGCAACCCCAGTCGTCGACCAGCAACTCCATCTGTCAGACTACCACTAGTTGTCGACCCCCTAGGCTGTCGCCGACCAACCTTGTTTGGCCGGTAACCCTCCTCCATCTTGCTACCCACTTTGGACAACCTTAGTCCTTTACGACGAGAGCGTCATTTGGCCGGCGTTCGAAACTCTAACAGCGACCTCCTTGTCGAGGATTGGATCTCCGACAATCCTCTTTGGTGGAGGATCGAAGTTTCGTCAATCGATTGACAAAAATTGCTTTCGAGAAGCGAGTTTATGAACTCATTTTGGATTCGGATTGTGATCGTCTCTCGAATCACAATGTTGTCGATGCGAGGCTAGTAACTCTTGTGAAGACGGGGCTCCTAGCTTGTTGAAGCTATCCCGACGATACTCGACGTGGATACGGATAGAGGTGAAACTTACGAGGGTCGCTAAGGTTGATGTCATTTTTGCTTCACATAATCCGTCAGGTATACCTAAAGTAGTTTTCTTTTATTGCAAAATTTGAAAATGTGATTATGTCTATACTTGTTGTATCCTGCATGCATGTGGTGTGTATATTGTAATAAATTAGTTTATTACTTATCTTTACTTCCGTTGTGTGCATGTTTACGAAACGTGTTCAAACACGCATCCACGTCGGTGCCGGAGAAACCCAACACTCATGACGAGAAACCGTGGTGGTCGGGCGACACCAGGAGAACCTCGTTGGAGTCGAGGAACCTCGGTGGTGACCGAAAGCTAAGCGACAGGTCAGGAGGACCAGAAGTAAGAACTGAGTGAAGAGTAATGGTGAGGTTGTGTCCTCCGTACGGGGACGAACTTAGGCGGCGATCCGACTAAGACTTCCAGGGGAAGGTCTAGGTCGAGATCAGACGGTAAGGAGTCGTCGTAATGTCCATTACTTGGTAGTTCTGTGCTAACTCTTTGCTGCAGGAGAGTGACCAGGCCAACAGTCAACTGATAGCTATTAGCAGTCGACTGATCTTATCATCAGTCGACTGATGAGGGTCATCAGTTGACTGTTATTCAAACTAGTGATCAGCTCAAAGAAAGTCAAGATAAGCTCCACCAAAATTGGGGGGATGAGGAGTTTTGACCCAAATCTGGATCTTAACGAGCTAGGGGTTGAAGGGCTATAAAAGAAGGGGCATTTCACCTCTTTGGATCATCTCTTTTTGCTCCCAAAGTGCTCCAACGACGCCAAGCTTCAACGACAATGCTACGCCGTCGTAACGCCAACTTCATGCCGCAACTTCCATCCTCTAAGTCGGTAGTCTATATTTAGTTGTTTTACTTTTGTATTTCGAGCTTTCAATTACAAAGAGGAGAGTTAGACTTGTTGCCTCTTCCTCTAGTTTTTGTTTTCTTGTAACCATCGTCTCCTACCTCCAATGAGAAGGAGACTTTTAGTGAATTGCTCCATCGTACGCGATCTAGAATCGTGGGGCTTTGGAGTAGCAACCTTTCAATTGCAAACCAAGTAAAAACAAAAGTCTCATTTTTGTTTGTTATCTTTACTTTCTGCTGTGCAATATTCGTGTTTTATCGAAACGAAAATAAAATATTTATGCTCGCTATTCACCCCCCCCCCCCCTAGCGTGCTTTCCGATCCAACAATGATTTTCAGAATGTCTTTCCATCTCTATGTCTTAGTTCGAATTCCCACAGACGGTGCAAAACATGATTCAGTCCGAGATTAAAGGATGGACCAGTCAACTATCTAACTAAATTGTGAAGAGGTCGATCTCGCTCCACGCGATAGTCTGGGGTCTTCTAATTATCGAAATAAGAATCAGGTTGGCTTTGAGCAAACTGATCTCCTCCGAAGTTGGCACACGAGGTTCGACGATTACCTGAGGTTGACTAATTTTCAAGAACTCAAAATGAATAGAAGGGGGACGAGATTTGTACTGGTGAAACCCCTCCGATGTTCAAGTCAAAAAGTGGAGGAAAAGGAAGGAGAATAAAAGAAAGTAGAGTTTTAGCTAGAGAGCGAACCCCTTTTCTTCCTACCTTTTGGATATTTGTACTTGGAGCGGGATGATGTGGATCCGGAGACGTGGAGACATGGAGAAAGGACATTGTACGTGGGAACATGTCTTGTAAAGATAGCGGAGATTATGGAGACGTGGAGAAAATATCGTGAGAATATGCCCTATAAGAATGGTGGAGATTACAGAGGCGTGGAGAGGATATCGTGAGAACATGGGGAAGATCTTTGTCCTTTGTCAGTCGATGTGTCTATTGAGCTTCCTAGACGAAGATTTGGCTGAACTTTGGAGCATGATTCGGTTGAACTTTGGTTGTCTAGGATGAGTTCGCTTTGGTCGAGTTTAGGTCGGAGGAGCTCCTGATGAGGTTAGGTAGGATGTAATCTCAGCCACACTCGAGCTAGGATTACCTTAATCTCTGGCTCGCCTTGAATATCAAACTTGACCCGTTGTTGATTTGACTTGGCCACGTGGCCTAGCTATATCAATATCATTACGAAGATATATAAATTTCGTCGGACTTAATAATAGCTTGGCCATGCTGAAAATTAAAGCACTATCATACTTGAATTTGCTCCATATGAATCATCCCTCAACAGAAATCAACGCAGATGACAACGTGGAGGGGAGTAAATCCTAGTCCATTTGATTTTTGGATGGATTGAAAAATTAATAATTAAAAAATATATTCTTTGCTTAATTTTAAGTTAAGTAAATAAAGGAAAATATATATCTCAACCTTGGTATAATCATTTCTTTTTGGGATAAATAAATTATTAACCTTTTGAAGGTCATAGAACGAGTGGATCATTTTGTGCAAAAGGTTGGAACTGTCAATCTAGTGACCCTCTCACACCAAGTTCACAAGTATAAGAGGGAGTAAATCACGAGTGGTAATTGACTTTGGTGCGATGACAAGTGCAACAGAGGACGTGGTCTGACACGAGTATTAAATAGTCTGCTGACGCAGAAGATCGAACCTTGCTCCTTGTGTAAATTCTGCACTGCACTTATCAACACACCATCCCTGTGGACACACGAGTGGACCACTTTGATTAGGCAATTAGATACATTACTATTAAAGATAAATGATGTTTTTTTTATTAATTAATCGACATGTTTAATCAGTCCAAATCCAATAACTAATTAACCCGTTAATAATTAAATTAAAATTTTAGTGCAATATTCCTCTTTTCATCTTTATTGTATGCGCTCTATCATACTTTCTTCTCCTACTCATGCAGCTTTAATGCTTTTCATACAAAAGGACATTGAAATCACCTTATAAATATATAAACAAGTTTATCCTTTTTCATCTTGATCTCATAGTCCACGAAGCATCAAATCCTATTATTTTCGAGTTTAACCATGGAAACATCAAATCCTCCTCCCCTTTACGACAATGAGGGAAAAATATTATGTAAGGCCTGCCAAAAGGAGAATCCTACATCTATGAGGTATGTAGTAGAAAAAAATCTCAAAGGGCATAACGATCAATGTCACAAAAATTTTAAGTTTGAATGTCGAAAGTGCGATAATGTTTTTCGAACCGAAGCTGAAAGAGACATCCACGAGGAGGAAGAAAAAAATAAATAGTAGATGGTACATTAGCTTTTTATTTATTTATTAATTTTAATTAGTAATTATTTACTTTTTTATTAAATTTTTTATTTATTTTGTTTTGCAGGAATGCAGAATTGAATATCATGGGTCAAAATTATTTTCATCAGATGTCTTGAGAATTAGCTATGAAGATTTACTTTTATATTGTGTCTTAATTAAGTAGTGTTTTACTTTTACTGTCTTAATTATGTATTATTTTAAGAAAATTTTAGGAGGATTGTAATAGTATAAAAACATGATTTGGGCATGAAAATTATCGACAAACTGATTTAAATTTCTAAAGTGTTTTTCAGATTTTGAGAAACGTTGTGCAAATTGAATTTTTTATTTTTTATTTCATCAAAAAATGCAGCGCCAGAATTTTCCAAAAAAAAACTCCATCGATTTAAATTATATGTTAGAATAAATTATTAATAAAATTCTGTTAATTAATTTGAAAATATTTTGGTTGACCAGGCAACATAATATGTCTATAAATACCGTAGGCTTTGGGCAAATAAATTTCATAGCCTCCGCCTCTCTTTTATTCCGATATGGATGAAGATTGGTCGTTGCTTCCTCTCGATCTTCTCAGAAAATTAGGAGAGAAGTTATACTATCCGTATCGTATTGTATTTCGTACGATATGCAAGTCTTGGTGCTTGGCTCTCCCTTCTATTGTTTTTCCTTGTCCTTGGCTTCTTCTTCCTGCCGACCAAATCGATGACTCATGTACTTTTTTATCTTTTCCTTCAGATAACGAACATTCTTCCTCTTTCGAGTTTTCTCCCGTGCCTCGGCTCCATGGCATGCGTTATGCTGGTTCTAACATCGGTTGGGTTGCCATTGTCGACTTCGCTTTTAATATCAGCCTCTTGAATCCTCTTACCGGTGCTCAAATCCATCTCCCTTCTTTCCTCCCCCTTCCTGATGTTGAATCTCTACCTAATTGTGGCGGTTACTTATTCCGTAGCGAAGAATGTCCAGATCCTTTCCTTTTTGAATATGAAACTTATCGTGACTATTACATAAAGAAAGTCGTCTTCTCCTCCAATCCAACTCCCAGTGATTATATAGCCATGGTTATCCGTCACGAATATCCAGTAGCCTACACTAAAGCAGGGATATCGAAGTGGATAAATCTAGATTTTCCCGTAGTCGATATTATTTTTCGCGATGGATTGTTTTACGCTATGATATGTGTTTCAGAGGTTTTTGCTATCGACTTAAGCGGAGACAATCCGACCAAAAGAGTTATCATCGATGCATGGAATAGTGACAATTTTGTACTCTCTGACTCCTTCTTATCGAGAAGCTATATACACCATGAGAAGTATTTGGCATTCTCCGACGCCGACGAACTATTCCTGATTATGAGATGTAATAATTATACAGATGATATGACAAAGTTTGAGACGGAAGGATTTTTGATTTTCAAGTATAATTGTGAGAGTAGTTCTTGTTGGGAAGAAGTGAGATGTTTGGAAAACAAGTCTGTTTTTATAGGCATGAATAATACGTATTTATTGTCGATGGAAGATTTTACTGGGATCAGAGCAAATTGCATCTACTTCACCGACACTTTTGAGGGAATGAACTTGAGTATTAATAAGGGTAGAACAATTCTTGATGTTGGTTTCTTCGATTTGGAACGAGAAAAGTTTGAGCGTTGTTGTCTATCGTATGAAAAAGTGTTGCCTCCGCCGATTTGGCTCCTGCCATCCATTGAGAGCTATGAATGATGATTCAGACAAATGTGAATTTTTTTATTATTCGTTTGATTTTGTATAATCTTTCTCTTTTTATATAAAAAAAGAAAAAACAATGTAGATTGAAAAAATCTTATAATTTTTATTTTTATAAATAAGGAAATCCATTGATAACGTTTATTTTGTTTATTTATAAATAAGGAATTGCTTTAATTTAAAAAAATAAATAACATGGTGCAAATTGCGTAGTGTATATATATTATGCTTCCGCTTATAAATGTGCAGGTGGAGAGATCCAATTTTATAAGCATTTTAATGATTCTAAAGTTTTAAAGGTATTTAATATTTTAATAAAATATATTTAGAATTTTAAAATTAGCCATTGACATTGTAAATTTATTTATAGAATTATGATATAATAGTTAATTGTATTCTCTTAAAAATTGATTATTATTATTTTTTAAAATACAGTTATGTTTTTAAAATTATTAAAATATTTTCATAAATTTTAGACTCTTGTGATTTTATTCTTAATATTAATACGGAGATAAAATAAAAAGGATTTTAGAAATATGATCATTTAAAGGATTTTTCATGGGTGCAAATGAAATTTTTACTAAAATTAGTGGACGTTCATGATATCGTTCGACTACGCTTCGTAGTTGCCTTCATGGAATAGTTCGGATGGTAAGCGTATATAAATTTGCTCAAGGAAGCAAGGGTTAATCCGAGTACAGCGGAGTGACCATCATTTGTCGTCGAGAAGATTTGGTTCGGAATTTCTGCGAAGAAGAAAAGGACAGATCTTTCGTAGGGTTCTAAGGTGATAGCATCATAAACCCTCTTTACTGATAGGATACAGGAGATTGATAGGGTCACTATCCCCTATGGGGACCATACCTTATACATAGATATTGGATCGGATCCGTTATTGACTCATCATCAATAATGGATCTGTGCTATAATGGATTCTACATATTAAATCCCCACATCTAATAATCGAAATCCGTGAACCAATAAATTAATCACTTAATTGGGTTTAAACCAATACGACACAATCGAACGGTTATAAAAATCACATGTAAGCCTACCACCAATAATCTCCCACTTGAGCTAATTGAGATCATGTATGTAACATATGGCTGAAATTTTTTAGTTAAGCTCATTATGTCGTATTGAACAAAATCAATTTAGTCTATTAATTTCATTGGTATAAGACTAAAATGATCGTTGTTGCTCCATATATATAATCGGTAGCAGGACCCATCAGTAATCACAATACCAATGTCATCAATGACATATATCAGATGTGAATGTGTAGCATGCAAATTGCATGAATTGTGATCTACATATGCCAATTCCCAAATAGTCCTCCTTATGACCCATAACAGGATTTCGATCACATTTACAAGCAACGTATGCAACCGCTTTAGTAAACCATGATTTGAACCTCATGACTCAAAATAGAGTCTTACATCATATTTACAATTATCATATGCTAATTACATTAGTAAATCGTGATGCCTTTATATAAAGTGTCAAAGATAAAATACACATGTATCTTCCTATCTTAGTGTGCACAGTGATTCAACTATATATGTGTCATAATTATAGAACATCTTGAATAATAAAGTAATACAAACTTCCATTGAATGAGTACTTCATCCATATAAAGAACCTTCATTTTTAGCCCATGCTGACAATGGACATAAAGTCTATCTGTATATGCTCTATTAATATTTGATCACTCTGAACTCTTTCTTTTAACCGTTTGACATTTTATGCCGATGTGCAATGAAGTCAACATGTCACAGTTATTCTTGGCCTAAAGTTCTACAGTTTTATTATCACAGTTGATCCCAAATAGCTATCAAGTCCCTAAAATAATCTTTAATCCTGTGATAAATTCTATAATCATATTTTATAATTGGATGTTCTGTAGCAGTTTACTAATTCACCCTTCATTACTGAGATGGTTATCAACATTTGTTTGACACTTTTCTAAATGATAGCTCTTCTTAATAATATGAAGACATGTCCTAATGTAAATTTCTCACCGTTCAAATATCCATCAAAATGTGAAGTCTTAATATCTAATCACTTTCAAACAATCAGATATTCGCTATGTGAGTATTTAAATAATTTATTACAAATACTACATATCTCTCTTTACAATGCATTTATTTATGTATTTACCTAACATTCCTATTATGTATACTATAACAAATACGTACATACATATATATACATGCGACTTCTTACTGTCGATGCATAAGGAAGTTTCTTCATCTCATTAATTTCAAATTTACGTTGTGGACATGATTGCAAGCTAAATTTATAACTAAGATATATCTTTCATTCCAAATTTACCTGATAAATATGATTTGATCTGATGCAACAATTATTTATAACTGGTTGCCAATAATATATCATTCACATATAAAACAAGTATTACAAACTTGTTATAACTGAACTTGACATATATGCATTGATTAACTATATTCCCTTTAAAACCAAATAATTAAAGTACTAACTTTAATCAAATTTCTTGTACCACTGACATGATGTCTGCTTTAAGCCATACATGAACTTCTTTAATTTACATATTAGGTATTTTGAATCGTCAGATTCAAAGTTCTTTGGTTGTACCATATATATCGATTTCTCATTGTCTCCATTAGAGAATACAAACTTAATGTTCATTTGATCTAGCTCCAAATTATAATAAGCTACCAGTGCCTTGATTACCCTTAGGGAGTCTCTCGTTGATATAAGTGAGAAAGTCTCCTTATAATCAATATCCTCCTTCTAAGTGAATCCCTTGACTATAAGGCATGTTTTATACTTTTCAGTTTTAAATATTCATTTACAACTAAAAGGTTTCACTTTGTCTGCCATTGACTTCATCTTATCTTTCGTGACGTCAATCCACTTTTCAGTATTAGAATAATTTTTGATTTCCTTGAAAGATGAAGGATTATCTTTCAGCTCAATGTCAAACTCATGTTTTTGGAGATATATATAATCACATAAAATCATAGATCTCCTTTCCCTAGTGGATCGTTGTAGAGGCACTTGCATTTAAGACACTTAAGGCGCTTGAGAAATCTGCTCAACCATAAGAGAGTATACCTCAACCTGAGCAGATGGTTTCTCTACTTACATAGGAAAGAACACAGAGATATTATGAAGTACTACTCCCACTGGATATGTAACACCAACATTATAGGGTATGAAGATCATATCACTATTGGTTACAACTGTAGTATTTAAAGTAGGTTAGCTAATGCTATCATCTTCAAAAGTAGGTCCCTGCATTTAGCGTTCCCACTATTCTCAATAAACTTGACATTTTCCATTTCGAAAAACAACCTATTTTAGGAGGTCATAACATTTACATCCCTTTGACCTTTCAAAATACTCCACAAAATGGTAGCTAATAATTCTTAAGTCTAGTTTCTTCTTATTAAGCCTATAAGGCCTAGCCTCAGCTGGACAACTCTAAACATGTAAACGTTTAATACCATATGGAGTTTTACTCGCTGTCTAATTGGGTACTTTATTAAGTAAATTATAGTCTTGAGTTGTTTCACCCTACAAGGACTCTGATAAAAAAAAATAAAAGACATCATACTTCTCAACATTTCTTTTAGGATCTGATTTCCTTCGCTCAAATGCACCGTTCTGATGAGGAGTATTAGGCATGAGATGTTGAGCCATAATTCCATACTCAAAAAGACAATTGACAAATGGTCTTGGACACTGTTCACTGGATCTATCATAACGACTGTAATATTTACCTCCACAGTTGGATCTTTCAGCTTTTATCTTCTTGCCTAGTTGATTTTCAACTTCGGCTTTGAAGATCTTGAACATATCCAAGAACTTTAACGTCTCAAGTAAAATGTATAATTAAGCATATCGAAAATAGTCATCAATAAAACTGATAAAATATGTTTGTCCATTCCAAAATGTCTTAGGGAATGATCTACATATATCTGCATTTATTAGCTTAAAGTGTTACTTCATCGATTTGCACCTTTATTTTTTTTTTTGTTAGTTATTTTCCCTTTGACACACTATATGCAAATATTAAAGTATGACATGTTAAGAGAATGAAGAATTTCTTATGACATTAACCTTTATAGGAATTGTTTGGATATATATTCTGAATGTCTATGCCACAACACGAATAAATTCTCATCAGCCAAATTTGTTCTTCATACCTACATTGTGCATTATTTCATTGTTTGTAAAAGTTATGATGTTTAACCTATATAACTTATTTAATAGGAAATCTGTATCAATAAGTATTGAATTTTAGAAAATACTAAATGTTCTATTTTCTGATGAACAAGTGTATCTTAATTTGTTCAAGCAAGACATGGAAATTAAATTCTACTTAAATGATGGAATAACAAATATATTTTCTAAATTCAAAATACATTGGTCCCTAAACAAAGCCTGAAAACACTTATAGCAGTCACTGTAGTCTTTTTGTCATTACCAGTATAGATGTATATTTCACCAATAATGGGCAATTAGCTACTAAGACAACTAAGTTAAGTGACACTAATGTATGTGGTAGCTATAGTATCTATCCACTAAGTGTCAGTAAGTACAATGACAAAATTGTCTTCTAAACTAACTTAACTGAGAAGTTTAATACCAGACACTACAGTTTTAATACCCTTACTCAACTATACAATTACTACCTAATGATGTAGAAATAGTCATTACATCAGATTAAAAACATCAGAGCCTTCGAAAAGACCCAAAATGATTAAGGCCCGGGACAAGGGGAGGGGGGGGGGGTACCTCAATGTAACAAATGTAGAGCTTTGAACGAGCTTCAAAATGCAATCGAGAACGTCTCAAAACTCATTCCGAGCAAAAAATTATGGTCTCTAAAAGTTTTCTACATTAAAATGTGCTTGAACTCATCCACAATATCACTAGTTGACTAATAGTTATGGCAGTCGAGTGACATATATCAGTCGATTGCCTCAGTCGATTAGAATATCTTCTGTGGACAATTTCAAGAGCACCAGTCGACTAGTGCTTGAAAGCAGTCGACTGATCAAATCAGTCGACTAGAATACCTTCTATGTGCAAACTCGGCCTCAGCAGTCGGCTGATACCTTATAGCAGTTGACTGCTCAAATTTGAGCACAACAATCGACTGCCCTCGATTGGTATGTACAATCGAGTTTAGTTTTAAGCGCAATAGTCGATTGGTGAAAAATATCAGTTGACTGGTAAACACAGCAATTGACTGATGCAAAGCATCAGTTGACTGATAGGCGACTCAACGTGATTTTACCGGAGCAAATATGAGGGTTTCACCACGAATGATAGCGGTTAAGCCATCGTTCGTCGTGTTCGCAAAAAAAAATACAAAACCTTAGATCTAGCGCCTAAAATTAGATTTTCTACTTATGTTTTCGTCAAATAATCATTGTTTTGCACAAAAAGATCTAAATCTCGTGCAAAATCGATGAAAAACTATGAAATGTATAACCTAATGCCATGTAAAAATTGATAAAACGACTAGCTCTGATAACAATTGATGGAAATTTACGAATCTAAATAAGTATTCAAGAAATCGAAAAGAATACAATATGATTAATGAACAGATCTAGTCTTATCAAATTTCTATGGCAATAATAAATGCATAAAATGAAACGATGACATAAACATAAAAGGATCTCAGTGCAATGGAGCAACTATCGTTCCTCGTCTATAAGATCCAAGCTGAAGTTCTTGCGAAGAAATAAAAAGCAGGTTTTTCGTAGGATTATGGGTGACAACATCGTAAACCCTCCTTGTTGATAGGATATAAGTAGGTTGTCAGGGTTACTGACCCCTATGGGGATCATACCTCATATATATATATTGGATCGAATCCGTTATCGACTCATCATCAATAAGAATTTGTGCTATAACGAATTCTACACATTAACTTCCCACATTCAATAATTAAAATCCGCGAATAAATAAGTAGATCACTTAATTGAATTTGAATCAATACGATGCAATTTAACGATTATAATAATCACATGTAAACTCACATCCACCCGCTCTATCACACGAGGCAATATAAGATACAATCCCAAGTGAAGTAGGCCAGGAAATATGTAATCTTGGCGAAAAGTAATTTTCAGCAAATGGCGGCACTTGCTTTATTTAACTGGGGAAATGTACTTCTAGCTCGTGCTAGGAAGTTGTTCTTGCCAAAAGATTCATCCAACGGATTAGTTCATGCAAAGGTAAAAGATGCCTACAACTGGGTTCAGATTGAATATATCAAGGCTGGTAATAAATATGAAGAAGCCTTGAAAATTAGACCTGACTTCTAAGGACATATGACATATCCCCCTGGGTCAACAACACTTTGAGCTAGCAAGAGTTTCATGGTATTATGCTCTTGGAAGCAAGGTAGATTTTGCTGTGTGGACTTCAGCAACTTCAGCAAGACTCTTTTGGGTGCGTTTGATTGATAATGTGATTATTAGGTAATCATATTATTAAAATTATGAGAAATAAAATATTATTTGATTCAATTCAAAATAATACAATCAAAACTTATTTGTTTGAAGGTTTTAAAGTATCATCTAATTTAACATTTTACTATATTATACATTCGATGGTTTGTGGCGATCGACTAAGCCGTCGATCATCGGTCAACCCACCGATCGATCGTCGTCGGCCCACGGCCCGGCGGCGCAATGCGACGGTGGCGAGCGATCGGCAACGATGGCGGCGCGACGGCGTCGGCGGCGGCAGACGGCGTCAGCGATCAGCGTGAAGGTGGCCGGCGGTGGTGGCTGGCCAGCGGTAGCGGCGGCAGGCGGCCCAGCGATCAGCGTCAGCGGCAACGATCGCCGGACGGCCAATAGCCGTGATCGGCGGCAACGATCGCCCGTGGCCGGCAACCAACGATCGGCGGTTGGTTCGGCCGATGGCGGTGATAAGGATAGTTTTTTCCTAAATGGTAAAAATCAGAGGGTATTTTTGGAAAACAAATCCATAATCACTAGAATCAAGAAAAATCAAACTTCTTGGAGGTTTTTTCAATTCTCCCATGCATAACTCTTTTGCTGACGTGACATGATGTATCGAGCATCCATTATGATTAGGTAATCGTTCAAATCCTAATTCAAACAAAATTTTATTAATAACCTTGAATGGATAACCAAAGTTACGGAGAATAATCCCGAACCAAATGCACCATTTGAGTTTCCCCTATTGAGGTTATTTATTTCATAAAAAATTCAGTGTGTCAGTGGAATTCCCCATGATTTCATCAAAATGCTTGCTCCTTTGATCATTGCAGTAACAATGTCTTTAAAAAATTTCTAAGTCTATAAAAAATTTAAACAATCAAAAATAAGAATTAAAAGTTCAAACTTGAACTTTAATCTCCAATAAAATTTGATTCTTACTCTAATTAATTCACTAATTTATTTTCAATAAACCTCTCACCCTTCCAATATTTTTCTACGTATATCATAGGATAAGGAGTAGTTAGAGTACATAGAGGTGTTGATAACTAACTAAATAAACTTTGTTCAATCAAAAATCAAATCATCAATCGACTAGGACCTCCATCAGTCGACTAACTATAATATCAAACCATTGATCATAGTCTATACTATTTTGGATGGATTGAAAAAATCAATTATTATTAATTTAAAAAAATTCTAAGTAAATAAAGGGAAATATTTCAAGTTTAACCATGAAAACATCAAATCCTCCTCCCCTTTACGATAACGAGAGAAAAATATTATGCAAAGCATGCAAAAACGAGGATCCTCCGATTCTAAGGTATGTCTTAGAAAAAGATCTCAAAGGGCATAACAACTTATGTCACAGGCAGTGTAAATTTGAATGTTAGAAGTGCCATAATGTTTTCCAAACCGAAGCTCAAAGAGACATCTATGCTGTGCAAATCGAATTTTTTTATTTTTTATTCATTCGAAAAATGCAGCGGAGCGGAAATCACTGATATGATTAGTCAGAATTTTTCAAACAAACTCCATCAATTTAAATTATATGTTAGAATAAATTATTAATAAAATTCTGTTAATTAATTTGAAATTATTTTGGTTGACCAGACAACATAATATGTCTATAAATACCTTGGGCTGTTGGCAAAATAAATTGCATAGACTTCGCCTCCCTTTCATTCCGATATGGATGAAGATTGGTCATTGCTTCCTCCTAATTTTCTCAAAAAATTAAGAGAGAAAGTATACTTCCCGCATCGTATTGTATTTCGTATGGTATATAAGTCTTGGTATTCGGCTCTCCATGGCATGTATTATGCTGGTTCTAACATCGATTGGGTTGCCATTGTCGATTTCACTTTTAACATCAGCCTCTTGAATCCTTTTATCAGTGCTCAAATCCATCTCCCTTCTTTCCTCCCCTTTCTGATGTTGAATCTCTACCTAGCTAATTGTGTAATTGTGGAGGTTACTTATTCCGTACCGAAGAATGTTCAGATCCTTTCCTTTTTGAATATGAAACTTATTGTGACTATTACATAAAGAAAGTCTTCTTCTCCTCCAATCCAACTCTCAATGATTATATGGTCATAATTATCCACCACGGATATCCATTAGCCTATACTAAAGCAGGGATATCGAAGTGGATAAGCTTAGATTTTTTTTGTAATCGATATTATTTATCGCGATGGATTATTTTACGCTTTAAGATGTGTTTTCGGAGGTTTTTGTGATCGACTTAAACGGAGACAATTCGGCCAAAAGAGTTATCATTGATGCATGGAATAGTGACAATTTTGAACTCTCTGACTCCTTATCGAGAAGCTATATACACCAGGATATGTATTTTGGCATTCTCCGATGCCGGCAAACTATTCCTGATTATGGGACGTAATAGTTATTCAGATGATACGATAAAGTTTGAGACGGAAGAATTTTTTATTTTCAAGTATAATTGTGAGAGTAATTCTTGTGGAGAGTATAATTGTTAGATGTTTGGAAATAAGTCTGTTTTTATAGGCATGAACAATACATATTTATTATTGATCGACCATTTTCCTAGACTCAGAGCAAATTGCATCTACTTGCTGACACTTTTGAGGGAATGAACTCGAATATTATTGTGGGTAAAGCAAATCTTGATATAGGCTTCTTCGATTTGGAACTAGAAAAGTTTGAGCGTTGTTGTCTATCGTATGAAAAACAGAAAAAGTGCTGCCTCCGTCGATTTGCCATCCATTGACAGCGTTGAATGAAAAATCTTGTAACATTTTATTTTTATCTATTTTGATATTCTAGAGTTTTTTTTTCGTCCGTGTTTGTACACATTTTGTGCCCACTAATAGTTTAATTTTTCTTTTGAATCAAAATATGGTGCACTAGGTAAAACGATTTAATAAATAATTAATAAAAGGAAATTTATGAAGAATATTACTCCGTTTTTATGATAATTTTATTACTTTTACATATAATTCATAAATCAAATTCGCCATATCTTATATCTTATATATGCATATCAAAATTCATAAATCAATTTTCATATATTTTTACGAGCACAAAAGATTGAGTTGAATGATTTGTCGGAATTAATTCTTACAAAAATTAAAAAAATTTATTGATCAAAATTTTGTTAATTAGAAATTATTATTTTTTTGCCTACGCAATATTATACACCTATAAATTATTTTTGAGTTCAGTAAAAAAAAATCAAAATATTATGTGTGTTATTCTAATCGATATAAGTCTAATTAAAATAACAATGACTAAATTAAAAATTTTAAAATGATTTTTATAGCAGTTTTATTAACTTAATTCCTAAAAAAAAATAAGTAAAAAGAGTTATTTATTCTTTTTAAAAATTAGTTTTATTAAGAATAAATTATTTCATATTGATTATTTATATATTTAAATTGTGTATTTTCATTTTATATTTTTAATCAAACTTTTACTGTTTGTTAATTGAAATCCATTTAATCCACTGAGGGCAGATTCATTTTTGTTGGGAACTAATAATTCAATTGAGTTGTAAATACCTGAAAAATCACAACAACAAAATGATGCTAAAATTCAAGTTCAAGATATCAATTCAAAATTATATAAACTCGAAGAGCAGAGTGAAAGGCGTAGAGAATGCAACAATGGTAAGTTGATCGGACGAGGACGAGACATTGATAAGTCGATCGAGTCGAGTTGAGTCAGGACGATCGGACAAGGACAGGGTGATGGTAGATCGATAAGTGTAGAAAAATAGGTTTATCTCTTTTTGGAAAAAAGATTCTTATTCTCACAGCATAAAAGTTCATCTCCTTTTATAAATCGGTCCACCACCGACTCATAGTCATCCCGCGCTTTCTCTTATCGGATTTAAATCTGTTTAATTTTTCTATTGATACTAGTTTCTCCCACGTCGGATCCTCCACATTTTAAGATAAATCATTCACATATTAGATCTTTTATGCCTTCTTATATCAGTATTAAAATATTCAATTTGATTCTCAAATATTCATCATTATATATTTATAATTTTTTTCTCCAAATAAAATGATAAATAAAAAAATATTACAATCATTGAGATTGTCCAGCGAATATTTCCTGATTATTATGATAATCGATGGAGCATATTTCACTAATGATTTACTTAACACTATTAAAAATATATGAAACAGTACCGAACATCCTAAGATTAGTCAAGAACCATCTAAATATCTAATGCCTGTGTCATTATCTGACTTTCTCTGGAAAAAAATCTAATTTATAAAAATTAGATATAAAGAATTAATTAACACTTTTTCTAATAAAATTCATTTATATCTATTCACATATGAGATAATTTACACTATATTTTTTAAAATCCTTTTTCTTTATCCTTTAAAAAAAAAATTGGAACCGTTAAGAACATGAATTATTTCAATAAATTTGAACGTCTAAAATGACCGATTTTATTTTATTTTAAAAAAAAATCCATAAGGATATTCTTCTTTTATCTTTTAAGCTTCTTCGTATATCAATTCATTTAGTTTATTAACAGACAATTGAGTCAAAGGCGAAGACTCCTGCATGGTCAACGGGAAGCCTCCTCCACGACGCGTTGCTCCGGCGTTGACTAACTCTGACGGTCGTGCCGGTGCTCGCCCTCATACGTCACGATGAGCATAGTGGGGTCGTCGGCCGCCCGCTCCACCTGCTTCCGAGCAGGGCATCCGTTGAGGACGCTGCACCTGTAGTAGCCCCTGCAACAGAAGACTAACGGGTCAGATCGAGCCACGGCGGCGCTTTGGCGCAATCGGACGGTAGAGATGCAAGTTTAAGTACCTCGGGTGAGGCGAGCCTTTGATCGGCTTCTGCCCATACTTCCGCCAAGTGTACTCGTCCGCCGGGATGTCGGCGTTCCTCGAGCTTATCGCCGGCACGCGCACCGCCTTCCGTTCACTTTTTCTTTTGCGGAAATGCAACGAGACAATGCGCAATTCAGGGAAGGAACGAGGAAACGGACTAGCGTGTGCAGTAGGGCGGCACACGTACCTTTTCTTCGCGCAGCTGTGGAAGCGGCCTCCGGAGACACCCCCGGCGTAGTGGACGCTGTCGGGCGCGTCCTTCCTCTTGTGGGAACATGCGATCGGGGCTTTACCCCCGCGGGTGACTGAGGCGTCAGCACCGGTGGAGGGGACGAGAGCAGAAGAGTAGCCCTCCTTTCCAGTGACGCTGCCGTTGCCGCCGATGAGGGCTGAGAGGAAGGAGGAACTAGTCATCGACTCCGTCTTCGTGAAATCCAGCGTCTCAGTTCGCGTAGCCGTTGCCGGCGGAGAAGCATTGACCGGTAGGGGAGCACAGACTGCGGCAGGCTGAGGTCCACGGCGGAAGCGAGCGTGGCCGGTTCTTTTCAGGACGGAGATAACGTCCTTGAACTTGACGATCTGGTCGGCGATGTCTCGGCTATCCGACGGCGGATGGTGGAGGGAGAACTGGAGGACGAGCTGCTCCAAGCTCCGAAGCCCGGCAGCCGCCGCCTCCCGCATCGCCGCGCGATGATCCGTCGCGTAGCCCGTCATATCCACCGCCATCCTCGAAGTAATTCGCCGGCGAAATTTCAGGTCAAAGACACGATCGAGATGTGGAATTGGAAGAGAAACAGAGGAAATGGAGGGGTTTATAGAGACAAACTTGAAACCGTAAACCCGTAATTGAAAGCGAAGCGCGATGTTCTTGATCTGACGGCCAGTGTCTCATTGCTACATAGATCAACGGACGAACCACATCGTAGACCTGGTAAAGTTGTGGATGCGAAACGGGTAGTCAACGGGGCAACAGTTGACTGTTAAGCCCCACGTGTCCCTCGGCGGCGAAACGGGGAGGATGTTATGCAAATTCTTCTTACTTAATCGGGGAGAAAAGAATACGGATCGATTGAGCGAGGAAGTCAAAGACGATAACTAAATAGCAATAGACGACGAGGAGGTTTGACTTGGAGTGCTGCAGGACTTTTGGGATTCGTGTGCATTGTCGATCACCATCTGATGGTATTCATGCTAGACATTCAGGATCCTTCAAAAACCTCACACAATTGTCAATTCAAATCTCACACATGGTTGACTGGAGACCCATCTTCTCCCGAGTTGACTCGACAAACAAGTCTTTGCCCCCGAACAAGACATACCCACTCACCGTAGTAAACGAGAACTGCTCCAAGACATACCCACTCACCGTAGTAAACGAGAACTGCTCCAAGACATACTCACTCACCGTAGTAAACGAGAACTGCTCCAATGCCTCTTTTCCCCCCAAGGAAACAAACGCCATGGCCGAGCTTTGACCGGGGAGCTTGTACTCCACCAGCTTCTTCTCTTTCCCTCCGTTTTCTCTCATCGACACCTTCGAATTATTGATTTTGAATCAATAAATTAAATGAATTTTATTTAATAAATCTATAAATGAATAGATAATTTTTTTTTTCAAAATTAATTTTAATTGAATGAGAAGTTAATTATGATTTAATCTAGATCGTACGATTAAGATGGACAAATTAATTAGGTTGATCCGAACGAGAAGACTTAAGTGTCCTTTTGGATGGTTCAATTTTAAACATTGAATTCAAAATGAAAATGAAAAACAAAGTGCTCTTTCAATTGATATACGGAGTCATTAATTTCAAAATGAATGAACTACATGAACTCAAATAAAGGGTGTTACTTGGGAAGGAATGCAATTTAGATCGTTCAATTAAATTGGACGGATGAGATTTGATTGAACCAAAAGGTTTCTTATCCCTTCACAAAGTATAAATAAGACCGTTTACTCTCTCATTTGAATCATTTAATTCACAACAAAGTAAATATTGCATTCTAGAGAGTTCGAAAAGCTTCTTCGGTTTGAAAGCCTTGCGATTTACAATGTTGCTATCATAAACTAAAGTCATTGTATTTTAGAAGATGATTGTCATATTCCGCGAGCACCGTGTGCAGAAAAAAATTCATCTTAAGGAGATAGAGTTCAACTTTAATCTCGACTTTGTCTAAGTGGTGTTATACTGTCAGTCTACCCATGTTCAGATTGCAGCACCTTCACCAAAATCCAACAATCTTAAGATGAACTTTTCGTGCAATATACTATGAATTCTTCATCCGCAGTCCTTGTTCCACCAAAATATGATGAGAAATTGAAAAAGTTTATCGATACTGATTTCAAAATATGATAGTAAAAAATATTATTTTACTTAACCATGTTGAACCTTGCGATGTTCTTATGTGAAGATGTCTCTACCATCTCTCCAAACGAAACTAATAAAAAGAAAAGGATGACATCTGATGCTTGGGAACATAGTGATTTTTTATGTCGAAATTATGTCCTCAATGGCTTGGACAATACATTATACAACGTGTATAATCTTATAACAACTGCAAAGGAATTATGAGGATCTCTTGAAAAAAAGTATAAAATAGAAAATGTCGGACTTAAGAAATTCATAGTCGACAAATTCTTAAACTTTAAAATGATTGATTCTAAAATCATAATGATTCAAATCCAAGAGTTGTAGTTGATCCTACATAGTTTACATATTGAGAGCATGACAATGAATGAGTCCTTTCAAATTGTCGTGATAATCAAGAAACTCCCACCTTTATGGAGGAAATTCAAAAATTATCTAAAAGCATAAGCAAAAGAAGATGAAACTTGAGGATCTGATTGTTAGACTGTGAATTGAAGAAGATAATCACAACTCACAAGCAATTAGAATTAATAAAAATATTTATGTATGCTAAGACAAATCAACATATATAACACATATGCTCTGACAAGAGCCCGTTTTCAATTTATATCCCAATCAATGCGAGAAAGCTAGACATAGACAATTCTGTAACTTCCAAAATTATTGGTCTTGACAAAGTGACACTGAAGATGACATCAAGTAAAAAAAGTGATACTAATTAATGTGTTTTATATTTCCGACATCCGAAAGAATTTAATGTCAGGGTCAGTTCTTGTCAAAGTTGATTTTTAGTTAGTACCTAAGTCCAATAAATTTGTATTGATAAAATATGGTCAATTATTAGGTAGAGGGTACATGGAGAATAATCTATTCAAAATGAATGAAATAACTGTACATCATGACTTCAATGACAATAAAATTATAAATTTTACTTAGACTTGGACATATAAATTATAATATTTTGCAATAGCTTATGAGTTTAAATTTATTGTCAATATTTAATGTTGATCCAATACATAAATGTGAAATACGTGTTGAAGCTAAAATGGTATTTGGTGGAAATAAGCACGACTCCTGTAGAGTTAATTCACAGTTATATATGTGATTTAAAATTTATGCAAACTAGAGGAGGTAAAAAGTATTTTATTACTTTTATTGATGACTATACTAGATAATGTTATGTGTATCTATTGAAAGGCAAAAATGAAGTCTTAAAAGCATTCGAAAATTATAAAATGAAATTGAGAATCAAATCGGTAACAAGTTAAAATAATTTGAAGTGATCAAGGAGGAGAATATGATGATTCATTTAATGAATTTTTAGTAAAATATAGTATTATTCATCAAACAACAACACCTTACTTCCTCAATCAAATGGGATCGTCGAGCATAAGACTCGAACTCTTAAATAAATGATAAATGTTATGTTGATAAGTTTAAGTTTACCCCAAAATTTGTAAGGGGAAACTATTTTATTGACAAATCATATTCTTAATAAAATTCCTCACAAAAATGAAAGATAAAACTCCTTATGAGTCATGGAAGGGGCATAAGTCTTCCTACAAATATTTGAAAGTGTAGAAGTATTTAGCTAAGGTGGATGTAACTAAGCCAAAACAAAGTAAAATAGGACCAAAGCCGATTGATTGCATTTTTATTAGATATTTCAATACTAGTAGTGCATATTCGATTTTTAGTTCATAAATCGATAATTCTTGATATACATGTTGAAACAACTATAGAATCCAAGAATGTTATATTTTTTGAATGTATATTTCCTTACAAAGAGAGGAAAGAAGAAAGTTCAAATAAAAGAAATTACGAAACTACAAATACAAATACAAATTTGAATAATCTTGGAAATAATGAAGAATCAAGATGTAGTAAAAGAGCTAAAATAGCAAAATCATTTGGTAATGATTTTATGACTTATATGTTGAAAAATAAACCAAGGGCAATAAGTGAAGTCTTATCAAGTCTTAAGACTCCTTTCTGGAAAGAAGCCATCAATAGCGAAATAAATTTTATCATGCAAAATCATGCTTGGGAATTGATGGACATTTCATCGGAATCAAGCCTTTAGGATGTAAATGGATCCTTAAGAAGAAAATATAAGGCTGATGGATCTATTGACAAGTACAAGATGTTGGTGCAATCGGCCTAGGTTGACTCGAGTTTGACTCGAGCAGTACCTTGATAGTATTTTGATGATAGACAAAACTCATGACATGGGATTGTCATGGAAAAGTCCAACATGGGGTTGGCATGGAAAATCCAAGCATGGAGCTTGGTGTGAAAAGTCCAAAGCATTGCTGTCACGCCCCGGGGCATATTCGTCATTCAAATGACGGAGGAGCCCCTTAGTGACAATTATTCAGAAATACATTATTGGAATCAAAACTGGCAGAAACCTCGAGATAATATAGCAGAAATATAATTATTTTATGGGCCGCATGCATGCACGACTAAATATAAATCAATTAAAAGTAAAATAGTTTTATGATAGTAAATCAAATTGCAACAAAACCACCGCATGTAAACAAATGACAATATCAATAAAGGAAACCAAAATGGCATCTCGACGATGCAATGGGACCAGCACGACAAGGGACTCTCTGAGCGACGCGAAGGTAAGTCAACTGGACACGTCCTCTATCAGCTAACCTGGAGGATAAGAGAAGAGGGGGTGAGTGTTGGATCGAAAGTGTCGCTAGAGGGGGGGGTGAATAGCGATACGGTGTCGTTAAAAAAAAAACTTTTGCAATAAGTAAAAAGCAAGTAGAGAGTGCACAGCGGAAATATAAAGTAGACAAGATATTTTTACGTGGTTCACAATCTTTCGATTGCTAATCCACGGCCCTAGTGATCCTTGATCACGTACGGAGGGCAATTCACTAAAACCACTCCTCCTCGTTGGAAGTAGGAGCAACGATCACAAAAAGAAATCAAGGCAAAGGGACACTCCCCCTTTCCTTGTTACGATTAAAGCACAAAGACAATTTAAAGAAGTAGAACTTAAATAAATATACCGACAACTCTTATAAGTAGAAGATGTAGCTTTCGTTGTCGGCGGCACTTCGTCGTAGCAAATGTGAGTAGTAGTAGCGGCGTTACGACGGCGTGTTGAGAGCTCTTGATTTCTTATGTATTTTGCTTGGCGTGAACATGTCTATTTATGGATATTGATCTATGAATTTAGACATAGGTAGTGTCCAAGGTGAGGTTCTTATCCCCCACGTCTTGCTCATCCACATCCTTTGCGCCAACTCAAGGATGAGGTGCTTCATCCAACCACCTTGTGCCACAACTCAAGGATGAGGTGCTCATCCAACCACCTTGTGCCACCTCAAGGAGGCCTTCACGCCAACTTGTTGGAGCCATCCATCTTGTGCCTCATCATGGGAGCCAACCATCTTGTGCCAACTCTCCTCATTTTGGGCGTCAAGCTTGATGGTGGTTTGCCAACCATCTTGTGCCAACTCACCTCATTTTGGGCGCCCAACTTGATGATGGTTTTGGATGTCCACCTTGATGCCACATCACCCTTTGTACCAAAACACGAGTCAAGTCCAAATTCACCCCCTTGAAATTCGAGCTCTTCTCGAGGCTGGAACTAGACCAGTGATTGGTAGCGTAGAGCAGTAGATCGTCAAAGGGTTTTGGCAGCATACAAGTTAGCTTAAAATATAAAGTACGATGGTTCTAACCAACCGATCTCGACCTAGACCTTCCATTGGAGGTATTGGGTCGGATCTACGCTTAACGCGTCCTTGCTTCGCTTTCACACGAGCTTACCTTGTAGCCTCGCTTAGGTCTTCACCAGTACCTCGGCTTCCTCCGAAATCCCTCGGCGTTGCCGACCACCTCGGTTCCCACCGGTGTCGCAGACCTTCCGCTCAACTTTAGCATTTCTGCACACTTAATTGAGCTCGTAAGATAACAAATATACCCTTAACTATTGAGCCTTTTGCCATAATCAAAATACCGGTTCGACTTTGGTGCCCACTGCACCAACAATCTCCCCCTTTTTGATTCATGGCAAACCGACACAAAAGTTAAGGAAAAATTAAGCTAGCATAATGATTAAGCATGAATGAGCTAGCATAAAGATTAAATATGAATGAGCTAGCATAATGATTAAATATGAATGCGAAATATTATTGTTTCAAGTTCTCCCCTTTGAGGTAACCTCCCCCTTGACCGAAGGTGAGTTCTTGAAAAATGATTTTTACTCCCCCTTAATAGTTGCTTAAGTAATTGGAATTACTTAATATAAAAGGTAATAATTTTGTTTACTTTCTTCCCCTTTAATTTTGGTTAATTTTGGTTACTTTTGTGACTTTCTCCCCCTTTTGCCTTAACTCAAAAAGTTTGTAAATATATTTTAGGGTTTGTAAGTCCAAGCAAGTTCCCAATATATATATATATATATATATATATATATATATATTTTTTTTTTTAGGTGGTGGTACTAATTCCCAGACTTCATTTCTAGTGAATTGAGCTAGCTCTTCTTGCATAGCAATAATCCAGTCGGGATCAAGAAGTGCTTGTTCAATAGTTTTGGGTTCGATTTTGGAAATTAACGAGATTTGACTAATGTTTCGGTATGAAGCTCTAGTTCGAACCCCTAAATTTGGATCACCTATAACTTGATTGATAGGATGACTTGGGTTAGGGTCATCTATCACTTGGTCGATAGGATGACTTGGGTTAGGACGAGATTCAAGTTCAAGATCAGAGTCGGGTTTGCTATAAGTTGATTTGCTAGTTGGTTTTGTTAAGGATTGAACGGGTTCGTGTCCTTCGTCGAAAACTATATTAATGGTTTCTTCGACTCTAAGAGTGTCGTGATTGTATACCCTATAAGCTCTCGGTGGTTGAGTATCCTAGAAAGGTTCCAATAGAGGTTTTGGATTTGAATTTCCCTAGGTAATCCTTAGTGTTTAAGATATGTACCTTGCATCCAAATACCCTAAAGTATTTGATGTTCGGTATTTTATCGTGATAAATCTCGTACGAGGACTTTTGGTGCCTCTTTACCATAAGGATCCTATTTTGGACATAGCAAGCCGTACTAACGGCCTCGCCCAAAATCTATCGTAGGTTATACTCGTTTAACATTGTCCTAGCCTTCTTGTAGGGTTCTATTTTTCCGCTCGACTAACCCATTTTGTTGTGGGGTTCTAGGACATGAAAACTCATGGTGGTATCCGTTTAGGTTAAAATCTGTAAACCTGTGGTTTTCGAATTCACCACCATGATCGCTTCCAAGTCTTTTAATCTTAAGGTTCTTTTGATTTTCGATTAACCTACAAAGATTGATTAGTTGGTCTAGGGTATCATTTTTATGTTTGATAAACCTAACCCAAGTAAATCTAGAATAGTCGTCAATTATGACTAAGCAAAATTGACTACCATTGAGTGACTTAGCTCCATGTGAATCAAATAGATCCATGTGTAGGAGCTCAAGAACACTTTTGGTTCGTTCTTGATTAGTTAATTGATGTTGTGTCCTAGATTGTTTACCTTGTTGACAAGCATTACATATTTATTATCCAAGTTGTTTAGTTTAGGCAAACCTATAACCAAGCCACTCGACTCATCTTGTGGACCGAGTCTTGGGTGCGAGTGTCCGAGTCTTCGGTGCCATAACCAAGATTCCTCTTGCTGTGTCATAAGACACTTGGTTGAGGAGTTGGGTAAATTTATTGTGTAGATGTTGCTATTCCTAGTTCCTTTAAGTATTATTTTAGATGTTGCATTTATCTTGATTACGCATTCATTTTCTAGAAATATGACCTTATAATTGTTATCACACAATTGGCTTACACTAAGTAAATTATATTGAAAGTTTTCTACTAATAAGACATTTTGAATTGTAAAGTTAGAGTTGAGCTCAATATCACCTGATCCGATGATTTTGAGCTTGCCGTATTTCCGAAGGCTACCGATCCTTGTCGTTTGAATCGTAACTTCGAAAATCTGAGTTGATCCCCGGTCATGTGTCGGGAGCAACCACTGTCCAACATCCATTGATCCTACATATAAGGTAGTTGGATCGGATATTGGAATTACTAAAGGGTTGTTTGTAAGTTTTTAAACCTAAATCATCTCACCAATATCTACATGATCAAAACATGTTATTCCTATGTGTTATTGTGAGATGACTTTCAATTTTACTTGATTAATTTTAATGAATTTAAATTAACCAACATTAGGTTAGATTCGGATTTAGTCTAAGCTCATCAAGTAATCTTTTCAAGAGATTAGCTTCCAGGTCGTGGCGAGGCACAGAGGCCTTCTTTGATCGGAACAACGACCACTTCCTTAGACAAAGCTAATTTCAAGAAATTGATAACTCGACTTACTTGAGACTACATCTTGGTCTAACTAGTTATTTTTGAAAAGAGGCTCCCCGAGGCTCAATCTTTTCGTAGGATTTTAGTTGATTATGAGTCCTATCTAACCATTCTAAAAATAAAGGAAAAACTAAGCATGCAGTTTCTAAGACTTAACAAAAATACATTTTGTATTGGCTCCCCCTGGACCATTGAATCGAGTGGGTCTATTCACATAGTGAATTTGGTCCTTGGGAACCCAATACATGTTAGATCCTAAAGTTGAAATCAAAGTGATCTTAGGGACCCATGCTTGGACATTTTTCTTATGTTGGTTTACTATAGACATATATGACTTATTGGTTGTATTTGAGTTAAACCCGAGTCCGGCCTTGTTGTACACGGCCCTTTGTGATCCAAGTAAGAGGTCAAGTCCCTTGGATCCCAAAGTGAACCTTTCCAACGTGTTCCTAAGGTCTTCGACTTGTGTTTTCAAAAGCGAGTTCTCAACTTCAAGCTTTTCAACTTGAGTTGAGTCCTCCTCTTGAATACAAGTAGTCGAAGAGGTTAGGGAGACCTCATGTTTGAGGAGGTTAACCTCCTCAATTAGGGTCTCGACCTTGGACTCGGACTTAGCTAGTTTCTTATTTAAAAATTTAATTGCACCATACAAAGTATTAAGTAACGACCGACTTACCCTTAATGATTCTTTTGAACCGGATCACGAATCCGTGGCTTGTCTTGAATGGAAGCTCATCATCGGATTCGGACTCGGACTCTTCTTGGTTTCGAGTCGTGCTCGGTCGGCTTGGCCATTAGAGCTTGGATATCGCCTCTTCTTCCTCCGACAACTCCTCCCAAGTAGCGTTTAGCGCTTTCTGGTCTTTGATGCGTTATTCTTTAGCTTTGGGCACTCGGACTTGATGTGACCGAACTCGTGCACTCATAGCATCTAAAATTAGAAGTATTTGAATTAGGTTTAGGCTTACCTTGAGTTGTTGGTCGTTTTCGTCTCTTGATCATCTTCCGAACTAGATTGACTAGTTCGGATTCTATTTCGGAGTCTACTTCCGATTCGGACTCGTCTTCTTCCTTCGGGGGTGGCTTGCTTGCGGGCTTCTTCTTCTTGGAACCTGCAACTAACGCAATACTCTTCTCGGCCTGGACCACGTTAGTTTGCTCATGTAATTCAAGTTCCGAAAACAATTCGTCTAACCTAATTTTAGAAAGGTCCTTGGAGACCTTGTAGGCATCGACCATGGATGCCCACAAGGTGGTCCTAGGAAACGAGTTAAGAGAATACCTGATAAGGTCGCGATTCTCGACCTTTTGTCCTATGGCATGGAGTTGGTTGACGATGTCTTGGATACGAGCATGTAGTTGAGTTGCGGTCTCGTTTTCCTGCATTTTCAAGTTATACAATTTATTTAAAAGTAAATCTCTTTTACATACCTTCGTGTCGTCGGTGCCTTCGTGTAGTTCCACTAGCTTGGTCCATAAGTCCTTTGCACTAATGAAGGGGCCGACGCGGTTGAGCTCTTCCTTGACAACCCACATTGCAAGATTTGAGTTGCCTTGGCATCGGCTTCTACTTGTTTTTCATGGAATTTGACCATTGATCGTAACCCAAAGATTCACCATCTTCATTAATAGGAAGTGTGAAACCGGTTTGATTACGATCCACATCTCGATTTGGGTTTTAAGAGCATTCCATCACCCTTCCAATAACGAAAGTCATTACCGTTGTAAAGCGGGGGTCAAGTGGTGCTAAACCCTTCGAGATGGGCCATTTAAAACAAGAAGAAGAGCAGCGAAAAAGAATCTTGCAAAACACACAAAGAATATTCCAAGACTTTCGCCTTGGATTAGTAGTCTTGAGAAGTAAAAAATATATATAAAATGTAACTTGCAAAAAGAAATAAACAATCAAATGCGAATGTCGTTGAAGTTCCGGAGGACAACCTTACTCGGGATCTAACCCGAAGGACAACCTTATCCGGATCCTAAAGCCTCTAATGCAATTCTATATGTAGGAGAAGATAAGCAAGTGAAATAATTATATGAAAAAAGAAATAAATAAATAAAAAATCTGTGAAAAAGAAAAACAAAGCTAGATTGGTGGTTTCACGAATCTTAGCGCCCGACTCGATACCAATTGTTGGATCGAAAGTGTCGCTAGAGGGGGTGAATAGCGATCTGTGTCGTTAAAAAAACTTTTGCAATAAGTAAAAAGCAAGTAGAGAGTGCACAATGAAATATAAAGTAGACAAGATATTTTTACGTGGTTCACAATCTTTCGATTGCTAATCCACGGCCCTAGTGATCCTTGATCACGTACGGAGGGCAATTCACTAAAACCACTCCTCCTCGTTGGAAGTAGGAGCAACGATCACAAAAGAAATCAAGGCAAAGGACACTCCCCTTTCCTTGTTACGATTAAAGCACAAAGACAATTTAAAGAAGTAGAACTTAAATAAATATACCGACAACTCTTATAAGTAGAAGATGTAGCTTTGTCGGCGACTTCGTCAGAGCAAATGTGAGTAGTAGTAGCGGCTTTACGACGCGTGTTGAGAGCTCTTGATTTCTTATATATTTTGCTTGGCGTGAACATGTCTATTTATGGATATTGATCTATGAATTTAGACATAGGTAGTGTCCAAGGTGAGGTTATTATCCACCAAGTCTTGCTCATCCACATCCTTTGCGCCAACTCAAGGATGAGGTGCTTCATCCAACCACCTTGTGCCACAACTCAAGGATGAGGTGCTCATCCAACCACCTTGTGCCACCTCAAGGAGGCCTTCACGCCAACTTGTTGGAGCCATCCAACTTGTGCCACATCATGGGAGCCAACCATCTTGTGCCAACTCACCTCATTTTGGGCGTCCAACTTGATGATGGTTTTGGATGTCCACCTTGATGCCACATCACCCTTTGTACCAAAACACGAGTCAAGTCCAAATTCACCCCCTTGAAATTCGAGCTCTTCTCGAGGCTGGAACTAGACCAGCAGTTGACTGTAGTAGACGACTGGTCAAAGGGTTTTGGACTGCAGTACAAGTTAGCTTAAAATATAAAGTACGATGGTTCTAACCAACTGATCTCGACCTAGACCTTCCATTGGAGGTATTGGGTCGGATCTACGCTTAACGTCCTTGCTTCGCTTTCACACGAGCTTACCTTGTAGCCTCGCTTCCGGTCTTCACCCGAGTACCTCGGCTTCCTCCGAAATCCCTCTGGCGTTGCCCGACCACCTCGGTTCCCACCGGGTGTCGCAGACCTTCCGCTCAACTTTAGCATTTCTGCACACTTAATTGAGCTCGTAAGATAACAAATATACCCTTAACTATTGAGCCTTTTGCCATAATCAAAATACCGGTTCGACTTTGGTGCCCACTGCACCAACAGTGAGTACAACCACTCAGTGGGTGGATAGAATATAGTGCATAATCATAATGGACATAATGGATATACTGGACACAATGAGCATAATGGACATAATGAAGGTCAATGGAAACAAACAAGAATAACCCAAACTTCAGAGTATCGATATTAGTCCGCCAAACCAGAGTAACCCAAATCTCAAAGTACCAATATCAGTCTGCAACTAACCTGATTAGCAGTATAACAAATATACCTGCACATACACAACCAACTGCGAATCTACAAACAATAAATATTAAGATATCGCGACAAAGCCTCGACTCTCGAGGTAATACAAAGGGGTACTATCTGCTAACTACCACGAACGAGACTCGTAGAACGATAAGCAATATACAAGGCACTATCTACGCGCAACTACATGTTATCACGAAAGGGGTCTCGTGGGTACTTAAGATGTAAGGTAGCTATCTAGCTACCGACGATATACGAATCTAATTATCACTAACTTCGAACGAATAACGCAAGAGTATAACTTTACGGTAGGTCATTTCAACCATGATTGGAAGACATGATTGACCCCAGATATACAAAGCAACCATAGGTAAACTCTACTGTAAACTTTCTCAACCACGAATGGGAGATATAATTGGCAGCCGAGATATAAAAAAAACGTTATATATCAGATTTATCTTGCCTTAATCATACGACCTCTACTAGTCCGATCACCATCTCAACCAAACAATAATCAAATAAACAAGCATTTACCAGTAGTCTCTAATAATAAGTATGTTCGGGGTATTACACTTAGAGTTCCACCACCTAGGGTTCTATTAACGTCGTTTCATTCCGTAGATTCGCTCCTAAGGAATAACCTTAGCTAAGTGATACTATCTCTACTAGTTCAATCCTAATACTAATCCAACAATTACTGGGTAGGTATCTACCAGTAATATCTAACAATTTATATTACAAAGAATACTAGACACGTATAAGAATAACAATCAATAACTACATGCTACGATAAACAAGCAACCTAGCATCTAACGGTCCAACATATATAAAGTTAAAGCAATACTAAACAGATCACAAAGTGAACACATAATACAACCTAAGTAAACAATATAACCAATATACTTATACACTAAATTCTGAGATCATAGAATCCACCCACCTCTGACTGTCGAACGTCCTAGCTATCTCACAATCCGAAGATTTGCTTCAGCCTCCGACTCTGTTATAATTAATTCATTATTAACTCAAGTAACAATTAATCTCTAAGTTGATTATCTAATCAATTATGAGTCTTTTTGTTAATTTAATTGCCAAGGTTTTAATTAACCTATCAATGTTTCCCACTTTATTCAACCAAATTAATTAATTAATCATACCAATTCTAATTAATTAATTAACGGTAATTGAGTTCATTAACAGATAAATTAATTAATTAAACCAAATTTAGATTAATTAATCTAATACAAATCAACTAATTAATCCCCCCTTTAATTAAGGACATAATCTTGCTTTAACTCAATTAATAGATTATTCAAATAAATCCAATTAGTTAAACTATTTAATCAATTAAATCAAAAGTTAATTAGTTCAATGAATCTGATTAAAATGGAATTAAAGCAAAACGTTAATTAATCCCAGTTTAATTAAAATAATTACTAATCTTAACCTCATTCAATTAAGCTATTGATCACTAATTAAATTACCTAATTTATTTACCGAAGGTTACGACAGCGAGTTCACCGACGCTTGGCGACATCATCGGTCATCGGATCCCGATTGTGGTCGGCGAGGTGAGGGTGGTTGCGTGCGTGCGACGACGGCGAAGCAACAGCAGCTCGCAACGGCGGTGAATCGGCACTGCGGACGACAAAAGGGGCGGTGGCGAATCTCGGTCGCGAGCGAGGCCGCCCGAGGTGGCGAAATCCGGCACTGTGGGCGGTGCGTGACGACGACGCACAAAGGCGGCGAGCGGCGGATGCTGTGCGCATGGATAGTCGACGGCGACGGCGTGGGTTGCCGACTCGAGGGAAGCACGAGCAGGGACGGGAAAAAGAAAACATAACTTAGGAAAAATTAATCTAGGGCTTAATTATATATAACCTAAGTTTAATTGACTTAATCAATATTATTATTATTAATAATTAGACTTAACCCAGTCTAATAAAATTTTATCCCGAAATCTCTAATAAATATTTAATAACTAAATTTTCACTTTTGACACAATCAACTTTACTATTAGATAAAGTCTAGTAGACTTAGTCCAATCTGATAAAAACTTATCCCGAAATTATTAAACAAATAATTAATTTCAATTTAAATAAAATAAATAAATTTATTTTATTTATCTCGTTTTTAAATTTTTTTATTATTTTATTATATTATTTTAAATCTTTATTTAATTTGTTTTATTTAATTTTTTTTCGATATATTTCATTCTTACCCACTAATAAAAATTTGGTCCCCAAATTTCCTACTCGATTACTCTAATGAAGATATCCTATCTACACGTCGTTCTTCTATTCTAAGTAATTTCTTCATTATAAACTCATTACTATCCAACCTCAATTCAATAGATGATCAACACTCTTATATCTAGAGTATGATCTAGAACTCAAACTATAACTTCCATAACGTACATAAATTAAGTACATACTTCCATATATTTCAACAGTTAGGTAAGCTTGAGTGTCTTACCACTCCTCCAGCTTATTCTAATATCTTAACATTCCAATTGTCAGATCGTAAACTTTTCTGTGGATTTTGAGCCCACCATACTTCCGCTGTGCAACTCTGATCCATATTCCAATTAGTCACTAGTCTTCTCAACTTCTGCAAGTGTGAGATCTAGTACATTTATACTAAGCGTTTTTATATATCAGAATCTCTTACTCTAAATTACTGGTAGTCTAACCCCATGTCAAGGTATGACTATCAAAATCCAAGGGTTACTCCTTTACTTTGTAAGGAGACGTTAAAGTCTTCCTTGATAGTGTTACCATAACTAATCTACAAGGTCGAGGTATCCGAATTCTACTAATCCTAAGTATTATCGGAATATAAAGAAGTGTGAGCTATCAATATATCCGCTAGAATACGATAACCCAACACGATACCTCGTATACCAAACCCATCGGCTCGTTGAGTCATCCCGATCAGTATGACTCGACCTAGTGCCTCTCGATAGATACCAATGGAGGATTCGGACATCCTAATCCAAATGTGGGTTGCAAGACCATTGACAACTTGGAGTATCCGATCATAGTCTTGAGCTCCTTAATGGGGTAAAAATTCTACAAGTCGATTAAACTCTGCATCGTACTCTATGACACTTCGGTCACCTTGCTTATGATTCAGAAACTCCTGACGACAACTTATACGAAAAAAAACAAGGAAATACTGTCTCTCAAAAGTCTCTCGAAATAGTCTCCAAGTGATACTCAGTTCTCAAAAGTCTCTTCATTTTTAGGGTTTTATACACCATTGATTATTACTCTGTTCTCGTTAATTTAACTCTTATTCACTCTTTAATGAGTTTCATCGATTTTCCTCACTTTCGCATTTCAATATTAAACACATATTGCTCTTACGTAAACATATGACTCAAACATGAGCATTTAATAGGTGAACGACATGCAATCTACTTAATATAAAGTATATCTTATATGAATATAAGACAGAGTGAGCGACCCACAACTCACTCAGTAAGGATGCATTATATATGCATAGGATGAACGACCTGCAATTCATCTAATACGAAGTACATCTTATGTATGCACATATACATACATAGATATGAGGTGAACGACCTGCAATCCCGCCTTCTAGAATATGTCATACATGTCAAGTGAACGACCTGCAATCCACTTGATATAAAGTATATCTTATATGAATATAAGATAAGAGTGAGCAACCTGCAACCCATCCAGTAGAGATGTATCATATATGTATAGGATGAACGTCCCGCAATCCATCCAATACGAAGTACATCTTATGCATGCACATATATATACATAAATATGGGGTGAACGACCTACAATCCACCCTTTTAGAATATGTCATACATGTCAAGTGAACGACCTGCAATCCACTTGATATAAAGTATATCTTATATGAATATAAGATAAGAGTGAGCGACCTGCAACTCACCCAGTAGAGATGTATCATATATGTACAGGATGAACGGCCCGCAATCCATCCAATACGAAGTACATCTTATGCATACACATATACATACATAAATATGGGGTGAACGACCTGCATTCCACCCGAAATGCCTCACATAAAAATAGGATGAACAACCTGCAATCCATCCCGTGAGGTGCCTCACACAAAAATATGGTGAATGACGCACAATCCACCCATTGAGGTCAGTTATTTATTTATTTATTTTTAATGCATGAAGCAAAATCTCTATATTTATAAAGCATTATTTAGTCATCTAAATTATAATAATCTCATCTTCATAAAATCACTTTTGCTATGAATTCTCTTCAAATTTCTCATAAAGTTTTGAGTTCTTCTTAAGAGAATTATTCTACGTTTCTATACTTCACCATTAAATTTCAAAATTTGACCACTGTATCATGTATAATTTTCCCAATGTACAATAATAACAAAGAATATACAAGGTCTAGCTAATATAAAAGAACGTGATCAACTCACAGATATATAAAAGAGTATATAAATAAATTTTCATCTAAATAATAATAATAATAATATAAATCGTAAGCAACTTATTCCTAATATTATCCTAATCAAAATCTAATTGTATATATTCAATGTATCCAATGATTATTTTTCTTATATCATACACTCAAGTAATCTATAAACACATTTATATAATTTAACGAAATTCTTAATCTACTTTTATTTCATGATTAGGAAATCATAAAATTTTTTTTCCATCACGGTAAAATTAATCATGCACAAGGTCGTTAAAAAGAAAATAAGAAGGAAGCACTCCACCATGTGATGGTCTGACCTCGTAAATGATACACTGCAAGCTCCATCTTCCTTGCATCAATGCAAGTTATGCATCCAAGTAAATCCTCTACATTGTCCATCCATGCATGAGCAATCCATGGACCGATATCCCCTAACATACAGTGAACCAATCCTTCATCGTTTTGGCCAGTGTAGATTTACACGCCTTATCTATGACCAACTCACTAGCAGTAGGGACTGATATACTCTGAGGGGTTATTCCTTGACTTCCAAATGTGTGGCTAGCAGGCCTAACCCTGACTTCCTAACTTGACATAAGTCGATACCTCCGAAGAGTCTACATTTTCAACCTCGAGGGTGGGTCCCGCGGCATCAATAGGTCACCTTCAAGGTCAACCTAGTCCACGACCATGTGTAGGGGCAATTTCACTCGGTAGCATTTCCTACTATGAGCAAATATGTAAGTATCTAACAAAAGTATAATGACAACTTCCTATTATATAAGAAAAGTACAGTAACCACTAAAGACAACTACTTTTCCTATAACTCAGAGATGTCCTTCAGCTTGCCTGATCTCAAAACACAAGAGTTCAAAAATCCAAGGGAAAGAAGACCTCGAAACACAAAACCCACAACCCTAAATCGCAAACCTAAGCTCTGATACCAATAAAATTGTCACGCCCCGGGGCATATTCGTCATTCAAATGACGGAGGAGCCCCTTAGTGACAATTATTCAGAAATACACTACTGGAATCAAAACTGGCAGAAACCTCGAGATAATATAGCAGAAACATAATTATTTTATGGGCCGCATGCATGCACGACTAAATATAAATCAATTAAAAGTAAAATAGTTTTATGATAGTAAATCAAATTGCAACAAAACCACCGCATGTAAACAAACGACAATATCAATAAAGGAAACCAAAATGGCATCTCGACGATGCAGTGGGACCAGCACGATAAGGGACTCTCTGAGCGACGCGAAGGTAAGTCAACTGGACACGTCCTCTATCAGCTAACCTGGAGGATAAGAGAAGAGGGGGTGAGTACAACCACTCAGTGGGTGGATAGAATATAGTGCATAATCATAATGGACATAATGGATATACTGGACACAATGAGCATAATGGACATAATGAAGGTCAATGGAAACAAACAAGAATAACCCAAACTTCAGAGTATCGATATTAGTCCGCCAAACCAGAGTAACCCAAACCTCAAAGTACTAATAGCAGTCTGCAACTAACCTTATTAGCAGTATAACAAATATACCTGCAAATACACAACCAACTGCGAATCTACAAACAATAAATATTAAGATATCGCGACAAAGCCTCGGCTCTCGAGGTAATACAAAGGGGTACTATCTGCTAACTACCACGAACGAGACTCGTAGAACGACAAGCAATATACAAGGCACTATCTACGCGCAACTACATGTTATCACGAAAGGGGTCTCGTGGGTACTTAAGATGTAAGGTAGCTATCTAGCTACCGACGATATACGAATCTAATTATCACTAACTTCAAACGAATAACGCAAGAGTATAACTTTACGGTAGGTCATTTCAACCATGATTGGAAGACATGATTGACCCCAGATATACAAAGCAACCATAGGTAAACTCTACTGTAAACTTTCTCAACCACGAATGGGAGATATAATTGGTAGCCGAGATATAAAAAAAACATTATATATCAGATTTATCTTGCCTTAATCATACGACCTCTACTAGTCCGATCACCATCTCAACCAAACAATAATCAAATAAACAAGCATTTACCAGTAGTCTCTAACAATAAGTATGTTCGGGGTATTACACTTAGAGTTCCACCACCTAGGGTTCTATTAACGTCGTTTCATTCCGTAGATTCGCTCCTAAGGAATAACCTTAGCTAAGTGATATTATCTCTACTAGTTCAATCCTAATACTAACCCAACAATTACTGGGTAGGTATCTACCAGTAATATCTAACAATTTATATTACAGCAACAGCTAGACACGTATAACAGTAATAACAATCAATAACTACATGCTACGATAAACAAGCAACCTAGCATCTAACGGTCCAACATATATAAAGTTAAAGCAATACTAAACAGATCACAAAGTGAACACATAATACAACCTAAGTAAACAATATAACCAATGTAACCAATATAATTATACACTAAATTCTGAGATCATAGAATCCACCCACCTCTGACTGTCGAACGTCCTAGCTATCTCACAATCCGAAGATTTGCTTCAGCCTCCGACTCTGTTATAATTAATTCATTATTAACTCAAGTAACAATTAATCTCTAAGTTGATTATCTAATCAATTATGAGTCTTTTTGTTAATTTAATTGCCAAGGTTTTAATTAACCTATCAATGTTTCCCACTTTATTCAACCAAATTAATTAATTAATCATACCAATTCTAATTAATTAATTAACGGTAATTGAGTTCATTAACAGATAAATTAATTAATTAAACCAAATTTAGATTAATTAATCTAATACAAATCAACTAATTAATCCCCCTTTAATTAAGGACATAATCTTGCTTTAACTCAATTAATAGATTATTCAAATAAATCCAATTAGTTAAACTATTTAATCAATTAAATCAAAAGTTAATTAGTTCAATGAATCTGATTAAAATGGAATTAAAGAAAAACATTAATTAATCCCAGTTTAATTAAAATAATTACTAATCTTAACCTCATTCAATTAAGCTATTGATCACTAATTAAATTACCTAATTTATTTACCGAAGGTTACGACAGCGAGTTCACCAACGCTTGGCGACATCATCGGTCATCGGATCCCGGTTGTGGTCGGCGAGGTGAGGGTGGCCGCGTGCGTGCGACGGCGGCGAAGCAGGGCCGTACCTAATGTAAGGCCAAAGAGGCGATCGCCTCGGGCCCATTTTTAAAATAGATTAAATGTCTCTTTAAAAGGGCCCCAACAAAAAATATAAAGGGCCCAAAAATAATTCATCAATATATTTTTTAAAATTCGCTTCGGACCCTTTAAATTTTAGGTACGACTGCGTGGCTCGCATTTCCTTGCGTGATGAATCAACCTTCTGCGACGACAAAAGGCGGTGGCGAATCTCGATCATGGCGGCCGCCCGAGGTGGTGAAATCCGGCGCTGTGGGCGGTGCGTGACGACGACGCACAAAGGCGGCGGGCGGCGGACGTTGTGCGCATGGATAGTCGACGGTGACGGCGTGGGTTGCCGACTCGAGGGAAGCACGAGCAGGGACGGGAAAAAGAAAACATAACTTAGGAAAAATTAATCTAGGGCTTAATTATATATAACCTAAGTTTAATTGACTTAATCAATATTATTATTAATAATAATTAGACTTAACCCAGTCTAATAAAATTTTATCCCGAAATCTCTAATAAATATTTAATAACTAAATTTTCGCTTTTGACACAATCAACTTTACTATTAGATAAAGTCAAGTAGACTTAGTCCAATCTGATAAAAGCTTATCCCGAAATTATTAAACAAATAATTAATTTCAATTTAAATAAAATAAATAAATTTATTTTATTTATCTCGTTTTTAAATTTTATTATTATTTTATTATATTATTTTAAATCTTTATTTAATTTGTTTTATTTATTTTTTTTCTCGATATATTACAATTGTGAAGCCGTGCGCTTGGTGCTTGGTAAGAAATGCATTACGAAGTCGTGCGCTTGGTGCATATGGGAAGTCTTGAGGACTTGGTAAGTTCACTAGGCTTGGGGTATTTGAGTCGGTGAAGGATGACATTGCGAAGCCGTGCGCTTGGTGCATCCGAGGGACCGTCGGACGGGGAACGAATGGAGTGAGCCCAAAGGAAGCATACTTCTAGGGCATGAGACGCGAAGGATGACATTGCGAAGCTGTGCGCTTGGCGCATCCAAGGGACGTAGGCCGAGGGAAGAGAGTTTCGGTGGGGAACTCCATGAGGGATAAGGTGGATTTAGCCAAGTGGCTAAGACTGAGTGTCAGAGGCTCAAACTTGATGTTTGAGGGTTTACCCGACGGTCGGATGCTCAAACAACTTAGTGTTTGAGATTTTGCCCGACAGCAGTCGACTGTCATAGGTGGCAGTCGACTGATCCAAGTCAACTAGGGTTCGACTGGTGTTAGACTGGGGGTTTTGTGCTTGGCAGTCGACTGCATTCCAGTCCTTCAAGAGTCATCCAAAGCAAGCAACAAGAAAGGGTTCAAAGCAAAGAGTTGTAAAGTGTTCTTTACTTGTATTTCTTGTGTCTTTATATTTCTTGTAGTATTACTGTTGTAATAGCTTGTACGGGGTTTCTCCACCTCCGATGTGTAGTCGAGAAGGAGTTTAGTTAGTGTCGTGTGCATAACTAGAGCTCGGTGAGCTTGCCCGTGGAGTAGGAATCATTCGGTTCCGAACCACGTATATAGTGTGTGTTTGCGTATGCATGTATTGTTGTTAGTATTATTATTGTTTTTATTGTTTCCGCTATGCTAACGATAATCGTAGGAAAGCAACGCAACGAGAACGAACGAATTCCACCATCGAACGAAAGAGGGCTATTCACCCCCCTCTAGCCGGCCAACATCTACAACATATCGACCCTACAAGTGGTATCAGAGCCAAGTCGCTCTTCAAGGACTAACCGCCGCGAGAGCACTACAAGATGGTCGGCTATAACATCCATCCACCGAAATTCGATGGAGATTTTGCTTGGTGGAAGAAACGGATGGAGGTATATCTCGAAACCGACTTTGATTTTATGATTATTGTAGAAAACGGTTTTGAGATGCCTAGGGACAAAGACAACAAGCAAATTGAGAAGTCAAGGTGGACCCAAGACCAAATCAAGGACTTCAAGACAAATCTCGAGGTAATAAAATTATTTAGTGATTTGTTACCTAATCATATTTGGTCTAGATTGGGTGACTATAGGGATGCAAGGGAGCTATGGAATAAGATAATAAAATTCCAAGAAAACTCCCAACCGGTACAAGTAGAGGAGAATGCCGAGGAAGAAGCACCCATAACATTTGAAGATGTTGATGATTTGGTGGAGACCTCCACCTCTAGCATTGAGGGAGAGGAAAGGATTTCCATTCCGGAGCAAGATCAAAATGAAGCTTCTACCTCCGGAAGAAGTGAAAGGCCTCCACCACCTCCTTAGGTAACTCAAGTATTATAATTTTAAATAAAGATCATATAATATGCTTTGAGTGTAGGAAGAAAGGGCATTACAAGAGCAAATGCCCTAAATTGGCTAAGGGAAAGGCATCGACACCAAAAGTCAACCCAAAGTCAAAGGATGTCGGAGTCCCCACAACTAGAAGCAAAGAGCACATTGTATGCTTTAAATGCAATCAAAAGGGGCACTACCGAAGCCAATGCCCTAGGGGGAGGAAGAAAGGGCAAGAAGGTGTATCTCATGTAGGGGAAGCTCCTAAAGCTAACCCTAAGGTAAATTTAAATTATGCACCTTTAATTCCTAAAGCTAAAAAGCATGCTAAGAATTATTTAGCTCTCTTGCAATCATTAATGAAAAGCATGCTAGTAGGGATAAATATGTGTGTTTAGGTGCTAAGCATGTTAGTTTCTCTAAGGACAAACCTAGGACTCAAAACGCTAGATCTATTTTACCTAAAGAATCCATTAGGAGAGTTGAAAACCATCTAGGCATTAACCCTAAGAAGGGTAGACACATGCCTAAGAAGAAGAACATTTCCCAAAAGATAAATGAAAATTCAAAATTGAGAAAATTAGAGCTAGAAAACCAAGCCTTGAGGTCAAGGCTAGAAAAACTTGAGAAGACCCTAGCAATAATCACAAATTTGGTTAAGGGGTCTAGTGCCCAAAAGTCAAGACCTAGGAAACAAAAACGGTCTAAGGGCAAGGAAGGTTTGGGTCACAAACCTAAGCCCAAGAAGACTTATCATAATGTTCCATTTGATTATGGAACAATTTCTAGGTCTAAGAAATCCAAGGCTAATAGGGAAGTCATCCCTAAGTCTAGCCATGGTGTGTGCTTAGTGGCTAAGAACTCAAGAAAAACCAAGAAAACCACTAAGAAGGTCATTGGGGGAGTTACCTCTAGAGTTGACCTAGGAAAAACCCAAAAGACTATGACTTCAAAGCCTAAAAGGGTCATTAGGAAGGTATCTAGGGAAGTTATCCCTAGTGAATAGCTTGTTAACCCAAGGAGCTCCAATAGGTATTGGGTTCTTAGAAGCGTGATCGATTCACGCTAGATGGATTAGGGTGTGTCAACCCTAAGTGGATAGGTAGTTTGTAACGCCGGTAAAATTTCTAGCAATTTTACAAGAATTTTTGGTCGATTATGATAGGCTTTATGTGAGCTCTTTCAAAAATAAAAGAAAATGAGTCAAAAAGGATGCAAGACCTAGGAATTGAACCCCAAACCTCTAGAGATAGCCAAGCCCTATAGATGCATCCAATAAACCAGAAGCCCAACAGGGTAGTACCATTAGGGGAATATGGGAAGTGATAGTTAAGGGTAAGGGAGGCTAAGGGACACTTCAAGTGAATAAATAGGGGAATGAGGAGACATGAGGAAGCAAACTTGACATCTTCTCCTTCTCTTCTTCTTCCTCACCGAACCCTAAAGCTCCCCCTTCTCATCCTTTGTCCGAAATTCATCCAAGTAAGAAGAAGGCTAGGTTTGCTTCCCTTAGGTTATCTTCCAACCAAAAAGTAAAGCGAAGGATGTAAGTATCCCCTCACCTGCATACAAGTAGCTTTTCGATTGAAGTTGTTATGTCAAATTCTCCATGAACCATTCGGCCAAGACCTTTACTTGAGTTTTCAATGAAGATCCATGCCATACCTTGTATGAATATGATGATGATAGGATGCTAGATGGATTATGTTAAGAGTTTAACCCTAAAAGCCCCAAGAAACTTTCGGCCAAGACCATAACTAGGGCTTACCATGATGATCTATACTATATCTTGTATTAATATGAAGATGAGGGATTTTTAGATGAGTTTAGTTAAGTGGTTGATCCATGAAACCCCTTTGAAACATTCGGCCAAGACCATAACTTGGGCTCACTATGATGATCCATGCTATACCTTGTCTTAATATGAAGATGAGGGATTTTTAGATGAGTTTAGTTAAGTGGTTGATCCATGAAACCCCCTTGAAACATTCAGCCAAGATCATAACTTGGGCTCACCATGATGATCCATGCTATATCTTGTATTAATATGAAGATGAGGGATTTTTAGATGAGTTTAGTTAAGTGGTTGATCCATGAAACCCCTTTGAAACATTCGGCCAAGACCATAACTTGGGCTCACCATGATGATCCATGTTATATCTTGTATTAATATGAAGATGAGGGATTTTTTTAGATGAGTTAGTTAAGTGGTTGATCCATGAAACCCTTTTTGAACCATTCGGCCAAGACCCCTAATGTGTTCTTTATGCCATGCTTTAGGTGAGTTCATGATAACTTGTGATGTTAAATGATGCTAGATGAAGATAACATGCTCTAGGTTAGGTTAACATGTGTTTTATGCTTTAGGTGAGTTCATGATAACTTGTGATGTTAAATGATGCTAGATGAAGATAACATGCTCTAGGTTAGGTTTGAAATGAGTTCATGCCATGTTTGATGTTAGAAGAAGATAACATGTCCTATGACATGCTTTATACGTTAAAGAATTAACATGTGTTTAGTTAGACCATACATATACATAAGTTGTTTGGTGTTTAAAACTTTGATAGAGCTCCATGCAGTTTAGGCCACTCCATGTATACTTGCTCATGATGTTTATGCCTTATGTCATGCCCTATATGTGTGTGATATTTATGATATATTTATGAAATGAAATATGATATGTTCATGAAGTGAAATATGATATGTTTATGAAGTGAGATATGATATGTTTATGAAATGAAATATGATATGTTTATGAGATGAAATATGATATGTTTATAAAGTGAAATATGATATGTTTATGAAGTGAAATATGATATGTTTATGAAGTGAGATATGATATGTTTATGAAATGAAATATGATATGTTTATGAAATGAAATATGATATGTTTATGAAGTGAAATATGATATGTTTATGAAGTGAAATATGATATGTTTATGAAGTGAAATATGATATGTTTATGAAATGAAATATGATATGTTATGATAAGAAGTATGTATGTATTTTACCTTCTGCATGACTTGTACCAGGACCCTAACAAGGTCCAAAGGGATGGACTCCTAAGTTGCCCTAGGCCGACGGACTAAGATCGGGCCTAGGATGGGCTTCTATGTTATGATTGCCCCTAGGTCGACGGTCATAGTACGAACCTAGTACGGGATGGACTCCCAGATGCCCTAGGCCGACGGACTAAGATCGGGCCTAGGATGGGCTTCTATGTTATGATGATGACTCCTAGGTTGACGGACTAAGATCGGGCCTAGTAACCTAGTAGGTTCGAGATTAGCTGCCTCGGGTCTATTTAGGGATGCACGCTATGATGATGATGATGTGGTACAATGTCGGGCCCAATATGTTGAGAGTTATGTTCAAATACCTATGATATATGTTTTCGAAGAGCATCCTGCATATACCTTTATGTTATGATTGCTTATGTTATATATGTTACATGTTATGGTTGCTTATGTTACAGATGCTACATGTTATGTTTGCTTATGTCATATATGTTACATGATATGGTTACTTATGATATATATATGTTACATGGTATGTTTGTTTATGTCATATATGTACATGATATGTTGCTTATGTTATATGTGTTGCATGTTATGTTTGCTTATGTCATATATGTTACATTTTATGTTTGCTTATATGTTATAAATGTTTACATGCTATGCTTAATGTCGATGTATGTTTTTTTTTTGAGTAGGACAGGATCTTGCTAAGTCTATGTGCTTATAGTTTATGTTCCCTTGTACTGCAGATAAGGGTAAAGGGTGGATAAACTAAAGGGAGCAACAGGAGGGGCAAGGTGTGTGTGGCAGTGGCATGGTGGAAGAGATCTGTTATGTCCCTTATGCATGTTTTCCTTAAGATGATTTGTTTATGAACTTGAATTAAGCACTAAGTACTTATGAAATAACGATGCATGCTCTATGTTAAGAAGAAGTACCTACGAAATGACGATGCATGTTTATGTTTAAAAGAAAAAAAAATATGTCTAAAGTCTTCCGCTGTAAGTAGTACGATGTATGTATGTACGATCGCGTCATGCCGTCCCTCCGGACCCTAGGAAAGGACGGGCGTGACATAGTTAACCTAACCATAGTAAAGTTGACACATTAGAATGTGTCAATGTGTTTGAGAAGTTTAAAATGATTTAAATTGACACAATTAGGTCTTAAAAGTATTGGTGTGCCATTTTGGGTTTATGGCACACTTGGGAGCTAAATGGTTTAAGGCAAAAAGGACTTAATCCTAGAAATGAAAATTTGGATTCAACACTTAGGTATTCTATACCTTAGCATATTTTCCTTGCCATGATTTATTTGCCTTGCCATGCCATGACATCATTTTCAGTTTTATCTATAAAATGTCATGTTCATGTTTTGAATTATTTTTAGATGTCATATATGCTAAAATGTCATTCACATGCCATGACATCATGATTTTTCCATACATGCTCTTATCTATATCATATTTTTGCCATAATCATCATCATGCATAAAATAAAATGGAATTAAGGACATTGACATGATTTGAAGTCTCATGCATAAGGAAATCAAATAGAGTTGTCTTAGAATATGCATGAGACCACTAAAGAACAAAACTCACATCTCACTAGAATTTTTGACTTGAATGTGTTTTGCACATCTAGATACAAGTGAGATGTTTAGGAAAAAGAAATTAAAGGTTGCAAAAACATTTTGAAAACATTTTGAAAAACCTTGGTGAAGTCTATCTTTTAATAGCTATCACCATTGAATGAGATGATACAAAGAGGGCTCAATATTGAAGTTTTTCTTAACTTTTAGACTTTGTATCAATCTCCTAATTTAGTGGGTAAAATAATTTTCATATATTTTTCACCCATAGTGTTTATGATAAGTATTATACGTATGCATTTTCAAGATTTCTAAAATTACGTATATTTACTTATGGATTTTGGAATTTCATTTCTGAAATGCTGAAAACAACAAATGTAGTTATCGATCGTATCGGGAGGCGGTCATTGATGCGGTGGCGGCCGTGATTTGAATTGATCATTGCCCATTAGTTAGGCCCATGTTCAACTAGGTTAAGGTCCCCTAATCATTCCTAACCCTAGGACATGCTTGGGAGAGCATAAGAAAGGGTGGAAATCCATTGGATATGGATTAGAAGAAGTGTTTAGGGAGAGTATCAATTTTAAGGTGGATGAGAGTTCATTGTTGAACTTTGCCTTAATTTTGATTGGTCAAATGTTCCTATTCGCTTAGGGACTCTCCAAGGACATTGTTGGTGCAATGATCAAGGGGGAGCAAGCCTCTAGGGGGAGGTATCCATCATGATAAGATGGATGTGTATTTCCTCATGGGAGGAAAATTGGGTTGCCTCTCTTAAGTGATATGGGATCACTAGAAAGATTGAGGGCATGCAAAGGGGAAGATTGTAAGATCTCATTGGGATATGAGACATTGAAACCCTTGAGGACCTTTTTGATGTAATGTCAAAAAGGGAGAGAAATTACCAAGTTACCAATTAGGGTTCGTTGAAATTCTCATTGGGATATGAGAATTGCCAATATGGAAGAATTGGTAGACTTGAGATGGTAGTTTTGTCAATCATCAAAAAGGGGGAGATTGTTGGTGCAATCAGCCCAGGTTGACTCGAGTTTGACTCGAGCAGTACCTTGATAGTATTTTGATGATAGACAAAACTCATGACATGGGATTGTCATGGGAAAGTCCAACATGGGGTTGACATGGAAAATCCAAGCATGGAGCTTGGTGTGAAAAGTCCAAAGCATTGCGAAGCCGTGCACTTGGTGCTTGGTGAGAAATGCATTCCGAAGCCGTGTGCTTGGTGCATATGGGAAGTCTTGAGGACTTGGTAAGTTCACTAGGCTCAGGGTCTTTGAGTCGGTGAAGGATGATATTGCGAAGCCGTGCGCTTGGTGCATCCGAGGGACCGCTGGACGGGGAGTGAATAGAGTGAGCCCAAAGGAAGCATACTTCTAGGGCATGAGACGCGAAGGATGGCGTTGCGAAGTCGTGCGCTTGGCACATCCAAGGGACGTAGGCCGAGGAAAGAGAGCTTCGGTGGGGAACTCCAAGAGGGATAAGGTGGACTTGGCCAAGTGGCTAAGACTGAGTGTCGGAGGCTCAAACTTGATGTTTGAGGGTTTACCCGATGGTCGGATGCTCAAACAACTTGGTGTTTGAGATTTTGCCCGATAGCGATCGCCATAGGTGACGATCGGTGATCCAAGTCGATTAGGGGTGTTAGAGGTTTTGTACTTGGTGATCATTGCCATGGATTGGCGGATCGATGGGAATGTCGTGAGCATTAGAGCGCTCGTGAGCCGACTAGGACGATCGACTACTAGGTCACCATCATTGCCATGATCGTAGGTGATCCGTTGGAACTTATCCAATGTGGATCTGGCCGTTGTGAGACAACGGCTCTGAGAGCGATCGGGCCTTTTAGCGATCTCTTTGCTTGCTAAAATTTATAAATGGAGCTCAAGTGGAAGGATTTCGCCAAGACTTTAAGGAAGCGATTGGAGGAGAATTGCTGCTGCATTCCAGTCCTTCAAGAGCCATCCAAAGCAAGCAACAAGAAAGGGTTCAAAGCAAAGAGTTGTAAAGCGTTCTTTACTTGTATTTCTTGTGTCTTTGTATTTCTTATAGTATTACTGTTGTAATAGCTTGTACGGGGTTTCTCCACCTCCGACATGTAGTCGAGAAGGAGTTTAGTTAGTGTTGTGCGCATAACTAGAGCTCGGTGAGCTCGCCCGTGGAGTAGGAACCATTCAGTTCCGAACCACGTATATCGTGTGTGTTTGCGTATGCGTGTATTGTTGTCAGTATTATTATTATTTCTATTGTTTCCACTGCGCTAACAACAATCGTAGGAAAGCAACGCAACGAGAACGAACGAATTCCACCATCGAACGAAAGAGAGCTATTCACCCCCCTCTAGCTGGCCAACATCTACAACATATCGACCCTACACAAGACAAGGCTAGTAACGAAAAGATTCAAACGAAAGGAAGGCCTTAACTTTTTCGATACATATTCATTGTTAACTAGCATCACATCCATTTGAGTACTCATTGCAATTGTTGTAATACATAGCTTTAATATATATCAAATGGATGTGAAAACAACCTTTCTAAATAGTGAATTAGAAGAAGAAATATAAACGGAGCAACCTGAAATGTTTGTGGCTTTAGAACAAGAAAAAAAGTTGTGCAGACTTGTGAAGTCATTTTATGGGCTAAAACAAGCACCAAAATAGTGACATGAGAAATTTGACAAAATTATGTTGTCAAATGAATTTAAAATTAATGAGTGTGACAAATGCATATATATCAAAGCACACATGATTCATTTGTCATTGCTTGTCTATATGTAGACGATATGCTCATCATGGGAAGTAATCATGATATAATCATGACTACGAAAAAGATGTTAACCAAAAACTTTGATATGAAAGATATGGATATAGCGAATATTATACTCGGGATTAAGATTATCAAGACATTAGAAGAAATTGTCCTTTTACATTTTCATTATATTGAAACAATGCTAAAGAAATTTAATACATATGATCTTTCCCCTGTAAAAGCACCAATGGACTTAAGCTTGCATTTGGCTAAGAACCATGGTGAACCCGTATTACAATTGGAATATTTGAGGATAATTAATAGTTTGATGTATATTACTAACTGCACATGTCCTGATGTTGATTGTGCAGTCAACAAATAAAGTAGATATAAGTAATCCAAATGATGGCCACTAGAGATATGAATAAGGATTTTTTAAATATTTAAGATACACCTTAGAACATGGATTATATTATATGAGATATTCAACTATACTAGAAGGTTATTATGGTGCAAATTGAATATATGATATAAAAGACTCTAAATCCACTAGTGAGTATATATTTACCATTGGTGGAGGAGCATTGCCATGGAAAATTGCTAAACAAATATGTATAGCCCGATCAACTATAAAATCAGAGTTTATAGCCTTGGATAAAGTCGCAGAAGAGGCTCATGACTTCGTAACCTCTTACGTTATGTTTGAGAGGAAGTGAGGAAAGTGTAAGTAATGGAAAGGGAAGGGAAGGGAAGAGAAGGGAGGGGACGGGAAGGGAAGGGAAGAGAGGGTTAAAACTTACACTCTAAATTGGGATGTAAGGAAATCTTTCATTTCATGAGCAAGGAAGGTTAAAACTTTCTCTTCCTTCCCCTTCTCTCACTTTGTCCCAAATAAGGTTTAAATTTTCCCTCCCTTTACTTGCTCTTCCCTCACCCCCTCCCAAACAAGGGTTAAAATTCCCTTCCCCTTATTTACCCTTCCCTCCCCTTCCCTCACCTCCTCCCAAACATACCCTTGGAGGATATCCTATGTCGGGCAAAGTCAATGCCTATTGTAATGGTACATTGTAATAATTAATCGACAATTGAAAGAACACAAAATAGCATGCACAATGGTAAGTTACGACATATTCATCGATGATATAATACCATTAGGTAGTTGATCTCAAATGGAGTTATTGTTGGTGCAATCAGCTCAGGTCACGATTGGCCAGACTCGAGTGGACTCGAATAGTATTTTGATGTTTGATAAATGGATTGACAATGTGATTGTCATGGGAAAGTCCAAGTCATGAGTATTTTGTAATGAAAGTCCAAGCATGGTCTTGACAATTGAAAAACCCAAGTCATGGGTACTTGGCATGGAAAGTCCAAGAATGACCTTGGCATGGAAAGTCCAAGCATGGGTCTTGGCATGAAAGTCCAACGTGAAGTTGGCAAGGAAAGTCCAAGTATGGATGTTGGCAAGGAAAAAGTCCAAAGATGAAGTCTTGGCAGCATAAGTCTAAGTATGTAGTCTTAGCGGTGTAAAGTCCAAGTGAACTTTAGCAAAGGTAGACCCGATTAGCATGACTAGACTGACAGAACCACTTGAAGGCTAGTGTGAGGATGAAGAGTCATGGACTTGAGGGATCCAAAAGGTGTGAGGTTGATGGAAGTGACTAGAAGGTTGAGGTCTAGTCTAAGGGTACCCGATTATCATGACATAGCCGATAGAAACACTTGAAGGCTAGCGCGATGGGTGAACGAGTCGTGGGGAATTTGAAGGGATCTGATAGGCGTGAAGCTGATGGAGGTGGTTAGAAGGCTTAGGTCTAGGCTATGTGTGATTAATTATCAAGTATGAGAGGATCATACTTGGGTTAAACCTCATTGTTGAAGTTTACCAGTCGACTGATTGAGTGTTCAACACTTGGGAGCCTTAGTTGACTTGGGTAGTCGACTGGGGTTATAACCCAGTCAACTGATCGTGTAGTCGACTCAGGCTCAACTGCTTGAGTTGTGCTATGACAGTCGACTATCATGTTAGGACAGTCGACTGACGTAATGGGCAGTTGACTAGTCAAAGTGGATATGATCATAGAAGCTTTGGTAGTTGACTGGGGGTTGATGGTAGTCAACTGGTCAAGTGTCCATTGAGTCGAACTCACGTGGATTAGTCCATTGTGAGACAACGAATATATGGGCAGTCAACTGGTGGGTTAGGTCAGTTGACTGCCAGGCCGAAATCAGCCCTATGCGTGGTTTAAAATGAGCTTGACGGGGACATTTGAAGAAGCTAGTTTTTGGTGATCTTGAAGGGGAAATGTTGTTGCGTTCAATACCTTCCAAGCTCGTTCAAGCAACCATATTAATAAGCATTCAAAAGTCCTAGTTTGTAAAGTGTTTCTTAGCATTTCATTTGTACTATTGTTGTATTTGATTATATCCTTATTCTTATTGTTGTAAGAGTCATGTAAGAGATTTCTCCACCTCCGATGTATCACCGAGAAGGAGAAGTTTGATAGTGGTAGTGTGCATCACTAAAGCTCGACCATGGAGTAGGAACTAGGATTCTGAACCACGTAAAATTCATGTGTTATGCTTTGTGTTTGTATTTGTATTAATATTTGTATTTGCATTTTCACTGCGTACTAACAATTGTAGACAAGCACGACGAATCCAAACGAAGAAATTGACGAATCACTATTCAACCCTGCCCCTCTAGTGCGGACAAATCAGTCCCAACAATTATCTCTATTGATTATGTTAAATCGAATGATAACTTGACATATCTATTAACAAAAGGTTTAAGTAGAGGTTAAATATACGGTACATCAAGAGGAATGAAGTTAAAGATATAAAAATAAGAATATTCATAGTGGTAACTCAACCTTGTTGATTAAAGATCCCGAGATTTTGGTTCAATGGAATAAAAAAATTATGAAAGTTCGTATGAACACTTGGATTAATTCCCTCTCATTTCTAGGATGGAAAAAGTGATTCCTACCACATGCAGTGAGATTAAATTATAAACTTTTAATGGCTCGTATACTTGGAAAAATAAAGTATGGTAGGAGGTCACCTATATAAGTGTGAAGGTTGTACTATGGAAGATTCAAAGCCACAAACTACCTCTCCTATTATAATAATCTTTCGATTGAACTCTCCTTTGGTGAACATATATGAATACATTAATTTTCATTTATGTGAGAGATTGTTGGAAATTGATTTTGAGCCAATAAATTAAAAGAATTTCATCTAATAAATCTACAGTTGAATATATAATTTTTCTCAAAAACAATTTTGGTTAAATGAGAAATTAATTATTGCTTAATTTGGATTGTCGAATTAAGATGGACAAATCAAGTTCATTTAAATGAGAAAGCTTAAGTGTCACTTTGCATGACTCAATTTTAACCATTGAATTCAAAATGGAAGAGTTAGATGCATCCAAATAAAGAGACAAAGTGCTCTTTCAATTGGAACACGATTTGCGTCATTAGTTTCAAAATGGATGAACTAGATGAACTCGAATGAAGAGACATTGTGTTCCTTGGGAAGGAATGCGATTTGGATCGTCCAATTAAATTAGACGGATGAGATTTGATTGAACTAAGAGGTGCATCTACCCCTTTACAAAGTATAAATAAGGCCCCTCAGTCTCTCATTTGAATCATCCAATTCATTCCAATTCAAAGCAAAGCATGCATTCCATACTTGCATTCTGAAGAGTTTGAGAAGTTTATTCAGTTCAAAGGTCTTGCAATTTGCAATACTGTTATCGCAAGAGAAAGTTATTGTATATTGGGAAATAATTGTCATACTCCGTGAGTACCGTGAGCAGAGTAAATTCGTCTTAAAGAGATAGAGTCCAATTTTATCTTCGACTTTGCCTAAGCGATGTTATACTACCATTTTGTCTGCACATAGATTGCACCATTTCACCAAAATCCAACATCATGTTCCTTGCCTCCACTGCCACCTGCTTAAATGTCGCCAAGTCTTGCTTTGACTTCTGCTGCGAACTCACCTTAGCGATGCCTTTGATGGCAAGGACATTCTCATGCTCTTTCACTATCAAGTTATTGTCCACCATCAACCTTCCGAACTTGTCCAACTTTTCCTTCATCATCGTCTCCTCGAGCCACGACAAGTCCACCGACTATCTGGTGCACACGAAGTGGCAATCTACCGTGACCTTTCTTCCAACTGATGTGGTGAAGGTCCTTGTAGTGGTCTCCGACCGAGTCTAAGTCGACGGACTACTGCAAGAGCATCTTGACTCCCCTCGAGGTCAACCATCTCAACGGCTTCTCCGACGCATTCGGGCTAAGGGTTGACATCAGTCTCGACCCTTCTTGGACTAAAGTCACTTCTTCTTTGGGAAATCCATGGTGTTCTCCGCTACGAGCTCTTCTCTCGACCAACCTCATCCGACAATCAAAATAGAGTCCGCTCGACCCTTCTTACTCCTCGGATCGACGATGTGGCGTGTCGCGATGCCTAAGCAGTCATACCCAAGGCTTGACCCACGACAATCAACACCTCCGACGAGGTGATGGAAACCATTGGTGAGGCTATGACTATGACATTTGCCAAGTAGTCAGCATTCTCGATCAGTAATCAATCGGCCAATGGTGCTTTTGTAGGATCGAAAGAGCGCGCTAGGGGGGTTGAATAGCGAGTGAGAAATCTTTTCATCTTTTCATTCATTCTATTAAAACTAAGAGTAATGCAGTGGAAAAGAGAAAGACACAAGATGTTTTTTACTTAGTTCACAACCTAACAGTTGCTACTCCAAGGCCCTACGATCCTTAACCGTGTACGGAGGGCAAAACACTAACAATCTCCTCCTTGTTGGAGGTAAGAGATAATGGTTACAACAAATCAAAGAATGAGGAAGAGAGACAATCCTACCTCTCCTCTTTACAACAAAAGTACGACGATTAAAAATCCGAATACAATTGTAATAATTGAAATGGAAAGTGTAAGCTATACCGATGACGATTGAATTTTGAAGTTGAGGGTGTGTCGTCGGCGTATCAGCGTCGTAGCATTGTCGTAGACCTTCAGCGTTGTGGGATCATTTTGTAAGCACTTGAGATGACCTAAAGGAGTGAACCCCCCTTTCTTTTATAGCCCTCTAAGCCACCTAGTTGTTGAGATCCAGATCCTACAAAGAAGGCCACATCACCCCAAGATAAGGGGATGAAGTTTGACCTTCATCGAAGTTGGTAGTTTGAATAACAGTAGACTGATAGCCCTTATCAGTCGACTGATGCCAACAATCAGCAGTCGACTACCAGCTTATTTACTCAACTGCAACAAAGAGTTAGTCTGAAACATACAAGTAAAGGTAAAATCGACGGTCATTTATCGTCCGATCTCGACCTAGACCGTCCACTTGAAGTCTTAGTCGGATCGCCACCTAAAGACGTCCCCGTACGGAGAACTCGACCTCACCTATATTCACACTCGAGTTTACCTCTGGTTCTTTGTGACTTGTCACTTAGCTTCCGGTCTTCCACCTAGGTTCTTCGGCTCACTCTGAAGTTCTTCCGGTGTTGTCCGACCACCGCAGTTTCTCAACTTGAGATTCTTCGAGTGTCGCCGACCTTCAACTCAGCTTAATCATTTCTGTACACTTAATTGAGCATGTGAGATAATGATATGATCTTAACTTTGGATTTTTGTCATAATCAAAATCTAAATTCGATTATCTGGTGCCCCTGCACCAACAGCCTCCACCGTGGTTGTGCTCCTCACCCAGGGAATCTCGAGATACTACGTGGTAGAGATAATGGAATAACGTAACGTGACAAGATCTTGAATTAGGGTGAGGTCCTCCACCCATCTAAATTGAGATGGGAAATAGGGCAAAGCCCATCAATTTGGAACAAGGATCTAATACAAGATAATCCTTTCGTGTCGAAACACAAATAGAGAAAGTTGACTCCCAATCAAATTCTATTCGAGTCAATCTGAGTCGCAACTAGAACAAGAACAACTGACCAACCGTCCAAGAGATGCAACCGTTACAATAGTCCTAAAGGAGGCAGTTACCACTTTAAAAGACATTACACTTTAAAGAAGGCAGTTGTCACCTTAGAAGATGCGGTAGTTATAGCAGATGATCAGGAATTGCTCTTGAACGAAGAGATAATTATTATAAATTTTTTGGAAAGGGAGATGATCATTGTTGTATATATATATATATATATCTGAATTATCTGTCAGCGCGACTCGCATCGCTCCCCCATCCAGCGAACCGTCGGCGGCGTCGCTGCCCTTATATCGCCGCCGCGTCCGTCTGCGCTGGACCCGAAGTTGCGTCGGCCGATCGGCCGACTTCATGGCGGTCCGTGATGACGGTTTCCGGCCGGATAACGATCGCCGCCGCCTAATCGGCCGGAAGCAGCCCGTCGCGGCCCGGCAATGGCTGGCCGCTGCCGGCCGCGATCGAGCGGTTCCGGCCGAGCGCAGCGCAGACGGCCGGTCGCCTTGCCGGTCCGTCGGCGCGGATCCGGCGCGGTCAGCCGGAATCTGCCCGCCTGTGGCGTCGATTTTCAGCGGCCGATTTCGGCCGCGGTCCGCCAGCCGGCGATGTGGCGGCCCGCCTTTGCGCCGACGGATCGGCGATCGGCGCCGGTCGTCGGCGCAAATCGCGCCGATTCGGCCGCCGCCCGGGCCGAATCGCGGCGAATCGGCGCCGATCGGCGGCGATTTACGGCAGCGTCGGCAGAATTGCGGTCGGAATCCGGCGGCCGGCCGGCCGAGGCCGGCGGCGGCCGCCGGCTCAAATCTGCGCCCGAATCCGGCCGATCGCGGCCGGCGCTATATATATATATATATATTGAATTTCTAATCGATCATCTGATATCTTTATTGGGAAGACAAATAAACATAGAAACTCAACAGGAATACGAATTAGTTAATGATATTAAGAATTACATAGTAATTATTTTTAAAAAACTAAAACAATAATACTTTTTTTTTTCACAAAGTATCGAGTTTGGCCATTAATATCATAATGCACATTAAATATTTAGGTGACGCATCAATTCTAAAAAGAGTCACAATTATGTGAAAGAACATACAAGGCGATCATGAAGCTATCTCTCGCGGTCGAAAACATTCATATCCTTCGACAAACCTCGTGTATAATCGAAAAGAATTAGTTATATATCTCACAATTAATTAATGACACTGGTTGTGTCATATCCAATGCTTGCACCAGTGGAGAAGAAACGTTCCTATGATCATATGTGATAAAATGAGTCTCTAACCATTCAATACCAACTTTTATAGGTAAGAAATAATAAACTAGTATCCCTCGAGTTACTGTGCAATGATAAAACGTTCAATTGGATGCTCAGATATATATTCACAGTTCATCATGATATATTTATAGAATTTTATTTTTCAAATAAAATAATAAATTAAAGAAGTTACAACTGCATATTGAGATTATTCACACGAATACTTTCTGATTTATTTTAGTGATTAATGGAGTATATTTCATCTAGAGATTACTTAATGTCCCGTTAGTAATTTGTGGAATAGAATTAATCGATAATTTTCAAAATTAATCATGTCAAAGATTTAGATATACGATGTCAATAAAAAATAAATAAATAAATTAGTTCACGTCTAAACAATTATTATTTTAGTTAATTCACCAGACCTATAACTAGTAGGATTTAGGGTTTCATATCGGTCACCACCGACATGATATGATAGAGAAATAATTTTAATAATTAAAGATCTCTAACTTACCCGAGATGGACTGATCGAGAAGGAAATTAGTTTTAATATCTTGAGATCTCTGAGCTAACCGAGTATAAAAAGACAAGAACTAGATTGCAACATAATTTCAGGCGATTGCTACTCGTCTAATTAAATTAGATCTCCGTCTCATGGTTAAATATACAAAAGTAGTGTGGTTGTTTTGGATACGGAAGTCGATTAGGAGGATCTAAAATCCTCCCTGACTCGGAGCTCGCACCGCCTGCCGAAGGGACATAATCCCCGCGATTTACCTCCCTCTCGGTAGTACCACACATGGGATTCCCAACTTTTTAAATATACAAAAGTACCTTAATATTTATCCGTAATTTTGCATTTGACCAATAGCACGAAGAAAGGTTTGTGCTCGTACTAATTATTTTATTTTTATTCGACAATTTATCAAACAACGCTCCTGAAGTTTGGAATTGTCCAAAAAAACGTCTCATACTTTCATATTTATCAAATAACGCATTTAATTCCCTTTTTACCCTTCAGAAATAACACACTTAATTTTCGAACGTGATGCTGAAATTACACCACCACTGTGGTGCTGAAAATTTAAATCTCAGTATCATAATGGTCTTTAATCGCACCACCATGTAATCGAGAATTGAATCTCAGACCATGGTGTTGGAATTGTAATTCTAATATCACAAAGTGCATTTTTCTTGGAAGGAATAAAAAGGGAATTAAGTGCGCTATTTGATAAATATAAAAATATGAGGCGCTTTTTTGATAATTCTAAATTTCAAAAATATTGTTTGATAAATCGTTGATTTTTATTCTATACACCGTAAAGAATAAGATAATAATATTTTTGCCCGAGGGATAAGGGAAAAAGAAACAAAAGGCAAATTAATTAATAAAAAAAGTTCATTATGATGATGAAGATCATGAATTGGATAGTCTCTTTAGTTGAATGATTGGTTAAATCATGAGGGGGAAAAGAAAGGAAAGTGAATTGGATAGTCTCTTTTAGTTGAATGATTGATTAAATTATAATGAAATACACTATGCTCTATGCATATATAATACACTATGCTTAAGTAAGGTATAAAATTAAAATTAAAATTATAATGAAATATTTTTATAAAAAACAATAGTAATAAAGAATCCTAGAATCTCATTATGTTGCTCATTTTTTTAATTGTATTTTAAATTTGTGTATTTATTTTACTTTTTTGTATTGTGGGAAATTATTTGGCATGCCTTATGCATACCCATTTCACAGTGACCCAGACTGCACCGAAACGTTATTATTATTATTATTATTATCATCAAGCGCGCCACGTTGCCATGTCGGGGATTAAATTAAAAAAAGAATCCAGAGATTACGCTGGGCTCCAGTCCAGATCTCTCTCCCGCATCGTCTCGCCTCTGCACGTGGCATCGATGTTCCTTGAAGCGACGCCATTCGCTGTCTTATACCGGACACGGTCCCAATTTACAGAGCCACGTTTACCTTGCCTTGCATTTATCCAAGTAGGACCCGTCATTTGTACATACACGTGTCGATTTCCGCTGTTCTCGGAGGATTAAGGGACGATGCTACTCGCACACCCGTTATTCCCATATTTATCCGGGAGACCGGTGGACCCTACAAAAAATAAGGAAGAACGGGCGTCACGTCGAGAACTAGAGGGGGAGTGAGAATATCGCGTGCGGAGGTGGACGCTCCGGATAAAAAAAAGGCAGCAGCGAGAGAGAGAGCGAGGAGAGAGAGGGAGAGACATCGCAGAGGTCGCAAGGTGTTGGAGTCGGCACATCGATCCTTCTCCGGCGAAGCCGCCGGTGGATCGGAAATAGGAGGGGTTGCTCGTTGGGTGAGTGGGGCTGGGGTCTTTCTCGGTGGAGAAGCCCGCCGCGAGTCGGCGGAGGAGGATCGGAGCGAAGGTTATGGCCTGGTGGCACAGGGTGGTGGGATTGCCGGCGAAGCGCGCCTGGGCCGCCGTTGCATCCCGATTCAAGTCCCGGAGCGACGGTAAGCCTAGCTACCCTATCTCTTCTCTCTTGCTTTGTTTCCGGCTTTTGTGAATTTGGAGTTTTTGTTCCTTTTCCCCGATAAAGTTTTGTCCTTGTTTGGCTTGTTGTCTTTTGCTTTGATTTCTTTCGTAATAACTGATTTTGAAAGAGATCGGTGCATATTATATTTCTTTTGCATTTGCTTGCACTTTTTTTTTTATATCCCTGTTCATCTTTAAAAAAAAACTTTAAAAATTGTGACTTCATTTGGTTAGTTTTGCTATTTTCACTTTTAGTTTTGGGGGGAAAAAAGCTTAGAAATTGAAAAAACGAAACAAGTACTGTATTTGTCGTCAACTTCTTGGACTCATTTTGGACCAAATGAGGCCTCTGTTGGAAAGTGCCTAACAATTGGTGCAGAGTTTGCTTGTGTTGTATGCTAATTGGTTCTGCCTATAATCTACATATGCTCATGTGTGTCCACAGGGTGAAGTAAATCACATTCTTCAAATGATTTATCAGGTCCGATATGTAGTTTTTCTATCATGTCGATGGGTTTGCGAAGCACATTTTAGATATATTCTGGCAAGTATATGCTATATATATATATATATATATATATATATATATATTACATTAGAAAAAATCTATCTACAAAGAATGGTGTAGGGTGATCAATCATGGTAAAAAAAAAACATAGGATAAGAATGCACTGCTCGATATACTAGAGTTTTACTTATTGTTAGTACAAATAAGATTCATATATTTCCACAATGGTGTGATATTGTCCACTTTGGACCTAAGCCCTTATGGTTTTTATTTTTGAGCTATACCCAAAAAGTCTTATACCAATAGAGATATCTTTTCATCTTATAAGCAAATGATCTTTTCGATGTCTTATCAATGTGGGGCTTTGATTGCATTCCCAATACTCTCAACAATCTCCCCTCAAACAAAGGATCACATTGGGCCCTCCGCAAGCTTATCCGTCCTCAAAGGACTTCCTCTACTTGATGTCTGATCCTTAACCCACCAGGTCTTCCTATCAACTATCTGATCCTCTTGACCCAGTTGGACTTCCTACCAGTTGTCCAATTCTTCTGACCCAACTGGACTTTCTGTCAATTGTTCAGTTCTCTTAACCCAACTGGACTTTCTGTCTAGTGTTTGGTTCTCTTGATCCGAACATGAGAGCCATATTTCCTTCGTTCGAGGTGCATGATTTGACATAGACCATAACTCTGATACCAATTGTTAGTGCAAATAAGATTCATATATTTCCACAATGGTGCGATATTATCCACTTTGACTCCATGTCTTACCTATGTATGATTTTTGATTATATTCCCAATACTCTCAACACTTACATCTTTCACTTTTATTCAGAATTTGAGGTTACTATGTCCCAATTATTGAAAAACAGTGGCATGCCTTTATCTAAGAAATTAGATCCGGAAGGAACTAAAATTGATATCATTTGTCCTCTACCCAAGTCACCTCAAGCCACCCTAACCAGTTCCCCTCCCGCCTTTCTTCTGGATGACTTAAGCCTCCTCCTCCTCTTTAAGTCGGACCAGACTTGCATTGGTAACACGCGTCAAAGGGCTCAACGAGAGTCATCCCGGCCAGGCCCCTTTGATGCCTAAGTGAGACGTGTAGCACGTAGAAGACGAAATGGAAAAAGAACAGTTAAGTTAGGATTTGATACTAGCAAGCTATCGAGTCTTGGATTTGAAGGTTATTGGTAATAAGTGGATCTTGCCCCAATGCAATCTGTAAGTCACTAGGCTAGATTTGCTAGGTCAGATCTACTAGGGATCTTATTCCCTAGTATCATTAGCCCCCCTCTCCAAGTTGGATAGAGGACCAAAGTCGAATGAAGTATGATTTGAAAAGCATAGGGCGTCTGAGCTACTGAACTATAAGAGTGACCTAGAAGGTTGAATTTGTACTGACCAGGGAGAAGCTCAACTCTACTGTAGTCATGGGGAGAATAAGAGATCCAATCCCTTATTGATCGGGGAGAAACTTGATCCCACTAAGGTCATGGGAATGATAAAAAAATCCAATCCTGCATCGACCAGGGAGCGAAGCTCGATCCCACCAAGGTCGTAGGGATAATAAGAAATCCTATCTCACATTGATTGGGGAGAGAAAATCGATCCCACTAAAGTTGTGGGGTTAATAAGAAATCCAATGATCCTACATTAACTGAGGAGAGAAGCTTAATCCAGCTAAGGTTACATGAATAATAAGAAATCCAATGATTTTGTGCTAGTTGGGGAGAGAAACTTGATTTCGCTGAGGTCATGGGAATAATAAAAAATTTGATCCTGCAACGACCAGAGAGAGAAGCTCGATCCCACTGAGATCGTCGGGATAATAAGAAATTTGATCTCACATCGACCAAGGAGAGAAGCTCGATCCCACCAAGATAATAGGATAATAAGAAATTCGATCTCGCACCGATTAGGGAGAGAAGCTTATCTTGCTTAGGTCATGGGGATAATAAGAAATTCAATTTCGCACCGATCGAGGAGAGAAGTTTGATCCTTATGAGGTTGTGGGAATAATAATAATTTGATCCCACATTGACTAGGAAGAGAAGTTTGATCTCACTGACGTTGTGGAGATACCAAGGAATCCAATCTCGTGCCAATCGGAGAGAGAAGTTGTGTAATTTGATGTGGGATATTCTTGGTTAGGATGTTCCCATAATAAATGAATATATAAGAAAACTGAGCTAGACCGCAGAGAGTGTTACTGAGATAAACTCAATCCTGACTTGGGCCAAAGGTGTCAGGAGAGAATAATGGAGCCCCCTTAGCGAGGGAGAGTTCATCGCTGTTAAGGGGGAGGAAAGAAGTTTGATCCCATGACTCCTGAATACCCACAGAGTCAGAGAGAGAATAACAAAAGACCACCTCAATCCTCCGAAGATAGAGGGTAAGAGAGAAGTCTATAAGCTTAGAGAAAATGTAAGAAGACCAAACCTGATCTCTCTCGGCTCGGAAAGTCGGTAAAGCATAGGTGAATATAATTTAGGAGACCATCTCATTCCCTCAGCTCGGAAGACTAACAAAGCTAGGGAAAATATAATATGGAAAACCATTTGATCCCCCGCCTCGGAAGACTAATAGAGCTGAGGAGAGGACAATGTGGAAGATTGTCTTGATCCCTTAAAAGACCTGTAAAGCTAGGGAGAGGATAATGTAGGACACCACCTTGATCCCTTGGCTTAGAAGGGCAGCAGAGCCAGTGTGAGAATAATGTAGAAAATCATCTCAATCCCTCGACTTGGAAGACCATCGGAGTCAGAGAGAGGATAATATGAAAGACTGTCTCGATCCCTCTACTTAGAAGACTGACAGAGTTGGATAGAATATAATATAGATGTTCATCTCGATCCTTTGTCTCGAAGGAGCAACAAGGACAGAGAGAATATAAGAGCTTAGTACGTAGCCATGAGTCATGAAAGGAGGCTCGATCCCACTAAGAGACTAGGACAGAGAACCAAATCTCAATCGATGAGGCTGAGAGAGTAGGCTCAATCCTAGTTGGGAGGTCAGGAGAGAAAACTTGATCTTAGTCGAGGAGGCCGAGAGAGAAGGTTCGATCCCAACCAAAAGGCCGAGAGAGAAAACTCAATCGAGGAAACAAAGAGAAAAGGCTTGATCCTAGCCAAATGGCTGGAAGAGAAGGCTCGATCTTGACCCAACAATCGAAAGAGAAGACTCAATCCTAGCTAAGAAGCTAGGAGAGAGAATTCGATCTTGATCGAGGGGTTACGAGAGAAGGTTCGATCTCGACCGAGCGACCAGGGGAGAAGACTTGATCCTAGCCAAGAGGCTAAGAGAGATAATTCGATCCCGGCCGAGCAACCGAGAGAGAAGGTTCAACTCTAATCGAGAGGCTAGGAGAGAATTCGATCCCAACTGAGCTACCGGGAGAGAAGGCTTGATCTCAGCCGAGCGATCAGGAGAGTCGATCATAACTAAGAGGCTAGGAGAGATAACTGGATCCCGGTCGAGTGATAGAGAGAAGGCTCGATCCCATTTGAGCAATCGGGAGAGAAAGTTTGTCCATAGCCGAGAGGCTAGGAGAGATAACTCGATCTTGACCAAGTGGCCAAGAGAGAAGCCTCGATTTTGCACTGGCCGACTAAGAAAAAGTCTCAATCCCGTTGAGCAGCTAGGAATGGAGACTCGATCATGGCTAGGATAGATAATTCAATCTTGGATGAGCGGATAGGAGAGAAGGCTTGATCCAGGCCGAGCGATCGGGAGAGAAGACTCAATTGAGAGAACTAGATCTCGGTCGATCGGTTGGGAGAAAAGGCTTGACCCGCCATGAGTGAAGGCTCGATTCTAGACGAGAGATTGGGAGAGAAAACTCGATCCTAGCTAAGAGACTAGGAGAGATAACTCGATCTCGGCTAAGCAACTAGGAGAGAAGGCTTGATCCTAGCCGAGAGACTATGAGAGATAACTCAATCCCGACCGAGTGACCAGGAGAGAAATCCATGATTGAGAGATCAGAAGAGCTCGACAAACTGAAAGATTAAGATAGATAGAATCCACCCAAGTATAATAAGAGTTCTTGCAACTCATGAATACTCATGGAGGCGGAAAGAGAATAAGAGGTTGATCTTGCAACTCGCGAAAACTCATAGAGTCGAGGAGAATATATCCCATCGGGCTAGTGATCTAGAGGCTCGACTAGCACAAGATGAGGAGAATAAACATCCTACCGGGCTAAGAACTTGGGTGTTCAACCAGCCAATAATTGAGAGAATATATTAGACTTGATCTCGTGCCTCTTAAATATCCATGGAGTCAGGAAGAGAATAGTAAAAGTCAGGTTCGATTATGAAAGCGAATGATGAGTTGATCCCTTGGAGAGCAACCTAAGGTTATGGGCCCCTAAAAGCTTGATTAGAATAGATGAAAATAAGTTTCTGATATAATATGACCAACACTCATGGCCTAGTCATTCAAATATTTGCTTATTTGATAGGATTGAGGAGGTGCATCCCCTATTTGTTGCATCGTCTCATGTTGGCATGTGTGGATCCCTTTTAGTCTATAAGTCAACTTCTTTATTGGGACACCATTTGATCTGTCGAACGAACGCTATGGTCATTGGATCCCACCGCTCCATCTCCTTATTAGGGTTGAGTCGTAGCGCCAGCTCCTCCCAGGATTAGAAGCAAAATCGTATCTATTGGATGGAGCTATGACCCCAATCTTCTGCTCCCGGGGTAATGGTGTAGTAATAGAGCGTTCAATTCGGTTCTTAGGTATCTACGATTCGATCTTCAGCTATGATAAATTTATAAAATTTTTCTCAAAATTAAATGATAAATTAAAGAAACTGAAATTGTCCGTACGAACACTTTTCAAGGGAGCCGTTCCATATTTACGATCCAATCTTCCACCCAACGAGAGAGGGCAACAACGGAAGTATTTTGGGAGCCACAGATATGGTCGCAGACGGTCTGGAAAGAGAGACCTTAGACAGAATCAACATCTAAGGCTTTGTTGGAAGCGAAGCCTTGGTGGGAGGAGAGATCAACGACCTTGAGATGGTTGGATTTGTTGCCAATGAGACCATCTATGTAAGTGCTCCAGATGTGGCGCGAAGCCACTTGAGCATGCAAGTAAATGACTAGTCCTCCATCACGAGGACCGCTAGGGCTTGTTCGACCCCTTGGTATTATGCTTCTTCCTCCCTCCAATTTCGCATCTAGTGTCGAGGCAACTTGTCCAGTGTGGGGAATGGAGTTATCATCCTTTCCCATTTCCATTTGGTTTCGAATAGGCTAGCGGTGAAGTTGTCGGCCATAGGCTCATCTCAAGGATGGCGTCGGAGAGGCAAGGGCAGCACCTCTTGGTAGCTTCCACTACCAACGAACCCAGCAAGGGTTTCGGCTCCCTGCCGCTTTATCCTCCTTTTCCCTCAACATCTTAGCTTTACTTTCCTACAGATGGTGCCGTTGTTGTGGCTAGGAATCTATCGTCTTCCTTCCGACGACATGAGCATCCTCCTTGGGTTGGACTTGCATGGGTCATCCCGGCGATGCTCCTCCGATGGCTGATGGAGATGATGAAATTGGAAGAGGAAGAAGAGTGAAAAGTTCGATAACATCCTTAGCTGTGATATTTATAAAAACATGCTTCAAACCTTAGTGGGCTATCGGGTCTCGGATCTACTAGTTATTAGTAGTAGGTGGATCTTGCCCCAATACAATCTACAATTCACTAGGCCGGATCATCAATCCTACAATTCATGTATGGTGAGCACATGTGACCTTACGTTGAAAGGATGCTAATTTTTTGTACCCCAAAATGGATCATCAATCCTAAAATGGACCTAAAAATTAGTGCCAACGACTAGATCTGCTAGTCATTACATAGAGTTAGAGGTTGCATGACAACGCTAACAACGTAATTTTGAAATTATTATAATGATTGTTGACTTTGCATAGAATTTTAGATTGAGAATGGCCAATGGACAACTAACTCTGCAACCAGAGCGATCAAAGACATGCTCCAATTTGCAAGTGGCTATGCAATTTACTGTGCAGTTGATTGTATCTGCAGGTCACCACCTGGGGTTGGATGTCATCAGAAAACTAAGATGAAAGTTTTTGAACAAATTATGCTGTTGATAGCCGGCTAACCATGTAATTAATGGTTAAACACTGAGTAAAGAACAAACTCAAACTATTTCTACACTTAGTTACTAAAATCTCACATCATGTTTACCCAAATTATAGTGGAACAAGCAAGTGCATGAAGAATGTGGACTTTTGTTAAACTTATCTCCCACTGTGGTTAGATTTCTACTCTTCTACACTACCATAATGCCGTTGCTAAATTTAGGCTATGAATTTGTTAGAAGGAACTCTCATTTTTCAAATCACACCAAAACTTTTCAACAAAAATTCAAGAAATTTCTGATCATTGGCCAGAATGATTTTTGGATACCAGGTTGACCCTCTTTCCTTTTTTCATGGTACAACCCTCTTGCTGAGTCCCTCTTTTCCTTGATACACAGGTAACGTAGGACATGCTCCTTTGTTTGACTTCAGGTAATCCAGAAGATAGTTGAATACCCATTACAATTTTGTCCATAGAATTCAACCAATGAATAGATGAATGCAAATTCCATGTCCTTTTCACTTACTACCATAATTTTCTTTGCACAAAGATTCAAGGTACTTGTCAGATTTATTTCTTCAGTAAATTTGTAGAAACGGCAGTTTGTATCCTTGGATAAATATGTTTACTTATTGGAAGTCATTTTGCTTTTAGCTAATTATATGTGTAGGCCTGATCTCTAAAATGTACAAGTAGTAAGCACAAACTTTAGGAATTTATCCTCATCATTAGCGGTTTTTTGTGCAGTTTTAATTTTACAGTGTGATCAACTGTGACTTGCTTTCTGTGCTTAATGATTTTTGTCTTTTTGAAGAATAGTCCATGGTTTTACATCTCCTCATGCAACTAATTGAAAAATATCGAAAGTAAAAGCAAAATCTATTGTGGTATTCATTGATTTAGGAAAAACTTATGATAGAGTCCCTCGAGAAATATTATAGAGAATTTTAAAAAAAAGAGGTGTTAGCGTAGCATATATTGAACTAATTAATGATATGTACAACTAGAGTGAAGACTTCAAATGGATTAATTGAAGTATTTTCAATAAAAATAGAATTACATTGAGGATCAACTCTAAGTCTATATCTTTTTACACTAATCATGGACGAATTCACTGGACACATTCAAGACACAATACCATGATGTATGTTGTTTGCATATTATATTATTTTGGTATATAAGACACATGAAAAAGTAAATGTTAAACTAAAATCTTAGCGGAAAACACTAGAAGCGAAAGATTTTAAATTTAGTAGAATAAATACAGAATATATAGAATTTAAGTTTAGCAATATTAGATGTAATGAGACAAGTGTTAAGATATGAGATGACGAGTTGTCTGGAATTGAGAGCTTTAAATATTTAGGATCATTTTTACAAAACGATGGAGATATTGAGAGAGATGTCTTACATAGAATACAAGTAGAATGATTGAAATGAAGGAGAGTATCGGGTGTTTTATGTTATCGTAAAGTACCTCTAAAACTTAAAGAGAAGTTCTACAAAATAGCGATTGAACTTGTTATGTTATATGATACTAAATGTTGGGATATGACTTGAGCACATAAGCAAAAGATGAGAGTTGCAGAGATGAGAATGTTAAGATGAATGTGCGGACACACGAGGATTGAAAAAATAAGAAATGAGAGCATTAAAGAGAATGTCGGAGTTGCATCTATTGAGAAAAAATTTTGAGAGACGTATTTAAGATAGTACGAATATGTACTTAGATGACTAATAAATGCTTTAATTAGACAATGTGAAACTATGACAAATATGCATATCAAACGAGGAAGAGGAAGAAGAAGATAAAAATGACTTAATTGACAATAATAAAACAAGATAAATTTATTTAAGTATAGATAATGATATAGTAGGGGATATAATCCAATGATATAGAATAATCTATATAGCCGACTCCACCGAGTGGGATAAGGTTTGGTTGTTATTGTTGTTGTTGAAAAATAGTCAATGACCACTCTTTTTTTCTTATTCTGTCTATTTCATGCTCTCTATTTCTTTATGCTAAGTTTTACTTTTCTAATCCTTTGTGATGAATTGTTTGAGTGATTTTCACATTCTTTCCTAATGAAAAAAAGACTGGTAAGAGAATTTATTCTTGTGCTTTCAGAAGCCAGTGGAATCCTTAACCTACACAACGATGTTCAAATGTGTGGATATGAAGATGTGCAAACCATGTGGGAGTTGGTGAAGCAATCAGAGATGGAGCTTTCAAACAAGAACAAGAAGCGCAAACGACCATTGTGGAGGCTATCAGCTTGGTTGAACCGGACGCCATTTAGTGATCCCATGGATCCTCATTAAGTGAATTACTGTTGCAATTATAATGTCACCTACTGTATCTCTCATCTGTAACAAAGAAAGAAGTATCAAATGCATGCAAATGAGCTCTAGTCAGTATGTTATCTCCACTCCCTCACATAAATTACAGTAAAACCAATGCACTAAAGGTGAAGGATGTGTATATATAAATGGCATCATGTATCAAGAATTGCACCCCATGTTTGAAAGGAGGTGTCAAATTGGTATCAAGGCCCTTCATAAGCTGACATCTTCTTGTTTGATTGTGATTTAATGTGCACAAATGTTGAAACTGGTCTCTTTTTTATTTAACGTGCAGAAAAAAATAAAAATAAAACAGGAACTGTTTTCTTCTCTGGAAAAGTGAGTTGGATAAGAAAGTAATGGACAATATTTTTCAGGCACAAACCCGGCATCTTAGTTCTTCTATACCTTAAACAAGGTGCAGTGTACAAGGGAATAAATAAGTTCTCAGCGTTGTAATTTCTACAATAGTCTTGATATTCCTTTGCTTTTCCCTCATCATTTAAAATTCTGTTAAGTGGCCAGGTTAATTTTCAGCGCATATATACTTCATATTTGCATTTTATTCTGATGTTATAAAACAAGGTCTAACTTATTGTTTTTCCCAAACTGTCAAGTTCTATATCCAGATCAAGCTTTATCAGAACAAACACATGGAGTCTTTTGAAGCATCAACCTTATGACATGAATAAAAGGTGAGGCATGTTACACCAACCCAACTTATGATTGCAAAGCTAGTGCAAACCGTGTTTGAGGTTGTTAACATGATTTATTTATTTCTTGCAGAAATCAGATTCCCATCCTCATCGGTGGGCTTCTAAAAGAGATTTGAGAATGTTAACTTGCAGTTGCAGGCAAACCATGTAGCTCTTCACTTCATAAAGCAACTCACTGAGGCACATCTCACTCCCACCAGGCAAAATCTTCCTCAGAGCTCGCACACGCTGGCTGTACTCATCCTCAACTCTGATCAGGCTCATGTGGCTTCTGCTCGAACTTTTTGTCCTTGTTGGATTCACAAATGCCAGTGACCTGGGAATCATTGCGGTGGCTGGAAACATAGGAAGCTGCTGGCTCTCTGGAGTGATCAAGGGGATCTCAACTTTGCGATGTTCGAGCTTGTGCCTCAGGGCACGGCTCCATTTAAAGCCATTGGCTGAGAGAGCCAGTGCCATGTCGACTTCAAACCTCACCATGCTTTTGAGCCTCTGGTCTTCGATTTTGCAGCAAGAACTAGCATTCCCAGTGGCTTTGGCCAAAGCAGGGAGGAGATAACCAATGTATCTATGAAGAAAACTTGCATGGGCTACAGCATTTGGTTTTGATGAACAGACCCTCTTCCTCTTGCTTCTCTGCTTCTCTTCCATAAGAAAGATGTCACTGCCTGATAATGCGAGTCATAAAAATTTCGGAGTAGAAATCATAAATATGGCTCAAAATGAATTAGAAGGTGATGGAAAGGGAGTTCTGGCATACCTTGTTGCTGCTTGGGAAGCTTAATTCGATTGCTTGGAAGAGAAGAGAAAATGGCACTGCTAAATAGGGCAAGAGGAGCAGCAGTTCACAGTGCTCATTTGAATGCGGCAGTCCTTGAACTGGAGGCCAGCACAGAAGCAAAATAATTGAATGGTGGAGAGGGAAAGGTTTGGAGGCACCCATGCAAATGCATCGATCAAGAACAGATGACACAATTAAGTAAAAGAAAGGGCCCAAGGGGTCAGGGCATGCAGAAGGGCCAAGTGCTCAAGGGGTTTTGGCAACAAAAACCCTCAGGGCTTGACATGGCTGGAGGCAGCACATGGTGGCACATGCAGGCAGAGAAGACGAGGAGCCCTCATTCAACTTCCATGTGCCATGGCCTCTATAAATGCCAACCAGCAGATGAGTCCAACCAGAGTACCCTTGCACGCTCTCACATCTCCCTATCCCTCCTTCCTCACAACTCATCACTTTCAATGTTTAATGTACATGGATTTTGCATTGATATTCATACATTTTAATCACCAATTCACAGAGTTGAAAATGGTTAGGAGATGTTCAGTTTCTTGTCAGTCCTCATAAAATTATGACAATAAGTTCGTGAACATGGATCCTAAGTGTCCTTGTTTGTATGCCCTCATTTTGTCTGAGAAGCTTAACTTACATCACATGCATGCTCTCTCTCTCTCGACCTGCGATGGTAAATATACTATTATTCATTGGAAATGTATTTGTCTCCGAGACTCATAGAAAGTCCCATGTAATTTAATTTAATGTGTAGAATGACTGCTCTAAATGAGCATTGTCCCTCATAAGATGAGCATTTCAACCTAACATGTAATAGCATCTCCTACAAAGTTAGGGTCCCAAATCCAAATTAGATTGACATGTTGAACGATGCAATAGGTTGGATTGACTTCATAGTCCAAATGATGATCATGTGACTCGTAGATTTGTCAAGTCAAATGCATAAGGTAGTGGGTCAAATGGACTAAGAAAGTCAAATTGGTTGGTTTGGGTAGATAAGAAGAAATTAGTGGAATGAGTAGATCGACACACGAGACTAGACAGACTCGATTAATCCAACATTAAGTCAATCTAATTGTCTGTTGAAGTAACTAAGTGGATTGAATTGAATAGATAGATTAAGTGAGTTGGACAAGCTAAACATATGGGCCAAACAAACTCGATCGAGCGAGCGCATGTAATGGGCAAAAGGTCAAATGTTTTGGGTTGGATAGAAATTTAAAAAAAAAACTAGAAAAAAATAAATAAAATGTCATCATTCGCTCATCGTTCAAGTCGTACTACACAAATCGTCTATACAAGGACAACACATGATTATGGTCCCATTGCATACATTTGACTTTCCTTAATCACTACAAGCTAAGGTGCTTCCCTCGGTCTATATATGCGGCTTCACACCCTTCACACCAAAAGCAGTAAGGTTCGACCACTAGGCATCGACCTCCAACCCATTGATTGCAAATTAAAACACTTCTACTCTAAGTCTATCTCATGTAAGACTAAGCCCCCCAACGCCAATCATGATAAAAGCTATGATTCTATTAGCTTTCTCTAGACTTACTATAAGATAACTCTTTCAAATGTCACTTTGGGAGACCTAACCACTTCTGATCAATAACTCATTTGCAACCATCACATAAGATATATGATATAACTCTTAAATATCATATAGGACAGATGAGAAGCACATTTTCAACTGTATTATATAACTCCATGCTCAACTCAACTGTGCAAGGACGACTCAAATTAAAGTTCAACCAACTACCCATGTACTAAAAAAATACTAGATACTATTTGAATTTTAGACTTATAGACCTCATTCTTATGCCAATCAATGACCAAATGCAAATTATTCAGATATGATGTTTAGTGATATTTGCACAATATAGATTCTAACCAAGTTGTTAAAACTACCATATATGCCTCATCATAAAAATATGCACAAAATATCCTTTAAGATTTCATTGACCTTACTATTTGAATTCTCTCTCTCTCTCTCTCTCTCTCTCTCTCTCTCTAATACTCAAAATATCTATTGTTGTTCAGGAGGAGCACTTTGAAATCAATGAAATTTCAAAATATATTTTAAAAATATTAAACTTTAAAAGCACTGTATAAAAATTCCTCATAAATGCAAAAGAGGTACTGTGGAACACTAGTGAAGGTGTTTTGAGAAGAATTGGAGTGTTTTCAGCTTCTTGTTTTCATGCCATTGATTGAGTTTGGAGGAGAGCATAGCTGCACATGGGATTCATTGAAGCAGTGTGTCCCATTTAGCTGAGCTTCTTTGGACACACTTACACAAATACAAGCACAATGTATAGCTAAGTGTTGGGTGCCAAAATCATTGAATTCTCCACGATTAATTAATGCAGTGTCAGTGGAGATGCAGCTGATCATTTTGCAATTAAATTCCAAGAACTCTAAACTAAAAGAAATAAAAATAAAATAGACTAGTGCAATGATGAGAAAGAGTTGGATATGGAGCCTTTTAACTTTTGCACAAGGACACCAATGAGGTTCGACAGATATGCATGTGCCAAAATGCCCTGTTTTGTTCCAAGCAACTTATGGCCAAAATACTACAGTTCTGACTCATAAGTCATTATTACAGGGGGAAATGATTTTTCAGTTGTTTGGTTATCGAACTCGAAGAGCAAAAGAATCAAGTGTTTAATCTTGTTTTCTCTCACAAACCAAACAATATTTGGTTTGAGTGATCATAACTTAAAGAGCCCACCAAGTTTTGTTTGTTACTGAAATTGAGAAATGAGTTGGATGAACAGCTTCATTCGAGCATGCAGCAATCATTTGATCGTTGCTTCTTTACATTTATCTACCAACTTTTTGTATTATACATAACTTTATAAGTCGCATGGCAATCATGAGTCATAAACTACATGCCCCATTTTTTTTTTATGAGATGAATGAACTTACTTATCAACTTGCCAAATACTCAATTCCAACAGAGCACTCTTATCATATCTTGCAATACTCAACTCCAAAATAATAATAATAATTTATCTATTTTAAGCTTATAAACAATATTCCTCAAATAGACTTGGTTAAGAAACTAATAAAGAAAATGAATTTTTTAAAAAGAAAAAAAAAAGAATGGCGTTCCATTGGAAGCCACGTGAACCCATAAAAAAGGTGGACCAATGCGAGTATTGTTTTGTACACGAAACAGTTGGGATTGAATTGGAAGGACATGGAAACAAAGTAAATTATTGTACTCGTACCTCACAAAATGTGTTGTGTATATCATTAAATTGGCCTCTGTCTTAATTTGGATCTATTAGGAATTAATTACTTTGCATGTACGCCAAAAAACAAAAAGGTTAATTGTTCTTTATTTTATTTTATTTTTTTGGTTATGTCATGAAATAATATAACAAGTAAAATTATTAGTTCTATGACCAATCCAACAATGAGAACTTGTCCAATTCAAATTCGAGCAATATACATGACAGGAACATATGCGATCATGGCTAGCAGGCAATATAACAAGTACACAATGTTGTCTTGGTGGCTCAACTTCGCCATTTCCATGTCGTCTCTTTATTGAACTCGGTGTTTAACAATTCGACAATATCGATCCAGATTTTTGTCGATGAAAACACATATGATGACAAAACGGCAACCAGAGCAGCATGGTCCATAATAATAATCTCGTAGCCACATAATCATGGAAAAAACAATACACCTATCAGGTATCAACACTGCATTTCAACTTCAATACTCGATTCATTTTTTTTTTCTTCTAATACTCGATGGATTAAATATCGAACATAATTTTATTCCGGACGATAAGATCATAAATTATGATATAATAAAGAGATCTTTTTAATACTAGTGGTACAGTCACAATACTCCAATATGAGTATTGTGACTCTGCAATGCTGTCGTATCATATCACGTTGAAAAGAGAGATGATAAACGTTGGATCCAATTCCAAAAATGATTATTAAAGAAAAGAAAAAAAAAAACTCTGATGAATAAAATGACGAGTTCAGAAACTCCTCACGCTATCGAATTCAACAATGAGGATGTTGCTCCCAGTAATTAGACGCATCGACAACGAATGCTAATATGCCTCTTGCCACAGCATTCGAACACTAGGTGTTGCTCGATTCAAATGGTGGCAATCCCCACTCTGACGGATCAAAATCCGAGAGCGAAGTAAGAACCTGGTCGGCTTCTTTTTGATGTGAAATATCCAGCTGAGCATCTGGGACCATAACCACAGACCTGCAAGTTGCGTGACAGAAGATAAGAAAGTATTCGAGTGGAAACGAGTGTTGCCCTTGCATTCACTTACATCCCAGCATTTTTGGCTGCAGCTACTCCTGATGGTGCATCCTCAAACACTAGGATCTTACTTGGGTCGATGGTTCCCTAGTACACGTAAAATTCAATGAGCAAACTTAGGAATGTCGATGGTTCCAACTTGTTTCTCATTGACACACAGGACTCAGCCAATGACACATTGACACCATATCTACGGAAAGAATCTACTATAGGTACCTCAAATCGTTTTGCAGCAGCAAGAAATATATCAGGAGATGGTTTGCCTTTCTTTACTTCTGGATCATCGCCCATGACCACATGGTGCATCAAAGCGAATATTTCTCCATGATTTTGCGTCTTCAGTGCAAAGTGCCGCTTGTGAGATCTGCTGACACGCCGATTATGAAATATTCTGGCGTTTTTGGCTAGTATATCAAAAAATTTAGGTGGAGAAAAGGATGGCCAATGTGATATCAAGACACATTTCGAAGCGTCCCATTTAAATTCCAAATTAGTTACTAATGAATGATAAAGCACAGGGAGAGAAATTAAAAAAAGAAAAAGAAAAAACAAGGATTACCCTGTTGCAACACACATAGGTACTCCATTAGAATGTAGATGCTTCACAAGTCGTTTGACACCTGTTTAAGAAGAATTTGGGCAACTATATTTTTAGCAAAACTAGATTATAGGGAAGGTTCAATAAAGAGTAATATGCATCAAGAAATAATAGATCTTAAGCAATTAGGCACCATTAGTCTCTTAAATCACATAAGTAGAAAGGTGTTGTATCCATGGAATGCAAAAATCCACTTAATTTTTTTGCAAGTTGATAATGTCCAATGTCAATTTTCAACTCTAATAATAAGAACCCAATTAGAACGAGCATTAAAATCTTCGATTCCTGCCTAAAATCAACCTATTATATAAATGTCAACACAAACGAGGCAATGGAGGAATTTCAAAAGAGTGATCCAATGAGCAACAAGCACCTATATACACTACCATCACTACTGATAAAGTGAAAAAGGAAATGGACAAGCAGCTCATTGCAAAATGCTATTGGTAAGCTATGTGGATTGTTTTGTGACATTGAAGCTTTGTTTAAAGTCATATCCTTAAATACCTGGATTTTTCATCTACTCCTCGACTCCTATGTACCTTTCGACATCTGAAATTGATTCAGATATTGATACCAGTACCACTACTGACAAGTAAAAACTTTTAAAAATAAACAAACACCAAGATCTATATGCGTTAGGTACTCATAAGAAAGACCCAGTGACATAGGTCAATCTTTGAAAACTGCAAATATATTTAGAAGCACTCTCAAAGGAATTATTTTCTAGATTTTCAATTGTAATACAGTAAGCAACTTTGATCAGAGGGAATATTTTTTCTAGCAAACATATACTTCAGGTAAATATTTCTCTCAATGTAAAATACCATGAAAAAACAATGAAGACTAAATTTCTTTTGATTATTTCTGGCAAAGGACTCTTATCCCTCACACAGCTCACACAATGATCCCAAGGGATTCAACCCAGTCTAACAGAAATATCCGGAGTTCCAATTTTGTCATTCTCTATTGACCATGCATATGCATCTCAAGTATCATGATGTTCATCTCACCTCAATTACAATAGCTTTTTAAATGCGTTCTTTGCTAAAATCTACGATGCATAACAGTTGTTACAACTTTTTTGTAATTCTTCTTTGGACAGAGAGTCAATTACAATGCTAAAATTTCTAGAAATGGTTAATTTCACTAATACACAGAACAACTCTATGTATTCCAATGGATCATCACCAAAGTACACATGGCTCTGCCTAGTAATTCTTGAAGTTTTTGTTTTTTCGAAATCAATGTTGATTTGTATAAGTCCACATACAATCAACCTGTTCAAGCTAACAAACACGAAAAAAATGCTATTCCAAATCTCTAGGTACAACTATGTCAAGCTGAATAGGGCACCAAGGAATATGTGATATAGAAGTAAGAAGGTAACCCCGTCAAGTAGACTCTTTCTAGAGGGGGCTGAATTGCAATTAACAGCTAATCCAAATGCATTACACTTTTTTTTTTTTTAACTATCAACAATCAAAGACAGCTCTCTAAAAGACTAAAACCTAATTAGTTCAAGATGAAAAACAAATTCGCAGGGAAGCTCTCTTGCTATCTGTTTCATTTGTAATACAGTTATATGAAACTTTCGCTCAAACCTTATGCTAAATGATAGTATCTATATATTGAACGATATGACCTAAGCCTTGTTTGCAAGAGGGCCAATGTGAATCTAGCCAATATGATTGGAAGTGTTTTATATTATATAATTATGAAAGAACCAACAAAATTTAAAGGTTTAGGCATTCATCTAATGCTTACTCTTGGTCACGAGGTAGAATTTATTCCACTTGATGATACTTGATATCTTTACAGAAGGATGACAAGTATTGTGAAGGATGTCAATATTTCCAAGCTACTGCACCACAGATCCTTCAAATTCGTGATTTTAGGGATAAATAAGCAACTATCCACTGAATGGATACAAACTTATATCGGCTTCTTATATCCTGATTTTGGTACAGTTGTAATCTAATACAAGTTAGATTTCGAATACAAACATCTTAGCGAGATGGAAGAATGTCAGTAATCAAAACAAGCTAACTTTCATGCTTAAGGCCACAATTTAACATTTCCACACTACCCAACGGTCATAATCATTGGTTATGTTGATGGTGCGTATAAACGTTGAATCCGATTATTTTTTATTACTGAAGGCACTGAAGGAACAATTTCTCCGATGCAAATGCCACTTTTCACAAGTTTTTTAGGTGCATTTAATTAGCTACTGCAAATCAAGTGGAAACCATGTATTTTCCTACTACATCACGCCTTGACCATCTAAATCTAAAGGGGATTAGCAGACTCTGCACATGGATTTTAGCACTACTCACCGGGCAAGAGCTGACACGACGGGAAGAGGTCCTGTAGCATTCCTTCTCTCTCTTCAAGGAATCCCTCGGGAGTGAGGAGGCCTTCGAGTCCACATTCCTTGACAAAGATTTGGGCGGATTCGGTGGCCTTCCTCCCCATCATCTTCGCCTTGAGCGACCAGTCGAAGGTCTTTCCGAACCTCGCCAGGATCTTCTCCTGAACCACCGTGTAGAACGGCTCCGTGTCTGCCCATGGCACAGTAATCGCCGCTGCAACAAAACAGAGACAAAATCGGGGAAGCTAAACAAAAGATAGCGAGATCGCACCGAGGAGGAGGCCATCCATGTCAAAGATAACGTGGGTGATGGGGACCCGAACGCGTGGGAGAGCAGCTATGAGGTGCGAGTTCGCCATGGCCAGATCCACTCCGGTGTGAGCGTCACCTTCGACGAGAGAGATGTAGGATCCGAGACGGACACCGGAGAAGGCGATACCGAAGGAGTAGCGGGCGACGCTGCGGCCGGCGACGACGCGATGAAACCCACCAGAAATGGGAAGGGCTGGCGCAGAGCGAGAAGGGACCGGCCCAATTAAAAAAACCCCTTTCATCTAAATGGTCGACTGAACCGCTTCGGTTCAGTTCGACCAACGAGCTCCCAGATTTCTGGTGGGTCCTTCCTCGTAAAGTGAGCTTTAGATGCTGCTGATCAACGGCACATGTACGCCCCACTGGTAATAACATGGTTAACCTCGTCGAAGTGTGCAACTGCAATGCCATCCGAAACTGGCCTCAGAGATATGCCTGACAGCGTTGTAGCTCCTTCGACAGAGAAGTTCACCATTCCAACGAGTTCAAGTAGTTCACCTTCTGCTGAGTCCTGATCAACTGCCATTTTTGCTCTCAGCCGGCCTGGAGGACCCTTGAGAGGGACATCAGGGACGTGCCACCAAATCTCCCTCTCTCCGTGGACTGCCTTCGGTGCAACTTCAAGCAGCGTCGGCTCCACTGGAAGCTTCAAGGTAAACGTTACGTTGCTCTGAGGAGTGTTCCAGTGTGTCGCTTCACAAGGCGAATCCTCAGTGGTATTGCAGTCGAGCGAGGCTTGGGTTCTTCCATGGATGGAGTCCTGATGCGAAACTAAAGCCTCGTCGGGCTTGTTGTCGAGCGATGTTGTCGCCGTGAATAGGCGAAAGGATATAGGAGAGGCGGACGCTTCCGACGCCGCGGAGGATGATGTCTAGGGCCATGTAGACCTCAGGGTACTTGCGGTGGAGCTTCTCGGGGGTGACGTCGACGCCGCGACAGGCAGCGACGACGACGGAGACCGCTTGATTGACTGTGTCGATGCAGAGGTTGGAGTGGTGATCGGCAGTAGTGATGCCGAGAACATAGATGGCGTTGACAAGGCGGTAGACGACGCGATACTTACTCTCAACGCCGACGACGAGCTGGGCCCCGGAGGCGGCAAGAGGATAGTCGCCGAGAGAGGAGTCAAGGTCATCGGTGGAGAAGAAAACGGGGGGAGCCGTGACAGCGAAGGACGACGAAAGGGAATTGCCACGGGAGGTTCCGGCGGCGGAGGAGACGGAGAAGCAAGCCTGGCGGAAGGCGGAGAGAGCCGCGAGAGCACGGGCGGCTGCAGGGCGAGGGCGAGGCACGCCATGGAACAAAATCCGCAAATCAAGCAAACCTCCAGGAGAGATTGAATCGGCGACGGCGACGGCGGTGGCGAAGGACGACGGCCGGCTCGCAGATCTGGAACAAATGCCTAACAGAGATTGGGAAAAGAACTACGCGACTGAATTAACCGCACGGGAAAACCGCATAGGACCAAACATGCCCGCACGCCCGCGCCTGCAGTTGAACCCACTTTTTGACCTTCAAACTAATATATTTATTTTATCAAGCTTAATAAGCATATTTAAATTATTTATTAAGAATTACCAAAATCAAACGTTTTACCTTGATGAATTAGAGATAAAAAAAAATCCTTCTTATACTTTAGTTAAAAACTTAATATAATAAATAAGATTAAAATGGAAAAGAAGAGGATATATAATCAAAATAAAAAGTATAATTAAATTTTATCCTTTTTATTACTAAACACAACTCTTGATATGATCACTACTCTACGTTGATGGTTGTTATTAAGAGGCTTTCCTTTTTATAAAATGAGAATATTTGAAATTAAGAGGAAAAAAATGGTATAAGCATTTGAAAAAGAGTTACAAATTTGATAATTTGTGCTGCCCATGGCAGGAAAAGTAGAAGAGAAATTTGCCAAAAAAAAAATATACAATTAGCCATATCGCTGCCAATTAAGTATTTTGGTTGAAAACATTTTTAAGAGGTCTTTTCCAGCATGAATGGCCAAGGTTTTTGCAAGTCTCTTGATCAAATAAAGGGTAACAAAAACACATCAATGGATGACAAGCTTCACCCAATGATGAAACCATGAACCATAACAATCAAATATGTTCGAACAATAATGGTATTGATGCATTGCAGAAACCGAACCACACAAATTGTTCAAACACTGAACAAGGGCAATTTAGCTTCACCATTGTAGTGTTAGTGATGGAGAACAACTAAGGCTGTATCACAACAAACAAATATATATATATATATATTTCAATTACGAAAGTTTTGAGAATGTTTGTCAAAGAACTGTTGTTTGTGCATCAATAAAAAATGTAATAACATAAGCTTTTCAATTTACTTCGCCTTCTTAGAGGAAGCTAAATGAAAGGGACATAAGAAACAAAAGATTTCATGACCTTGTGGAACCAAGAAGCGTTTGCAGATGGATCAGCCACTTTTAGCGCAACCTCCCGAGCAATTGCAAGTTCAGCTTGGAGGGTGTGATGCACTCTCATCAGCTGCAGACAGTAAAAGGACAGATATATGAGAAAGAGTGACCATTAGCTCCAAAACAAAGTTGGGCCAACATTACCTCAATATTCACATCCCTGAACTTTTCCATCTTTTGTTTCAATGCTGAAATTGTCTTTTCTCTTACACGTTGAATGGCCGCTTCAAGTTCTTCAACAGTTCGAGGAACAAAAATGAGGCCCTCCTGCTTAAACAACTGTTCCAACATGCCAACATTTTCGTCACTAAGATTCTGCCTGAGAATGATTTCGACAGATACTCAAGACTGATATGTATTTCCTTTTACAAATGACCTTTTCCAATAGTGTTTCGTATGTATACACTGGAGTTTGACAGATTGTAATCTTCCCCATCTTGTCCAATACTGTTTCCGCATGTTCGTATACTTGAATTTGAGAATCTATAATCTGCTCCTTGTCAGCTTTTGCATCTTACCGTTGGTTATCGGTGAAGATTTTAGTAGCTTCGCCCTGCAGCAAAAGCATGCCATTCGGTTTCTTGTTGTAGAAGTGGCATACGAAAATTCTCAGACGTGCCTAGCTCCGAAGCGAAATGTGGATAGGTTTCCTGAAGCATTTGTCGAGCTAGTGAAACAGCAGCAAAGCAATCCAGTTCTGGAATAGAGATAATTTTGCCGTAAGAACATAGAGATCTGTAACTGTAATGAGGACATGGAGTTGAACTAGAGAAGTATACCTATGATGTTAAATTTTGTATTCTTAGTCGTCCATAGCCTTTAGTTATGCAACAACAGTAAGAACTAAGATAGTCGATTCTGTCAAAACTAAATGACAAATGCACTGAGCCGAGCACGAGAAAATAACAAAGAGAATCAGAGAAAAGACTGTCTATCTCTAGAATTTTAGTTAGGGGCGTGGAAAACTCATTCTGCTGCTGAGTTTACTTACTGGAAAAAGGAAGGAGGCGTCCATGGCCGGCAATATGTGGAACAAAAGGCGGTGCTTAAACCCTAGAAGACCCTTGGTGGTCCTACCTGAGTGATTGCGTCCATGTCGACGCCCGAGGAGAAGCCAACGACTCCAATAATCAGACGCATGGATGATGGTCGATGGACCATGGGAAGGCTTGGGATGACGAACGTCGGCGGCGGTTGCTATCGTTGCCCTTCAGGCTGGAGTTCGTGGCAGCGGTGTAGGGGACGATTCGGCAGGAGGCGAGGATCTACATGTTAGACCTGGAACGGAGCAGTGCGGACGGCGAGTCGGAGAGCGGATCCAACGCTCGGGGAAGGAGGATGATGAGACTTGGGAACCGTGCGAGTCAACGAAAATGGGACTCCTTCCGCCGAAATAAACACAGCACAGCATTCCTATTTAAACCCTATTCGGAGACCCAAAAACTTACTTTGTGTCATTTCAGACTTTTCAGTACCCTTCCTTCGCTTTTCTGGAACACTCGCCGCTATGGCCGCCGCCACCGCCGCCGCCGCCGCCATCAAATCCCTTCCCTGCCCCTACGCCACGTCGCCGGATTTCTCCACCCTCCTTTCCCTCTCCGCTTCCTACTCTGCGTCGTGCGTCTCCTTCCGGTCCTCCAGCTCTCAACCCTCCTTCCTCGGCATCCGCCTCGCCGATCCCGCCCATCCCAAGATCCCCGCGCTCTGGATCCGAAGAGCGGGAAGGGGACTTCGCATCGAGGCCGCGGCGAGGCCCACTATTTTGGTGGCCGAGAAGCTTGGGGAGGCCGGGCTGGCTCTGCTACGGGAGTTCGCCAACGTGGATTGCTCGTACAACCTCTCGCCCGAGGAACTCTGTGTCAAGATCTCTCTCTGCGACGCGCTGATCGTGCGAAGCGGGACGAAGGTGACGCGAGAAGTGTTCGAGGCCTCCAAGGGGCGGCTCAAAGTGGTCGGCAGGGCCGGGGTGGGGATCGACAATGTGGATCTCCATGCTGCCACGGAGAGCGGGTGCCTCGTTGTCAATGCGCCGACTGCAAACACGGTCGCAGCAGCTGAACATGGAATTGCGCTACTTACTGCCATGGCAAGAAACGTCGCTCAGGCTGACGCCTCGATGAAAGCTGGTAAGTGAGACAACTTCAATGTTTGTTACCTGCATTTTGTTTAGATCTGCAAGAAAGGAAACGATAATAATCATTACTAGATGAGCGGATTAAAAAAAATACTTTAAATACATATGTCATAATTGCCTGTTTACATTAAAAAGTACGGATTTTCATGCTCTCAAAGGACCAAATCATGGTTTTAAAAGGATTCCGCTTGAACCACATAAGATTAAGCAGCATTCTTGGTGGATTTTGAAGGGGATATGACATATGTAGATTATAGACTCAGTTAAAGATCTTATCAGGTCCATTTAAACAAATTGATACAATCAAATTTACACAAACCCTAAGCTACTTTATTCAATAATCTGTCAATTCCAACTTAAAAATTTTCAAGTGATAAAATGTTTTTAATTATTATAAATATTTCATTATTTGAATACAGACTGCATATGTCCCTTGACATTTCTCTTGTACCCCATGCGCTTTACATAGTGAGCATATTGTTTGCTTACACTTTTTAAAACTTGTACCCAAAATTACTTTTCTTGTTTTTTTCTTAATTCTAATTGAGTGGAATTGTGGTGTTCCTTAAAAATTTGTGAATCTGCAACCCAATAGCTACTGCTGTATCAGGTCAAATGGGGTGGAAATTTAGACGAATTTTTTTATTTCCAGTTTAAGGACAATTACTTCTCTGCTGAATTTTGTTGGTCTTCATGAATTAATTCATCTTTAACTTCCAAGACTTCAGATTTATCCTAATCTGTAGTCTGCATTAGTTATGTGACTCTGGTTCAAAGGACAATTGTAATCAGTATTTAAATATTCACTTTGGAACACCTTTTCCCACACAGATTGCAATTCCTTCTCTGATTATCGATCTCATTTATGATTTACCTCCCTTAGAGACAAGACTACGGTCCTTGTTGGTAGGGGTGTGCAATCGGTCGGTTAAACCAAAAAAACCGACCAAACCGACCGAACTTGAAAGTTCGGTTCGCTCTAATCGGAAATTCGGTTTTTTTATTAAAAAATATCGATTTATTCGGTTTATTCGGTTCGGTTCCGGGTTTGAACTGAAAAAATTCGATTTAATCGAACCGACCGATTTTAACTGAAGCAGTTGACTGATTGGAACATCAGTCGATTGATTTGAGCCATCAGTCAACTAAGAAACATTCTGTGCTCCTGTCCACTGGATTCAGTCGACTGATTTGAGCCATTAGTCGACTGATTTGAGCCATCAGTCGACTGGACGTAAAAAATCGGTTTTTTCGGTTTTTAACAGAAAAAACCGATTTTTTTTTTTTTTGCCAAATTGGTTCGGTTCAGTAAAAAATTTCAGTCGGTTCAGTTTAGAGAAAAAAATTTCGGTTTTTTCGGTTTCGGTCTTAATCGGTTCGGTCGGTTCGGTTTTAACAGATTGCACACCCCTACTTGTTGGGCCCTTGTGTGCTTCTCCCATTTATGATTTACCTCCATGAATTATCACTGCAGTTTCAAGTAGGTACCGATACTCATTGTTGTCTATGCATCTACTCAACAAGTTAGTTGACTAATGAGTCTAAGCTGCATAGTCAAGGTATGATGCATGACATGATGTAGGTTGCTGCAAGATTAAAACAATTTGAGCCAGCAAATGGATTGAAACAAAATAAAAGTCTATATACAAAGGACATTTGAATTAAGGTCATAGTTGGGGTCAATCTCATAAATCCCTTAAGGAATTAGAAATGACAGGTAATAATTAAAAACCAACATGATTCTTATTCTATTAGATATTCTCACAGAGATTTGAAGGCTTCTAAGAGTTGGTGTGTTATGCAACTTGTTGAGCTGAAATGCTGAATCTTGTTTAATGCTTGTATATATATCTGATGTTCTGTATTCATCTATCAAGTTTATTACCTTTTGTTGCATTTACACTGGTAATGTGAGTTTACAGTTTGTAGTATGCTTTACAAGTTTACTATGTGGCCGTGTTTGTCATATTCAGGCAAATGGCAGCGCAACAAATATGTTGGCGTCTCTCTGGTAGGGAAGACACTGGCGGTGATGGGATTTGGAAAAGTTGGTTCAGAAGTTGCTAGACGTGCAAAAGGACTTGGGATGCATGTGATTGCTCATGATCCTTATGCACCTGCTGATAGAGCCCGTGCTATTGGAGTGGAACTTGTATCATTCGATGAAGCCATCTCTACTGCCGATTTCATATCACTTCACATGCCACTAACTCCAACAACTGCAAAGATATTCAATGATGAAACATTTGCAAAGATAAAAAAAGGAGTAAGGATAATTAATGTTGCCAGAGGTGGGGTTATTGATGAAGATGCCTTGTACCGAGCACTTGATAATGGTACAGTTGCTCAGGTAAGTTTCTGTTGACATCTCTCACCTTCCAATTTATGTCCTTTTAGTTTTATCCCAAGCTACAATATAGCGCTTAATTACCAGATGCTGACAAGGCACAATCAATCAAGCTGTAGCTTTGGTGCATTTGCCGCTTAGATTTATGATGATAACATTGGACTAATTCATTTATGGAGGTGGAATGTTTGATTGATCAAACTATCTCCATACTACATGTCTATTAATTACTTTATATCTTCAGACTCCTCTAATGGGTCATAGAGGGTGCTATTCTTGTTTTAATATGGAAATTTCTGTTGACTTTTGCCAGTTGTAACTGAAACAGGCTGCACTTGATGTATTTGCCACCGAGCCGCCTCCAAAAGACCACAAGCTGGTGTTACATGAAAATGTTATTGCCACTCCTCACCTTGGAGCTAGCACGGTGGAAGCCCAGGTATGTGTTTTAATACTCGAGCTCAAATTTATGGGTTAAAAGCAACCTTCACTCTCGAAAATGTTTTCAAGCCTATATTTGTAGCAGAAGCATCTTGAGTAAGCTCCTTTTCACAAGTTTACCGGTTTCTTTGTTAGCTATTTTTGGATAGAAGTAGCAAAGATCCATAAGAAGTACAGTAGACTATTTTTTACTTGATATTCCACAAATACCTGTCTTCTAACTTATGGTCATTGTCATCTATGTGATCAATATTCTTAGGAAGGTGTAGCTGTAGAAATAGCGGAGGCTGTTATTGGAGCATTGCAAGGTGAACTTGCTGCCACTGCTGTGAATGCTCCCATGGTTCCTGCTCAGGTGATTATTTATGATAGGTGCCCATAATTTTTTTCCCCCCCATTTTACATCACCAGAAACCTGATAAAATTGTTCTCGGGGCAGGTCCTTTCTGAGCTAGCTCCTTATGTTATCCTGGCTGAGAAACTTGGTAGGTTAGCTGTTCAATTGGTCGCTGGGGGAAGCGGTATTAAGGGTGTTAAAGTTGTCTACACATCTGCTCGAGATCCTGATGACTTGGACACAAGGATTCTTCGTGCTATGATCACTAAAGGGATCATTGAACCTATATCAAGTGTGTTTGTCAACATTGTCAATGCAGATTACACAGCCAAGCAGAGAGGTCTTCGCATCAGCGAAGAGAGGATTTTCCGTGACAGCTCTCCTGAGATTCCTCTAGACTCAATTCAGATCCACCTATCTAATGTTGAGTCCAAGTTTGCCAGTGCCTTATCTGATGCTGGTGATATAACAGTGGAAGGAAGAGTGAAGGATGGCATACCTCGCCTCACCCTTGTTGGGTCTTTCAGCGTGGATGTGAGCCTTGAAGGGAATGTCATACTGTGTAGGAATGTCGACCAGCCTGGTAATATCGGTCGGGTGGGAAGAATTCTCGGGGAACAGAACATAAATGTTAGCTTTATGAGTGTCGGTAGAACTGCACCAAGGAAACAGGCAATAATGGCTATTGGCGTTGATGAGGAGCCCAACAAGGAAACTCTGAAGAAAATCGGAGAAACGCCGGCCACCGAAGAATTTGTCTTCCTGAAGCTGTAGGATAAATGTCATTCTGCTTTACTATTTTCGTTTTAGAGTAAAATTTATTGTCTTAAGGTGCTGATTCGCCCAACGAGAAAGCTATTTGGAGGATCAGTGACGCTGCTTTGGTGGATTGCCCACCGTGATTGCTGTGCCTTGCATTTTTCAAGCATGTGGAATTTCCCAACATGAGTTAGTTTACACAATATTTTTCAGAATCTCCTGACCTGGTTTTTGGATGCTTCTGCTGTAAGCAACGTACGAGTTGATTATGATATATTGCATGATTGTATTGTTTGATCACAGGATCTGGATACTCTAATCATAAAAATAAAAAAATGGTTGTATTGCTTGTTCTGTGCAAAGGTCACCAGTGAAGAGGTGCTGTACCTTTCATTTTAGTTCTTTTCCCAAGTTTTGAGAGTGAGAAATGGAACGACTAGTCTACACTCTACACACTCATGTTTCATAAGCGTTCTCAGTATTTGTTTTCAACACTAGCATAACTCTCGAGTGCTCTTAGCATTCCTAATGAATGGCTCGATGCTGATTCCCAGGTGCTCTTCGAGCGAGACAACCAAATCTCCAATCAAAGTTCTTTAGAAAGAAAGGGACAAGGTCACAGTTTCCATATGACAAGAATCAGAAACCGAATCCGAATACTGAAGAATCATGTCAAAGTGCTGCCCCTTTTCATTACCAGACAAAACATGGGCCCCATTCACGACCATACCAATAAAATGCATGTGCTCGTAGGGCCATCCATCATCCTCATCGACTATGGCGCATCTATTGCACAATCCCTCTCACAGCCTTTTCTCACCTTCTGGCATTTAAAACACAGGACAAAAATGGCGAATCAATCTCGAGGGGATGCATGTAGTGGTTGTAGCTAAACTGATTGCCTGAATATGAATCTCCGCTGCAGTTTCTAAGCATGTGGCTTGCCCCTCCTTGAACTTTGTCTATAGCAATTCCAGAGGCTCTGCACACTGACTAGCCCTCCTCCTCGAGTCATCCACCTTCTCGATTTTTTTCTTCTTCTCCTTTCTAGTTTCGAATTGTGCTCAGAAGTGCTTCAAAAGCTTTGTTTGGTTTAGATCGACCTGTTCAACCTGGCCTTATAACTGTTACGGCATGAATGAAATGAATTTTTTTCATAGCTCCACTGATTTATCAGGAAATAGCAAGCCACCACAGATTAATGAGGGAAGGATACCATGACAGTGGTTAGGTGGAGGTATGTTGGTTCTCTGACACCAGCACATTGCTCAGATGTTCATTCGCATAGAAATGAAGCAAAAGTGTTCAGTAAATGTCAGGGGAGGCTAAACAAAACGGCAGTGGCGAACAGATCAAAGCCATAAAGCAAGCATTGCACCACCATCAATTATTTCATTCAGTTTTCAACTCAATCAATAATGATATACAGATACTTGTAATACAATCCAAGTATAATCCAATGCAAAACGCCAGCTCTCAACCCTCTCACTATAAATACAGATGACAACTTTTTGTCCTCGAGATCTTGTATAAGGAATCAGATAGAGAGATCAGGTCCTTGTGCTGCAAACGGCACTTCATTTGCCAGAATGTGTGCAAAGTAGATAGCAAAAATAAGGGATGAAAGAAAATTCCTAGGTAGAGATGCATAACTTGTTGCTCAAATAGAAACTGCCATTGTTCCCTTTCGCTAGCCATCCACAACTTGTAGTTTATATACGAGATGATAGCTCGATAAAACAACTGTGTTGATCCAGCACCTCCTTGTGTATTTTTTTTTTTGAAGATCAGCTCATCTGCTCCCCGATGAGATCCAGGCCGACGAGGAGAAATGACACTCCTTGAAACAACAGGAAGTAGAAGTGAATGCCCTGCGCCGAAAGGAGACTTCGGATTGCAGCGGTGAGGAGTAGAAGAGCAAGAGCTAATTCTTTCTTGTAGATTTTGTTCTCCCTTTTCACAGGGGAAGGAGCCTCCTCTTGTTTCTTCAACTTGGTCAGTTCGATGAGCTCGCTGTCTGAAACACCTCTAAGGAGCTGCATAGGCTTTGCATCTCGTTCGGCTGCTGCCAAAAGATCCGATTCCGATGACCGCCCTGCCTTCTTTGTGACAATCCATTCGTATGAACTTCCGAGTTGGAATAGCCCGACCACCATGGCATTGAACTTGGTCACTGACATTGTGTTCTCGAAGAGAAGGTAAGGTACGAGGAAAGGGATGGATCTCGGAGCCGGTAGAATGTTGAGGAAGGACATGATGACAGGGATATAGCAGATTACCCAAATTGGTAACTCAGCCTCAGGCACAAACATTGACAGTGGAAGAATTATGCAGAACAATGTAAAGGAATAAAATGGGAGGACGAGCTTTCTCAAGAGGAAGAAAAGAAGGATTAAGTTAGCCTTCTTCCATATCGATATCTGCAAAATCGTTACGGTTCTACGATGAACATAATCCATGTGCATGCGCAACAAATCTTTCAGTGAGTTAAGAGACTATTCAAAGTTGGCTTAGAATTGCAAACCTTCGATTTTATGATGGCCGGAAGGCACAGACGGAATAAGTGCATCGGACCAGAGTGCCATCTGTGTTGTTGTTTTCGGTAGGCTTCATAAGATTCAGGCACTTCACACAGCACCTGTGCAAAATGCATCGACCACAAACACATATTTAAGCAAGCAAGCAAGCAAGCAATCGATCGATGAAGGAATTCCTTCGGCCTCAATTGGACTACCACCTTGACGTCGTTGAGGAAGATGAACTTCCAGCCGTTGAGGTGAGCACGCACGGCGATGTCCATATCTTCGACCGTCGTCCGCTCGAGCCACCCCCCTGATTCCTCCAAAGCTTGGATTCTCCACACGCCGGCAGTCCCATTGAAACCAAAGAAGTTCAAGAAGTTGCCATTCACCTGCTGCTCCACCTCGAAGTGAAAGCAAAGGTTGATGTTTTGGAGCCGAGTTAGCAGGTTCTCATCCTTGTTCACGAAGCTCCATCGAGTCTGAACTAGCCCGACTCGAGGATTTCCCTGGACCAACCAACCAAAGACTCACAATTCAGTTCGATCGATCATGCCTTGTTCATCCTGATGATCCCAGAAGATTATTATACCTTAAAATGTGGAACTGTCTTTTTGAGGAAATCAGGGTTTGGTGTGAAATCAGCATCGAATATCGCGACGAACTCGTAGTCTTTGACATAGTCACACCTCATCGCCGACTTCAGATTCCCAGCCTTGTAGCCTGTCCTGATCGAGCGATGTCGATAGATGATGTTCACGCCCCGCTGGCTCCACTTGGAGACCTCGGCCGCAATCAGGAGCTTAACCAACTCGTCGTCAGAGTCGTCGAGAACTTGAATCAGCAGACGGTCTCTTGGCCAATCGATCTGGCACACAGCGGATATAGATTGTTCGTACACCTGTAAAACTTGATATATATTAGATCAAACTGAAGCTGAATCTGAGAACTATGGAACTGACAGATCGAAGTGAACATCAATGAGTACCTCTCTTTCGTTGCACATTGGAATCTGGACCAGCACCATGGGGTAGTCGGAGCCTGAGCCCTCTACGTCGTCTGGTTTGAATGGATCGCCGTCAATGGTGGGTTTGATCTTCTTCCACTTGATGTATAAGCAGCCGAGGCAGAGGACTAGTCGGTCGACGGACTGGACGACGAAGAGGACAATGCAGAAGCTGGACAAGCTCTGGATGGGGTAGGCAATGTAGTCGGCCCGGAAGGAGAGCCAGTAGGCGTAGGCAATGTACATCCACCCGCGGATGTCCGCGGCTTCGGGAACGCGAAACTTAGGGTTCTCGAAGTGCCATCCCTTCAGGTAGGCAACCATCTCCAAGGCGAGCATGGCGAGGGAGAGGAGCAGGAAGGCCCTGAGAAAGCGGAAGAGGAGCCGGCCTTTGTCGTCGGATTGACCTTGCTGGAGGAGGAGCCTCCTCCGGACGGCGCCGAGCAGGGCCCAGACGCCGGCCGCCAGCCAGGCGACGCAGCCCACGGCGCGGTGGGCCTTGAGGAGCAGCACCCACGTGAATTGCTTCGCGTTCTTCCCGCGGACGCCCTTGTCCATGAAGGTGCCGCCGCCGCCGCCTCCGCCGCTGCCGGGGCCGTCTAGCTCGAGGACGGAGTAATTCGGGTTCTGCATCGTCACCACCACCGGCGTGCCGCCGCCGGGAATCTCCTTCGCCCACCAGTCCCCGAGATCCAAGCTTGGCGCCATTTCTGCTCTTGAAAACCTCAAAAAGATCCCAAAATGCTATCTTTCTCCGATCTGCAGCATCCAACTTAGATTTCTCTTGGTGGAGCTCGAGATCTTGAGCCTCCTCCGCCTGACCTCCACTGCTCAACCAGACAGCATTGCAGGGAAGGTATCTATCTGTAATCCAAAGCTCCAAACCATGTGACCACTATATAATAGTTCTAAATTATTCAAATCCACCTCTGTTTCATCTGAAGTCAAAGTAAATAATAATAATAATAACATTATTATTATTATTAAAGAATGAACAGAAATTTAAACCTCCTTTTCCCTCACAAACTCTCAATTACCACCGCCATTAAAAAATGATTTTAAGCAACAAAAAAGAGAGATCTTTTTATTTTGGCAAGAAAAGAATCAGGATCATACACGATTTGTTTTAGTTTAGATTAAACTTCTGTAGTAAGCATCAAACACATGCAGTGGAGCCATCCCGGGATTTGATTTTTATAACATCTGAGATTTTTTATTTTTATTTTTTAATTCTGAGGGAAAATTATTTTTAAAATGTGATACTTTAAAATCTGCGATTGTATTCTAGGGTTGTGCTTGTGCGATTCCTTGGCAGTCAGGGAGCAGCGGCAGCATGAGTGAGGAGTGATTGCAAATCAATCCCGATGCCCTGCATCGTGATTTATCAGCGTAGCGTAATCTTGAGGCACTCCGCTAGATTCTCAGCGTGCTGACGTGGGCTGACTTGATTGGTTGGCGGTTTTTTATTTTTATTTTTATTTTTATTTTATTTTAACTTCGGAGCAGATCTAGGAGAGATGGAGATGGCATACGCGATGGACGGCCGCAATGAGGCGACAGCGAATTCAGCGACTGCGGATCGCCACCGACAGTGTTTGATGTCACGTGGAGAATTATTCAGGATGGCGATGACGTGGCATGTTTGACGAGAAGTTGGCATGCGCATGTGTAGTTTTTCACGTTATGGATTGTGATGGAGAATTTTATTTTTGCCAAAAAAAAAATATTTATTTTATTTTGCAAAAAAAAAAATTTGAATATTTAGGATATTAAGAGAAAATGCACTTAAAAATTATTATTAAGTTTGAGAATTTTTTTTTTCCTTTGTTTTTAATTTTTTGAAGGAGATTGATATTGAAAAGACAAACAAAAAATTATTTTAAAAAATACCTCTAATTTTCAAGTTGCAAAAATATTTTAAATTATTCATTTAAATACTTTTCTTTTTCGATCGGTAAGTCACGAGAGTTGTGGCAAGTATCATAATTATGCATCGAATAGTGATTTTTCTTACAAAATAATGTTCAATAATGATTATTTCGTACAGGTTGAACTACCTCCTAAATTTTTTAATGTTAAGTATTCTAATCAGAAATTTTATTTTATTTTTTAAATTGTCATCCACATTGCTAACTTGTTAATAATTAAAAAAATATTAAACTACTTTAATTATAATTAAATACTTAAAAAAAACAATTTATAAATATTTTTTTATCTAAGCACCCTGAAATTTAAATATTTAACTTAATTTAGGGTATTTACATTGACTATCTAGTTTGATTGCCATCCTAACATATCTCCATCGTCATTATTTGTAATCTCCAATTATTAATTATTTCCCATTTAATTATTTTTTAAAAATATGAATTCCATTAATTCTTGGGCCATGTGTAGTGTATAATTGGTGTGGGGATTATGATATGTTGTTAGCACCGACACTAATTGCACACAATTTCCTCCTTATTGATCTTTTTTTGTTTTAATGCCTATCTTGATCTTGAAAACTAATTATATTAACAACTCTTTATCTCTCAATTACCACTCCCAATATTCTTTTTAAAACAAATTATAGTTAATAACTTTCTAACACTTCTAGTAACTACATACTAAGCTAGGTACATAAATTGATAAATCAATTATAATTCCTCCACTAATCACCAAGTTAACCCAAAGAAACCAAACCTTATAAATACTTTGACCAAAAATATTAAATTAATTATAGATCAACCAGTGGCGGGCTCCCATCTTGATCTCCATTAATTAGATCTTATAGGAATGCTATCATGCCATGTGAGATACAATTTTAAAACAAAATTGTATAACTATCAATCAAACTTAATTAAACCGCCAGATGATTTACATATGAAGATGCACATGCATGGTAGACTTTAACCATTTACTTCATAATTTATTTGCTAATTAAGACTAAATGAAGGACCAATCGATATCATTTGACCTTCATTTATGATTTCTTTCTAGCTTTTCCAAGATGATTATACATATATATAATTCCTAAGGTATTTGGGTTGGCCATTAACTATATATATGAGAAATGAAATTGTTATGTGGAAGACTAATTAATAGGAATGGTATGTCTACTAGGGCTTTGTTGACCTAGAGATCTATGGTAGATAGATATGTTTGACCAAACTTTAGTCATGTGGGAGGTAGAGATTACAATCTTGTTTAAGTTAGGCGTCGTCTAACAAGCATGATCGATCGATGTGCTATACGTACACAAGCTAATTAACATATCTTAGAGTTGAGCTATTCGGAACCCAAGTAAGATGAGAGTTGCATTAATGCATGTGCAATTAATGCACACCGTACCCTTTCGCTATGCTTAATTGCCCTTTAGATTGAGGGCTAATTAATTATACATTCTAATTTTCTAAGAATTCAACAAGTTCTCAAGAGAATGCGAATTATTTGTTTGCATGATGTGTTTTCCTTGAGCAATCAACTGCTAATACAAGGTGTGCACGAGGCATATCAAAGCTCCTCTTATATCGAAAACATGAACAAGAACCTTAGCTAATGTTTGTATGTTAGCTAGGATCGAGCTTTGGGAGCTCCAAACAGGCAGATGAAGGAAGTGAGGAAGATGGCTCGGTCTGGAAGTTAGCAGACAAGTCATGCTGGAGTAGCATGGATATATCATATATATTATCCCTAAAACAACTGCAAGTGGATATATATAGATCTCGAAAACCTTATCATCGGTAGATCTCAATGAGTAATTTGGCTGTACTGTAATTCGATAGACCTGGGACACAATTATGGGAGCTTGGTCCCTAGCTACTCGAGAGCCACACTGAGTACTTGTTGTGGTGTGGCAAAAATTAAGGAACTGGGCTATGCTTCTCGGTATGGAGCCACATCGATCTATTAGCATGAGCAGGCCGACATTAATTTGTGATCTTCGATCTGTTTCTTGGATTAATGGTGATCCAGTAGTAGCCTTCGCTGCGTTTAATTAGGATTCTCATGTAAAAGACAGTGACACATGCATGCACACTGTGAAAAGTCACACTTTGTTAGCCCGATGCTACTTTGAAAAGGAGACAAGGATTATTCAATCTTTGCATAGGCCGTCGTCAAAACTAGAACAGTAGAATCGATTCGATTTTTCCTCAAGTTCTTTTCTTTGTTTTTTCCTAGTTTGAGTGAGTGTAAAGAAAACTCACTGATCTTCAAATATTGCACTATCAGAAACCATATTTTTGCATATATAGCCCATGCCAGCTCTCAGTGCAAAGCATTATCTGCAATTGACAAGCATTGCATGGAAGCTACAGTATGTATCAAAGTGCTAAAATTTTCTTTGGCGTCAGCTCGCAACACTCGCCCAGTACTCTTTAGCATTATCAGTTTTACCAGTGCATGAAAATAATAAATATTTCTTAGTCGATCGATCGAGCAACATCGATCCATAACTCGAGTTCATGGAAAGCAATATCAGACAGATCATTCTGCTCAGTAACACCATTATATTGACATCGTTCTACTCAGTAATTTTGTAACCTTTCTAATCAATAGCAGACAAAAATTCCTACCTCTCTTGACGTTCTTGGCTGATCAGGTGAACTCCGATTGGCCATCCCAACCTCAGCATCCATCTTCTTTAATTAAACAACTTAATCTCTCTCTCTCTCTCTCTCTCTCTCTCTTTCCATTTTCTCAAGCATCCTATGCATGAAAATGATAACTGACGATAAAGATCCTGCTTAGATGTGCCCAACTGGAACATATTCACCGAGATGTTTACATATATCTTAATCCTTTGTCATGTGTCGAGGAACCAATCCGTGAAAGGCTGACTAGTTAAGCATGCATTAGAGCTACGTAATGCTATCAACTTGATGGAAAGGGAGAGATGATCGATCAGGAAAACTACAGATAATATGAATTATCGCACAAAGTGAACGGCCCCTTTTCTAATTCAAGGAAGGCATCATTGATCTCTTTGGATGCCATTTGCTTTGTAGTTTGTGGTGGAATATATTTAATTTGATTAGGAAATTAATTGAAACTGGTGTTTGCTTGTAGGTCGTCTGTCTCTGTAGCCATGTGGCCAGCCTGCTTGTTCCACCTGCTATAGGCCGGACAATCAATGAATATTGCATGAATTGTTTAAAGGGTTTTGATTTCTTATATATATTTATCTCGTTGAAAGGTGTTTCCCGGTTAGTGCAGTATCAAACACATCTGGAGAATGATATCAAAGTAGTTCATTCTTAATTCCTCAGCATATTAATTTGATTTGAGGAGGAAGATATATATGAGATAATTAGATGCCTTTTTGTCTAGAAACAAACACATGTTTTAATTAATAAACAAGAATCCATACGTGGCAGTCGTAATGGAATCATATATATGATCAGTCAATGTTAATTCGCAATAACTTTTAATGCCTTAGGAATAACTTTTGAAATTCGTACCAATTAAATTAAACTAATTGACATTCTCTTTCTCACCATTTTTATTTTTCTTACCAATATTCTTATTCTAAAGCACATTATTTTATAATAGGAAGCTAAGTAAGTTAGCTTCTATATTACACTAGGAATATTGACGTAATAATAAAATTATTATTGTGTGATTTAAAATTCATATATTCAAATTGTAAAAATAAGATTGTAGATTTTTTTTTAAAAAAAATATTATATAATTATGAATTTTGAATAAGTGGAAATGATTTTAAATAAAATTAAGAAAACTTAATATAATGATATTTGTTGCAATAATTTTAACTATTTAATTTAGTAATAGCAGTTATGATCATTGTATATATATAGCGACAAGTTTGATATCTTAAGTGTCGTTTGTTGTGTGACTCGTGCACGACGGTTTTCTCGTCATCATGAAAAATATATAATATTTTCTCCACCGCAATTTCACCCCACGCACAGCTCCGATTCATGGACGGTCGATCAAATTTTGATCGTAATCTTGTCGGAATTCAACTGTGATTCGATTAGACTCCAGTGTCGACTGGATCGCGGTCGGATTCTAACCAAGCGTTCTCCACCACAATTTTACCCACGCACAACTCCAATTCATCAACGATCGATCAACTCAATTGGATCGCTATCGGATTCTGCCAGACTACGGTCGAAAATGGTCGTGATTGCTGTCGTCGGCACTGCAACCACTTGTGGTCACGATTTGGTTGTAATCCGACTGTAATTCAATCGGACCACCATCGGATTCCGACTGAATCATGGTCGGAATCCGACCTTCCATCAACGAGTGAGCGATGTTAGATGTGATTACTGTGCATTTCCCTTCGTCACGCATGAATCGCATAAAAACGAACACTCAGAATATATATATATATATATATATATATATATATATATATATATATATATATATATATATATATATAATGTATTTATTTAGATTTATCTCGTTTAAAATTTTAATTTTCGAAACACATCATATTTCAAATTTTGAAAAAATAAATATATTTTTCACCGTCTCTTTGCGCTCTCATCTTCTATATAAACACAGGTGGGAAAGAGAGAGAGAGAGAGAGCGAGCTTCGAAGGTGTATCTTTGAAGAGCTGCGGCTCCGGGTAGATTTGACGAAGCCGATCGGGTAATGCCTCTGCCTTCTCTTCTCCTGGTCGAGCTGCATCGTTCGCCCTCATTCCCCACCGTAATTTCTTCCCTGACCTCAGAATTCGCCTCAGGATCGACGCGCCCGGAAGAATGGCTGTTGCCTCCCAGGACGCCGTCAAGCAGCTCTCCGTTCGCTTGGACCAAGGTCCCTCTTGCCTCGCATTTTGCTTGTTTCTCCACTAGTTTGCTTGGATTAACTACCTAGTTTCTGGATTTTGGAACTGACCCCTTTTCAATTACGAACCTCGCATATTTGGCTCGATTCTTGTAGCGGATGAACCCCTGAAGCGTACATTTCAGGTAATGAGTCTCTGGATTCGTAGATCTGATTGGTACCTGCAGTAGTCTTTTACTTTTCGTTTCTATTTTTTTTCTTAAAGAATTCAATCTTTCCTTTGTTAAAACTTGGATTTTTTTTGGACCGTTTTTTCAGAATGCTTTATTGATATATGTTCATCTAAATGGTTTTCTTGTTGGCACTGGCAGTAGTCCCGTGGCATAAAGTAAGTTTTGAACTTTCTTTAGTGATTTTTGCTAGTATTTCTGACGAGAAGCAACTCGAGGGATAGGAGGTATAGCTTTAGATGGATGTTACGGATCCCCTGAATTTAAAACTAGAGGAAGAAAATGTGCTTCTAGTTCTGTCTGTAGCATAGGTTAAAAATTCTTCTGTGTGCTTTTTGAGTAATATATGAGGGTGTTTCTAGTCAGAGTTCCCATTCACTGAGTACGAGATCATCATTGTAGCCTTTTCCTCATCACAATCTACTGAGATTTTAACTGTATATGTTACCAAATTTTGCTATAAACCTTGACCCTAGCCTAGCTAAGGCTCTAAGCTTGGTTAATCATAACATATATATTCACGAAGGCAATAGAATACTGATATCAATTTGGGTATTACTGAATCTTTAAAATTAAAACAAATTTCTGTGATTTTTCTGCCACTTTGTCATTTTCTTCCTAGGGGTTGGGCGGGTATATTTTCCATCGATACAGTAAAATAAATAGTCAAAGACTTATATCCAGTGGTATAACTTTTGTTTTTATTTTTGGATATGCATGCTTGCGGTTTTTATTTTTATGCATATGGCTTCATTTCTCTAGCAATGGAATGGTCATCCTATCACTTGCTACAGATCTTGTGGTTGATAAATATATACGTACTTGAACATTGTTTTCCCCTTTTGAGTGTTCAAGAGTTTTAGTACCATAATTGACCAACCAATATAGTTCCAAGCTGAGATTTCTGAAATCTGTTAAAAGACAGCTCTTTAGTTGATTTCGTCAAAGCTTACTATGATTTATTATATGAATTAGCTTCATGTCTTCTTTATTCATTTTTCAGAATATGCATCAGGGCTATCCAACAGCAACATTGGTGCGCTTTCTTAATGCTAGAGAATGGAATGTCAGCAAAGCACAAAAGATGGTGTCTCTATATAACTTAAAATTGTTGCTTCTCTTTTCTTTTGGTCCATGATAATAATTATGATCTTTCTGCCACAGCTTGTAGATTGCTTAAACTGGAGAATTGATAATCACATTGATGACATTTTAAAAGTGAGTTACCTTGCATTCTCAGCTTTCTTTTCTTTCTTTTTTTTTGAATCGTGTTGTTCGTACTGATGTTTAGTCCCATAATTTATGTATATGCATAAGAATTTTTGGGTCTGTTTTAGCCATGTTTAGTTGCACATCTATTTTATCTATTATCTATTGAAGTATCTGTTTCAACCAATTGTTTATGGACAGTTCCGTTTCACTTGTTACAGCTTTGACATGCAATCGTTCACAAGAGAATTTCTGAATTGAGTGAACTTAATATATTACTAGGAAAAGTTAATGTCGAAAGCCAATGGCAATCAATTATATCTTCATTCTAATTCATCTTTGATTTTATAAGATAAAGTGTTGATATAGTGCCAGAAATGCCTGTCTATTGTTTCTGCCGTAATAGTTATATACAAGAAATAAGAATATGAAGCTAATCATGTCATTGAGACTTTAATTCTATATATTGATCAATCTATTTATCTGACTATGTTAAGTTCTGATCTAATCTTGTTGCAAGTGTAGAAACCTATAATTCCCTCAGAATTGTATAGGGGAGTTCGTGACTCGCAACTCATAGGATTGTCAGGATACTCAAAGGAGGTATTATTTGTTTGTTTCTCAAGGTCAAACTTTGTCAATCAGTATCAATATATTATTCTGTACCAAGTGCTCTTTGATCATGTTATTTCTTAGTTTAACTTGGTTCGGACTCAGATATTTCTGTTCTTCTTTTGCTATGGGACTCATTTTACTCATTCAATTCCAGGGCCTTCCTGTTTTTGCAATAGGTGCCGGACTCAGCACTTTTGATAAAGCGCCTGTAAGATTCATCAAAATTGTTTTTTTTTTGTGTGTACAAATATATTTTTGCCAGCTTAAATATAGTGTCATGGTATGTCTAAGAAATTCAAAATCAAAATACATTAAAAGATAAGAGAAACAACCGAAGACTGAAGTAGTAAACTCTATTTTGATGATCAGAAGTAATACGAGGCACACTAACTCCATTTTGCTGGAAAGCTTGTTACAGTGTTGGCCACTAGATGACTTGTACATAATACCACCCTAAACCACCAAAAATAGAACTGAAGTATTGTTCAACATTGAAAACAACCATTATGTTTCACACTAAGGCGTATAGAATCCTGGTTGGCCAATACATATTATAGAATCCTTGTTCATAGTTATGAATGCTGACCTTGTTTGGTCAGTCCAATTATAAAGCCTATTCTTGGTGGATCAAATTCGTTTAATCGTCTGTGAATGCCAAAATTTTGAGTTCAGCCTATCAACGTGGCTGATCAGGTTGACCTGTTCATCTTTGCAGATTCTTTAAGTCTAGAAATTTCTATTTTATTTTTTTTGATAATTATCACATACACAAGCGTTTTCAAGTAGACAGGCAGTTTGCCAATTAGTCCACCTTCCAATAGCTTTACACTAAGAAACTTGGTGCTTGATCGGATTATTCTTACAATGTTCTTATTTCAGTGGACAACTAAGCATATCTTATCAAACCACAATTAAAATGAAGTAGAAACAGAAGCAAATGTGAAAAATATAAGAAGAACAAATTATTAATATCATTGTCATATCCAACAAAATTGGTAATTCCCAATCCACAATGTTAAACCTTTGAATGGGAATGGACTTCAATGCCGATCCTTGTGTGACAAATCAAAGAGTCTTCTTGCTATTAAACATCGACCAATGTCCAGAACATGAAACCCCATCAACACCTATTTGCAGTGACTTTGTGTTTTTAAAGATAAGAAAGTTTTCTGCTTTTACTGTGGGCCATGGCAATGACATGGCTAAATTCATCAGTTAAATTTTAGAAATCTATGACGTTTGATAACTCCGTGGTGATTATTAATTTTTATTTGTTTCATTTTAGGTAAGTTGTTATGTGCAGTCACATATTCAAATAAATGAGTACCGTGATCGTGTAATATTGGTGAGTAGCCAATCTCAAATGCATGCTGGAAGTGGCAATTCTTTTTTCAATTTCTTTTAGCCTTCTTCTTGTAGCCTGCTGCAACCAAGAAATACCAGCGTTATATTGGGACATGCATCAAGGTTCTTGACATGACTGGTCTGAAGCTTTCAGCATTAGGCCACATAAAGGTACAGTTCCATTGACCTTTATGGAAAAGGAGAAAACATCAGTATATCATATGAATAGAAAATTGAAATCCCATATTGCCTTGTGCTATTGACAGTTTGAATTTTACTTTTATTTGATACGCAATTGGAATCGGTTAATAGAATTTAAGGAATTGTAATCTAAACATGAGCTAATGTATTGGCAATTACGTGCAAGTGATTTTTATTCAAGTAAATATTATAATCGGTGCTATTTTCTTGAGAAGTAAAGTAAAAAATGTTGATTTACAACATATAGAGAGAGTTGGCAGTGACGTGGAAGTGCCAAAGACCACTAGTTTGAAGATGTACCTCAAAGACAACTCTTCCAAGTACCTCATTATGCCTAGGCCTAGAAACTTTGCTATAATAATTATGACAACCCACCAAGTTGTGAAAAACTTATTAGGCCCCGAAAATATTTAAACACAGGTTAGTAGTAGTTCGCTCATTTAAGTCCAAAAAGTCTATAAATTGCCTCGATTAACCCACATCTTGTTTCTCTCAATATGTGCAAATAAACTAGGATTTGAAAATTTCAGTTTTTTAAGTTTTTTCGTAGGTAGGTAGATCTTTTTATCAAAACAAAGTTTTATTCTGCACAGGAAAAGTCATCCCATTTTGCTCTAAATGAGGCGAACAAAGAAAATTGTCAAAACTTCTTTTTTATATACTAATTTAAAGATAACTGATGAGTGGATGTATCATCAGTTTCGTCTGTGAATGCCACTTGTAGGCATCAGTCACAACTAATTTGCTACGTGATTATTATCTGTCATGTTTGCTCACTTTCTTGTCTGTATTTATCCTTTTATTTCCTAAATTGTTCAGTTCTGGGCCAGCAGTTTTGTTCGCATTCATTGAACTTATGCCTTTATGCTTTATCGAAGTGTATTTTTACTCTTTTTTTACCGCATATAATTTTTTTTTAAATATTATTTATTCCTATGTTGTATCTAAAAATATGTTTTGTCTTATGTATTTATGCAGTTACTGACCCTAATAGCTACTATTGATGATCTAAATTATCCCGAGAAGACACAAACTTATTATGTAGTTAATGCCCCATGCGCTTTTTCGGCTTGCTGGAAGGTAAAACTGTAGAGAAAGTTTATTCTCCTCGAGGCATTTCCTATTAGCAGGATAAATTTTTAAGCAATAAAGTGAATCTGCTCATTCACTGGCATTTGTGCTACCTTTGTTTTTCAGGTGGTGAAGCCTCTCTTACAAGAAAGGACAAGAAGGAAGGTACAAGTACTGCGAGGCTGTGGCAGAGACGAATTGCTGAAGGTGAGAATCAGTTTAAGTTTCTTCATAATGGGATTAAATATAAGGGTAAATAACCAAAATCAGGTGCCTAATAATGCCCAAATCAAGCCCCCTCCTTCCTATTATACTAAACATCTTTCTATTATGGAGTAGTTTCACCAAACAACTTGTCAATTTTGAAAGATTATTATTATCTGCAAGGATACTACGTACTGGATATAGCAACTTACATTGTAATAATAAATATATTATGAACTTGTCACAATTGCATGGACGAACACTTTGTAACATTTCTGGGTGTACTGCTTGCTATCTGTGCTAGTATTAGTCATTTAGACAATGCCAAGAATTTTAAGTCGGACATTTTCTCCATCAATGACAGTTTTTGAAATCTCATCTGTAGGTAATGGACTTCAATGCTCTTCCCCATTTCTGTGGAAAAGAAAGTTACAAGACGGCTGCATCTCATAACTGCTACTCCTTGGACAATTCCTTCCACCAAGAACTCTACAACTACATGAAGCAACAAGCCCTGAAACATGGATCCTTCCATGTCGATGCACCGGGAGCTGACACCGACCGACCGAAGCTAGTTAAGGCGACAGAGTCTGAGCTCCATAAAATTGGGGGCCAAGCCAGGCTCGCCTGCCCGCTTATTAGTATTCAGATAATGGGACATGATTGAACATGCCCTTCCTTGAGGAAACTGTTTGAAGCTCTTGTATCAGCTGGGTTAGATCATTTGTGCAGCAGCTCTGCCTTCAAGTGATCAAAGGCACTCACTTTGTGAATGTTTATAGGATTATCATAACAAACCCATGCATAATTAAGATGGTTGTCAAAATATATTGGAAATTGCCACAACATGATTTATAATTCTTGGTGGAGCTGATTATATAAGGATTGCATAATGATAGGGAAGGATAATTTTTATTTTTAATAAATCCATCACATACTTTTATTTGTTTATTTTGACAAATCTGTCATATTCCAACTTAACACATTGAATATCACATTTTGATAAATACTGCCTCTCACCTATATTGATTTGACAGCATCATAATTTGTTTAAAACAAACAAAAAGAAGTAAAATTTAACACAATTTAAATATCTTAATTGGTAAAAAATAATCATCAATAAATGGAGATTTGATAAGGCCTTAAGATGACAAATATTGTCATTAAAAAAATTTAAAAATACATTTTTATATTGATTAAGAAATCAAAAGAATATACTTGTCATATATATAATATATGAATATTTTTTTTAAAAAAAGGAATCAATTAACATATTTCTTAATGAAAATTAGCGATATATTTATTAATTAACCTCTAATATATCCTTAGAACCCTGAAGATACTTCATACAAAAGGATAAAGTACAAAAAAATTTCCTAATAAACAAATGACCATTTAAAATATGAGGAAATCACTCAAAATCATTTTTCATAAAAAGACAACATTTTTTTGTTTTTATCCAAGGAAAGACAACACAATTGTGCTGGTTCTTGAATCTCTAACCCTTGTGAGATGGCCATGCACAATAATTCAAACATATGGAAATCAAACTTACAATATATTTTTTAGATTATTTCTTTAAAAAATCTAGGTCTCAAAAGCTGCCTATTATTTCTTGGTAAATTAAAACCGAGATTTTAAAGAACTATATTTGAATTTTTTTTAATATGCCACATGCAAAATAAGAAGAAAAAAAGAGTGTTAATATACATGCACCTCAATAATTAAGACTGTTCCTATATTATTTTTACTAAGTAAAACAATAAGATTAATGATTGTATATATATATCAAAATTATTAGGGAGTTTTTTTTTTTACGATTTTGAAAGGGAAAAAAAGTTCCGGAGCTTAAATAAAAATATATATTGCATTTAAAAACCGTGTTAAAAAATTGGAATTGCTTGTTTTTAAGAAAAAGATTTTTGTTAAACAAATGAATTAAGATGAAAACAACTGGTAGCTGGCAATATTAAATATTATAATAATGAGTTGACATTGTCTAAATATTTATAAAAATTATTTATCGTAAAGATATTAATATTTTAAATAGTTATTATTATTTTTATATTATTTAACTTTTATGGACATAAATTTGAAGAAACACTTAAATTAGTTTCGTTATTCAGTGATAAAAAGAAATACTTTAACAATAAAAAAATTCTAAAACATATTTTAACATTAATAGTGCTAATAACAAGGCTCTTTATAAAAGAAAAAAAAAATACATGTATATAAAAGATATTTATAAAAAAAAATTAGATATATATCTATAAAATTTTGAATATTTATTCAATCCATTAAATATGATAGAATATTTAAGGCAAATTTTGTACATCTCTTCTGATTGATGTAAACGTATCTTACTTATAAAAAAAACATTTAAACAGCAAATGGATGATTATCAAAGCTACTCTTCATCTTAGTTTCAAATATTTACATTTGTCTCCACGGGGATGGCGGGTTGGTTAAGGCAGAGGGCGCTTGCCGATAAGAGCGGAGTTCGATTCCTGGGACGGCAGAAATTAATTCCTCCCCCCAGTCGTAGCAGGACCTCCCCTCTGCTGGTACCAGCCTGCCAAAGGCCATAGGCTCGGTCTATGGGGGTAACGTCTCCTGTGGGTCTACTCCGTGATTTACCCCTTCGTGAATTCCTCTTGGGACGGAGGGCCGGAGACTGCTAGGTTGACAGTTCCAACCTTTTGCCGTTGAAATATTTACATTTATATTGAAACAATATTACTAATTCATTTAATTTAAGAAAAAAAATGGCAATGAAAATTTTTCCATTTTCACTTCTCAAAAATGACCACTAATTTTAACTAAGTTTTTTCAAAATACCTTTTATCACTTCATTAATATAAAAAATATATATATTAGAATAATAGAATGATTTTTCATATAGTAAAAATTTGATCTCTTCTGAATCTTCACTCTTTAAAATTTTTTGAATTTATCACTAAAAATATTCATACTATTTACACCGTTAAATAATCCATTGATTCTATCCTATTTATGGATTTATTCTGACGATAAATGAAATTTTTTTTCATGAGATCCATCTCCGAATAGACAGGATAAAGATTTGAATATATGAGTTATCCAAAAAAAAAAAAGTAAAATGATAAACTAAGTATTTCGATTTAAGAGGAGCATTTAAAAAAATATATATTAAGGGTTTTATACCTTAATGGTTTAATAATTAATGAAGTATATATTTTTTTTCTCTTTTCTTATTTATTTTTCCATTTTAAAAAATTCATCCCTTTATTTTTTTTTATCCAATTTAAATAGAAATAAATGCGTCCATTGCTCTGTCCCCCCTTGCGCTCCTTCCTTCCTTGATCGAGCTCGCCCGAATCTGGAAAACAGGCGGAATCTTTCCCTCCATTCCAATCCCGCAGCCTTCGCTCTCGTTCGCTAGTGCGCTCAAAATCTCTTTTTTCGAATCCATTTGCTGTCGAAATCCACCGATCCGAGAGGTGTTGGCGAGGCGAGGAGCAGGAAGGTCGGACCTTTGCTGCGGCCCTCCAGGGTCCGGAGATGGGCGGGGTCACGTCGTCGGTGGCTGCTAAGTTCGCATTCTTCCCGCCTAGGCCGCCCACGTATGGCGTGGTGGTCGCCGACGAGGCGACGGGGCGGGTGGAGATGACGGGAGTGCAGCCGCGCGAGAACGTGGAGGTCCGGCGGCTGCGGACGCGGCGGCGGACGGAGATCGTCGCCATGTACGTGACGAACCCCGGCGCGAGTCTCACGGTGCTCTACTCCCACGGCAACGCCGCCGACCTCGGGCGGATGTATGAACTCTTCTGCGAGCTCAGTAAACATCTCTGCGTCAATCTCATGGGGTGAGCGAACTCACCTCTCACGTAATTCTTGACCTTTTCTCTTTTTCCGGGATTTCCGTCTGGATGTTGAATTTGATCTCGATTTCTGCAGCAAAATTGTTTGATTGACAAACCTGTTAGATTTCAATTTTCGAATTATGTGGTTAGAACATGCTTGTCCTTTCTTCATTGCAAAGTTTAAATAATTTTTTGTGTCTACTCTTCTCTTTCCTGTAGCATATACTGTAGCACTTAATTTCTTATTCGGATCAATAAATGGCCTAAACTTGTCGACAGTTGGAGAAACTATTTCAATGTGAGTATTGGTTTAGAATGACTAGTTTTATCTCCTGCCAGGTTCTTGGGAAACAGTCAAAGTATCAGAAAGCTATATCACATTCAAAAGTTTCTTTTTTGGGCTAACTGCAAACATGAGTTTTATTTTGATAGCTAAAGTCGTGATCATAATGTTTTGAATTGTCAGCCTTCCTGATTTATCCTCAATGCAACAGCATAGGAGCATGCTTCTCAGTTAATGTAAATGCATGATATTCCCTTTGTAATAAAGACAATCAGGAAAAGAAACAAACAAACAAACAAACAATCTTCATATCACTGATCTGGAACCAATCATATTGAGAGTGATAGAATTTTGCATACAGCAGATGGTTATAGCAGCTAAGACTATTTTGAGCTGACAAAGCAATCCTGTTATTATAGCAGGCTCGAATTTCATGGGACGAGGTTTTTGCAAAGGAGATTCTTAATAGGATAAACTTTAGTAGCAAAGACAAACATTCAATGCTACAATCTAGAGCAGAAAAGATGGGTTAGAGAATGTTGACAAATACTAATGATGTTTTTTCACTTGTCTAAGATATGCTCATTGCTTCGAGTAGTTAGTATTCATATATGGGCATGCCATAATCCACATGTTTAAACATTCAACTTACCTAATAAAGATCAGCCTGCCCTAAGATCTTACAAAATGTGAATATAGGTGAACATGGTCATCCTGACAATCAAATGGTATTATCCTTTGTCCTTCTCTGTTGTAACCTTAGTATGAAATAAATCTTTGTTATGCGAGCATGACAACCTTCAAAATCTGGTACATCAGACCATTTCTGGTCGAAGTGATTAATAATCAGAAAGTTCACTGTGGGTAGAAGATACAAATATCAGTAATGTTCTGGATTTGGAATCATTGGCTGTTCATGGATGGATCAATCAATGATCAATGTATCCTTCTTAAGAAATGGTCTTGCATTTATATGGAAAAACGGGTAAGAGATCTTCTTGTTTTTACAAAATATGCAAGCAATTCTAGCATCGACTTCAAAATACAAGCTTTGAACAACTTGGATCTATTATTCAAAAGAACAGTGATATTAATATCATCATCAAAAGCTAAAGAGTGTGATTGAAAAAGAGGAACTGCTGAGGTGTTATGTGATTACTGAGTGCCCTTAGGCTAAACATAAAAAATCATGTCCACGGTATATTTCATGTATCAGAATATTTTTATTGAATATGTAACTCCTGCACTTCTTAAGCATCCTTTTTTGCCTCGTTTATTTGTTTTCTATTTTATGAACACTCTCTGTATATGAATCTTTGTGCATTGAGAGTGCACGTGCAAGAGATTTTGCATACTTCCTAGCACACTTGCCACTTAACTATCGACGTACCTGTGGTTTGGTGTTGATATTCATATATGAGTATGGTATCAATCTATTTATTATACGTGGAATGTTTCTCCACAGGTATGATTATTCAGGGTATGGACAATCTTCTGGAAAGGTAGGAGAATAGTTAATGCTCTCTTGGCCATCTTTGAAAGATATTATAGAATACTTTACTTGTCTCTGTGTTTGCAGCCAAGCGAGCAAAATACTTATGCAGATATAGAAGCTGCTTATAGGTGTCTTGAAACGACATATGGAGTTCATACTGAAAACATCATTCTTTATGGCCAATCAGTTGGTAGCGGACCAGCACTGGAATTGGCTACTCGTTTACCGAACTTGCGAGCTGTTGTGCTCCATAGCCCGATTTTGTCTGGTTTGCGGGTCATGTATCCTGTGAAGCATACTTACTGGTTCGATATATACAAGGTTCTCATTTCTTTTCTGTTAATTCTTCCTTTTAAATTACCTTCTGATACACAGCTGATGCGATATGCTGATGTTGTGCAGAACATCGATAAAATTCCTTCAGTTCAATGTCCCGTGTTGGTTATACATGTGAGTAGACTTCTATGAGCACTCTGCATGATTTCTGAGCAAGCTCTAGACAAGTCATTTATCGAAAACTGCATATTATTACGATCCTCTTTGTTCTGAAGCTGACTAAACTTATTCTTTATGCCCTTTCAGATCATGATCTTATGGCACAAAAATTAACAAAAAATTTGCGACTGTTGAAACTTCCTAGTATACAACTGTTGGTTCCAGAAGTGATAAGATTTTTGCCAAGTAGATAAAATTACTTCACTTGAATTGTTTGTCATAAGAATTCTCTCATGAAAATTTCTTTCTCGATCACTTTACCGAAGCGCCATCTCTGTACACTACCAATAAAGTGCCTAGTACTATGTTAGTCCATCCGAGCAAGAATCGATTCAATCTATATTCGGTCCTACTACTTTCTGAACTGATTCAAGAACCAAATTCCTTCCTCTAGATTTTCTGTCAACGATAGTTGATGTGGCATTACATTTACATTCTCTCAAAGGTGTATCTTGTAGACACTGCTAAACCATACAGATCTATTTTGTGCATCTCTTTTTTTGCTTAAAACAAGTCTTCCTCTCAATTTTTGCAGGGAATGGCTGATGACGTCGTGGATTCATCCCATGGAAAACGCCTTTGGGAGCTCTGCAAAGAAAAATATGAACCTTTATGGATCAAGGGAGGGAATCACTGTGATTTGGAATTGTACCCAGAATACATAAGACATCTTAAGAAGTTCGTGTCGGCAATCGAAAAGATATCTCCGGCTGAAACTGCACCTACTGAGAGATCACTTATACAGGATCCTCCTACTACAAGTTCTGATCCCTTTGAACTCCATAGAAAAAGCACGGATAGGAGGGAAAAACCAAGGGCAAGTACTGATTGTAAAGAGAAGGGTAGGAATAGTACAGATAGGAGAGATAAACCGAGAGTAAGCACAGATAAGAAGAAGAAATCAACAAAGAGTTTGGAAGTCACAGAAAAAGCTAGAATTAGTGTGGATCAGCAAGAAAAACCAAGGAAGAGCTTTGATCGGTTCGAACAACCTCTTCTCTTTTCATGTTTATATTCTAGGAAATATACATTCATTATCAATTTTTTTGTGAAATGGTGGCAGGTTTGGAGGGATGATAAAGTCTAGCTTGTGCAATATTGATTGTTTCAACGTTCCTGCTCCTCAAATGGAGGAGCTCAAAGGCGAGTGCTAGTATTCAGTTTCACGAAAATTTCCACGATGATTGTTTAACTAGATGGAAATGTAATTTCTTTCCTTGAAGAAGAGCCAATTTTAGTTGTTTTGTCACCTGTCCTCATGAAGCAAAGTTTTCCCTTATGTGTTATTCCATCGAATAAAAAATATAAGCAGTGTTTTCCCAAGTACTTGCACTGTGGGGTTCAAACATAGCCATGTTACCTATTCTGTGAGGTTTTAAAAGTCGGAAAAAAAAGAGGACTAGTCATAAAGAAATCAAATCTTTTTCATGAATTTTTGACAGGGAAAAAAAACACCACTAGAACAGAGCTACAAAATGATATAGCATTAACCTTAGCCTTGTCCAACTAGAATAGCACAGAGAGCAAAAAATGATCGAGATACAAAGGCCCATTCCAGAGACGAGCCAAATTGATCACCTTTATTCTGAGAGACCAGCTTTACAGTCGAAACTGGAAACAGAGAATTCAAATAGTACAACAGAAAGGTTTAGTTTTAGTCAAATTTGTGGAACAAAAATCATTAACTTATAATACTGCCTGCCATTCATCCGTCACAAAGACCGTGCCTCAGCCAAGCTCAAAGACAGGCAAGAAAAGATGGTGCTATGGAGCAGAGATCCAAAATCTCCATCTTGGAACAATGACCAGAATGGAAGCGGATGAGTGGTCAGTCTGAAACATTTGTTTATCATGAGGAATCTTCTGGTGGTTCAGCGTTTGATGGTGTGGGTGCCGAAGTATTTCCATGCTCGTGATTTTCCAGATTGTGCTGTCCATTCATTGTTTCAGATTTAGCGAATTGATCGAGTGTTTTTGATGACTTGGGAGAGGGCTTTTCTGCTGTCCATACAATTTGTGAACTCTTTTCTTGGGAAAATGCTATGGTGGAATCAGTATATGAGAAAGATGGTAGAGTATAACCATAATAACCAATGAGTGGATGATCATATTTGCAACTCGTGCCAAACTTGCAGCTTCCATAGGTCGTATAAAAGGTGCATACTGGCTGATCCTGTATGAATAAGCCACAGGAAAACGAGAAAGTAAACAAACATGTGATTCAGGTGACAATTAAAGCATATGAGAGAAAAAAAATAGAGGAAAATGAACAGTATATTTACAGGTCTTAGAGGAAGCCCAAGTGGTCCTATGGTGGGTACAGCTGCATGATTACTCTCCTTTGGGTGATGGTACTTGCACGAGGTTCCATACTTGCAGTTCCCAGTTTTCATGTAATATTGGCATTCTGGTTGATCTGGCCTCTCGGGTAAATCTAGTGGCAGGCTGGAGCCTGACTGTTCTTGATGCTTTGATATCTGGTTAGGTACAACCATATTGGCAGGGTAAATATGGTTCATGCTGCCCTGGCATGCATTTATAGATTGCTTACCGTGTCATAAAACATGAATGAACAAAAAGTTAAAAGGACGGGGCATTTACTTTCAGAAAAGGGGGCACAAATACTAAAAAAGGAAGAAAAATCTTATACTGCCACATATAAGTATGAGACTTGACAACTAGCATTGAAGCAATCTTAGATGTACACTGGAACATGCATATTATGATGGGCAAAAAAGGCAAGATCCAAATGTGTAAGCCAATTTTAGGCAGCAACTGGGAAGTTATTTGCATTTTATTAGCTTTAAAAAATTTAAAGGATCGTGATTGCAGCAAATTAACATGATAGGAAATGGTTCAAAGTTTAGCCATTATACAACTTCAAAGGTCCGAACATCTGAGCGCATAAATTTTCTTTGATGTACTTTAATGATACACATTAGAGAATCCTTTTTAAACAAAGTTAAATTAATAATACCCCCACCATATAGTACTTCTGATGTAGTCTGTGGGTATGTGGCATTGGTCGTGCCAATAGGAACTCCCATACTTCCTAATCAAGTCCCTTTTTTTTCTCTATGTAAACACCAAGTTGGAAGAGAAATATTGCAACTTAGTAGGATTTTCTTTTTTAGCATTTCATATCTACATAGAAGAATTTCTCAATATAAAATGTATAATAATAAAAAATTTCTCAACAGCCTTTCATCAGTATGCATGCATCACTCAGCAAGTACTACGGGAAAACTGCTGAACTACAGTGACTTGAAATATATGCTTTATCAATAACAAATTGGAACTCAAGAATCCCGTTCAACAAGAATGCTGAAATTTTTTCAACTTGTCTGGGTTGGCCTTTGGTTCCAATGTTAAACAGTTGAATTAGCTGGTTTGTTTGATTCCACACACACTGATCTAACATATTAAATGACCAAACAAATTGAGATGGACACCACTATAAGTTAGAATTGGGCACCTAGACTGTCCTCTTGTTTCTCAATGTATGTAAAAAAGCCAGCTTTGAGAGAACTGGATGTGTGGAAGATTCTCTTATTTTCAATAACTACTGTTTAAAGTGATTAGCAACAATAGAAGAAAGAACATCTTGCCTACTTGCGTGTGCAATGAGGCTTGGATTGCCAGCACATGGCAAGTGTTGTCTATTCTTGTCAACAATTTCACACAAACAAACTTTCTCAAGGTGCAGTTTGAAGCAAGGCAAGTTCTTTTGGTTGTTCATTGGTGTTGCAATGGGTATGCTTTTGCAAAGCGAATTTCCTATGATTGGGAAGGCAAACAAATGCAAGTCACATTTTTTTACTTTTGGTGTCTTTGTTTCCGCCACCTTTCATGGATGGGCAAGATTGAAGAAGTGAATATCAAATTTATGAATGTCGTCGCCAGTTTACTCCAGCAAATTGCTCTTGTAAATCAGTATACACAAGACACAGAAATCACTTCTTCAAGACAGAAACATCCTTTGGAATTTCTTTGACTACGGCTGAGAAAAAACCTTATCAAAATGAGTTCTGCAAACTTTACACGATAAAAGGGTATTTTCCTGAAATGACAACTAAAGTTGGTCTAACAATGACTGTAGCCACCAGCATTCTTCTACTGTTTTTCACACGAGATGGTCTTAAAAGCATACAAAGTGCATCACTAGTTCGTGCATACAGCAACATGAGCAGTGCATATGTACGAGCATAAACCATATAAGACAGAATGTAGAAACCAAAGCATCCAATACTAAAATTCTTTAAAAATTAAATTCAATTTCTTCAGCAATAGCAGTAAAAGATATTTGTGTTTTGGTTATTTGAATTTATGTGAATATAACAACAAAAAATAACTTTGTAAAATGAAGGCTTCATAGATCAAACCAGCAAACAGAAATAATGTGACAGAAAAAATACACTTCATAGAATTAAGAAGTTTTAGCAATCCTGAAATAATAGTTATATTTAGATGGCTTGAAGAGTTTGGGTTTCAATTTTAAAGTATTTAGCTACTAACCATGTAAGTATTCCAACCCTGCTGCACAGCCATTGTTCCTTGGGTGGGTGGAAGAACAAGAGGAACATAGGCTGGGAGAGATTGCATTCGTGGACTAGACATGTAAGGAACTCTTGATAAAGGCCATGGTGAAATCCCACCAATTACAGGGGAGGCAGATGTAGGTACCATGTGACTTGAATATCCATAGGCTGGAGATCCTGTAAGAGCGAATGTCGCTCCAGCAGTCACTGGCTGAGGATCAGGATGATTAAACTTGCAGGCAACTCCATATTTACAAGATCCAGTTCTAATGTAATAGGCACATGGCTTTTCATCCTGGAAATCAAATCAATGAATCTTGAACAATTAGCTGCTAGATAGAGAACTGCCTTAAATAACCACAAATGAAGGTGTTGGTAACTGCGGACAAATAACAAATTGAACTGTAGAAAGGGGCCAAGAAGCTTCAGAGACCTTTCGGATAGGTAGTCCCAAAACATTCAACTGAACCAATTTGGTATCGTGTTTGTCCCGTGGATGATGATATTTACAGGACGTCCCATACTTGCAAGTTCCTGTTTTCAGGAAGAACTGCAACAATAGTTGAAATAAATTAGAGACTACCACATATTTCACGTGCTGACCCACACCAAGGAATTTATTGCCAAGAAAAAAAAAATCACTAAATTCAGTAGAATAGCAATGCCAGTTTGTTTCTAGCTTAAAACAACTGGTACCAAACATGCTAACAAAGCAAACTTTTCTAGTTTTTAGGCTCTAATCCACCATGCTTTTCAATCAGAGATGACAAGAAGTTACAACTGACTCGTGTTTAAGTCCCATTGGAAAAAGGAACTAAAGAATCATAGCTCATCTATTTTGGGTGGGCGGAGCTTATGGTATGCTAGAAAGAATCAAGATAGACAGAGATGGGGAAGGATAGGAGGGATAAAAGTGATTTTTCTAGAGTAGCAAAGTAAATGATGGCAATGGAATATGAGGGGGCAAATGGGAGTGAAGGGAGCCAAGAGAGAATCAAAGAAGAAGAGGTGAGGCACGGCTATGCTGTTGTATCAAATATGTCACCTATCTCTAACTAGATTAAAGAAGAAATTTTTTACCGGTGTGAACTTGTTTCAATACCAAGTAGATTCCATTGATTTACAGGGAATCATTACACTGACATTTGAGGATTCAGACATAGTACTCATTGACTAAATATCTAATGTGACACTAAACCTACAATGATAAAAGTATTAACACTTAATAATTTTACTTTTCCTTTCCAATTTCAACAAACTTCTCAAAAAAAAAAAACAAAAAAACTGCCAAACATATTTTCTAAAACAGCTTAAGATACCCTCTTCATGCTTCTCCATTTACACTGAGAGAAAACAAACAAAAACAAAAAGGAAAACAAAATAAAAATAAATATTAACAAAGTCCATTTTGATTCTTTTTGGTTTATCACCTTCAAAAAGGCTTGCATTCATGTAGCATTTTGGTACTTTTGGTACTTGTTCGTCCTCGCTTATATTTGCACTAGTGATGTATTGATAAAGTTTGTTATTTAGATCAAATAAAATCAGGGATATGTTTTACAACAGATTTACTGCCCTGTGCATCTGCAATGGGGGTTTCTTTTTTTGGTTGTAGCTTCATTAGGAATTGCGTTGTGGTGAACAGACATTACTAGAAGTGTCCTAGTAAGCCATAGAGCTATTTCATCAGACAAAAAAAAGGGGGAAATGCTTAAACTGGATGATAAGATGTACTAGCTGTTTGAAACTGTTTGGTTTCGATAATGCACCTGACAATCAGGTTGGCCATCTCTCTGAGGCAGTTCAGCGCTAAACTGATTGTTCTGCAGAAAACAATTAACATAATCTTAGTTACAAGATCCAATGTAATCTGATTTCTTTTAATAATTGGATGGCCAAAAGTATGTAAATATAGTTTCCTATAATAAGGGGGGGAAAACATCACGTTCAAAGGTGATAAAGGCAAAAAAAGTTCTCACCTGCCAATTGTGAGAAGGATGATTATACTTGCAGCTGCTTCCATATCCGCAGTTACCAGTCCTCAAATAATATAGACAGTCAGGCTCGCCTGGGCGATCAGGATAAGAACTCAGTTGGCCATCAGGACCCTCATGGCCATCCTCGACGTTTAATTGCCACATAGCTTCTGCATCAGAAACACGATACTCAATTAGCTGCTTCTCTCTTAATACACCCGGTATGGCACCAATAAGGTGCACCTGCTTTACCTATTTCCCCTAAGTTTGTTTCCTCCCCCAAATAAAGACAGCCAATTGACATGACAAAAAGGAGAATCCTAAATTGCAGAAATTAAGAAACAAAACGAGAAAAGGGGATCCGCTAAACCAGAAGCTACCTTCAAGGTTATCTGGCGAAGCATTAGACGAATTGGAAACAGCATTGTGCCTAACATCGGGCATCATCGGAAGCCGCGATCGTATCATAAAACTCCACCGGCAGATCAAACTCCGAGCGACGAAGCGCCAACAAAATCCAACCAAACCCACAATTTTAGCTCAAATCAACTCCCGATGACCGCCCCCCGCAACTCCGATCCTCGATCCGCGCGATTCGCAAAGCGACTCAGGTCTCCGGTATCAGGAAACAGGCGCAGCTGGCAGTCAAATCCCCGGGGAGAACTCACCGCGGCCAAATCGGCTTCGATTCACGCCCCAAAACGGGCGCGGAGAACACAGCAAGTTCGGATTTCCGATAAGGCGTTGGATCTCAACGGATCGATCGGGCGATCGCTCGCTCCCTCTCCCTCTCCCTCTCCCTCCCCAGCTCTCCTCGCTCTCGCCCTTTTATTTCATTCTGTTCATTCTTTATCGTCGTAACGCAACAAGAGGGAGTGGAGATAGAAGCAAGGAGGTCGAAGCATTTATTCCTTTATAATTAATCTCTCTTTATATTTATATAAATACAATTAACGGAGTGTTTAGTACTCGTGCCATCTATTATTAATTAGCCATTATTTAATGCTAATCCTCTGTTCACGCCCATCGATTGTACGGAAATCTAACTTAGTTTTTTTTTTTAATATAAAAACAATTATCTTAAAATATTATTAGAAGGACGGATTTTAGATCTTTCCTTCATCGCGCCAAGGCCTACCTACTTGATTTCTTATTGAATAAAAATGTGGGTCCCACAAACTAAGTCACCGCTTAAATTTGAGTTCGGACATTACGAGTCGTTAATCTCTTAGCATCTTAAAGCTTGTCTTTGGGTCTTAAATCTTTTTGTCCAAAGAATCTTGTTGGTAAACTTTTAATAGCTTTATACTATTTATCCTGAAGTTCACATTGCCAAATCATTTTGTTATATTTATATTTCATCTGCGTTTTATAAATATTTATACAACATTCGCATTAGCATTCGCACGTGACCCGGTTGGACAAAATAATAAAGAATTTAAATTAAGGAATAAAATTATATATATATATATATATAAACAAAAAATTTATTGTCATAGTTGTTACAAATTGTCCAATTTCCTCTTCGGGGTTCGGCTAGTACTATTTTAGCCTTCTTTTGTATATATAAATTTACTTTTGTTATTTAAGGACAAAGAAAACAATTAAAAAATATATACATTTTGTCCTTAGTAATTTATCTTGGTTTAAAAAAAAATTCAAAATATTAACTCGTCCACGGTGTCATGTGCAGAGTAATATATATTTAAATTAATATTATAATAATATTTTATTAAATTATTTTCTACACTTATTGCAACATATTTGTTTTATTACATGCATAAACTATTCTAAATTATAACGACTATACTTGTAATAAGTTTGTCGAATGATTAATATAATACAAAATTATTACAGTGAATCGTGATTAATTTTATTTTTTTCTGTGATACTAACGAGTGAGGTTCCGGAGAAGAGATTTCTCTTTTCTACCGTAATAACATCGAGATAATTTTAATTAAATTTAACTATGTTAGTAAATATTCTGTTTCAAAAATGATTCGTCAAAATAATAATAAGCCTTTTCTTTCTTCTGGTTGTATTTTAATATAATAATATTTTTATTTGTTAAATTTCATTTTTATATTGTAAAATTCTAATTGTTTCTAAAATAATAATAAAATAAAAGTGTTCTTATAATATTTAGTTTAAAATAAGATTCGAGCGGCCGATATTTTTGTTTCAATTGCATTAGGATGCTGACGTGGCATCAACGACGAGTTTCAAAAGATGTCACGAAGATTGGAAGGGGAACGCCACGACACCTTTAATTTAGCACCAGCCTGAAGTGGCCTCTCGTCCGCGCTCTCCCTCCTCCACGGTCGACGAACGATCTGGAGCTCCGATTGTCCAGGCGTCTCTGTTGATTCCGCAGATCTCGATCACTGAATGAGAACCAATCTTCTTGTTGGATTTGAATTTTCAATTTGTTCTTTTACTCTTTACGTTTGGATCCCCGATCGGGGGTACCTTGTAGGTCGGTTATCGGTTTCTGTCACTGCCGGTTGAGATCCTTTCCGATCTTGGTTTCTCCTACCGTGATGGAGGCGATAGAGGAGCTCAGCCAACTGGCGGAGTCGATGATGCTGGCGGCCGCCATTCTCGCGGACGAGGACATCGATGAGGGCTCCGCCTCGAAGAGGACCTCTACTTTCCTTAATGTCATCGCTCTGGGCAATGTTGTAAGCCTCTCTGTGGCTTTATTCGGTCATTTGAATGCGCCAGTCGCTTTTTATGTTTTTTTTTTTGTATATAAGATGAGTTGTTGGTTAACATCCAAGTTACACGTTTGAGTGGACGTTCACTGATCTTAGGGAGCTGGAAAATCTGCTGCATTGAATAGTGTGGTCGGCCATCCTGTTCTGGTACTGCAAAATTCAAACTCTTCTGATGATGTATCTGTAAGTTTGGTTGTCTATTGTGTCTCATAATGTTTGCGTTTGTCACAGCCGACGGGAGAGAATGGCGCCACTCGTGCGCCGATCACAATCGATCTCCAGAGGGATGGATCGTTGAGCAGCAAATCAATAATTTTGCAGATAGATAACAAGTCACAGGAGGTTTCTGCAAGTGCGAGTCTTTAAAGCTTTGTCAAAGTGCCATTTTTTGTTTGCTTGTTCCCATATTTTCCCCTTGCTTAATCGTATTGATCTTCTTTATTCTTGTTGTAGGCGCCCTTAGACATTCTCTTCAGGATAGGCTCAGCAAGGGCAGTGGAGGTCGTAGTTCAGGAAAGAACCGGGCGGATGAGATCTATCTGAATCTTCGAACTAGTACTGGTCTGTTCTCTTTTCATGGTATTCTTTTTTGTCGCGAAATGTTGTATTTGATATGGGAATGCATCTGCAATTAAAGTTACTCTGGAACTCTGCTCAACAATTGGATTGATGGGGTTAAAGTGAGTGCAACTGGGGTTGGATTAGGCATAGAATTAGGCTCAACTCTAATTTCATTATCCTAAAAAATTATGCCTAAATTTAATAAATCAATCAATCAATGGTTTAATTAGATTAATCCTCAAATATAAACTGTCTTCTAATAGGTCTCAAATAGTTTTTCAATTTATTATATTTGTTTCTGGTAATTATTATTATATTTGTTAATATAACAGTGACTAATTATTTTCTATTTTATGAGATAACATGTTCCATTTTACCAGCTCCTCCTTTGAAATTGATTGATCTGCCTGGACTAGATCAGCGGTCAATGGATGAGTCTGTAGTAAGTAGAAGTTTTATGGTTTCTGGCATGCAGTAAATAAGATGGCACAGATTATGCCTTGTTCTAATATAATACCCTTTTAGGTTCGTGATTATGCTGCACGAAATGATGCTATACTGTTGGTAATTATAGCAGCCACTCAAGCAACAGATGTTGCTTCGTCGAGAGCTCTCAGGATGGCTAAAGAATTTGATTCAGAAGGTTAGCATGTGTAGCACACATAAAAATTAGCAATTTATTTGTGATTCTTATTGCATCTTTGAATTCGTTAATATATGCTTAAATATTATGATTTTATTACAGTCTCCTCTTTCTTTCTCTATATTGTTATTTTTGTAGGAACTAGGACTGTTGGTATCATTAGCAAAATTGATCAAGCAGCTGGTGACCAGAGAAGTCTTGCTGCTGTCCAAGCCCTTTTATTGAATCAGGGACCAAGAAGTGCTTCTGATATTCCATGGGTAGCCCTTATTGGACAGTCTGTATCTATTGCTTCAGCACAAGCAGGAGCAGTTGGATCTGATAATTCACTCGAAACTGCTTGGAAAGCAGAGGCTGAAAGTCTTAAATTGATACTTGCTGGAGCTCCACAAAACAAACTTGGTAGAGTTGCTTTGGTGGACGCCCTCGCTAAACAGATACGTGAAAGGACGAAGATCAGGCTTCCAAACCTTCTCTCTGGGTACTTTATGAAGTTATACATTCTTGTATTATTATTTAATTTTCCCTGTCCACTTTTTATCTTATTTGAATTATTTCAGGTAAATATTTGTGATTGCATAACACAAAACAGTCTTTCTCATATGAGAGTTTGCTTGACAGATCATGCTTCTTTCACTCTTATAGCATTAATGTTATGTAGATTTTGCAAATGGCATGTGATTAACTCACATGGATGATATTTCTTGAAAGCCCTAACTTAAAAAGGGTTTGTCTGTTAATGCTTTGAAAATTGTCCAGGCCTAGCTAGATCAACCAATTTGAAGGGGAGCATTGGTGCAACGGTAAAATTATTGCCGTATAACCAGTCACATATTCGAGTCGCGAAAATAGGCTCTTGTAATCTAGAATGAGACTGTATAAAAGACCCAATGTAGCCAACTCTTTCTCAGGACCCGTATTTAAGAGTTTTGTGCACCAAACTATCTTTTTTAGCTACTTCAACTAGTTTGCTAGAAGCAGACCAAAATTTGGCTGGTTTAGGCACGTTAAAAAAGTCAAGAAACAGACAAAGCTGCTCAAAACTGACACGATCCAGTTAAAGCACTAAAACCAATTGACCTAGGATTTGCTTACCTAGTTTTCAATTATTTGATTTTGTATTTCTTTATTCCTTCTGCTTGATCTCGTTGGACCAACTAAACTACAAAACCAGTGCTAGGTAGGTTCAATGCCTGGTCGAGTTTTCTTTTTATCTATCCTCTCATATATCTCCATAAAGTTCTACAAAATATTGTTCATGAAATTTAAATCTCAAACCTGGTTACTTCTTCAGTTCTTACAGACAATCACTAGTTGAAGTACATATAAATGCACAGATCTAAATCACTGTGGTTTTCCTTCATCTGAATGTATTATAATTTTTGGAAGTATTATTTCTATAAAAATGTTATTATTGTAGTCACCTGCAGTCTTTATCTTAGAATGCCAATGACCCAATTTTTCACATTGCTTTATTGTGCTTCTATTAGCTAGCTATATCTATTAATTGTTGTTGTAGTTCACTTTGGTACACTATGCTTTTTTGTTTGTATTTCACAAAGGGATTAGTTGCTTCTCACAACAGGTTATTTTGGCAGATTTCATGATGCATTATTTATGTTTTAACATGACATGCATTTGTTTACTGATCTATGCAGATTACAGGGCAAGTCCCAGGCTGTTCAGGATGAGTTATTCAAGTTTGGTGAGCAAATGGCAAATACTGCTGAAGGTACTAGGGCTACTGCATTGCAGCTTTGTCGAGAATTTGAAGATACATTTCTGCAGCATATTTCTTCTGGTGTGGTCAGTATTATGTTTGCAATACTTAAGTTAGATTGTCACAAGGCATAAATAGAGTTACCTTCTTCTAATAGACCATTATTTGCATGCATCTTCTTTGCCGGTTCTCATTTTTGGAGACCTGATTAAATTTGTGATGTTCAAGTCTAGGCTTTGCTCATGGGATCATTTTCATTTATATTCAAAATACATAAAACAATGAGAATTAATTAAACAGCATGTTTTATTAGGAATGCTAAAATTGAAACGGGAAGTTCTGTGAGAAAGCTGGTGTTTCATAAGGGTGCAAATTTTTTTTTTTCTTTAAAAAGTTGACACAGAATGTGCAGCACATTTGCACACCGTATACACTATATGAGTTGTACTCAATACCTTTGATTAACTGACCAATGCCTTGACTGCCATAATGATGGTGTACTCACAGAAAAATGCAGAATTGCTGTGTTCAAGTCAAAGTACAAAACTAATCAATAATAATTGGCCTATGTAATAATTGGTCTCACAAAACTACTAAATTCAGCTTTTGTTGGACTTGGTGTTGAAGAAAAGAAGGGGCAGATAAGGTTTATGCTTTGATGTCTGGCCTTGTTGCCAGCACACTGTTGACACAATACATGCAGCATCTTGTCTGCAATTTTCTAATATAGGCAAAAGAATTTAGGATGTATTTATTACTATAAAACTATACATGGCATGACATAAGGGCAAATAACCCCCTTATGTCCACTGTGTTTATATATTTTATGTACGAGTTTCAAAAAAAAAAAAACATACCAATGATCTGAATAGATGAATGTAAATTAATTAACTTGAGCTATTTTATGTTTGTTTACCAGCAGGAAGTTGTGTATGCCTAGAAACAAACTGTAATATTGTTTAAAATGGTTATTCTTTTATGATATTACATTTATCACATGTGAGTCAGTGATATGATGCTCTAATATGATCTTGTGTTGTGCTTAATTTGTGCAGGGTGCAGGTTGGAAAGTTGTTGCTACCTTTGAAGGAAGCTTCCCCAAGAGAATTAAGCAGCTTCCATTGGACAGGCATTTCGACATAAACAATGTTAAACGTGTATATTTCCATCCCTATGCTTTTTTACTAGCTTAATTTTTTTTTTTTTTCATATGCCTAATTCTTTCTGTTACCTTGCCCCCTAGATTGTGCTTGAAGCTGATGGCTATCAGCCATATTTAATATCTCCTGAGAAAGGTCTGAGGTCCTTAATAAAGTGTGTGCTAGAACTTGCTAAAGAACCATCAAGACTTTGCGTAGATGAGGTGAATTTTCTTTTGTATTTGTGGTATATGGCTTTTAAACCTAAATTATGTGGCAAATTACCTCTTTGACATAACCTCCATTTTGCTTCATTGTTTATGTTAGCAAATATCTGTAAACTTTATGTTTTGTGCGAATGTTTCTTTCTGTTATTTAAACAGGTCCACCGTGTTCTAATCGAAATAGTTTCGGCTTCAGCAAATGGTACTCCAGGACTCGGTAGATATCCGCCCTTTAAGAAAGAGGTACTATTGCAATCTAATGTTTCCATCTCAGAACAATGTTCACTTCCTTGCCACAGGCAACTTTTTGTTAGATTTCTGACATGTGTGAAAACATTCAAATTTCATTGTATCCTTCAAAAAAAGGTGGTTGCAATTGCATCTGCTGCCTTGGAAAATTTCCGGAATGAGGCAAAGAAGATGGTTGTTGCACTAGTTGATATGGAACGGTCTTTTGTTCCTCCTCAACACTTTATTCGACTTGTGCAACGCAGGTTTGTTGCTATTCCTAATAAAATCATTAAAAAAATCTTTGAGGATTTTCAATTAAGTTATATTTGTCCATTTTTTTGCATGGACGATCATTTATAATGACAAAAGGTATACATGGTTCTTCAGTCTATCTCCTATTATTAATATTATAATTGCTACGCAAAGGTGAAGGTTCTTTGCAATGAGCAATTTTGCAATCTATTAAAATATTTGATTTTATTGTCAGAGGACGGTGATTTCATTCACAACATCCATGAGTTTTTTTTTAAATCTCTTCTAAATCCATTCCTTTTGGCCAGAAGGTATAGAAACTGAGATATAATTGTAAGATCAAGATGCTTAAACCTTTGTTTATAATAATTTGCAATCCATCCAACTGGAAGGTTTACATTCATCAAGATCCAAATTCTTACCCGTAGTTTCGAATGATTCCAGATTGGCAATATGTGAGATCCATTGGCGGTCCTCCATCAGATATACAATCTTCAAAACACCTCATCATGCCTATAGGATTAGTTGCACTCTGATTTCAATTGTAATAAACAACCCAAATCAGAGAACTGACCATTAACTTCGTTACACTCAACAAATGGCCCAAAATGCTTAAATGTCAAGTCAACAATAGTTCACCCAGTAAAACTTATGAACCTTCTTCGTCATTGTTTAATGCAACAAGCATCCATAAATTTCCCCAACTCTCCTAGGTCTAAACTAGTGTGTCAGATATTCAAGCTTCTGCTTTTATGTCCCAAGCACTTGTTTTTTCTTTACGTTATTTTCTTTCTAGATTTGTATTCTATCACAATCTTACTAGCAGAACTCAGACCATTATTGACATGGTTGATAATTGGTTCACCAGATGTTTTAACCTTTTTTCTTAAACATTCCTAGAAGATTATTGTTTTGAGAAATGTTTCTCTCGTTCATCTGGGTCTTTAAATCTTCATGTTAAGCCTCTAATAAAATAAAGTACTAGCAGAATGGAGAGGCAACGACGGGAGGATGAGCTGAAGTACCGGTCATCAAAGAAAGCAAATGAGGCAGAGGAATCAATATTAAAAAGAGTTAATCTATGATGCCTCCTTCCTTTCTCTTTTATACAGTATAATTTTGAGAGTGAAGATTTTAGATTCAGTAAAGATGTTGCATTAAATTTTCTTTTAGCAGTCTAACATATTGTGAACATTTTTTTTCTAACGATTAACTAGGCATCAAGCCCTCAGCCTGGGACTCAGCAGACAGGTGGTAGCATGAAATCAATGAAAGAGAAAACAAATCAATCAGATAAAGATGCAAACGAGAGTTCATCCTTGCAGATTGCTGGACCATCTGGAGAAATAACAGCAGGTTATCCACCATCTTTAAAGTAACCTTTTAGTCTTATTCCATATTTTAGATGCTACTTTTAATGTTGTGTCATGTTTTTATGTTGAAAAGTATAAACCACATAGCTGTTTTTCTTTGCTACAAGCTTTGGCAAACAAATGTCATGCGAATAACATATAATAAAATTACTTGGAGGGTGGAAATGGTTTGAAAAATGCAAACTCAAAATTAGAGTTTAGAAAATAATGATGGCAAGAACTAAATTGTCTTAGTCATACTATGCAATTAAAACAGCTGACTGTCTCAGGAGTGTGTAAATATGGGATGCATAATGAAATCACAAAAACTATGAATATAAGGGTATAATCAGTGAATAGTTTATTTCGATCTGTCTGTTCCCATAGTTGCATTGTAGAATTTGGATATAGTAAACTACTGTATTGTAGTAATAGGGATAACTATAACTATATATGACTCAATATGGAAACCTTTGACCTAAGATATTAATACGAGACTAAATCTACTGCAATAATAATCTTATTATCCTAATAGTTCTAACACTCCCCTCAAATTAGAGCCTAGACATTATCTATGATCAATTAATTTGTTACATCTATATATGTTCAACTTGTTGAAGGGGAGCTTTGGCGTAATAATAAAATTGTTGTCATGTGATCTAAAGGTCACGAGTTCGAGTCTTAGAAATAATTTCTTGCAAAGTAGGGTAAAGTCGTGTACACTAGATTCTTTCTTGAAATCTCGTATTGGTGGAAATTTTATGTACCGGACTGCCCTTTTTATGTCCAACTTGTTGTATATTTCTTCTCAGATCTTTATTGAACATGGATGCCACAGATCAACCATTTACTTCATATAGTAAAATGAAAACAACAGTTTTTCTCGATTCAGATCTTCACTGGAGACAATAGCTCACCTCAACCTTTATTGGATATAATTAATTGAGAATAAGAAATTTTCTCTATTTTGGTCTTCATTGGTTCAAGTGAAGTAAATACCACAACCAACAAAATAGATATGATTTCTTGGAAGGAAAGGTAGAGAAGTCAAGATAAGCGATGCAGAAAAGAGATCGAAAGTGATGAAAGATGGCAGAGGAAATTACTTCAGATATGACAAAGAGATGGAGACCTACTCGTGCTTTTCGTGTGCTGGAGTTTGATCCAGGGAATGCAATCAATCTCACAGCCTGCCATGATGCAAATGGAGTCGTGGCTCAGCTAAGATAGAGGACAATGGGCAACTACAGGACTAGGCAGTAGGTGCACGACTACAAGGTAGAAGGCAGAGGTGAGGTAAGGTCAACATGAAAGATAGGGGCCCCCTTGTAGATCTGGAATGTATTCAAATCTAGATCACGGATGGAGTTGGTTTTGTTGACAACTCCATTTTGGAATTGGAGGAAAGCACTGCTGGACTTGTGGGTCATCCCTTTCTGGAAGCGGTGATAATTTCATCAAATCATGCAATAGTGAGTTGCCCAAGGTGAAGGAGCTGGAGAAGGCAGGTGACTGAGGATGCTTGTAGCTGGACTCATAGTGCTATTTCACGGTTAGGCATATTACAATGATGCATGGTCATCAACAAAGGACTTGTGTGAGTAGATGCCATGTGGCTCCTTTTCTTCTTTGCGTTGCCTTGTGATGTCGCAAGGCACTTTTCATGGGTAGAATGCACAAAGGAGGGCTCATTCGAGGTGGTGGCTATGAGTTGCTAGCAAGCGCCATGCAGGGTGACAAGGACATTGGCTTTGCATGAATAGGAGTGAGAGAGAGAGAGAGGTTTGAAAGATGATAGGGAGGCTGACGGCCTTCCCATCAAGGGTTACCTCTTCGGAGAATCCTAAGGAGTTCTAATACCATATAGAATTTGGGGTTAAAATAACATTGAATTGCAATATGGTGTGAAATATATAGGTTCAAAGTAGAAATCTTAGATCTAAAATATCAATCTGTGATTAAACTCACTGCACCAATAATCTCAGTCCTAAAAAAAAAAATATGCATGTTCTTTCAAAATAACAAAATGGTTTCAACGTATAAGACTCTTGCCAATCCTTAATCTAGAGATCTTGGTATGGGGCTTTGGGCATACCATTCCAAGATTTTCTTTCCTTGACTCCAATCCTGCTGACTGGTCACCTAGGTTGCAATGGAAAAAATTTCAAATTGCACTGTGAGTTAAATATGCCAATTACCTTCCTGCTATTTCATTCTGATTCCTTTTCTTTGTTTTCACTTTCTAGGTTCTACTATATTTGTCTGTGTTTCTACTGTCAATATGCCAATAAGCTAGTCATGTCAGCCTTCTGTTTGTCATATTAGATGTATGAGCTAGTCATGTGTTTCACAGTCAAATTGGCCCCATAACAAACTTTTCATAATTTTAACTGACTTATTAATCATGTTGTTTCAACTAAGTCAGCAATGAAGAGTCTACATTATGGAGATTATGTTAGGTCGCTTTCATTTATAGGTTGGTTGCTGAAAAAAAGTGGAAAAGCAAGTGGCTGGAGCAGGCGATGGTTTGTCCTCAATGAGAAAAGTGGAAAAGTTAGTTATATACATTTTAAAGCCATGTTGCATTTCGTCAAACTGTTTATTTTCTGGATAACAATCAAACATTGATTCTGAGTTGCTCTTCCAGCTTGGATACACTAAAAAACAAGAAGAAAAACATTTTCGAGGTGTTATCACTTTGGAGGTAATTGTTCCTTCCAGATGATCTTGTACAGTTTCTTGTGTACATAAATTTTTTAAATTATTTTTTTCCAAAAGAATTTTGTTTATCAACTCCCAACAGTTGCCGACATAGATGTCTGCACTCTTCAACTAACTTCCTTGAAAGACATACCTATTTAATAAACCCCTGCAATAGACAACTTTCTGTCTGCAGGACCCTTAACATTTGAAAGAAGTTCAAGCCTTCAAGGCATTATAGATCTTGCAACATGTGTGTTCTAAAGTAATTGATGTGTGATCTGACTTATTGGAGTTTCCACTGCAAACATATCAGACTCAATGGGAATGCAATTTTAGATTTTTATACCGTCATAAGCATATGCTTGATGACTTAATTCCAGAGAATGATTTTCATAAGAATTTCCGTCTTTGTACCAGCCTCTTCTAACTTGTCTTTTTTCTTGGCATTTATATTTGGAAACTCTTATCCTGAAAAATAAAAACTAGTGTCTTTGGGTAGAGTATCTGCAAGTTATTTTGTGGAAGTTTTAACATCTAGATACAAAGGTTTGGGTTTCTCACAAGTCATAGCTACCATTTATGGTTGGATTTTATCCTGTGATTCCTTGGGGACATTGCAAAGAATTCATGACTGTATTAGCTTTATACATTCATCTTTATATACGAGAATCAAATAGGTAGATTGTGCAGATGTTCATATACCAATTTCTTTCATGACTAAGTCATTACACCTGCAGGAGTGCAACATTGAAGAAGCTTCAGAAGAGGAATCTCTTAGGAGCTCCAAAGAGTCAAAAAAGGCAAATGGATCAGATAAACTTTCAAGTCTAGATTTTAAGATAACCAACAAAGTGGCTTACAAGACAGTGCTCAAAGGTAGCTGCAGAATGTGTAATTTGATTTCTGATACTTTTATCTCATTTAATATATGTTTCTTATGCAATTAATATGAGCTTGAGCTTGCAGCGGAAAGTGCACTAATTTTGAGAGCTGAGAGCATGGTTGACAAAGTTGAATGGGTGAATAAGATAATGAATATTTGCCAATCTTCCAAGGAAACGCCTTCTAAAGGCTCGTCTGGTCTTGAAGCTAGTCCCTCGATTAGACAAAGTCATTCAGATGGTTCACTAGTAAGTCTTGACTGCCAGATTTACATATTCAGGAGAATGTCAGTACCAAAATTAATTTAATTTCTCATGGAGACCTCAGGATATACTAGACCTATTTGATCGTGTGGGTTCTCTTAAAAAAATTCCAATAAAAATAGTTTTACAGCGTGGACTGCTAGGTACAGAAGAAATGTTTCCCCCAAAACACTGTTGCTCGAATCTACATAGACAAAATTTTGATTTGTCTGCTTATGAATATCCACTTTTGATGGCATTGCTGACAATAGATCCATAAATATTTACAAACCAAACAACATGACTTAAATGATGCTTTTTTAGCATGGCTTTTAGTGCCATCGCAACTTTCTTAGAAAAATTTGGATATGTAGGTCACTATGGCTAGAAAGCCAGCTGATCCAGAAGAAGAACTTAGATGGATGTCACAAGAAGTCCGCAGTTATGTCGAAGCTGTTTTGAATAGTCTCGCTGCAAATGTTCCAAAGGTAAGTGCTTATATTAGGACTTTTTAATCTAGTTTGAATATTATGAAATCCTTTTGACACGCCTCTCATTTGCTAAGCAGGCTGTTGTGCTTTGCCAAGTGGAGAAAGCCAAGGAAGACATGCTCAACCAGCTATATAGCTCTATAAGGTTGAACGAATGCTTTCTTTTACATCATGTTGGGGAAATTTGCACAGCTAAAGGAAAATTTTCTTTGAAGCACAAAGTGCACACTTCACTTCCATGTCGGATTGTAAATACGTTAGCAGAATTCACTGTTCTCTTCACTTGATATTAAAATTAACAACTGCCACACTAGTTTCCAGTTAATGATCTGGTTGCTGGGGATTTTCAAGTTGTCAGGAGTTTCAACTTACCAGTAGTTTGTCTGCAGTTTTTCATGCATTAATGTGTTGCACTAGTGTGTCATATTATCTACTCATCCGTTTCTACTGATAGACAACAGTAAGTTCATTTGAAACTTTTGATATAATTAGAGAACATCTTTTCTAGTTTTACATAGGGATTCTTGGGGATCTCCACCTATTTGCCTGCTTCTAAGTAGTAAAAATGTGACAAAGAAGTTCGCAAGCAACTTTATTTTGAACTCTTTGCTCATGTGTCGATTGTTTGTGTATCAAAACCAAGATTGTGATTACAGTAGCAAGATCAGTGGATTTTGTTCTTAAAAAACAAAAATGGAATCGTCATATTAGCGGTCTTCCTCAGTTGTTCCTATAAAAAAGAAAGGTAAATCAGATGGATACTAATGTAGACTGTCTCAACAGACCCGGCATCCTAAGGGACCGACCCCTATTTGAAGAAAAGTCCACAAATATACTATAGCTAGGGATCGATTCAGGAGTTCATGGGAATCTACGTGAATGTTTTACCATTGTACCATAGTCCAGAGGCTAGTAGGTTTTGTTCTATACTGACATAAAGTTGGTCTTTTGTATTACTATCTACTGAAAGACCATCAAGTTTCTGGAAGAATCATAATTCCCTTTGTTCCCATGCATATATGCAAAAACAGTCTCTGATTATAATTAACTACAGTTAATCCCAACTGCTTGCTGTTTAACTTTCTCTGTTGACTTTTTATATGATACTTAAATGAGTTTTTACGGTCAATAATTTCTTGCAGGATGGTAACTATTTTTTTCGTAGGTAAGGTAATTCTGGTGGTGTTTTTTGAAATCTTCATGCATAATTTTCACTGATTTATGTCTTCGAGAATCCGTACCACTCGCTATTGCCTATCAGAAGCTTAAGAGGAATGAGAAGTGCGGTATCAAGTTTGCACTTGCAATTTGCATGTGCAGACAAGGATATCCAGTTAATCGATAGTAATAGAGCTCAACGCTTTTTCATTTTGAATATATTATTTGGTATGTAAATTCTCTATGACCTGCCATTTACTACTTGGGATATCATGTGATAAAAATATATAATGCCTAATTCCATTTCACGATGTTTTTCTGTTAAAGATTTCGACTTAAAGGAAAGTGCATGATTTCTCATTAATGTGGGAGTTCAATACTTTGTATTCTTCCTATTTCCATATAGTGCTCAAAGCATAGCAAGGATTGAAGAACTACTCCTGGAGGACCAAAATGTGAAGAGTCGACGAGAGACATTCCAAAAGCAGCAAGCTTTGCTCTCAAAGATCACACGCCAGCTAAGCGCTCACGATAACCGAACATCAGCAGCTGGCTGGTCTAACGGTGACACTGAAAAAGGTATACTTTTTGTTGGCGATCCTACTCTGGATTCTGTTAATTTAATGTGTGAAATCCCCTTCATTTATACTTCCGGGGGTTTTGATCATTCTCTTTTGCACGACATTGATTGCTTATACTACAAGCAGAAATTTTATTTTGCAAACAGAACGACGTGATTAAAATTCTGCTCTCGCTATTATCATCCTTGAATTTTTCTTTTGGTAATCTGTGAAGATTATCCATGGTGAGCAGCTTACCTAAACCTTTTTCTCTCTTGCTGTGCAGAAAGCAACCCAAGGAGAAATGTTGCTTCAGGTGATGATTGGATGTCTGCCTTTGATGCCGATGCAAAAGGGGCAGTCAATGACTCTTTCAGGGGGTCACCCAGATCAAAAAGTGCCGATAGCCGTGGTAGTTCTCGACACGGTGACCCGGCCCAGAATGGTGACACCAGTCTGAATTCTGGTGGTCGTCGGACGCCAAACAGATTACCCCCACAACCCCCACATTAACAGATTCTACAAGGCCACTAAGTTGCGATGGGGACACACGAACCTTCCCTTGTCGCCGCGATTCGCATCATTTGGTTCAAGTAAGAGCAGCAGCAAAACTAAAGGATCTTTCTACCCAAATCTACAATTACATTCTATCTTTTATGTTGCAGTTGGTTCATAATTCCAGCCGCTCTGAGCTAGAACGCATCCAATCATTTGGTATATCAATTCTTTTTAGTTCGTGTTACCTTTTGTTTTTTATTCCAGAATTTAATACTGCCTGAAGACCCCAGTAATATATTAAGGAATTCTTTGCCACTTCCTTAAAAGACCTTTTGAAATTTTAAGATCATCAAAATACCTCACAATAAATCACCTAAATAATTTAGCCCTTTTATGGTTCAAAATAAAATAAATAACATAATGTCGGTTGATAATTTTTCCCAGGAGTTGCCATTGGTCATCTAAATGATGAAAATCCTACGGGCCAAGCAATAATTTAAGTCTCATAAAAAGTAGAATTTCATGCTCACAAAGTTTAATTAGTCGGCTCACCTCTTCCATCCAACATAGTGACTGTAGCTTTTGATTAATTCACGGGTGGAATGCCAATTTATGAATAACTGAATGCCTGCGTGATATCCAATATATATAATAAGAAATTCTTCCTTCTCGCTGACGGTTATGACAAAACTAATGCCCTCAACCTACACCTATTGCCCCCCTTCTCATCACCTTGGCCTACTCTCAAGGAACTGATTCAATCCTTCCAAGGATCATCCTCTGTTATCACTTCCGATGGTTCGACCACTTCTGCCTCCGCTGTCTCAGAGCTGACTGAAGAGCTTGTTGCCTCCTCGGCATCAGTTTCTTCTGCTGCTCCCTGTGGGTCTGTTCTTCCCCACCTTCCACCGAGTGCGATGGCCATCATCTCGTAGATTTTGTTTCCCAGTTCAGCGGGACTGTCAGGCTGAGGAATAATTCTTGGTTATTGACGAAATTAGAGATTTTCTTCTTCTTTTTTTTTTTTTTTTTGTAAATTTGTTACATTTTATAAACATCAAAGTTTAGATAGAAAATATCAGTATTCACAGGGGGTAAAAAATCAAAGAGGTCGAGTTGTGACTCACAGTATAACCACTGGATATTAGTGCTGTGTCGTATAGTAGATCCACGGCCCTCTTTGCTTCTGCACTGCTTGGGTCATTCTTGCAGGCAGCCTGCAATGGAACAACAGGTCAGGCAAACTTGTTCCGACTCCCAATAGACTTGAGAAATATCAGTGTCAAATAACCAATGTAGATTTTGTGGTATATACATGGATTAGATCAGACATCTTACGTTCAAATCTTTCACGATGGGATGATCAGGATTGATTTCTAAAATTCTTCTCCCTCGCATGAACTCCAAGCTCGATGTGTCGCCGAGTGTCTGTGCTTTCATTAGTCTATAGAGCGCAAAACACGTTTGTTGGAAAAAGAAGGCAGAAGACCACAATAAAATCAGCTCGTGATGGGCATGTAAGCTAGAGAAATGGCATACCTTTCCATGTTTGCTGACCAACCAAACTTGCCGGAAACAAGTACACAAGGTGAGGAGCTAAGCCTTTTAGAAATCTGGACTTTTGCTACCTTGTCACCGAGCTGCTGTTTCATCCAGTCACAGAGAAGAGTGTACTCTTGCTTTTCTTCTCTTTCCTTCACCTCATCTTCATCTCCTGTATTGAAAATTTCCATCAGCTCAGCGCATATAGAAAGAGTTAAAGATCCATAATATAAAATCCAATGAATAGCTCCAAGAAAGCGCAAAAAATGGAGGAAAAAAAACCTAATTCTAGGTCTTCTTTGCTGATGTCGACAAATTTCTTTTCTTTGTATGTCTGGAGATTCTGTATGGCAACTTCATCAATGGGTTCCACAAGATACAATACCTGTAGATCAGATGTGATTATTTGAAAATGAAAAAAAAAACATGAAGGTAAAAGACATACTCAAAACATTTTAAAACTAACACCTACTTCAATATCCTTTTGGACAAGTTTTTCCAGGAAAGGGGCAGTCTTGGCACTTTTAAGGCTGTCTGTTGCCAAGTAATATATAGCATTTTGGCTTTCACTCATATTTTCGACGTATTGATCCAAGCTTATCAATTCTTCCTCACTCTTGGAAGAGTAAAAGCGCAGCAATGGAGTCAACCGCTTGTGGTTTCCAGAGTCTTCGATACAACCCAATTTTAGAAGCTTGCCAAAACTCTCCCAGAACTTCTTATAGTCCTGCAAGAGAAAAACATGACCATTGGTGCCTAAAATAACATATGAAAGTGCTACATATTCCAACTATTAACCTCCTTATCTTCGCTCTCAGATAACTCTTGAATCATGTCAAATGTCTTCCTAACAAGTCTCTTTCGCATAATTCTTACCTGCAAGACAAACATACAAAGTGGTAGTAAAAAAAAACAAAGTTTTTGTTCCAGAAAGCAAAATTCCATTTTAATTGGATGAAGATGATTGCTACATACATAAAAATAAACTTACAATTCGACTTTCTTGAAGGATCTCACGTGAAACATTGAGAGGAAGATCATTTGAATCAACTACACCCTTCACAAAACTTAAGTACCGAGGAAACTGTAATTTCAAATAAATCATCAGCACATTTGAGAAAGATATATAAATTGTTAAGATTTTAGAAATAATAAACTTACAAACAAAGGAACAAACGAATTTAAACTTACCAATTCACCATCAAAATCGTCTGAAATAAACACTCGCTTGACATACAAGCGGATGTTTTTCGTCTTGGGATTTATTATATCCTCATTATTTAGAGGGGCCATCCCAGGTATATAGAGAACACTTCTAAATTCCACCTCACCCTGTTCAGTTTACAAAAGAATGTCAAACTTAACTCATTGATCCTGCTTTTGTCTTTCAAAAGATTTTTCATGGTGCGTTCTGTCATCAATACCTCAGTGGTGAAGTGTGTGTAAGAAAGAGGATCCAGGAACTCATTGAATGTCTTTTTGTAGAACTCATTATATTCATCTTTCTCAACTTCCTTGGGATTTCGCATCTGATACATAACAGTGGTGAGATTCTAATTAATCTTACAGGAAAAATTCAACACACCAAGCATAAGGAGTTCAGGAAAAATTCTGAAAGGCAAATTATTGAACCTACCCATATAGGTTTGGTCTCATTTGCCAATTCCCAGTCCCAATACTTCTCAGTTACAGTTTTCTTCTTCTTTTCACCCTGCCAATAAGCAGAAAGTGAGATCTTGGATTGCACATAAAAGAAACTAAATCACACTGTACAATCCCTACCTCAGGCTTGGGCTCCTCTCCTTCTTTCGGTTCCTCTTCTTCCTCAACCTAGCCAATATAATCAACCCAGATAACATAGGCAAAATCCAGTTTTACACAGCTAGAACCAAAAGGCCAAAAAAGAAAACATAGGATAGGAGAGTTTTCCAGCATGGGAGTATGCATGATCAAACAATAGAAATAAGTAAGCAAGGAGTTATGTTTTCACCTCCACTGTCCTTGATTTCTCCTGCCAAGTATATATGGGAAAGGAAACGAACTGAGAGTAATTCTTGACCAATCCTTGGATATGTGATGGGTCCGCAAATTCAAACTTATCATCAGGCTGCAAAAAGAGCAGAAACTTAAGACTAAAGAGAACAGCACACTAATTTCTTAAAAGGAATCGAGTGTTCATACTCTTAAAAACAGAGTAATCTGTGTGCCACGTTTTATCAACTTCTCAGGATCAGTTTCTTCTTTTATGACATATGAACTACTATCTGCAACTGCTTCCCATACATACTGTTTATCAGATTTTGGACTTTTGGTTGACACCACAACCTGTTCATCAGTTGGCAATAATTGTTAGCATCCAAAGGCTGAAGCATAATCGACCATCTTTTCACTATTAAATACACAGGGGAAAATGCTACAAGAAAAAGTACCCGCTCAGCAACAAGGAATGCAGAATAAAAACCAACACCAAACTGACCAATCAAACCATTGTCTGTCCCAAGATCTTTGTTTTCCTACGCATTATTCAATAGTAAAAGGTCAAGATTAAGTTAGACAAAAATGACAGTACAAGTTAGCATAGGACCATGATGAAACTCATATAGCAGCAAAACATGAATAGATACCTTCAGAGCCTTTAGAAATCTTGATGTTCCACTCTGAGCAATAGTTCCAAGGCAATCAATTAGCTCTTCTTTGGTCATCCCAATACCAGTATCTCTGCCAAATTCGAATAAATTACTTTAACAAACTGTGCAACTAGGATTAAAGGAAAAAGGTTTTTTAAAAAGGTAGAATACGTTATTGTTATAGTTCCATTATCTGGATCAGATCTGATGCGAATCTCCAAATCACCAGCATCACTAAGTAGTGAAGGATCCGTCACACTCAAAAATCTCAACTTGTCCAGAGCATCACTTGCATTGCTGTAAAGGGATCGTAATGGAACCACATCAAAAACCAACTTACTGAACTTGTAAATCTAACATTCATTAGAAATTAGAAAGGAAAGGTTGAGACCGACTCCCAAATATGAGATATTTAGCTTACCGGAAAATAAATCAAGAACAATTATTTTATTTGTGCAATCTATCACCACGCACAGTAAACAAATGCAATTAATGACTCAGTGGCAGGAGTTGCCGACCAAAAAAACAACACATACAAGGAAACAAGAACAAGCAGGCATCGCATGACAAGGAGCCAAGCCTCGAGCTCATGAAAGTTTGGTAAACCAGTTAGCAATCAGGGCATAAATAAAAAGAAAAAAAAACTTATGAAAGTTACTCCAGCAATCTCCATAGAGGACCAAAAATAAAAATGAATTAGTGCAGAAGTTAAAAAATGTAATATTAAATAATATTTGACACAAACTTCCCCACCAGACAATATTAAAGAGAAGATGCATTGTTTTTCAGCTCATAGTTTAGCCTTTAGACAATGACATACATATATGTCAATGATGTGAAAACTGCAGGATATCACCAAATTCTCTCCCTCAAGCTCAACTGGCCAAAAAACAAAAATCAACACTGCCATTTTGTGTTGCATGGAATTATCTACATTCCTATTGGAACACATTTATGTACTTACCAAATACAAACATTAAAATTGGCTCATACAATAGCAAACGAGACCATAAACAGCAATGATCTCAAGTAAGTGAACCAACCTTACAAGTTCCCTAAGAAACACCTCTTTGTGGCTATACAGACTATGAACAATCAGATCCAACAGTCGGCTGACCTGCATTCAACCAAGGTATAGAAACTAAGTTGAGATCACAAGGAATGTCAATTCGCGTGTACGGGCGCGCACACACACAAAAAGCAAGGAAAGTAGAATAAATTCATATATGGAAACTGATACAAAAGGTTAGGCATATGCTTACGTGCCACTTCAACTAACATAATTCCTAATAGAAAATTGGAAAAGTAACACAAGTTCCTTACCCATTCTGCCGGCATCATAGCTTTTAAATTTACCTTTAAATTCTAAATTGGACAATAAAAAGACAGCGCGGCTCATGTTCAATAACCTGGATATTGAAACCAGATAAATAGTTTGTTGTGCGCATCATCGAAACCGGAGACAACAACACAAATGATGAAATTTAGGATTTTTATCAAGTATCAATAAGAGAAACGTGGATAAGCGTCGCCAGGTTTAGAAAAAAAAACGTCATTTTACCCAGTACGTCAAGAAATATTTCATATTTCCTGTTCAACAGTCACGAATTTGTTGTCTAAACCAAAAGACTAACGAAAGCAAGAAGAAGAAAAAAAGACAAACCAAATCGAAAAAAAAAAAACAAAGAATATAACAGAAATTCAAGGCCCCTGGTATAACATAGAAGAAACGACGACCTACCTCAGCTTGGTACTCAAACTTCTCCCCTGAAGCCTCCTCAGCGCCCTTCTCTGCAACTGCGGCGTCGCACCGTATGCCCATCCCTCGCCCGACCTTGCATCGAAGACCGGCGGTAGTAAACAGTCCCCTCGACTGGAGAGGCAGAGGGACGAACGAGGAGGTCCGGAACCTCAGGGTTCGAACAGAATTCGACCTCACAGCGATGGAAGGAGGGTGGAGAGCAGCGGTAGAGGAAGTGCCCAAGCTGCACCGGGATAGAACAGGCGCCATGAATTCGCCGGAGAACAGGAGTGGACTTCTGGATAGGGCAGGAGAAGCGGCGAAGAACCCTTTCGGATTTCAGTGTGCGAGGGTTTTGACGGAAAGGAAGCGTCTTAAATAGTAAATTAAAAGAGGATTCTAGAACGAGATTTATTAGTTGTTTTTTTTTTTTTCCTTTTCAAAAATTATCAATTTTTGCAATGGATTCTTGCGTCTTCTCGAGTAGAATTTGTCTTTACTCCGATTTCAAACATTTTTTTCCTGATAAAATTTTAAATTTTATTAAATGGCATTTTAACTCATAAACATAGGTTAATTGAGTGTTTTGGTGCTCACCATTAATTGATATTTTTTATTATTTTTCTTTGGTGTATTTTATTCACTTGGTATTTTGAAATATCAAAATTTTATAACGCGATTAATTAAACAATTATCAAAATCATAACAATTCAAATGCACAAACACAATAATATCTCAAATTACAAAATTGCACAAGTTTAGAAGGATGAACATCCAATAATTCATGGAATTAGCTTATGAAAAAAAGGAAGAGAGAGACTTGTGAATAGAGCTATCAAATTGATCAATCTTCTTGACGGAGTGGATCGATTTATCATAAATCTAATATTTAACGGAGAGAGATAAATCAAAAATTTTCAATGCAATCCAATTCAAGACAGGTTACGAGTTAGATGGGTCAATCCGTGGGCCATACAAATTTAAAAAATATATCTAAAATTACTGAGATGTTGAGGACTTAAGGTAATGATCTGTAAGACAGATAGAGTATCATGATTAAAAAAAAGTTTTTGAAGTAACTAAAATCTTATAATTGAAATTCAATTATCAACTTGCAAAATTTAATATCGATGTTTTTGATTCTTTTCTAATGTTCCAAAATATCCAAATCTTGATAATATGTAAATGTAAATTTTTGCTCATTCAAATAGAAATTCAATTGAGATTAATTTTTTAACCTAGATAATTATTTGATTTTGATATGTCATTATTTCCTATATCGATTAGAATAGTAGTGACAAGATAATAAAAAACAATTAGAATATAAAAAATATTCTTTTGTTCTTTATTCTAAACTTCTTTTATATTTTGTTGAGGTATATGTGTGATAGAAGAAGATTGTAATAGTGAAAAATTTATCTTTTGACATTTTTCAACCCACAGGCCAACCCATGCCACTGCGGGTCAACTCGTCTAGACCCGTAATCCGCGCGGGTCGATCCGTTTAGGTCCGTCAAAATGACGAATTGATAAAAGTTTAATCCAACCCGTTTAAATTATTTGACAGGACGAACCAATCCGACGAACTTAATCCAACTCAGCTCTACTTGTGAAACATAAAGAAAGCATGAGCACAAAGGCAAACATATAATTACCTTATATTTGAGTCATTGTGTGATCTGAGCCAGCCAGCCCGTCGTCGGCGGACCATGTTTTTCCTACCGAGAACTCTTCGGCATTCCCATTCGACCGGTTGAACTTGAATCCAACTGGTCGATCCGATCAAGATTTTAAAACCTTGCTACTTTAAAGCATCATTGCTTGTTATAATACATTGCAAACTATGAAGAGTATTTGTACAATTCAGTCCTAGTATATGCACAAACATTAGCTATAACACTTCTCTAGAATTAACTCCGATCTGCAACTCTAATACACATGACCATATCGACTTCAATTCAATGCCAAAAAACAACTACGAAAAACGTAAAACACTACCTCGACTTTATTCTCGACTCTACTTGACGAATACAAACAAGGTGCACTTGAAAAAGAAGCCACAATGGTTCTCTTCTTTGGCCATTGATGCAAGAGGATGTATGAAACAGCTATACAATATTTACACCTGATATACAACTTCATCTGGATGAGCATCGCCTATTAGGATAAGGCCCTCGACTGACAACGGAAAGAAGAATCTTCTCCATTGACAACCAGTCGATACGGCATCGGGAGGTGGATCGATGATGATTAGATTTTCATGCTTCCGAAGGATACCGATAATGCTTGCGGTGTCGCCTTCCTTGATGTACCTGCCATGCCATTTTCCAATTAGAGTCGTTACAAGTTGGCAAGAAACGAACACCAAATGATATCTAGCCAAATAGAAGATAGTTCTCAATGCCATTTTCGTTAATGTTACAGAGATCATGATATATCTAACTTTCTGAGGTGTCACTTGATCTAATTACTTTATTCCTCTTTTGAACTCCATGTAAAACAAAATCTTATTTAAAGCATACAGGCCATCTAACGGAGCAAGAAACTATGAGAATGGCAAATTAAGAGCTCATCTAAGTTCAATATTCTTTCAGAAGGAATTTTTACATATTATATCAGTGTTTTTGGTATATAGATTCAATTTTGACATGAAATTTTTATTTCATATGGCATCATAAGTACAAAGAAGATATAGAAAGTTAGAAAGGAAAGCAAATTAGTTGATGCCTGCCCTGCAAGTTATTGCATATCAGCGCAGAGATCATAAAGAGAGAAAAGACAGTTTCTATATTCCGCCTCATCGATCTGTATGATATATATGATCTTGCATCAACAATTGAACATACCGATGAAATAAATATGGAAATTTAGCGGATTTAGATGTGGTCATTTTGCAAAAAGAAATGTTATTTCTTCATGGTTAACCAAGATAAACTTTAAGGTGCGTGAATTAAAAATGCTCATATAAAAAGTACATTCGACAGCAACCATTGGGAATGGACTTGTTCAAGTGCAAACTACTTGTTCAATGAAAACATAGTTAGCTAGAGAAAATAAATCTAAAGTAAAACTAAGAAAACAAAGGAAGTGCGGAGAAAGACATCCAGCATGATATTATCGCACTTCGTACAAATAATGGTGAAATAATTAATTCTTGGTAAATACAGGCAGTTTGCAAATATAAAGATGTCAATTGGATATTCTTATTGTACAGCTTATGAAAGCAACATTATGAAGCTCGCCCCCAAATAGTTGGAAAAGCGTTGCTTAATGATGACAATCCAACAATGTTTCCAATTCACATTCTCAAAAAGTTTTCTTTTGTTTTCAATAAGTATAGTCAATATAAGAGAACTGATTGCAGATGCAGTGAAATAATTACTGCCTAGCACAACACTTATAATCAATTTGCCCCAATTGCTCAAATTTTAAATTGTTCAAATCTTACCCTTCTTTAAGGTGCATTATGCGATCATCACTTGGAAGATTGCGTTCTGTCAGCCAACTTATAAAGTCAGGAGACAAATCTTTATTTTCTTTGTTTATTTCAATAATAGCGGCAGGCTTGATGAAAGATGTCACTCTGGCTCCATTTCCAGCTCTCACAAGAAACCTTGTTCCACTATCTGGGTCAGATATATAGAAATCTGCAACATGCCTCTGTGAAAATAAGAAACTGATCAACCGAATAGCACTTCCTTGACATCTAACTGAATTTGATACAGCATAAAAGAGTACAAAGTTGGGTACTTAGTTGTTGCAACATAGGCAAGTTGCCAAATTCATTTTGAGGGAAAGCATGGATAGAGTACAAAAACTACATGAGTGGCATGTAAACTTTATTCACACTTACAAACATTTTCAAAGCTAATTCTGAGAGAGATATTCTTTACAGCCAACTGCTAATCTGGTTTCACAATTATGATTTAAGTTGATGTGCGTAGAAAAGCCAACAACTACATGAGTGGTTGGCTGATGTTCGATGCTTTTTTCCTTTATAAGTGCAGAAACAAAAGAATAATTCTTGGATAACTGGGAGATGGCAAAATACAAGGCAGCTGAGTCAACTTCACCTGACGCATTCACTGCATGCCAACATTCTCTATGGTGCCTCACGTTAATTGCCAGCAACCATTGCAGTCAATACTAGGCCGGCAACCCATTGTTGAGCTGAGCTAGTTCAATGGTGCCAAATAATGCCTAACTTAAGTTTTAAGATTGGTGAAGATTGGAGTTTCACAAGAGCTGTGAATTTCTGACGAGTGAAAGGTTTTGGATCCAGAGAGATGTCATGGGGTGAGGTTTGGTGACTGAAAGATGCTGTTACTCTTATCATGTTGGAGGAAAAGAACGCCCCATCTACAACTTGGTGCTTAAATTCAGCTTGTGCAACGTAAGCTTGAACCAAGAGGAAGTTAGTTATTAGAGTTTTGATGGAAGCGACACTAAAATCAAGAGCTTTGGAGAATACTTACAAGTGAAGATCCATAATAGTCACTCAATTACTTGGAGGAGAATATATCTCATTAAGCAGGTGGTCATTGTCACAAAGCTGAGAAAAAAATATCTTTTCATGAGCCTGTTAAATTCAGATAAATTCACTATAAAACAGCTAGTAAAGGTCTAAGTGTGGCTTGTAGTAGGTAGATCTCCATGATAAGAGGGTCATAGAAAAGCCAACAGTATGAAGTTGTTTAACAGTATGAGTGTGGCTCGCAGTGCAATTTCAACAGTATGAAGTTGTTTAATACAGGGCAGATCTCCTAAGAGTTGATCTCAAATGCAATAAAAAAAGTCTGATCCAGATATAAATCAGCATTATTCATTTCACAATTGTCCCAACTTTAATAAATATACTTAACTTCATACATTTCCGATGTCACACTATCTATTTGCTCTTTTTTATCATATACATGTTGCTCCAATTATCCAACAAACTTCCCAGATTTAGATAAGGCTATATCAGCTTGCTCAGTTGCTCCTACATAATTATAGTTGAGCAGATCAGGGGTTGAATTTTTCCAGTGTGGCAGCTATTGCAAAATAATTATGATTACACTTTTATGTGTGATTACACTTTTTAACTCCAACCTCAGGAAAGATGATTTTATCAGTCACTTAGCAACCAAATCAAAGTCTGACCTCAGCATATTTGTGTCCCCATGTGGAACACTTGAGAGAAGGATTAGTAGCAAATCCACTCCATCCTCTATACTCGTCCAGCTCAGTAGATGCATATATACACCTGGGGATATTTTGATAAGATGATTCGAGAGGGATGCTTCCACAAGTGACATGCTGCACAGAAAATCAGGGGTAACTGAAAACAGTCAAAATCCAGCAAACCTAAGCTGACAACGTTGCCTCAATAATTTGAACACCTTAACACGTGTCACTTTTGAAACGTTAACATGTGCCACTTTTGAAACATTATTGAATAAACTATCATTCAATCAAAAGTGCATCTGGAATGATACAGAACAACTGAAAATATATCTAATTTCAAGAGCAATATCAGTAAGAATATATTTAGTCACTTAGATAATTTATTATGAAAAAAATAAACTAATGTCTGAGCCACTTAGCGAAGGAAAAAACAAGAAATATGTTGAACAATCTCTTGTTGAAGTAGTTACACTAAGTCCATGCTTAAAATAGCATCTCTATCATATAGTGTGATTGAGTCCATTAACATAAACTACAAGGGCAGTCATTTGTACAGAAACCAATTTGGAAACACGTCCTTATGTCCATCCATACAGAGACAACTTGGAAATTTTAATCCAATAAAATAATGAATGTGGGTTTTAATACTAGTAATTGCAGTTCTTGAGAAAAACATTCAGCAAGTATGAAATTTGGCATTCACTTGAATATTAAGAATAATAATGAATGCGGGATACTGAGAAAAAAAATCACATGAATTATCTCCATATTAAACTTCAGATAGTTTAGTGTAAAAGGGGAAGTTTTGTGTCACTACAAGGATGAAAGTGTCTAACATAAAATGTTTGTTCTCCCAAATAGGCAACTACCTAAGAAGCTGACGTTCAACATCAGGAAATCATAAGCTAAATGCATAAGTTTGCATGCTGGCAATTCATCCACGTCTTACGTCACCTAAGAATTCTCGAGCATTCACCTATTCCATAGTTAATTCTATTGTTTGTCAAAAGTTGTGAAAGTGTTGTCTTGCCAGCTTGTTCCAATTTATCGCCTAATTACAGAAAAGAAATCCAACTCAAACATTGTTTACATAGCTAGATAAATGCAGTGATCAGGGGTATAATCCCAGAAAAACCTTGAAATATTCAAAAACTTCCATCTTGCTCGGTTCCACATACAAGGCTAAAGAAATGTTCTATTGTGCCTAGTTCTTCAAAAATAGTTCAACAATTAGTGAGACAATAAAATCTTATATTTTGAAAATTTTCTATTAGGCAGTGGGATAAGCTGATAGATCATTGTAAGCAAGAGTTTTCCATCCTCTGATAGAAAGAAAATAGCGACAGAAAAAATAGTTACAATAAAACTTTGAGTCGAAAAAGGAATACCCCAGTGATTTTAACCAACTTCCCAATTTGGAGATTTCTAGTATCTATAGAAGTATTCGGGTAGAACCTCCAAAATCGTTCCACTTCCTCCCTTCCCCTCGACCAATTCCACACGGCCACCACCGCCACCGGTGCCGCCACAGCTGCCACCCCAATCAGAATCACTGGCCTCCCCACCGCTACCAACACGAATGCACCCGCCGCAAACCCCGCCACAAAAACCGCCACCAGCGCCCATCTCCAACCCCGCGACAAACCGAACGCGAACGCTTCCTCCTCCACCGCAGTCACCGCTCCGACGTACCCATCCTCCGTCTTCTTCCTCCTTGCAGACACCGGAGACTGATCCGTATGCCCTCCCGACGAACGCGCAGGCCTAGAGGTGATTAGCCCCGTGGCCGGGATCTGGGCGAGCGGCCCGGAGCTCTTCCGTGTCGGCACCGGGCCGGATCCGGAGGAGAAGTAGGAGCTAACGAACGTCCCGGAGTGAGACTTGGACACTGACCTGGAAGTTCCGCCGCCGGGATCTCCCGCCGCGGGAATGTGCAACATTTTGCCTAGCTCGCCAGACTTGCGGACATCTCCTCCGGTGTATGGCACGGCCCTCGACCCCACCGCCGGCGCCCGCTCCTTCGGCGGCTCCGGAGGCCCAGATACGATCATCCCGCTGCTCAACTGGTGCGTGGTCCTCCGCACCGACATCTCTCTCGCGCCACAGCGATCACACTGCAAGCAGCAGTGAGGAGGAAATCGTTAATTAGACGACGATGAAGCACTTATAGCAGCTCGATCCAGCCATCTCAGCCGTCCATCCTCCTGAAGGCCAACCGTCACGTGATGCGGGGCGCAGGAGCGAGTTTACGATTCATTATTCAACACGCACGCCTCCAACTCGAACCCTATTCGTCCACTTGTACAAATAGCGGGCCAGACTGATTGCTCGATCAGTTATATATAAAAAGGTGCATTGTGGGTGAAGTCGACGAAGTGGAGGACGAGGCCCCAGAAGTGGGACCGGATGTCGCCCTGGACGCGGCGGGGCCGTCGTCTACGTGGCAAGAAAATTCTGAGAGCGACAGATGGGCTGTCCGTGGCGGCAGATGGGGGCGTGTCGGAGCTGCGCCCTGCCGACACATCTCGACATGGACTCGCAATTATACCTGATCGATCGACCCACGACGCCGAGGCGTCTTCCGCCGCTATGAACGGCCTAGATGGGAGAAACCTCCGCGAGCCTCAAGGACGTAGGGCGACGGAGAGCCGAGCGGACGTCAATGGTCACAACTCGAGATGACGGCCGATGGCAATTATTTGGTTTGGGAAACGAGTTACCACGTACCCAATCGTAAACTCCTCTCTCGATAGGTGGCCGAGAGGTGGTCCCGCGACCACGCAGCGACCAGTACAAGGTCAGAAGTGGGACCTTCTCTAGATGTGACGTAAGACGTGCTGAGTTGTTGGAACTAAAATTAATGGTTGGCTGGAAGGGGAATCGAAAAGATATCAATTTTTTTAAAATAAAATCTTTAAAAAAAGGATGTATCGTTTTGTTTATTCATCGAAAAGAATGTCTGACGATTTGTAAATTGAGTAATCTTTCTGCTGTTATTATTATAAAATAATCCAAAAAATAAAAATTGTTCTCGACCAAATTTAATTTAATGTTTAGTGGGACAATAATCATTCAATATACACTATGTTAATTAATTAAATAAATAAATTTAGGTAACTTATTAAATAAATAAATTTATATATATATAAATAATTCGTGAATAAATAAATATATTGTTATATTTATAAATAAATATTATAAATTATTCGTTAATAATATTTATAAATAATTCGAGAATAAAATTTATAAATTATATTTATTAATAAAACTCTTATTAAATTTGTAAATGTATAAAGAATCTTTTAAAATGAACAAAAATATTGTTATATCAAATTTGTTGACCAATTAAATCAGCTTTGAAATATAAAAATTTCAAACAATCAATCAAATTCAAATTTAGAATTCAATAACATCTAAACAAATGAAATTCAACTTCGTAGAAAAAAAAAATAAACCAACCCTTTTAATAGCTTAGTTCATTTTAGAATAAACTTTAACTTATTCAATTATTTTATTAAATAAGTTTGACCATTATTTCAACCAAACCAACTTCGTTCAGTATCATTAATTGTTTTTATTTCTTCTTTAGTTTCATGTGTATATTTTAAATTTCTTAAACATTGAGAAGCACTTTTTCTACTATGTAAATCTTGAAGAAAAAAAAAACTTAAAGAAAAATAAATCTGAACTCCAAAGGCCAAAGAATACATAAGAGTATTTTGTCTTTGTTTTGAAATTTAAAATAGTTTAGAATCATTTAGCAACTATAACAATATTACTATATGGTCGTAAAGTATTATAAATTTGAAAAAGGATGGCATATATTGATTCTAATAAATCTAGAAAATGCATAATAATATATTTTTTTTGTGAATTTATGACAATTTAGATTGATCTACTGATTTTAATTAAAATTGTTATATGCTATTCTAAATTAGAAAAGAAAGCATAAGGGATGGGATGCATATGAATGTTTATTCCTAAATTTAAAATAATTTAGTTGATGTAATAATTTTATTTGAAAATGTTAGATTGTCTTTAACTAATCTAAAAAGGAAGACATATAATCATTTTAAAAAAGTATAGAAAATGCATAAAGGTATTTATTTGACAATTTTAACCTATTTAGATGGTAGGTTCGTTTTAAATTGATAGTCATAAATTATTCCAAATTGAATAAGAAAGACATGTAAAAGACTATAAAGTCTAGTCATGGTCATTGATGGTCACAATCAAATTGAATTGTAGTCACAATTTAATTGAAAGTTGATCGTAAATCGATAAGAGAGACTACGACAGTGATCTTGATGGATTCAAGAGTTGAACTATATTATTTATCATCTTCAATCATCGTGGTAAAAGTATTGTACATTTTTGTATTGTTGTGTAATCTCATAGATAGAATGATTATAAGCGAATCATATATGGACGTACATGAAATCGTCACACATAATTAATATATATATAAAAGAAAATGATACGATGCATAACGTATGTCGCACGTCCGTGCACTCCACACGAGACCCACATCGGAATCTAATGTCATCGCCGTGCCGTCCGACCACCTCTGGCCTTGGACCGAGCACGATCGACGTGCACTTCAACGGCGGACCGACGAGGCTTGGATTTCGACCGAGTAGCGCTCGGAATCTGACGCTAAACAGTCGGAAATTACCAAATCATGCGGCCCGCAATGGCGCGCCCATTGCCGACCGCGATCGGGCCGGATTCCGATCGATTCGGTAAGAATCCGACGATGTGACAATCGAAATCGGGCACCCGATTTTGGCGGTCGATTTCGGTCGCCATTCGGCCGGCCCATGACCGAATCGCGGTCGGTCGAGTACGACGGATGAACCAACGTCGGCTGTCGGTCCTTTCGCCGCTAGATTTCGATCGCGATTCGGTCGGAATCCTGCCCGATCGTGGCCGGTAGTAGGCACGCCACTGCCACCTCGATCGCGGTCGACAATGGGCGCGCCACTGTCGGGCGCGTGATTTGGTAATTTTTGACTATTTAGCGGCGGATTCCGAGCGCTAATCGGTCGAAATCCGAGCCCTAACCAGTCGGAATCCGAGCCCCACCAAACCGCCGGCAAGTTGCGCGTCCATCGCGGTTGGTCTGGCAGCCAGAGGTGGGCGGACAACACGGTGGCGATGCTGGATTCCAGCATGGGTTTCGTGTGGAGCACACGGGCGCACAACATACATTACACAGCGTATCATTTTCCTATATATATATAATTCATACGTGAGTATCTCTATTATTATTGAGTGTGTATTATATAATTTAATTCTTAAACTCTAAAAGATTAGACGATGAATAATAAAAAATATTCACAAATATTACAAATGAATTATACAGTATAACACAAGGGAATCATCCGCGAGCTCAAAATAAAAAAAAACTTTATACAATATATATATATATATATATATATATATATATATACGGCTCTATTATTTTGAGCGTCCGTGAATATGTGATGACTTCTCAGCCTTCCGATTATCATGATTGCACAGTAAATGAGGAATACATAGTAATCTTCTCTGTCGTGATTCACCATCGCTTCACCGTCAATCGCTAGGATTGCGATCGGAATCCGATCAGAAACGACCACGATTGCAATTGTTTTTTTAGCATAATCCAATAGGATTATGCCCGCGATCCAGTGGAGCTCCGGTGCTGATCGGATTCCAACCGGAAACAACGACGATTGTGAGCGCTAGTGGTCGTGTCACTGGCAGCCGCAATCGTGATCGTTTCCAGTTGTAATTCGATGGAATTCCGACGGAAGGGCGGCGGTTTCTAGCGACGTCGAGTGCGATTATTGTATATTCCTCGCCGTTGTGCACGGATTGCGCAAACAGCGCTATATATACGGTTTTGATCTCCTGCGCGCCCGATCCGTCCGTGACTGAAGAAATGCACAGTGCACTCGCGCCCGACCCCTCGCCGTTGTCGTCGCTGTCGCTGCACCGTCCGGCCACCTCCGGCCGCCGGACCGGGTGCGTTGGAAGAGCACCTCGTGCGACGGTCCCGACGGGATCGGCTTCCGGCCAGATTGCGGCCGGAAGCCGGTGCGAATCGGCCACGATTCGATCGGGTCGCGGCCGAATCCCGGTTGCACCAGGTCGAGAAAGGACCGCCCAGCGCCGACGATCCTTTCCCGACTGGTTTGCGGCCATGATTCGGGCGCGATCCGGCCGGATCACGACCGATTTGCGCCGGCTTCCGACCGGAAGCCGATCCCGTCCGGACTGCCGGCGATGTGCGCTTCCAATGCACCCCGTCCAGTTGCCGGAGGTGGTCGGACGGCAAAGCGACAACGGCGATAGTGGCGAGGTGTCGGGCACAGAGTCACTGTGCATTTCACAATCACGCCGCTGATCGAACGGCTACAAGCGCGTCGCGGACGGGCGCAGAGGGATATGTCGCGGAGGAGATTATATATATATATATATATATATATATATATATGATTTCATTTAAATTAATTTAGGGATTTTAAAATTATGAGACAGGCTTCACGTGGGCACCGTGAAGCTACTAATTCTCCGAAGCGCATAAAGACATAAAGCCAGCGCACTCGCAATATCCCATCGACGAATCAATAGACCCATCCGTCCACTAATGGGATGTGTGTGGACCTCGTCGCGGGACCCACAAACCGATCATTTCTTTATCAGCGGGTAGAAAATGGAGTAGGAATATGTGGGTCGGAAAATTGTGCAGCGAACAAGATCCCGGAGATCGTATCATATGATATAATTTCGCTTTTTTGCGTTGTCCCCGCCACTAGAAATTAAAAATACGATTCCGTCCTTATCTGATGCCTTAAGGGGGAAAAAAATAATTATTTTTTTTTAATGCGAATTTTATTAGCTAGTTTCACTTCGCTCCCTGTAGTTTGAGAAATAATACTTTTAATTTTGTTTCCACTTGCATTTGTAGCAATGCACTTGAGATCCTTTGAAATGAACACAAGGTAACTAAAGAATTTTTTTTTAGAATTTAGTCTCTTGCTCTCGGCTCCCTCTCGTAGTAAACATGGTTGAATAACAATAACACTATATATAGGCTAAGTGAAGGCTCCTACTACTCTACAAAGAAAATAAAATGATATTTTATAGTAAAATTTATAGAGTGAATAAATTAGAAAATCTTAATTTCACATCCTCTGTGTTTTGTTTGAGTGACACTGCTCAATCATTCTCAATTGCCCTTTAATCTTAGACGACAAGTGGAGTGAATTATTAGTATTGCAAATGTCTTTAGGAGTGAAAGGCAAAGTAAAATAAAAAACTCTGAATCATAATTGGAATCATTTTTATTTGTTGTTTATTATCAAAGATGAAGACACTCATTTTATTGATGATTCTTTCTTATTGGTAAAGTTAGAGGCAAAAGATAGTCTTCCTCCTTACTTATCTATTGATAAATTTAAAACACAATTTATATCCATCCAGAGATCGATCTTTAGAATATTCTTTCATGATGAATTTCAAACTCTAATTCTTTTATTTGTTCACTTGAGTACTTTATCACTACATCATATTTATAAATATTTTGTATTATTTAATATGATGGAGATAGAAAAATAATGGCAAGGCTGATATTTTATTGTTGTTATTTTTATGAAAGTTGTTCATACCAAAATTTTAACCATGAAAATTAATTCCATTCCTTTTATCCCTAACTTCTTGACAGGTAATTAGACTCTCCACAAGGATGACATGATGATTAAGATATGATGAAACTTGTGGATAAAGTCAATTTCGGAGGAGATTTAAAGTTCTTTCTTAGATTCAGATAATTTTTACATGTCTTGATCATCACGTCAAGATTCATAAGCCTCTTCGCGATTTACCTCTCTCATAATGGTCGTGGAACAGACTGATGGAGGCCGCTAAATCAGTGGATTCCAACCTTTTGCGGACCGATAATTAGAGAAAAAGCGGTAAAATTTATCTACCTCTCAAGCCTTTCCGTGGAAGTAAACAGGGCTATTATTAAAATTATAAGAGTGATGTGGAAATTATGATAACTTTTAGAGGACAATGCAAAGCTTCCGCTAAATATAATGAGATTTGTTGGGGCAAAATACAATAATTTCGTCTGGATTTAATCCCAAGCAATCCGAGCAGAGGAGCGATGAAGAGGCCTTCGATCGAGGTTTCCGGCGGCGGCAGCGGCGACCTTCTCCTCGACGAGGATAACAAGAGGTCCAGATCCGGCGGCGAGTACATCGAAGCGGTGGCTCCGGAGGAAGAGGGACCGCCAACCGTGGCGGAGCTCGGGGAGGACCTTGTCCTCGAGGTCCTGAAGCGGGCGGACGCATGGACTCTGGGGAGGGCCGCGTGCGTGAGCCGGCGGTGGCGGAGGATGGCGGAGGACGAGGGGCTCTGGGAGGCGGTGTGCACCCGCGACTGGGTCAAGGTGCCCTGCGGCAAGCAGCAGCTTCGCTCGGTGGTGCTCGCGCTCGGAGGATTCCGACGCCTTCATTCGCTTTACATCCTCCCATTCCTTGCCCCCTCCGCCCGTCGGCCTGGCTCCGGTTCCCTCTCTCTCGCCCTCCAGTCGCCGGTGTCTGGGCGGCCGCGCCATCAGCCCCGGTGGGGTAAGGACGAGGTCCAGCTCTCGCTGTCTCTCCTCTCCATCGGTTTCTTTGAGAAGATGAATCCCAACAACAGCACTCGCCGCCTCGGCGGCGGGTGACGCCGGATAATAGACCAGCAAATCCAGTCGCTGCCGCCGCTTTCTCCACAAAACCCCCCACTTTTCATCGTCTTAGCCTCCTCTGTTATTGCTCTAAAAATCCAATTTTTATCGGTTGCTGCTGCTGCTGCTTTGTTAAAAGTGCTACCTCCTTCAGTGTAATGTAAATCTTCCAGCAAGAAATTTTGGATCGTCTGCTTTTGTTTTCTTTGCTTAGATTCTTGGACGACGCGAGGGATCAGAGGAATATGAATCGTTGAACATCGGGATGGGGTTAACGATTGTTCTTGAGACGAAGACGACAGGACTAAGAAAAGGGTAGGGGCCAAAGCATGCCCACAATGTGTTTGTTTTGGGTCATTGCGAAGTATATGCTATGGATGTAGCTTGGTTACTTTTCCTTTTCAAGTAATTTTTAATTCGTTTTTAAAATCATTTTTCTATTGGTCGTCGTCCATTTTAAAATCATATCTGCTCGCCTCCCATGAAGATCGAAGACACCGTTCTACGCTAAAAATTAAAAGAGCGATCTTTATTATTATTATTATTATTATTTTTAAAAAAATTTAAAAAGGTATTTTTATTTGCATCGATTTAGAATCAGCTTTGCGACGTGGTGTCCGCAAGAAGGCAGGTGCAGCTGTCCTCTCTCACTCATCATCAAGAAAGATTTTGCTTGAAGTTTGTAATGTCCGCTCGATGATCATCCTCCTTCGAACACCAATAACAGACCTCATTTTGATCGATTCCTTTCAAAACACCGATTAGTTCCGGTTACAGCAATATTTATATATATTCTACTTTTTCATTCGTAAAGTACACTTGATCGATCGAGTTTCACTCGGACACATGCATGCAGAGATTGCCGAATTATGGAGATATGATTGAGAACTAGTTATTTCTTGGGAGGTTCATGCAGCATGTTATACGACACGTATCCCGACGGCGTTCCGGTCGCCGGAGATCTCTGCTGCCGCGGCCAACATGGCTGCCACTTCCACAGCTCGCACTTGTCCAACCGACACGGCACGTGGAGGAAGGGCGGCGGGCAGTGTAGCTTCGGCGTCCACAGGAATCGCAGGCACTCCTCCCACGGCCGTTGCTCCGGCAGCCCCTTGATGCAGTTCATCCTCACGTCGATCACCCCCACCGCCAACTGGTTCTTTACCAGCTCCCAGCACGCGTGTCCCAGAGAGGTGAAGTAGTTCCCAGACAGCGACAAATTCGCCAAATTGCCCTCTCCTGCTTTCGCCAGCCGGCACACCGCGTCCGGCACCTCGCCGTAGAGCAGGTTCCTGGCGAGGTTGAGCTGCTCCACTTTGCGCAGGCACCCGAACGCCCAAGGGATCTTCCCAGTGAGGTAGTTATCCCCGGCGTCGAACACGGTGACGTTCCCTAGCAGCCCGATCTCGACAGGGAGGCAGCCGGTGAGCTTGTTTCCCAAGAAGAGCACCTCCAGCAGGGTGTTCGACATATTGCCGATGGAGGGAGGGATCGGGCCGGTGAAGCCGTTGTAGGCCAGCGTGAGGTACTCCACCGGCGAGCTCCCGAGGGTCTCCGGGAGAGGCTGGTTGAAGAGGTTGTTATTGAGGAAGAGGACCTCGAGGCCGAGGGAGAAGATGGCCGGGGCGACGGTGCCAACGAAGCGGTTGAAGCGGATGTCGAGGAAGGAAAGATTGGCGAGGGGGAGGAGGGCGGCAGGGAAGTCGCCGGAGTGGTTGTTGTTGCTGAGGTCGAGCTCGTAGAGGAAGGGGAGGCCGGTGAGGTCGGGAACGGGGCCGGAGAAGTTGTTGGAGTTAGCGTGAAAGAGCGCGAGGTCGGGGAGCTGGTCGAGGAAGCCAACGAGGGTGGGGGCGCATAGGCGGAAGCCGTTGAAGTCGACGGAGGCGATGGTGGGCATCTTAGGCGAGTTGGGGGGATCCTCGCAGTAGAAGCCTTGGTAGGTGTCGCAGGGGCGGAAGCCGACCCAGGAGGCCGTCACGTTCTGCGGGTCGCAGGTGATGGTGAGCTTGAAGAGCTGGATGACGAGGTAGGCGAGGTACTGCTTGCGGTTGAGGAACAAGTGCGGGTCCGGGTTGAGGATGGAGGAGGAAGGCGGCGGCGACGCCGATGGTGGCAACTCAGGCGCCGGCGCCGGAGCTTCGCATCCACACTTAGAGGGTTGGGCATGCGACGGGAGGAGGAGTAAGGGGGAGAGCAGGGCGAGCAACAGCAACAGGACAATTAATGTAATGCGGTAGGTGGCCATGGCGTGTCGGCGCAATGCGGCCGATGGTGGAGGTGCCGATATGGTGGCGAAGGCAGTGCAGGAAGACTACTAATTTATAGACCGGTGACTAATGATTACAGGACGCGATTTCTACGGAGGCTCCATAGATTCTCCCGACAGTCAGAACTTTCAGCAAACTAACTAACTGAGGTAAAAAGTTAGACCTTTCTATCTTTCCATTGCTGCGCATCTCAAACTGCACGAGTCAGTGAGTTGACCAGGGATGACACTCCAAAGCATGAGAGGATGGGTGGCTAGTGATGTCCTAGTCACAAAGGTCTCGTCTTCCTCTTTTCGAGAGTGGCATTTGGATTGGCAGATGAATACATTATATACATAAAGAAGCTTCTTCTATTGCGGCCTTGCTTTTCCTCACAATCCACTCGGTGGCCTGCCTTGTGGTGGTCTCTAACAAGCTAAGCGTGGGCGGGGACAACTGAAGCTTTTGGTGCGTTTACACTGGCGTTATTAAGCTAGACTCGATCGGTTGGTTCGACCAGTTGACCCGAATAGAAGACTTTTTTTTTCTCTTTGTTTGTGCTGGGAATGTGGAGGGATGCTTTAGTCCCCATGACACGAAGAGTAAGGATTGAGTTTTCGCTCCTAACAGAGTGTAAATATTTACACTAGATGTATCATTCGTATTAAAGATTAAAGATTTTTCACGATTTATCTCTCTTATGGATCGATAAAGATGACTAAATTGATTCTAATCTTTTTATATAAGGAGGGGTGCCTTAAGTTTCTGGTCCATGAGCACTGCAGTCTGCACAACGTTAAGTTTCTGGTCCATGAGCACTGCAGTCTGCACAACGTGAGTGTCGAACAAAGCAGTGGTTCGGTGGTGGTGGACTCCCCCCACCGACTGCTAGTGTTAGTAAGCAACTGCAAATTTATGGAGTCGAGCTACTGTGGAAGGGATAGATACAGCCCACTCGAGGGAACTGATTAATTTTTTAAATAAATAAAAAAAAAAGAAAGAAAGAAAGAAAGTCATTTGAAAGCATTTAAATGTTCTTTAAATATATATATATTTAAAAAAAAAGATAATCATAGAACGTTCGGATCGATATTTTGAATGGTTCCCATTTAACAATTTTCTTAAAAGATTTTGAATGAGAATCGTTTGGATCAATAAATCTTATGATTCGGTTCCGGTTTAATGATTTCGCATCCCACGCTTCTTTACCTCCGGTCCGCTTTCTGCCCGGCGGCGACGGCGGCGAAGGCGTCTCGCCTCGATTCCCTGAGTCATCGACGGTGTCGAAGACCTCCGATCGTCCTACTCGATTCAGTTTTGTTCGTAGCATCTCTCTTGGGTTTGCTGCAACTCATAAACCTAACTTAACTGTCTTCCTCTTTATGCCCTGTCGTTACTGCTCCTTTCTCACACCTCGCGCCAAGCGTCCTCGTATCTTGTTCCATGCCTAGTCGCACTTTGATTTCTCCTAGTTTTGTCGTGTTTTGTTTCTGACAACTGTTGGGCGTTCCAATTTACCTTCTTAATTTGTGACTTCGCTTTGAAAAACTTTGTCGGTTAGCGTTATTTTGGTGTGAAACTTTTGCGTGTTGTTTTAGGGTAATATACATTAAGGGTCGGGTTTGGTCCATACCCTGCCAGGTTATAGTCCAAAACTCTTCTTTTTCATATGTATCCTATACTAGTGTTTACATTTGATTCCGTGACGAGAATTTCAGGTTGCATTAGATAGGTTTTGGGTCTATGCATGACCCCACCTGATCCAACCCCTATAATGACAATGGCATTGTTTTAATATTTATTGTTTGTAGATTACTATCTGTCTAGAGATGTATCTCCTGTTTATGTATTTCTACCGCTAACTAGTAGGTGGATAGATGCTCATCTTAGTAGAGATTTTGCTTATCAATTGGCATTTATACTATATAAGTTCCTTAAGGGCTAAGTTAGAAGGTAAGTTATTGCTGACGTAGAATAGAGGGTAAAGCTGGCTGTCGTTATGTACATTGCTAAAGAGAAAAGTTGTAGTATTTGATAAAATGAAGAAAATTCAAACATGTTATGTTACTGTTGTCTAATTGCCTTTGCTAACATAGAAATAGCTTCTTCGAGTGTTTATAATTATCTGATTGGTAATTCTGGTAACCTTTTGTCTCACCCTGGAATTTTGTTTCAGGTTGCTTGCTGAGGCTGGCCTTTGTAAACATGGTTGAGCTTCTTTTTGAAGACATCTTTACTTTGACAAGCATAGATCCAGATGGTAAAAAGTTCGATAAAGGTATACTGCATGCTCTCATGTTATGTTACAGATGTTATGTCTTATGGTTTGTGACTCGTGAGATTCATGTTTTGATTGAATTAGTGCCAGGAGTGTTTTATTTTTTTTGAACTATGGACGGTGAGAAAAAAAACATTTTTTATGCTGAATATTTGCAACAAGAACAGATCTTTGTGCCATGAATTCAATGCACATAATTATTTAGTATTGTTATGTTAGATAATGGTTTTTTCTGTTGGCAATTGTAGTTATTGGTTGGAATCTTTATGTATTAGGTGCAGAATTAAATGGCTGTAAAATTTGTATGGCAAACTCTAATTATATCAGTCTAGAAGATGCAAAAGTTTTTAGGTCAAGTGAAGTGAAATATGTTGAGGTTTGATTTGCTTCAAGCATTGTCAAAGCTCCTTACTGTAACAATGCTATGCCTATTTCCTAAATCTTAAAGCTCGGTCTGATAAGTTTCATATACTACTGCCCTTTTGTGCATGGATTTCAATTCCCACATATTAAATTCCTTCACACTTCTATGAAGGTTCCAAAAGCACCGTTTTTAACTAGCCCATCCCTAGCTTTAGGAAGTTTGGCTACACGATCCTTCCTACTTATATATGCAAATTTCTAATTTTCAACTTTCAAGTATATATTTGGAAATTAATATTTGTATGGCAAAGGAATATCTGAAAATGTAGCCACATAAGTTCATATACTAAACTCAACATGACACATTTGAATATTCATAATATTTGCATTTGACTATTGTGCATATATAGTTGTGAAGAAGGTTGTCGCATACTTTCATGTCTAGTTTGACATCGTCTTAAGCTTTAATTTAATGGTTCCTTGCTGACATACATTTGAGAGGCTTATTCAACTGTTGCATTTTTATGTAGATTCTCTTTCATTATTTAGCATATTCCTGATATTGTATTATTCATCATTAACTTGCAAGAAAATATTGTGCAAGTGCGTTGTCATGAAGTGTTCTTTAATCAATTTATAAGATGCCATCTAATAATATGAAAGATTTAGATTAATAGCTCCAATTAAGTTCCATTACAGCATGGTATCTATGAAAATTATATTCAATGGCTCAATTTTTTATTTCAAGTTGGTTATGTTCTGTAATACTGGTGCTTTGGTCTAACATGAAGCGACAAACCTTTGTTGTAGTTTCTCGGATAGAAGCACACAGTGAGCAGTTCGATATGTTCATGCATCTAGATGTCAACACCGAAATTTATCCACTTAATGCGGGAGATAAATTCACAATGGTTTTATCTCCAACACTCAATCTGGATGGAACCCCTGACACTGGCTACTTTATGCAGGTACTCATTTTGTTGTCGGTTTTATTTATTTGATCTTTTAAATTTTATCAAGAAGGTGATTTAAGCCCTGGATAATATTGCTATTTTTCCCCCCTTCATCTCCTTTCTTCAACCTCCAATTTGCCACCATATCATTCATTGTAACGTCAAAATGGTACTAAACTTTTTCGTTCTAGTCAAAATCTAAAACTTCAACATAGCTCTAGATTTTGAACTTTAATATTTATCTCTTCCTTTTTTTTTCAGGTTACTGTAATCTTTAAATTGATCCTTACTAAGTTTATATTTTATTTGTACAATTGTTGGGTTGATCGGTTTATTCTCAGGGTAACAGAAAGTCACTTGCAGACAAATTTGAGTATGTAATGCATGGAAAGCTGTTCAAAATTTCAGAGGAGTCTTCTGGAGAACATAATGTTAAAGTGTACGTTCTTGTTTTTTGTATTTTTTTTCCTTTTTCGATAAATATTCTTCTTTCTCTTTTATTTAGTCATAACCAAACGCATAGGTAGGAGAATTTTTTCCTTCAAGTTTCTGTGACTAGGTTTTGTGTTTACCTGGAACCCATTCCATCGTTTTCTTCAGCCTCATTTATAAGGCCAAATATTATCCTGGCGCATCTGGTGGTGGAATTTTGTAAATCAGGTGGCTTGCTGAGCAAATTCACCACAATGTCTCTCAATTTCTGGCATCGGTTAACTTCAATAACAAAATGATACTTCTAATGTTAACAAGATTAAAATGCATACTGGAAACGTTGCATATGCATTTCACCGTGACTAGATTATGCATTAGATTTATCTTATAGTTCAGTGTGCTTCATGCGGTTCTCACTGCTCTCTTTTGGTATTTTCGTTCTTCAGAGAAATATATGCCTCATTCGGAGGACTGCTGATGATGCTCAAGGGTGATCCCTCCAATGCAGCTCAATTTGAGTTGGACCAGAGACTCTTTCTTCTGATAAGAAAAGTGTGATCTATATGTTTCTCTACTAGAACAACTCTTCATCTGGAGGCTAAATAATGGCTTGGCTTTCCAAAACATGGAAACCTTATGGTGGTGGATTGTTTATTTGGAATTTTTTGTTATCAAGAGACTAATTTTCTGGCAAGTTCGGTTAAAGGTTATGCAGACACGGTGCTGATTCATCTCAATTTATTGTGAACCTAAAATAATGTGGTTTTATGTTGAAGACATTGACTCGATAGTTTCTGTTTCTTACATTAGCATTTTGTAAAATTTTATATTAATTGTTGTATTTGATTGGGAGGAGAAAAATTTATATGTGTGCTATTAAAGCACAGCTGGTTTTTATTAAAAAAAAAATCAAAGAAATATGTAAAATATATACAATATTTAACGTAAATTTTAGTTTGCACTGACAAGCTATGTTTTGCATATAAAAACAACCAAAAAGACTGTAATTTGACTTTAAAAATGAGGTTTATTTTTTCTCATTAGAATTCAACAAATTGTGAAATACCAGATTATTATAAAAAGATGATAATCGTTTTCACATTTAAAGAGTATCTTTGTTCAGAAAAAAAATAAGGAAAGGGATTTGATTTAGCCATTTAATATTGGAGAATAAGAGCATTTTCCAATGCAAATATATTCGGTTTGAATTATTGCTTCAAGTTTAACGATAGTTTATGTAGCTTTTGCTTCGCAACCCAAGGTATTCCATGTCACCCATGGACCCACCAATTCTTCCAATCAAACGTCCGGTAGCTTTCTGAAACCTTGAAGCGGGTTGGTGTGCCTTCTTCACATCCTCGCCGTCAGCCGTCGGCCGTTCTCTTGGTGAATAAGTCAGGATCCCCTACAATTTCCATTTCAAGCCCGGATCGTTGCGTCCGTCCGTCGTCGAAGCCCAACGAAACGCAACCTGTCCCATCCAACGGCTCTGATGCAAGTTTCAGTTATACTACCGAGCTGTTTGCAGCGGATTGAGGGGCCATGTCCATATCCTCCAATTGGATCCACTAAAATCATGCTGATCTCGGCACCATTTTCAGGCTTCGTCGCTGCGTCTTCTTCTTCTTGTTCTTGTTCTTCTTCTTCATCTCGCTAGGGTTTTACTCTCCCCTCACTCAAAAGCACCGCCATTCCTACTTCTCTCCCCTTTTTTGAGATCTATTCCTGCCTGAAACCTAATCTTCGTGCACGCATCTATGATGCCGATGGATGGATCCGGAGGCGACGGCGCCGATACTGCGCCGGAAGTGACAGCGACTACGGCAAACCCTGGACTTAGCGGTGGCGCTCCTCCCCCGTTCCTTAGCAAGACATACGAGATGGTGGATGACCCGGCGACGGATGCGGTCGTGTCGTGGGGGCCGGCCAACAACAGCTTTGTAGTGTGGAATACAGCAGAGTTCGCCAGGGTTCTCCTCCCCAAGTTGTTCAAGCATAATAACTTTTCCAGCTTCGTCCGTCAGCTCAATACCTATGTATGCCTCTTTCACGGATCGTTTAATCGTTCCCGTTTTGTTCTCCGAATATTTAAGACTGTAGTGGATCTTGTTCCTTCTTTTTTGACAGCGGATTGTTTTTGGTTCGATTGGTAGAATAAAAGGGAAATTAGTTGTTGGAAGATTCTTAGAAAAAATGGAAATCTCACAGTCTGAATTGGGGATAATACGATTTATAGATGGTTTTAAAGTGGTGGTCCTCTGTCTATCTTACTGCGTGAATGCATATCGGACACACATGAACAACTCAATGACTTTATAAAGTGAAAATTGAACATGCTTTCATCCTGTGACATGTAGATGAAAAGTTTGTGTTTTTTGTAATCATAAGTTTAGTTTGTCAAGTTGGGAACATATCCTTAAGTTTCTCGTTGTCTGACTTCATTGTTGAGATTTTACATGTTTTTTCTGTCCAAGTATCCATACTTGTTTGAACAGGTATTTATTAGGGGGTGTTTGGTTCAGGGAACCTTCTTGGATTCATGAGGATATAGGGGCACAAATAGTATGCGGCTCATTAGATTTAAGATTTCAGACATTTTACATGTGCATCTAATTTCCTTATGGTATCAAAGAGTTTAGAAAATGGTTGGATGATTGCTATGGAAGGAGGTGGTAATCCTTCTTGTGCTGATTGGAAATGTTCAATTGAAATATCCAGACTAAAACGACTTTCTAAATTTTATACATGAACAAAACAAAATATGCGTGCTGTACCTTTCATTTATCCTAATCTCTGTATATCTACCAAAGATACATCTGATAGTATGGAGTTCTTTGTTAATTATATATTGTATCATGGATTTGCTAAAAGATAAACCTTTATAATTAATATGAATTATTTAGCAAAAATTGAGGTCTGAAATCTTGCCATATGTAGATATCAGCCAATGATAGACATCTGTGTCTTGATAAACTTGATGGACTGCTAACTGTGTTATTTGAACCTGTAAAGTCATGACACATTTATATTGTTTGGACTGTGCTAAAGTAGGTACCAACTTTTCCATTGGAGCATTTATTCTTTCGGAGCTGAGGGTTCAACGGTGCTTATGTCAGCCTACTTTTGACCTTCAATTAGTTTTCATTGATTGTGATCCTAGATACCATCAGGGTTGCAATCTTAGCTGGATAATGCTATTAAGCAATCATATTTGTTGAAACTAACAAAAAATCATCTTGTCATTCATCCTCTAACATCGTGAACAAATTTACTATCTCAATTAATTTAAGTATAATCTAGCAGGTTGATGTCATCAATTTTCTTGCAATTCTAGTAGTGCAAATATATCGGCTCTTCATTCAGTTTCAGGACATTTAACTCGAGCTTGGAATGTCGTTTTAGCTAACCTTCTCAGAGTTTGTTTGACTAAGGCATCAAAATGGACAACTTGGACCCATTAACCCTTCCTTTATGTCTTGCAACGAGTTAGGCATCATTGGGTCAAGTCATCTAGAGGTTTGGATTGACATTTGATTATACTGACAAGTTAGGGATAATGAGGTGAGTAGAGAGTTCATGGAGGTTAATATAGGTTATAATTTAATTGGGCAATGTAGCACTTGGTACCAGTCAGTATTACGCCTGCTATGTGATTCCTACTGCCCTGCCTAGACTGGGTACACACTGTTTATGCACCCAAAATTGGGTGGTTCATGCATTGTTCCTTGGCTAGCCAGTGAAGACTTGCTGTACTAGGCAATACAATCCATTATTTTAAACCAAGCTTAATAGCCATATTATCTTACACAAACATTAATTCTGTCACTTTGACTCACTGGAGGGATCATCTTATATAACTAATCAATTAAAGCACGACTACTATAGTTATGGCATTACAATTCAAGTATTATATATAGACTCACTAAGTTGCATTAATCATGCATCACTTTGTCCTTGTTGACTTGACTTCTGTAGGAGATAACTTGGACCGTGCTAACACAGCTAATCAGTTGGAAAAGTGGAATGCTCCTGAAAAGATGACTAATCAGTCAAAGCGTTGGCATTACAATCCAAGCCCTGTAAATAGATTCACCCAGCACTATCGGCTGTACTAAAATTTCTCCTAGTTGCCTTGCCTTAGTTTTGGAGGTGATAACTTGCCACTAAAGGATGTGCAACAGGCAAGTTGGATGTGATTGAGTCACCTCATTTGATGGTCTGTATCTGACAGGTCACAGTTTGGGAGGCCCAGGTTAGGCTGGTTTGGATCAGGCAATCACAGTTGGCCCAGTTTTTTTTTCCTCAGACAGCATTTGCCATCTGTGCATTCTGTCAGTAAAAAATGTTAGGTCAGTTCCAAATATCAACGTAATTGAATCAATTAAGTGGAAGGTAGGGTATAGAGATACAAAAAAAAGTATCAGTTGATGTAATGAAAAGGGATGCAGTTAATTTTACTAATAGCAGTGATATGACTTTGCATATGGGGGAATAAGATTCATGTAACCTCCCCAAATAGTTGGGGGATCAAACTGCTTTTTGATGATGAGGATTGATGAAATACAGATCATCATCATTATTATTATTGAAAACGAGTAGAGATTTAGAAAAATAAAGTTTTGACTGGAACAGAAATGTGGAAATATTCTACCCAAGTAATATCTGTTTAGAACTATTATATTTTCTTATAATGTTATACTGCCCATTGGGTTACTTGAAAATTCTTGGTGAGAAGCAAGGAGGTTTTAATCTTTTAGCTTGCAATATAGGGTTTTAAAATTTATTTAAATATATATGATAATATAGTAGGAGATAGAGACCAATGACGTAGGAAGATCTATATAGTCAATTCGATCCAGTGGGATAAGACTCGGTTGTTGTTGTTATTGTTGTAGCTTGTAGTACTATGACCATTTTCAATTCTACTGGAATTCTTCTGCATTTTCCTTAAGTTGATCTGTGAAATCTATTCTTGGAATAAGCTTTCTTCAGTGTTGACTGACACCACATTCTGCACACTGATATGGCACTTATAAGGTTTTATTCCACAGGAGATCAATAACCTAGTTTGCAACAAAACTTTGAACTTTGCTTTTGTGATATTCTAAATTCTGACCATCCTCCTTATGAATGTTTTCATGTTTCTATGTGACCGTCAAGACTATTAGTAATTTGGTAACCTTTGTCGAATAATAAATCTTACATGTATTCTTAATGTTATGTTTACTTGTAGGATGGAAGTAGAAGGAAATCGAAGTTGTTTAAGGGATGGGAAAGAAAAAGAAATGGAATGTATTTCCTTTTAATCTGTCTCATCTACTTGTTTACTTGAATGGATCCAAATGAAAAAAATAATCTCACTTATTTGTCATTATTGAATACTTAAATTTCATTTCCCTCCATTTTGCATGATTTGTATGGAAATAAAATTAGAAAAATTGGATGGAATTAATTTCTTCCTTTCTTCTTCCTTCTATTTAATCAAGATAAATCGATAAGCTTGTTTTTTCAGTTTACATAACCCTCACAGTTCCATCCTAGTAAAGACAGCAAGAGAGAGATTCTGATTCTCTTTGTTTGGCTAACTTACACCTTGACGCTTCTAATGGTGCACATTGTCTTTCCTGAATTCATAACATTGCCACTATTTGCTTGCAAAGAGTCTTGGTATTTAAAGGTTCGGATGGTTGGATCCTAGGCGGGCCTCCCCTATGTTTCTTATTTAGAATGGAGAATGGTTGTTATCTGTGTTTGCTTGACATAGTTTATACATCTAATGAACCACCTTTATAATTGACTAGTTGGTATTCAACCTTGTCCAGGGTTTCAAAAAAATTGATTCCGATCGATGGGAGTTTGCTAATGAAGGTTTCTTGAGAGGGCAAAAGCATTTGCTGAAAACAATTAGTAGGAGAAAATCAAGTCAGTCACATAACCAACAGCAGCAGCCGCAAACACAGAATACTATTGAGGTGGGGAAATTTGGTTTGGAGGAAGAGATTGAGAGGCTCAAGAGAGACAAGAATGTCCTCATGCAGGAACTAGTCAGGCTGAGACAACAACAGCAAAGTACTGATCAGCAGCTAAACACCTTGGGCCAGCACCTCCAAGGCATGGAACATCGCCAGCAACAGATGATGTCATTCTTGGCAAAGGCCATGCAAAGCCCTGGTTTCTTAGCCCAGTTTGTGTCGCAAAATGACAACAATCGTCGCATTGTCGGAGTAAACAAGAAGCGGAGATTGCCTAGGCAAGACAAGCTGGATGACCAAAGCACTGTGCAGGACGGCCAGATAGTTAAATACCAGCCCTTGATAAATGCAGCAGCAAAAGCAATGGTGATGCAGATTCTAAAATTTGACACATCACCGAGGTTGGAATCTTTTGGCAATACGCCAAACTACTTAATTGAGAATTTTTCATCTCCTCCTGAAGGTTTCAATAGCAGAAGTCCGTTAAAACGAATAACTGGAGTTACTCTGTCTGAAGTCCCTACAAATTCATGTGATCCATCATCTGTGCCCACAACCTCTGGGTATCCTGCAACGTCCTCATTAGCCATGCCATCTGATATTCTTTCTTCTAATGCAGCAAATACTGTTCCAACTGCGACGTCTAGTACTACGAATCTTTCTCAAGTCCAGGCCATGATGCCAAATGGATTCGATCAGAGCCATGCAGGAGTGAATGGCGGAAGCATCCCTATGAATCCTATTCCAGAGTTCATGAATGAGTTGCTAGAAATTGGAACCGATAAGTTTGGACCTGATGCTGACATGGATATACCAGATGATGCTGAGAAGCTTCCAAGCATTAATGATCCTTTCTGGGAGCAGTTCTTTGCAGCCAGCCCGCTCATGGGAGATGCCGAAGAGGTTGATTCGAGCATGCATGAACCTGGCGATGCAAAAATAGAATCAGGGAACGACTGGGACGGCGCTCATAACATGGCTTACCTCACAGAGCAGATGGGGAATCTTGCCTCACATACCAACAGGTAATGCAGCACACCAGAATCTGGCTTTCTTGAGTACAGACTAATGATAGAAATGGTCGGATGCCACTGGAGAAACAATCATGATCATATAACTGTTTTAGTTGAGTAAAAGATCATGTAGCAATTGGCAATCAACTTTTACATACTCTAACTGCCAAAGTATACTCTGCAAAAATATAACTCTTTTTTTTTTTTTTTTTTTAAATTGCATTCGACTTGGTTCGGTGTTCTTTAACATAGTGTAAAATGATGATGAAGAGCTTTGGTTTGTCCCTGGCCTATATTCATACTATAAAATTACCTCAACAACTCTAGTTATGACAGAAGAGGATTCCATTAGATCAATTTTTTTATGCAATGGAGAAGGAATGCCAGATCATTCTTCTCCTTTTTCCTCCTTATTTTTTATTTTATTTAGCTAACACCAAATATTGAGGTTTTTTATCCGATTAATTTTGTGAGTGATTGTTTGGTTCTATGGAAGATTTTTATTGGTCGTTAGGGTAAATGGTAAATCGAGAAGTGTGAGTAGTGGGCGGTTTAGTAATCCAACTTTCGAAGGTTCTCTCATTTGGTGAACATTTTGTAAATTTATCATGGCTAAAGATCGAATAAACAATCCTTTAGGTTAATTACTGGGCACCTTGTCAACTACGCCATGTTTCGGGGCTCTTAGTGATCTATATTCATATTAGAAAATTAGTTTAACAACTCTAAAAAAAAAAAATGGAATCGTTGTATTAGTGGTCTTCTATCACTGTCTTTATCATTAAGAGAGTAAATCAAAATCTCAAAATCTCAATTAATAAGTATAAAAATGAAGAGTCATCAGTTAATTTAACAACTCTAGTTATGAGAGAATAGAACTCTATTAAATTAGTTTTTGATGTCATGGAGAAGGAATGTCAGATCATTCTTCTTTTTCCTTCTTATTTTTTTTAAGTTAGTATTAGGTATTCAGTCGATCTCATCTAGTGGGATAAAGTTTAATTATTTTTGTTGTTATTGTTATTGTATTAAGTATTCACGTCTTAATTTTGGAGGTGCTAAGCTCAATTTTATAGAAATTTTTTATCGATTATCAAAATAAATTGAAAATGATTCTTAATGGACCGTTCAATATTTTAGAATTTGTTATTATTCGAAACAAAAATTTTATAAGAACTGTCGTCGTTAGTTGATGATTAAATCTATGATGTCTAAAAAATTAGATGGGCAAGACCTTATTTTTGTAAGTCGCGAACACAATTGGTTTTGGGAATAATGACATGGAGAACCAAGGCTCTGGCATTGATTTTAAATAAAATGACGACCTCTACGATTAAGTTGGCCATTAACAATATCATTATTATTATTAATATTAATATTATTACAAAAACATCAAGCTCAATCCGATAAGATCAGAATTAAGTGAGAATATTGGCGGCGGAGGTGCGGCAATTAGTAGAATTACTCTTCTGGACGTCCTCAAAGCTCCATTCCCTCCTCATGCCTCTGCTGCGCACCAGCCGCGGCCCCTCCGCTTCCGACATCTCCTCCTCCAGCAACGCGCTCCCGGTGCTCCACATCCGCCGGTGCTGCCCCATCTCCCTCGCCTCGCCGTCGCCATGGCTGCTGTACTTCGCCGACCCGCTCCTCAGCTTCCCGTACGCCAGCAGCGGCGGCGGCGGCTGCGGCTGCGGCGTCAGGTTCCCTGCAGACCAGCTCCGGTCGACGCCGCAGCACCGTGCCGTCCACGACATCCCGTCCTGCTCCGAGATGGCTTTCCTCTTCGGCGAAGGCGATTCGTAGCCGCCGCACGAGAGGCAATTCAGACTCATCGCGGCCGTCGTCGCGGCCAGCCGGGGGCCGTCAGAGGGGCGTCGGCGTGGATGGAGAAGAAGGTCTTAATTTCTTATAAACCGGATCATTCGGCTCTAATTTTAAATTTTCAGCTCTGCCTAATTTTGAACTGGGCTGTTAATTTTTAGATTAACCGACGAAGCCAATCGACCTGATTTGGAACGCACTTTTAATAGGCGGGAGGAGGAAACGTGGTTGGAATTGCATTGACCCAAGTCCTTCCAATCTTGGAAAAGTCAACTACAAAATTTGGAAAAGTCTTTTTTTTTTTTATGAAAAAAAAATATTTTTCGGTTTATTAGAGGCGAATGATATAATGAATACATTCATTTTAATTTCTAATTATTTTTATTTTATCTTATTTTAAAATTATATAAACTGAAAAAAAAATTCTTTGCTAAATTAGGTCGTTGACATAAAATACTTATCTTAACAGATAAGAACTACTATTTTAGTCGCTTTAAATCCAAATTTAGTCTTTAGTTTAGTTTTTCTCTCTCTCAATTTCTTTATGGGTCAAATTAGTGATTGGGAAGATCGTGCTGAAATTTATCGATGGATCTCCTCCTTCGCACTTGTCACTTGGATCCTGATTTATCTTCTCCATCGATAAGGGCAATCGGAGAAGGCCGTTAATGTGACGATTTTATATTTTTTTATTAGTTAAATTTAAGCTCATACCTCTATGAGAGTACTCAGAAATTACTAAAACTTATTTTTATTTATTTATTTTACATCCATTGAACAAGTTTAAGATATGCAGCCAATTTAGGGTTTTGAAAACAAAAAAAAACTTGCGGAATCAAACCATGATTGACATTATCAAGATTTCCAGATTGGCAACTAAATTAAGATCAAATGCATGAAGACCAAACAAAAAGACAACACTTATTATCATGATAAATAAAGGAAAATTTTAGGTATTAATATTGTCAGTGCAGTATGAATATTTTATACAAAAGGATGCAACTTTGCAATTTCACTTTGGCATAGGCAACTAGTAATTTGAATAGGATCGAATTTGTAGTTGATACAACAGAATCTACTCCAAGCTACACAAGGCAAGATCAGTAAAGAAACGTGTGATCCAATTTTGATACAAACAATTAGACCCGGCCAAGGTCCGGGTCAAACCCGGCTCCGATCCGGAATCGGACCGTGGTCAACGGTCCGATTAACTGGGTCAACGGGTTTGACCCGGACCCGTGACCGGACCGGCTATTAGGCGGTCCGGTCCGGTTTTTTAAAAAACCGAACTGAAAAAAAAATCGAATCGGCGATGATTTCGTGGCTGTTGTGGTGCAACGGGCGACCCGCCGGGTCGGCCCGGCCCGGACCCGACGGGTCCACCATTTTTTTTTTTAACAAAAAAAACGACGGCCACGATTTTGTGGCCGTTGATCATCAACGACCGACCCGGACCCGCCGGGTCGGCCGTTGGATTTTTTTTTTTTATGTTTTTTTTTCCTATAAATACACCTCCATTCCCTTTCATTTTTTCACAAATCACAACTTCTCTTTTCTAATTCTCATTCCCTCATTTGCTTTCAAGTCATATTTTTAATCAGTATGAAAGTGCGACCGGTGCCAGAAAGGGAAAGAGCATAATGCCACCACCGTCCGAGTTCGAGTTCGAGCAAGGCGGCGATTCACCTCAATTCGATATCGGCGACTATGATCTTGATATTTCGGGTGATGAATTTCAAATACGTCATCATCATCAAAGTCAAGAAAGTAGGAGCAATACATCCAGTACGATGGCGGGTTCTACGGCTACAAGACCAACTCGAGTGTCTCGCCCCGCATCCGATATCTTCACCAAATATTTCGAAAAAGTAATGCTCCCTTCCGGTGATATGCAAGCAAAATGCAAATATTATTTGAAATGTTATAAATTTCAACAAGAAGGAGGTTACGGAACCCTTACTCGACATGTGGAGAGAAATCATCCGGTGGAAATTGATATTGATCGTTCTCAAACTCAAATTCCAACATTCTCTTCTCAATCGGGTTAGGGTAACGAATCTAAACTCTTTAAATTTGACGAAACTAGATTTAGAGAAGAAACTGCTAAATTTTGTGCAATTGAACAACTTTCTTTTAGTTTTAGTGATAAATTATCTTTTGAAAATTGGCTTTTTACAAGTGCAAATCCTTCTATTAAATGTATCCCAAGAAATACTCTAAAACGCACACTTTTAAAATTAGTCTTAGAACAAAAAAAAGAATTGATTAAAGAATTTTCTAATTTAAACAATAAAGTTTCTTTGTGTTCCGATATTTGGAGTGATCATTGGCAAAGTTGTTCATATATGAGTATTATTTGTCATTGGATTGATAATAATTAGGACATTCAAAAAAGTTTACTAGCATATAGATGTTTTAACGAAACACACACGACACAAAATATTTCACAACTTATTTGTGTTATTTTAGAATAATATGGTCTAACTTCTAAAGTTTTTTCAATTTCTTTTGATAATGCTAGTGCAAATACCTCTAGTATTAGTGAACTTATTGATATATGTAAACCATCAATAGGTGGGAGATTTTTTCATATTATGTGTACATGTCACATTTTAAATTTGTGTGTTCAAGATGGACTTAAAAATTTAAGATCACATATTCAACCAATTAGGAGTGCAATTCATTATTTATGGACACATCCTCAAGTTATGAAAGAATGGAGAAAATTTTATAAAATAAATGGTATGAAGCCTAAACGGTTTGCACGTGACGTTCCAACTCGTTGGAATTCTACTTATAAATTGTTGTTATATACTTTTGAATACAAAGATTTATTATGTATATTTTTTCATCAACATGTTAAATCACGTGATATTTATTTGTTTTCAAATCAATGGAATATATGCATTAGTATTTGTGAAATTTTAAAAGTTTTTAGTGATGCTAGTGACTAATTATCAGGTGTTTATTATCCAACTTCACATTTAGTTTTAACATATTGCTGTAATATTGTATGTATTTTTAATGAACATATTCAATCAAATGATACTTATTTATCTCAATGTATTTATGTAATGAAAGAAAAATGGAAAAAATATTTCTTAAACATTCCTGAAATATTTTCATGTGCTTTTGTTTTAGATCCTAGACTTAAATTAGATGGTTTGCAACATATGTTAGCATTATATTATGAATCTTTAAGCCCTATTACCGAAACTGCTCCTAATATTCCTTTGATTTTGTTTAATATTAAAACTCATTTGCATGATATTTATAATGAATATAACATTAAATATGGTGAACAAACTATTGAACATGAAATACATCAATCCACTACGACTAGTATTATTACTTCTAAACTCACTAAAGCACAATTGTTATTAAGGCAACGGACTAAACGTCCACGAGGATCCTCAAGTTCCAGTTAGGAACTTGAGAATTATTTTACCACTTCTTTTGATTTTAGTGATACAGATGAAGAAAGTTTCGACATTCTAAAATGGTGGTCGCAAAGAACTCAAATATTTCCAATCTTATCTATAATGACAAAAGAAATTCTAGCTTGTCCAGTTTCAACGGTTGCAGTGGAACAAACTTTTAGTATCGGAGGAAATACATTGGACGAGAGACGTTCTAGCTTAAGGCCGGAAAATTTGGAAGCGCAATGTTTACTCAATGATTGGTCAAAAGCTGCAAGTCGAACCCAACATATTAAAAGTGACGAAGAAGACCAAGACGAAACAGAAGGAATATCCGGAACTACGACGACGGAAGGAAATACCGAATACGACTGAAATCGATTGAATATAATGAAAATTGAAATGTATTTGATTTTTTTTATTGTAATAGATTTTTTTATTTAAGTCCAAGATGTAATATATTTTTTATTGAGATAATGAAATATTTGATAGAGTTTTTATAAGTTTAATTATGCAATTTTTTTATATTTTAATTATTTATATCATTTTTTAATTTTTTATTTATTTAATTAAGACGACGATTAACCGAATCGAACCCGAACCCGAATCTAGACCCGACCCGGACCTTAACCCGGACCGAACCGGCGGTTCCACAACCCGGACCGTAACCGGCCACGAGCGGACCGGTTAAGGGTCGGTATTTTGTCAACCCGAACCCGGCGATTTCGACCCGAACCCGAACCCGGACCGGACCCGGACCCGGACCGTGGCCAGGTCTACAAACAATCCTCGAAAAAGATTTATCGGTTGGAACACAGAGGAGGCACAAGTCGTTTCCAACTCAAAACAAAATGGATACAGGAGCATTCACTTGTAGAACTGTGAAATGACTATTATGAAAAAATTCTATCGGATTTACAACCCAGCTCAAAACTCCAAGTTTACCAAATGGACTCTGTAACTCAATTAGGATAGCAGTGAATACATCTCTCGACTTATTAATGAATCACGTGTTTCTGAATGTGTAACGAGTACAAGGAATTTGCATTAGCTTGCTCTGGATGAGCATCAGGAACAAGTCTGTCTCCATGATGATCTTTTGCACTAGATGGGGATTTGACTTGATGTCCCTACTCGTCTATTTCTTGGGTTACTTGCAACGGTCCATGTTGATGAACAAAAATGTGCAAGGCTTGTCCAGTCTGTTAATTGGCATAATGGTCGTGAAAAGGGATGCTGCAGTAAACTAACCATCCTTCAGCCACATAAGCATTGGTAATAATGCTGTTAATGTCATGCATCTTCATTTCGATGTATGAGATGGTGCCTTGAAAAGATTAATTCACAATCAGTAACTTCTTTTGCATAAATTAGACTCACGAAAGACAAAGGCGATAAAGATAACTTACACAGAACTACATCGGCCAAGGCCAAACACCCCGGGCCGGTCAGCCTTCTTGTATATAAACTTCCACATGGTGACTCTGCACTTGAAATCCAAAAGAACAGGAACCGAAGTAATTGCATATTTTACAGTTAGAAAATAGATGGTCAATAGCCTCATAATGCGTCTTTATATTGAGGGAACTACATTCTGGTTGCAATTACCGATGACAACTTAGAAGCTGCTATGAACTGTGATTCTGTATTAACTTATGGGTCTGTACAGCCATTGAAAAGAAGCAAAGAAGTGTTAGTACTGCAAGTCTTATCAGGCAAAAGTTGCTCCGCTTCTGAATTTGGCTTAGCAGTTTGTGCCTTCTCTGATACAGGAAAAGCTAGTGAGAGGGAAAGCAAAGCCGGTGCATCATCTCCATCAACTACTTCAGCAACAAGTAGCTTATCTTGATTGTTCCTTTCTGTAGCTTTTTGAGATGACAAAGGGAAGGCCACCTGGTTTACGAAACTTCTTTTATCTCCCAAAGCTAACTCAAGATCAGGGATATTAGATTTGGGCGAATCATCATCATCCAACGAAACATATATTAGGTTGTCTGCCTTTGTACATGTAGGACCTTGATTGACATGGAAGAAATCATTTTCAGTATTTTTGAGCTCTCTGATGTTTCTCCATAGAACAGGCTAGTATTTGTTAAACTAGATGGTACAGGTTGCAATTTAGAGAATAATCTACTGCATGAAGTTTCCTCCCTCGAGTTACAATTGATATGCCCACCATTATCAAGCCTCATCTTTTTGGGTTCTTTTTCATCGCTCAGAGATGTGCATGTTAACCTATCTGTCCACAGCATTGAATCGCCTGTGGCTTGTAACAAATTGTCAGAAGAATTTTTCAGTGCATCCTGTGAGCTTGGATGTGCACATTTCATATTAGGCTTTGATTGCCAGCTAAGATGGTCTAACATTTGCACATTTCTTTCATTATCTGATCCTAGAAATGGAAGATGCAATGAGAAGAATTTATATAACTGAGAGGGATGAGTCAAATTACAAGAGAAGACTCACCTTGCCAGCAATTCAAGGAAACTAACTTTGAGAGTTGTACACAATTGCCAACCTGTGCACTGCTGCCATGAACAAGGTTTTCATGATCTTTTCTGCAGTCTGAGTCACTAGCAAATTCATCCTAATATATGACATGTCAACCAAGTGTGCAAGATTAAACAACCAACAAATAGGATCATGATAAAACTAGAAAAAATACTTAACTAGGCCTGCAAAACATCAACGTGGAGGCTTTTCCATGTAATTTTATTTTGGAAGTAAGTCAACCATTGAATAAAATGTATTTTTAAAAAAGTACAAGTTACAAAAAGGTCATAATTATTTGGGATCAGGAAGCAGGTTTAGGAAAGCAAACTAAGCATTTTTAGAAAAGGATAAATTGCAGTGTGATCTTCCACGCTATGTAATTAGAATTTTACTTGCAGGATTATACTCTACTGGTTGCTATTTTATTACTTTCAACTAGTCATGAGCTTTTCAAATGATCTTGAGTCAGAAGCCAAATAACCAATTTTTAATGATATGCACAGCGTTATATTAAAATAAGTAGACTCAGTTAGGAATCCAACCAATTAAAAACTTCAATTGCATCCTATGTATCTTGAAAACCTTATGGCTGTAAATAAATAGAGTTATTAGTCATAAAAAAGTTTGCTCTCTTCCATCTATTCACAAGTAATAAATTTATTGTGATTCATAACTTTAATATAAAAAAGTAAGATTAATACAATCCGAAAATGAGGTATCAAATTCAAACAAGAAAATTAATCTGGCACTATTTTACCACTTCGGAGATTAATCATGGAGTCAAGCGGTATTGGTAACAAATAAACATCGAAAACTCAAATAAAGGAAGATGATCAAGTAGCACTTATCAATTGCTATGACTTTAGAATTTAAAATTTTAGGATCTCATTCAAATTGTATTGGACAAGATAGGCAATAGAAAAAAAATATTTTCTTCAGAAATAAAGTGGTATATGATTTAATTTTAAACATGAAGTTTACTATTTGTATAATTCTGTTATTTCTGGCAAGCCTAATCTATTTTACATTGTGTTTTAAGAGAGGTGGTTTTTGTAAGGCCTATAAGCCTGTCTCCTGTTGTTTCATTCATAAATACAATTTCTATTTGAAAATTCTCCTCTTTCACAGGATTACTGATGGAGACATGCAACCCAATAAGAACACCAGCTAAGAGCACAGATTTATCCTGCTCAAATCGAGTCCCATGTGATTGCTGACTGGATAGACAACCTTGCTCATGCTGCATTAAATGGTATTGGAAATAACATTGTTCCACATAGAAGTTAAAATAATGAATACCATAATGCAACTAGATACCAAGTCACTCATTAGGGAAGAAAAACCAGTTTGAGAATTAACTAAATACCTGTCAAGAAATTCAACGAATATATAGAAATATATATTCAACACATGAATTTTTGGCATTTGCAGATTTGGCGACGCAGGATTTGACTCGTGAAATACAAATATTACCATCTAGTAAGAGAATACCATCAACCAAGAAAAAGCATTCCCCATTCAAATAAGATGTAATTCCAGTTTCCACAATCAAATTATCGTCTAAGACAAGCCATGTTATAGCCAAATGCAATGAGCTAGGGCATATCTGCTGCCACCATATGGCATTGACAGTAGTGACTTCCAGCAAAGATGATCCAGCCTATGATGCATGAAATTCCTTTCTATTAGGTAAGACTCCAAGCAGAGATTATCCTACTACTAACATGGTAGCTTTCTGGTTAATCATGAAAATTTTGAATCAACTTGTGGTAATTAGGCAAACAAAAACCACCAGATGTAAAGTCACACACACACACACAGACACACAGAGGGCACCTTAATCCTTCAAGGTAAAACATTAAGAAAACAAAATTTTAATTGGTTTGTACTTGCAAACGTGTGGCATCTGGCAAACTAAAGAAAATGAGATATATTGTTTCAATCTCTCAGAGAGAGAGAGAGAGAGAGAGAGAGAGAGAGAGAGAGAGGCTTACCAAGCTGTAGAGGTTATCTTCCACCTCTGGAGGCAATTTTTCAATGTCTATCTGAAGTTTTGGTTCTGGATGGGAAACAAGGACTGAATTGTGCTGGTTCATGTTTCTAGCTGAGGAAGCTGCAGAAAAAGAGGATGAAATCTGCTTCTTTTGCACTTCGTCATCAGGAACAGTCTGATGCAAGGTATCCTTTACAAGAGTAGGTTCTTTGTTGGACATCTCATTATCCTTCCCTGATGCTGGAATATCCTGAAGATCACTGCAGATAGTAGATCTGGATGCATCTGCAGAGGGCAATTTGTCAGATTTTGAAACAGCCTTATTTTTGACATCAGATATGATGAGCCTACTACAAACACCAGAAGCAGTTTGCATAGACAAGTCTTGGGTGGCAGGTTCCACCATCAAACTAGAAACAGATGGCTTCTTATCAAGACCAGGCAGATCTATCAAGCTATTTTCCGGACTTCCTCTAAATACACCCCAAAGATAAAATAAATTGTTCCAACCTGAAGTACAGAAAACAACAGTAAAATCAGATGCTCATTTATCAAATTTCTTGGTAGGGCCACATAAAACCACTTCAGATATGCAGATCAAGTTTAAAGTCCTTAGACCAAAAAAATACACTAAATGGTATATATTCTCCCTCTTGTGATGAAGCAACAGTTAAGATTGATTCTTACGTTGGGAGTTCTTTGGTAATAGATTTGAAGGGAATATAAGAAGTTGCATTGCACCAATAACACCTATGAGAGCTAGATCATTTTTTAGCATATTATCCAATAGCTTCCAATAGTAATTTTCATAACTGCACAAAATGCAACATATAGAAACATCAGATATTGTGCCAACCTGCAGGCTTTATGGAAATTTGCAATGAACAAATACACATAATAAACTGACCTGTCAATATTTTTAGCAAAGAAAAATATAGCAATATTATCTTCTGTCGGGCTGCACTCATGGAACTGCAGGGGCCATGAGCTTAGACGAGGTACTTCCTTCAACTTAACTTTGCAAGGAAACTGTCCTGCCACTTCCAGTGCTTTGGGCGAGACATCGGATGACAAGTGAGCCTGAAAACCATCAAAAACAGCAGGAGGCTCGGCAGTCCTCAACACCTCAAAAGCACCTCTGAGCATAATAAGAAAAAGGTATAAGCATAACGCAATAAGCTATTAAAATGATTGCGTAGCTATATGATTACAATGATTTAGCATTAAACACACTCTTAAACACTAGTAAGAACATGTCATACTGCCAGATGTAGTCCATCTCTGGAATAGCTGAAATTCTCAGTAGATCAAAGGGAATGGAAGCTTGGCCAGGCAATGCCGTAGGCCTTGCCAACATGTCATCTGGAAAGTCAACTGACCCTTCTCCAGGAACATTTACAGATTTCTTATGGTCTTCCATTTGTTTTACATGGATAGAATATTCTGCTTTACTACAATTTTCAACATCAGTTATCCTTGCAATAGAAGACAAGTTTTTAAAACTTGAAGATAAAATTGTCGCTTCAGAATTTACATCAGCACTGGCTAAAGAAACATCCTCAGATTGATCAGGTGATTTTCTCTTAGTTCCAGTTTTCCAAGTTAACCCCTCAATTACATTTTTCCACTTAATACTTCTATTATCCATATCCTTCAAACTTCGATCAAAAGAAGGTTTTGTGGCAGTCATGCGAAGTTTGTCAACTGCACAGAACAGTGAGGTGTGACCTGTTTCATTACACTTATGGCAACGAGGTAAACGATTTGGGACTGAAGCTGCCTGCCTGGAGTTTGTAGATGTTTGGCCCTTGGCTTTGACATCCCTTTGTGTTAAATCTGCAGCCTGAGGTGAATTTTTTGGACAAGTTAACTACATTGTTTGACAAAAAGGAATACCAGTAAATAGCTTAGTCACCTTGGAAACAGGTTGAGAAGTCTTATGATCTTCAATCTTACATAATCTTACAGATGTACTTCCAGCAGTTCGAGAAAGAGATGCTGATGGCTGTATCTTCACTTCAGTAGCTAATGAATCCCCAGAATAATCAGTTATAAATAACATAGATAAGCTACACAATCAAGACAGAAGCATTTACTTACCTGAACTAGTTGCATCAATTGATCCTCTTTTACCAGATAGATAGCTTAAATCAAACGTCCTGCTCACTTTGTAACCACAGTTTTGAACATTTGAATCAACCTTTGTTGACACTGCAGGAGTGACAAATTGCTGATCACATGTAGAATTTTTCTTATCCAGCATATTCCCAGCTTTCACATGCTTAGGATACTCATAATGTGGTGGGTTAGGTGCATGTACTTTATTTGATGTCTCAGCATTGGAGAAGCCTGAAGTCTCACTTCCAAATGATGCAGATTTTGTGATTCCCCAGGATGGCCCTTCATTTTTTTTGTTGGTTAAGTTAGATTCCCTGTTAAGTTTTAGCTTCCAAGGAACATCATCCAGCAACTGCTTCACTTTTGGCACTTTTGCATTGTTAAACGAATTTGACTTTGAGAGAGACCCTGAAACTAAAAGCTTTAGATATTTGAAACATGTGAAATTAAGTGTATGTGAAATGCTCATTAATAAACTCCAACAAAACTACCATGTGTTGGTTGCAAAGGTGTTTGTATCCTAGATGATTGAAGGCCAGAAGAAGTTTCTGTGGGAGAATCTGGGTGATATATTCCGTCTGACTTGCCACATATTGTGGAGGAGATTGGTTTTACCTTCACATTATCATGTTTGTTGAAGTTCTCACATGAGAACTGAGAAGGTTTCTTACGAACAATTGTTCCAGTAAATGCATCAACTGCTTCATAGAGTTTCTCCTTAGAAACAGAATTAACCTCCAATTTCTCATCCTTCGTCTTAAATGAAATAGACTTAATTTGATCTTTATTGTATCTTCTCACATCTGGATCAGTTGCTTTATTTTCCACACTGCTTTCCTTACTTCTAGTATTTTCTTCTAACTGTAGTCGTGCTTCTGCTGGAGCAACTTGTACTTCAGTTTTTCCTGCCACTTGATCTGCAGCCTCCTTCAGTTGGCATTCTTCACATAACCATTCACCTTCAGGAACTTCAGCCAACATTATTCGCATGCAGTAACTGATCGAAAGAAAATTTTGATCAAACATAATAGTTTCATGAAAAGCATCTCTTGAAAAAGAAGGGAAAAACTTACATATGCTCAGCCCCATCACTGCATCTACTACAGATAGCAAGCAACTCTTCCTGACCTGCATCCCCACAGATATCACAGACTTTTACCTGCAAAAATATAACATAAAAAACTCTTAAGTATGTGTCATCATAAAAAGCATGTAACTAGGATCCTTAACCTACTAGCCATGTATCAGTTCCTTATTTCCTTTTGCAATGACATATACATCAGATATGGATAAGTTCAATTTAATTGCAGTGACCAAATTTTGATGTATCATGAGAACAACATTTAGAAACTAGTAGAAATGTAGCTTTGCATAGAGTTCAACAGCAAGGTTTTGCCGACTCAAATAGTTGGGATTATAATTTATCGTCTTTTCTTCATTGTTGTTGTTGTTATGGAAATAGCTGGTTATAAATAGTTCTGATTCAGCAAGATAAGAAATTGTTAACTGACCCCTAAATAGTTACGATTCAGCAAGATAAGAAATTGTGTAACTGACCCCAAATATTATCGTTGATGAGATTAAAGCTTCCATTATTTGTCAAAGATTAAAACCTATTACCAATTTTCACATGGCTGGTTAACAGATTAAAGATAGATGCATCATCTACAAATAAATAGTTGAAAATGGAAAGTGAGCATTTTTTGGAACCATAAAACAAAAAAAAAATCCACAGAAGGGTAAGGAGCAACAGAAACATTCCTTTTCAGAAAACAAAATGTTATCAAGATTACCCTATAAGTAAAGTCAAGTGAAATAATTAGCAATTGATACACATAATAGAATCAAAGATAAAGATACGATACTATACCGCACCCTCATCAATGGCAAAATCCTTGTTCATTAAGATGCAGCACTTGTTTAAGTTCAAGACTAATTCGTCATGAGTCAATGACAAATCTCAATAAAAAAAAGTTATATATATATATACACACACATTATAGAAGAGAAGAAAATTGTGAGCTTACATCATCTTCAGTTTCTGCTGAAACTTCACTCTCAGAATGTGGCTGTAAAAGCACTTGAGGTGTCTGAGAATTTGAGTTGGGGCTATCAGGTTGGTCTTTACTATCCCTTGACTTTACTGCCTCTTGCAGCTTGAATCCACTGCTGCAATTTTCAGCATCAGTGCCTCCCAAAGAAACTAATTGAGGATGAGTATTTCCACTAACTTCTTTACTAACATCGCCATCTGCAGTATCTTTTTGCCCATTCACATTGGCCATAGCTTGAGAAAGACGCATTTTCCCTGGTGAATCTGAACAAAAAAACTGGGATTTTGAAGATATATTACCACTTGAATGGGGGTCTTTTAAGCCATCGGTATTGTAATAAGGGTTGTCATCTTCCAAACAATATGTACTACTATTCTTCAACATAAGTGTTGGCTTTCCTATTGGGTTAGTCTGATTCTCTTCAGATTCACTATTATTATAGTCATCAATAGCTTCTTTCTGAATCTCCTTTATGCCATTTTTCTCAAGTGAAGATTCAGATGATCTGGAGGGGCATCCTATAAGTTTATTCTCTAATTCCGCAGGATGATTATAATTTGTATTGCTAGAATCGCTTAATCCAACAATGTATGAAATATTGTCCATATGAGACTTTTTATGTTGTTCATCAGCAATATTTGAAGTTCTTCTGTTATGCAAATCTGATGTTTTATTGCTGTCTGAGGAGAAAAGACAATCACCAGTAGAGCTCATTTGTTCTTGTTGGAAATTGTTATCTTCACCTGCATCAAAAGTAGCCTTTCGATCTAAGACAACCTTCTCAGATGCAACATGTACTACTGATCCTACAATCGTTTGTTTGCTTTCAGTATTTTCAACAGATGAATCGATTCCCAAACTATGACTTTGTGGACAACACGTTGAGCTTTCTTCTTTTTTCTGCACATTATGTTCTCTGCCATTGACAGAAACATTGATCAAAGAATCATCATCTTCTTTCTGGGAAGTGATATTTTTGAAAGGCCCACTATCAAGGTTCAACTCCATCTGTGGTGAAGGCTAATAGAATTGCAAACACAGTGCAAGGAGAACACACGTTGCATGTCCCAGGTTCTGGCCAAGTGTGAGGATCCTTAAGTACGTTTAACCACTTTGAACAATTGGGCATCCCACTGTGCACGAACAACAGCAAAATAAGACTCTATGCGAGTTGAATCAAATGCTTTGAATTAGCATGATAAATTGTACTAAAATAAAGTGAAAATACATGCTTCATCATTGACAAAATCCAAGACCATTGGTTTTTGTTAGTGTAACAACTGAGTGCATTTACTACAGACAAATATTTTGAAGGTGACCAATTAAAATTTTACTTGATGTAATAGAAAAGATTAAATTGATTTCAAAATTACTGATGATATAGCCTTTCATAAAGCATAATGGTAAAGGATAAGATCCATATACCCAAGCCCAAGTAGCTGGGCCAAATAACACTTCGATGACAATGACACTCAAGTACATTTACTATGAGACTAGTCATACCGAAATTTTTGGATCGAATTGAATTAGTCAGAAACTTAATCCTAATAATTTGAGGCACGTTTTAGTTTTTTTTAGGCCTTTTTGATGGAAGAATTGGCTTGTATCATATGGGCCATAACAAAATCATGCTTAGTCTAATGGAATCATTAGGCTCATATAAGTTTGTATTCTAGTAGTGTAACGAAATAAACAATAACTAAAATGGTAACAAAGGCAAAGGCATATTCCTCATGCTAAGATTGAGTTAAAAACTTATCTAAGTTAAAATATCTCATTGAATCTGTCCTTTGAGGATCATAGTCATATTCCTCAAGGGGGCCTTGTGTGCAGCATTTACCAATCAGGATCAACATCATCTAAAAAACGGGGTCCATAATCCACATATATCCACAATGAGGGCACAATAGCTGAGCACACTAATTCACCAAAAAAAAAAAACCAACCTATAACCGCTGTAAACAGTCACATAAATTAAGGATACTTCCAGAGACACCAAAATTTCACAATCATCTATCAATTTCACTATCTAGTAGAACAGATGCAAAGGAGGTTGAGCAATGCAGCAGTATTAGAATGTCCCAAAACCACAAAGAAAAGTAAATTAGATGAAAAAAAAATAGTTTCCTCAATAAGGAAACAATAACTCAAGAAAGATAACCCAACTTCTCATCCCAATCGATCACAAAAGTATTTCGGCGTCAACAGCAGAGCATAAAAAGCAAATCATTCGGTCAAGTAAACTAGTCCGAATACAAAAAAAAAAAAAAAAAAACAGAATAACGCGTTGCCGTGATCAAGAGTAGTAAAGGGGGTACTTTTACATACCTCCGGTTGCGCCAAACTATCGGTGGCTTGCTACAGCCATTCCAGGGCACGCCCTTGTCGATCTCTCATCATCCCGCGCGTCCCAATATCAGCTGCGAATAGGGTTCCCGTACAAAACACCCGATGCGAATTAAGCCCCGCGGCTCCCGAGGAGAGGACAAGGCGGTGAGTATTGGAGAGAGGAACGACGAAGCGAACAAAGAAGAACAGATTAGGCTTGCGCAGGAGTCAGCGAGAGTAACCGTTCACTTCGAGGAGGCGTTTAACGGAGACGAGGGCGACGAGAGGAAGCGAAGGGAAGGGGGCGAAGGCGGAAGAAAGACGGGGATGTTCCTCAGAAATAGAAACATGGAACCAACCCTTGTCACGTGACTTACATGATGTCCTCATATTTTTGTGTTTTATTTTAGATAAATATAGTAGTAATACTTTTTTTTTAAAAAAAAACAAAAATTATGCAAAAGGTTTTTTTTGACTGGTAAATCGGTCCGACCCGGCTTGGTCTGATTTAGTTAGGCGTTTTGGCTGGGCCGGGTGGTTCAGCCTGCGGAGCCAGCCCAGCACTGTTTAATCCCCGAGTCACAGTAGATTTAACTCAATTTGAATCATTTTAGATTGATTTTTAACAGTTAGCTCATTTTCGTGTCGCTTTTTTATTTATTTATTTATTTATTCTTCTCGTATAGTTTAGATGGCCTCTTAGAATAGAATACCAAACGCTGTTCGTAGAATGAACTTCACACTCATTCATGCAGCAAACCGCAAACTGTAAGGTGCAGAAGACAAGCTCTGTAATCTTCTGGATCAAAGACGATGCAGACATCACATCATCTATCTGAAGGAAACAACTCAGCGAGAGCTGGAAGAAGAGGATTCAAGAGGACAATGATTAGTGTTGTATCCTCGATTCCATGGAGTTTCAGATACTTTGTTTCCTATCAGTGCTTGTCGAAGCCTGCCAAACGAATAAAAATCATTTCCTGTAACTTGTCAATTTCGTAAAATTTAGCATGGAAAACAACAGCACGTAGAACGAAGTATAGGTATAGTAGTAGTAACATTCCTTTAATTAAGATCGAGAGAGAGGACTGGAAATCTGTTTTAAGAACATTCAACTCACCCCGACTGAAGTTACAAAGTTGCAGACTGCACATTTCACTGATCTTGCTCCATATTGGTAGATCAATAGCATATGGCAATTTCCACACTTTACATGCGCCACTTGATTTGCTGTATTTCAACATGTAATAACACTCATTTCATTCCGACCAAATGCATGGTTTTCAAGTTTTTCGATTCAAATGTAAATACTAAATATACCAGAGTTCGCAAAAAGAAAAAAACACTTTCATATGAAAAAAAGATTTCTAATTCTAGTTGCTAAAAAATGATTCACTCTTTTTTCAGTAGCTTGTGTACGAGCAAAAGACTATTCTTTTTTTTTTTTCATGCATCTAAACATCAATAAGGCTAGAGGCAAATTCCATACTGACAACAAATACTTGTTACGGAAATAGATAAATCGAATAAGCAAGCTTTGAATCACTCTACTCACCTTCTTGAGCCAAGTTAACGGTGTGACAACAAGAACAATGGACGGTAGTTGCTCCGCGTATGAACATCAGAAGAGTGTAGCATCCTCCACAAACTAATCGAGCCATTTCTGTACCTGTTGGATAGACAGTGATAGTACCAAAAAAGTTCAAATGGTTTAGTTATTACAAAATAAAAAAGAAGAGAACAATTTAGATCAGGGGATAGCTTAAGGTTTCAGCTGCACGAGTGTTATGACATGAACTTAAATTAACCTCGAAACAATTTAATGCTCCAATTAGTACTCTTAGATCCAAATTTACATCAATAACTTTTCATTTAAATCTATGAGGATCCCCTTTGTTTTACTTTGATGCAGTAGTCAATGAGGAAGAGTATACCAGGAGGTGGCACAGCAGTTACTGCACTGCAAACAGCACAGCATACGGATGCTGCTCCCAGAGGATACGTAAGGAGGCTTCTGCACCCTGAACACACAAGCTGGCTTTGTACACCTGAGAATCAAATCCATCGTTAGCCGCCACGACGGCGTTAAATCTCATCGAGACCAAAAGTGAACTATAATCTACGCAGGGATTTTGTCTCATGGGAATGTTGAACGACACATGACTTCAAATTTTTTGTTTCCTTTTCTCAGGAAAGACGACTCCAGTTAATATCGCCAATTTGGAGACTTGAAAAGGGTTTACACATCTCTTTATCCTCCATCAGTCACATAATACACAAGCTTGTATAGTTCCTAATTAAGGCATTGTTCCATACACAACATGATCATACAAAATGGCAACATATTAAGCTTCAGAAAAATTGTCAAAATAGTAAGAATGGAACTTGTTCTGGATCTACAATACCATTTGACGGTGTGAATGACACAAGAGGCGTTGGATACGGAGCAAGAGGAACTGACATTGCTTGCTTATGCTATGCACTGACTTCTCCCAAAATGTTTCACACATGCACCTTCAACTTGATTTTCCTCACTAATTAAGAACCAAAGCAAGAGATTGAGCAAAATTAACAGAAGAACCAGATAAGCATGCACCTTAATGATCTGACTGTTTTCCCATCCACGGACTGATTGAGAAAGACGGGTGCAGTTAGTCGCCTGCGGCAATCTGTCTGAAAGCTTTGATTCATGAAGCAGGGTCGACCCCACCACGTTCTGTCGGAACTGGCGGCAGAGGAAGCGCCGCGTGTGGCGGACGTTATTGGATTCGACCAAGCAGTAACAGCGTTACGGGTCCATTTCCCCTGTGTGACCAGTAGTCTTTGCACTTATTAAAATGGACCCCTTCCTGTTAATGGAATGGTACAATCCACGTGTCTTCATGTACATTTTCCCTGATATTTGTCGTATGCACCAGCAAAATGATTATGTATTTTCAGAACGACTCCCTGAAACACTTTTTTTTTTTACTAACAATAGATATCTAAATTTTGATCTATAAATTTCTATCGAACCGTTAAATAATATATATATATATATATTTATAATATTCTATCGACATTAAAATAAATCAGAAAAATATATTATTCTTCATTTGGCTAAAAAAAAAACTTATTTTTTTCCCTATATTTCCAGCAGAAAAATGCATTGTTCTTCAATTTTTTCTTTTTACGATCTAAGTGTTCAGATTTTTAACCAAATTAATTATTGACGAGATAAAAATTTCAAATAGCGAGAATCAGATGCCATAAAAATTCACCCAACTCTGCCACTCGGGAGGACTGTGAACATTGATTCACTGTTCACGCACCGGAAGTGAACAATGAAATCCACAGCACGCAAAGGCACGCATTGACCCCGCGCGCAGTGGATCAGTTCACAAAATTTTGATCCACTGTGCGCCGGGTCACTGGCACGTGCAACGACTGTGAATAGTACTTTTACTGTTCAAATAAACTGATCACTTTCACTGCACGTACAGACATACATTATATATATATATATATAATCTCCTGCACACCTCATCAATTCGCACTCGTACACGATGCTTCTTTGCCGTCAGATCGAACACACGATTGGGAAAAACACAGTGCATCTTCTTCCCCGCCCGTAGAACGAAAGCTCGGAATCGATCATCAACGCTCCTATTCCGACCGCGACCCGATTGGATTCCAATTGCGACCCAGTCAGATTTCAACCGCGATATGATCGACACCAGATTTCGATCGGACGAAGCCCGAATTCCAATCGATTTGCGACTGGGCACTGACAGTTGGGTTGCGACCCCAATCCAATCGAAATCCAATCGCGGTCCGATCGAAATCGGATTCCGACCGAATTCAAATCGAATTATTCCGATCGAACCGCGACTGTATTCCGCCCGGATTGGGGTCGAAATCCAACCGCAACTCGACCGCCCGGATTGGGGTCGGATTCCGATCGACTCGCGACCGAGCACTGCCGCCCGGGTTGCGACCCCAATCCAACCGGAATCCAATCGCGGTCCGACCGAAACCGGATTCCGATCGAATTCCAGCTGAATTATTCCGATCGGACTGCGATTGGATTCCGCCCGGATTGGGGCCTAAATTCGACGGCCAATGTCACGACCACTGGCTGTCGCAATTCGACTGTTTCTAGCCGCGATTCGACCAAAATCCAACTGTCATTCGATCAGATCCCAATTTCGATCGGATTCTGACCGGATTGGGGTCGAAATCCGATCGCAACCCGACCGCGACCACTAGCACATAATCACGATTGTTTCGACCATAAATTCGACCTCCGTCCGTCGAATCCGTCTTGGCACCGAAATCCGATCGGACTGTGGTCGGAATCCGATCGAAATAGGGGCGTCGACGATCAATTCCGAACTTCTGTTCTACAAGTGGAGAAGAAAATGCACTATACATTTCCCAATCGCACGCGTCGATCCGACGGCAAGAGTCATCGCGCGCGAGCACGATGATGAGCGTGGAGATCAGATTTATATATATATATATATATATATATATATATATATATATATATATATATATATATATATATATATATATATATATATATATATATATAAAGTGACTCATCCGTAAACACTGACAAATACTTTTATTATCGATCATCCAATCTCCTAGGATTCAAAGATTGAGCTACAATACTACTCGATCGAACGATAAATAATAAAAATGTTCATAAATATTATATATATAAAAGAATATTATCATACACAACTCATCTATGAGCACTAATGAACATCTTGATTATCCACCATCCAACCAGATGAGTACTATAACACAATCCTTGAACCATAAAAGATCGGACGATGGATAATGAAAATACTCACGGATGAATTATATAGAATAACATTCTTATATATATGATTTCCTACCCAATTCATCCGTAAACATCTCTATTATCTACCATCCGATCTCTTAGAGTTTAAAGATTGAACTATAATGCACATCCAATCGGACGATGGATATTGAAAATGCACACGGATAAATTATATAAGATATCATTCCCCTCTCTCTCTCTATATATATATATTAAGAGTTCAAAACCCATCATGCTATACCACAGTAACCATTCACAGGAATCATCAGTGTTCTAGAAAATAGGAACTCACTGATGCACCCAAAAAGTATGAAGATTTCAAAACCCAAATGGCACAATCATCAAGAAGTACATAGAATCAGTTGAGTTCTACAGGTCTTTAGAAATGAGAGCAGCTCAAAGAGCTTAATCAAAAGAACCTTTAATGCCAAACTATTTGTTGGAAGATGAAACACAACTCTAAAACCTTAGCTGTTGATCCCCAGCAACATCGAATTACACAATTGCATTTGCTGCACTTGCAATCCTTGGCCACAGGTCTGCACATTCCTTCCCAATTGGTCCGGTAATAGCAGATCCTGAAACAATCAAATTGAGTCGCAAATACAGTTTAAAACTCATATGTTCTTTGTCTCTTTGATAGTGTATGCATACCTTTCATTTCTCCCTTGGGGTTAACGATCACTCCAGCATTGTCTGCATGATTGGGAACGCAAAAGTATAAGACTACTGAGAATTTGAAAAACATTGTAGTGTTACAAAAAGCAAGAACGAAAAAGAAGTTGCAAGTTTGACATCAATGCAAGAATACTTGAACAGGATGTTGTGACTCGTAGTCACAATTTAGAAGAGATGATATTACATATGAAATGAAAATTGCAGAAATAACCATAGCATAGGCATAATACCAGCAAAAGGAGTAAATGAAACAGTGGTGCATAAAAAATAAACAATTTAAACATCAATTACCAATATCCATCATGTCAAATATCATACAGAACCATACATGAAATGTGAGGGAAACAAGGAGTAAACAAGCAAACAAATTTCATAAAGTAGGAATATAAAGCAGGATACTTTCATATGGAAGGCAACGATAGTCGTAGGTGGTAAAATAGAAAAATCTGAGTTCATGGTTCCCTATGTGGCTACTATGCCATTAAACCAGGTGTGATATTGCAAATCACCCTAACAAATAAAGGTCTAACTCAAAGTGTGCACAAGTCGTGAAAAGAACTTGTGCTCCAAAAGTTATCAGAAATTTCAGCAAGCAACCATGAACCATTGCCAAGACCTATAATATTTGAACATGGATTTAAAATTGAGATACCAAAGGCGTAAAGTATTTTAGCTACTTAGGCGCATGCATAATGCTGGTGCAATGCAGAGAACAAAGAAGAAAAATGGGCTGCAACAATTAAGCAATCTCTAGCCTAACTTAGGCAATATAAGCTCAATCTCTAGTAAATACCCTTCTCACTTAAAAAAAAAACACACACACAATTTGTTCTATGTTGTTTTTTTTTCTCACAACATAATTGAATGTTTGTTCAATATAATTGCTGAAATTGTGAAGTTGTCAAGAACTTTTGTATAGGAAAAAAAACTGTAACTTCTCCCTGTATTATTGCTCTCGAATTACATTAAATCTCTACAATATCAAATTATATCATTATACAACAACATCAACAACCAAGACTTATCTCAAATTACATTATATGATCTCAAATTACATCATTAGAGAGGAAATTTCTGAATCTAAAAAAAAAACAGCATGGAATCGTATATGCACTTTAGGAGACAAGTTCTTTCTCCACTAATTACTCATCAATAACGTTCATTCCGAGTATATTAAGATGGAGGCAGTGGTTTACGAAAACAACGACTTGCGACCAGTAATGAAAAAGATATCACAAGTAATCGATAAGGAAATGGAGATCAATCAGCATACCCTCAAAGTACATGTAGACGCCGTCCTTTCGGCGCCATGGTTTGCGCTGACGAACGATTACAGCGGGCATGACCTTCTTCCGGAGATCAGGCTTCCCCTTCTTGACAGTCGCCATAACCATGTCCCCGACGCAGGCCGAAGGCAGACGGTTGAGGCGGCCCTTGATCCCCTTGACAGAGATGATGTAAAGATTCTTCGCTCCAGTGTTATCAGCGCAGTTCACCGTCGCGGCCACCGGCAGACCCAGAGACATTCGGAACTTGTTCCCGGCCGTTCCTCCGCGACCTGCAAAACCCACACGCCACGAATCGACCTCAGAAACCTCACAAAATCTCAACCACGCGACAATGGAAATGCTCTGATCAGAGCCGGCAGAGCACCTCGCTTCGACATCTTGAAGGAGCAGAAAGCCCGGCCACCACGAGAAGGGATGGAATGGCTGCGCCGTCGCTCGACTTTTATACGGGGGATCTAGGGTTTTAGCGTTGCACGATTTTACGAGAAAGCCACTGGGCCTAGTGATTAAAACTCTTAAGCAATACTTACTGATCTAATAATTTCAATATGTGTAAATAGATAAATAATCTACCGTCACATTTAATTCCTTCAACACCACCATTTAAAAAATATATAATTATTATTGATTGAAATTAAAAAAAAAATAATGTAAAATGTTTTATTTATTTTTCTCCATCATTGTCTTGTTTAATTTCCATTTTGAAAACGTAAAAATAGTACATTTAAAAAAAAAAAAAATCTTTTTTGAGAAGGATTTTCTTTCAAACAAGACCGTCATAAAATTTTTAATCGTTTTAATTGTTAAATTCAAAATTAATAACTTTTTTAATAATATTAATATGAGAACGACATAAAAACGAAAAAATTTCTGGTGATTTTTATTTTTTATTAACGAAACGGAATAATTTTCATGACTCACAGGATAAACAAAAACAAAATAAAAAAGGAAAGAGCAAACGAAGATGATTATTTGTTCATGTTAAGGTGATGTTTGGTTGGTGGGTTTGAAATGAGGGAATGAGAATAGGAATGATATAGAGTGTTTGGTTAATGATTTTAAGAATAAGGGTTTGAGAATTAATTCTAAATAATTGAGAATCAACAAAACTCACCGCGCCGCCGCTCGCCGTGTTTGCCGATCGCCGATCCGCCGCTGCCGTTGCCGCCGCCGCCACCGATCGCTGATCGACCGTTGGCCGTCGGCCACGGCCGGCCGTCGGCCGTTTGTCGTCGGCCGCCGGTCCGGCGTCGGCCGCCGCCAGCCGATCGTCGCACGATCGATCGGTCGTGCCGTCGTCGGCCGGTCGTCGGCCGCCACCCCCACCATCGATCACTCTAATTCCCAACTTATAAACCAAACAACATTATTGGAATGACAAAACTCATTCTCATTCCAGTCTATTATCAAACTCATTCTCATTCATATTTTCACCTTCCAACCAAACGCCACCTTACTCGAACATCAGTCGAGTCACAGTCGACTTGGAGCAGTCGACTGTCATGACATGACAGTCAACTAATATCGGATAAACCTCAAACTTTACATCCGTTTGAGCATCCAATGGTTGGGTAAACTTCAACTCTTGCGATCGAGCCTCTGACACTTAGTCATTCAGCTAAGTTCACCTAATGAGCTACTTATATTTCACTTATTCTCTCATCTCACTTGAAGTCCTTCGCCGAAGCTCTTTTCGTTCGTGGCCACGTCCCTCGGCAGCACTAAGCGCACGACTTCGCAATGCTCCTTCGCGTCTCTTGCCCTCGAAGTTTGCTTCCTTGGCTTCGCTTCAAGTCATCTCATCTGGGGGTCCCTCAGATGCATCAAGCGCACGGCTTCGCAATACTCCTTCTCCGACTTAAGCACGAGGTTGTGAGTTGGTGAAACTTGTCAAAGTTCCATGTGCGAATTACTAAGACCTGCAAGACTCCAACGCACATATCAAAACAATAACAACATAACTTAAACCCTTTGTCACACACATCAAAACCATATCACATGTGTTGATTGCCCTAACACATGTCGCGTCCTTAGTACGGGGACAACCTTAGCCGTCGATCTGACTAAGGCTTTCAGAGGAAGATCGAAGTCGAGATCGGACGATCAAAGGACTGTCACTATTAATATATTTATATACATTGTATTAATCTTATGTTGTAGTGTCAAGTTGGAACCTCAAATATAAACCGTCAACTACGACGCCAATAGAGCAAATGATCGTGTGCGTGAAGAGCTAAGTGTCACCTCAAAGATAAGATTTGTGGATAAACTTCTATCTAGATCTTGATCCAGATCTCAATGTACTAGGGTTTGGAAGGCTACAAAAGAAGGGATGAGTCACCCCTATTCATCAATTAAAGCAATGTCTCCATGGCAGCTTCTTATTAGGGATTATTCGTATTCGATATTGTTTGTAATTCCTATCAACGGAGTCAGTCCTTTTTTTATATAAAAAAAATTAAAATACTTCCCAATTTATTTGTACTATTTTTTCTAAAAAAAAAAATTAAACCCTAAACAAAAGTCTTAGCCTGCTTTTAAGCCTTCTCCGTTTTCCTTTTTTCATTTTCCATCTTTTTTTTTTTTTATTTTTTGAAAAACGAAACGCTCTCTCAATTCATTCGTTTCTCGGTTTGGATTTTCATAGCCTTTTAAGAATGTGCAGTTGTTTTTCTTCTTCTTCCATGTAACAAATTTTCATAACGCTGATTGCATCTATATCTCTCGATATTCTGATAGATCATGCACGTTTATGTGACAAATTTATATGGTTTTTAGATGGCACACGTTGAGCAGCTGTTGTGTATATTGTCAGTGCAAAACGTCATACGAAAGGTTTTATCTCCGACTATGGAGGTTGATCCAGGAAAGATCGATCGATGTATGACAAACTTTGAGATGTCTGATCAAATAGTGTTGGAACTGATAGTCCGAGTGATACAAAATTGCAGATGTGACTACTGACTGTGGTGGGTCTTACCGAGTGCAATTTAGTTTGATTCATAAGAACAATTAAACTGTAATGAATATGGATGTTCAAAAGATCTGTAGGATTTCCTATTTCTGTAGGTAATTGTTTGTCTAGTTATGATCCACCAGTTTTTTCAGAAAGGCAAAATGCAGAGAGAGAGTTGTATATAATGTGCTATATAGCTACTGCTATGCATTTCGTGTGGTCCGATAGTATCTAATTTATAGTTAATACAAATATCATCAGGCAAAAGCAGATTGAGAAGTAGAACAATGTCCCAAATAATTCTACAAATACATAACAGATATTGACCTTCATCGTACATATATAGTTTTCCGACACTTCCTTGATATTTCACACACCATCAAATGATAGCACCATTATTCATATTCTAGCTAGCAGAGCATACAAGATGGAGAGTTTCTCTTTGATGGGAAAGTACAATAAGCAATTTATAAGACTTTTAAGTTCATCTTTGCCTTTACCTTCCAAATTTCATTGCGACTTGCATACAACTCCAGCCGTAAATCCTGTCCACCATCTACTATCTAGAAAAGAGCAATTCTGATGGACTTTTTCATGATCATTGTGCCCCAATATGCCCAAAATCCCACTCCTTGTGGACAATTAGATAAGCCATCAAGTAAATCTGTTAGCTCTCCATTGATATTGTTAAATGACAAACATAGCATCCGTAGATTGCCTAGGCGTCCAAAAGTCAATGGAATTTCTCCTGATACATCCAAATACCCCAAGTTGGAAATTCTACCAATCTTTGTTGGTATCTGTCCAGTGAGAAAGGTGGCGTGTAAATCTACTCTTAACAAATTTTGAAGACTCCCCAAAGTTTTTGGTATTTCTCCAGTAATTTTATTTTCAGACAAATCCAATTCCTCCAAGGAAACAAAATCACCAACACTCTCTGGTATTGGTCCTGTGATATTGTTTCCTCCCAAATATATATACAACTACTAAATTTGTAAGATTTCCTAGGTTCAGTGGCATTTCTCCTGATATACGATTTTGAGACAAATCAAGATATTCCAAATTGATAAGTTTCCCTAATGTTCTTGAAATATCTCCAGTTATTTGAGTCCTCTCCATCCTCAAGTGTCTCAAGCTCGTGTAACTCGCTAACATATTTGGGATTCTCCATAGATGTCATTCATATCAAATGCTAAGAACTCCAGTCGGCGTGGAAGAAGGATTCCCAAAGTCGTTGAAATTTCTCCGGATAATGAATTCCAACTCAAATCTAAATATTGCAACATTCTGTTAACATTCTTTATAATTGTAGAAATTTCTCCTGCTGCTATGTTATTATCAATCAAAACTAGCTTCCTCAAATTATGGAGAGATCCCAAAGCAACTGAAAGCGCCTCGGCATCAAACACCCCAAAGCATGAAGATAGATAGAGGTGTTCAAGATTACTGGACTTGGACAACCACCTCAATATGAATCGAGCATGGTGAGGGATGTGAGGTTAAATGTGGGTAAGGAAGGTGAAACATATGGGAGACTTGCATACTCCAAAAACAACACTTGAAGAGTAGGAATCAAATCAAGAACCACAACATTTTTTTTTATTGATAAAGAAAAGTAAAACAAAACAAATGCCATAAGGTGATTTTCTTAAAAGGAAAAAAAAAAAGAAAGAAAACGAGATTACAATAATAATCCTTTGTACATTCAATTCGTCTCCATCAACATTCATAATTAATGCTTCAAAGATGGCACGAACCAAATTGGGGGAGGTAATAATGTTTCATACGGCAAGTCACAACGCTTAAACTTTTCTTGTTCCAAATCGAAGAAGCCAATATCTGGATTTGTTCTACCGATATTTGTATTGCGTCTTGATCCCTCCCAAGTGTCAGTGAAGTAGATACAATTTGCTTTGACTCCGACAGAATCTTCAACGGATAAAAAATAAGCATTATTCATGCCTATAAAAATAGACTTGTTTTCTAAACATCTAATTCCATCCCAACGAGAACTACTCTCAGAATTATACTTGAAAACCATAAATCCTACCGTCTCACGCTTTATTGCATCATCAGAATCATCTTCAAAAACATAATGTGTAAGCCTCAAAATTAGGAATAGTTCGCCGGTGCTTGAGAATGCTAAGTAATGATCATGATACGTACGAATTAAAGATAAGAAGGAGTCAGAGAATTCAGTACTGTCACGGTCAATGATAACTCTTATGATCGGATTATCTCCACTTAGGTCAATCGCAATGACTTCTGAAACACCCATTAGAGCGTAAAACAATCCATCATGATAAATAATGTCGATCATTGAGAAGTCAAGATTTGTCCACTTGGATGTGCCTGCTTTAGTGTATGCGGTTGGAAATGCATTACAAATAACCATGGCCATATAATTATTGGGAGTTGGATTGGAGGAGAAGATAACTTTCTCTATGCGGTAGTCACGACAAGTTTCAAATTCATGAAAGTAAGAATTTCCAACTTTCTCGTCGTGGAATATGTAACCGCCACAATTAGGTAGAGGTTGACAAGGGAAAAGGTAGAGCAAGGATGGGAGATAGATTTGAGCGCCAGTAAGAGGATTCAAAAGGCTAATATTAAAAGTTAAATCGATAATCGCAACCCAACCGGTATTAGATCCAGCATAACGCATATTGTGGAGTGGAGGCACGGGAGAAAATTTGAAGCTGGAATAATAATGCTCTTCATCTGAAGGTAAAGATAAAAAGGTACACGAGTCATCGATTTGCTCAGCAGGAAGAAGAAGCCAAGGCCATAGAAAAATAATAGAAGGGAGAGCTAAACACCAAGACTTACATACTGTACGAAATACAATACGTTGTGGGAGTTGTAGCTTCTCTGCTATTCGGTTGAGAAGATCGAGAGGAAGCAATGACCAGTCGTGGACATCATCATCCATATTGGGAATAAATTATATCTTTATAAATGTTGCAATTGAGAAAAGAACGGGCAACTTTTGCTGGCTAAAGCTTATATTATTTATATACACGATACCTAGCAAATTTTAATTAAAATTCTATAACAGAATTTCAGTTAACGGAATTTTAGTCATTTAATAAATTATTATAACAACTAATTTATTTTAGTAATAATAATTTAAGTTGACTTAGTCTCGTTAAATAATTCTCTTCTGCCCGGCTAGCAAAATTTTAATTTCTTAGCTATTAAGTTTGGTGGTACGTTTATCTCTTTACAAATTTGAAAATTATTTTAACAAAAAAAAAAATCTGAATCAAATTAAAAAATAAAATATTATTTATTATATTTGTTTGAAAATAAAAATAATCTTGAAAATTTAAATGGCAAGAAAAACTCGTGATTTTTTATCAGAATAGCTGAAATTCTAATTTGAGTGGATCTCCAATGAATCTAACAGAATCTGATCTATGTTTAATCCTAAATTTATAGCGAAGAATTATATATCAGGGATCATGGAGGAGAGAAGCAACGACGATTAGAATTGCAATCTTCTTGATCAGCAAATTAATTTCTAAAAAAAATATTTCTTAGAAGCAAGTAGAGGTTGAATCCATTCGACCAGACAAACTAATTTGGTATTGAGATCGAGAACTCGTCTCTTAAATTAATTTTAAGTGATTTTAGATTTGTAAAAGGATCTCTTGTTCTCTCAATGCAATAGCCGTTTGAGAGCTTCTGCTACGCCCAAAACATGAGTTTAGTCTGAATTTCTTGAAATCATTTTAGCTTTTGCATAAGTTTACTCGGCATGAAATAAATACAACCTTTCTGGCAAATGAGCATTCGAGAGTTGATCTGAACAAGAACTTTTATGTTTTTTCCTTTTCATAATCACAAGTAAAATATAAATCGTATCCTTCACTTGCACAAGGAAAGGTTCTTAATCACTACTTTTAAATAAAAGACGCTTTCCAACACTTACTAATCTAATAATTTCGATATGCAATGAATAAACTTAACCGAGCAAAGTAGATAATTTAATACTAGAAACTATTTCAACATCTACTTAAGACATAACTTAAAATAAAAATATCTATAACTATTTCTTAGGCCATCTAATTGAAAGCTTCCGAGTAGGTTGAAGATGATTCTGCCATTGTCTTCCTGCAATAACAAATAAATAAATAAATATTAATTGAGACTTGAAAAAACTAATAAAAAATATACCATTTAGTGTTCTTCTGCTTTATGAATATCTAGTTTTAAAAACATTGGGGCATTTTCCACACTTAAGGGATTTTCTTTATCGTGAAGATCTTTGTTATGAGATTTGAAAACTTTTTCTGAAAGATATTTTTCCTTAGAAGAATTCCCTTCCAAACAAGGCAAGCATAAGACTTTTTCATTATCATCGTATAGAGGAGGACGATTCTTTGTCTTCATCTTTAAATTCGAAAATAATAGAATTTTTAAGAATATCAATACGATCAGAACAATATGAAAAGAAAAAATTTTCTCGTATTTATGAGTTGATTTTCTATACTTTTGGGATGAGAAGAAGTAATTTTCATATGACTACACACAATAAAGATGAAGAGAAACACACACACTGCTCACACACTCAGTATTACATTGAATTTAATAGGTAATTATAATTAATTAATTAATTAGTTATTGGACTTGAACTTAATCTATATATCTCGATTAATTATCGAAAAAAATCCACATAACTTTATTTTATCTATCTTTAATATTAATAAATCTAATTATATATATAATTAAAGTGTTTCACTCTTCAATTATGGTGCGTTACTCGTGAATAGATAGAAAATTGAGAGGCAGATATATTATGCGAGAATTGAGATATTTGGCAGGTCTACGCTAAATTTCATCTGTTGATCAATATGGCGCTCACTGACCTCAGCTCAAGCACATAGCATTAATCCAATTGCGAGTTGACGGTTTCAAGTTTGTCTTTATAAACCCTTTCATTTTTGATCCATCATGAATCATATTTATAGGGATATATAGTGAAGGCCAAGCCTAGTGACATAATGAGCTAGTAACATTAATGTCGCAAGCAACTCCACTCCAGTCCATGAAGATATACATATAACCAATTAATTGTCAGGATCGATATACTTATCGCTCTTAATTATATTAATGGCAAGCCAAGCTCTTCTTTCACCCATCAATCATCACACTTAACAGTAATGATGTGCTATAGCATGCTTTGAGGAACTAGTAATCGCATTGAACAATTCCAATTAAGAGCCATTCATAAGTTGATTCTCTGTTGAGCGATTTCAGTAGGAGGCGCGCCACGGTCTGACCGTATTTGGCAACATGACCTTCCCTTCCCTGTTAGAACACCCGATTAAGCTCCAAAATGAGGGATTTAGAATGAAACATGTTCGGGATATGAGTAAAAGGTTCTACAAATACATAACAGATTTGAACCTTCATCGTATATAATTTTCAATTACTTCATTATTTCACACGACATCAAATGATAGCATCATTATTCATATTCTAACTAGCAGAGCAAGTAAATTGGAGAGTTTCTCTTTGATGGTAAAGAACAATCAGTAAATTATAACGCTTTCAATTTCAACTTTGTTTCTTTGCCTTCATCTTCCAAACTTCATTGCGAGTTGCACAAAGCTCCAGTCGTAAATCCTGTCCACCATCTGGAAGAGAGCAATTCTGAAAGACTTTTTCATCATCATTGTGCCCAAATATGCCCAAAATCCAACGATAAAACCCATAGCAATGAAAGCATAATCCAGAACTTTCTCAAGCTTGCCGCCATTACCACCATCATCATCTCTTGCGCGAAGTGGACCTCGCTGGACTTCATCACTGGGACACTCAGGTAGTGGCCAACCACAAAGATCCTTGTTGCCGGCATATATCGCAGGATCGAAGGTTGAAAATTGATTTCCTTCTGGGATTCTTCCGGACAAGTTATTGAAAGAGAGATTCAAGTGGCTGAGAAAGTTCAGAGCAGATAAGTTGGAGGGAATTGTGCCGGTGAGATTGTTCATCGACAAGTCGAAAGAAAATAACTGTGTAGACGGTAATGTTTTCTGGAATTCTACCCGTCAATCGATTGTTGGACAAGCTCAGAAAGTGCAGATCACGGAGCATCATCATCTCTTTTGGGATTTCACCAGAAAGATTATTGTGCGACAGGTCTATGCTGGTCACGAGGGAGAGAAGGTTAATGTATTCATTGGTTGTTCCTTTGGCAGTTATTTGGATTTTATCCATTGGCATGGTACTCCCATTAAGTGCATTTTCACATAGAAGATAATTATTTTCATTGCATTCAATAGGATTGGTATAATCTGGAAACATAGCACTGAAATTTCCGACAGATGAAGGTATCTTACCAAATAATTTATTGAAAGAAAGATCCAAGACCTTAAGAGAAGTGAGATATCCTATATTTCTTGGGATGACACCGGTGAAAGAATTTAAACTCAAACGTAAAATTCTTAGAGAAGTGAGAAATCCGACCCATGTTGGTATTTTGCCATAAAATTCATTTTCACCGAGATCTACAGTGCGTTAAAACTTACATTTTTTTAAGGAAAGAAGGAAATTGTCCAGAGATACTATTATTGTTCAAATGTAGATACTTTAATGCGAGAAGAAATGTGCTTTGATCAATGGCGGAGTCAACCTCGGGTTAAGCTCGGCTAATTTTCAATTGATTATCGGATTAATTTTTTACCCCGGGCTAAACAACTAAACAACGTCAAAATTATTTTTTTAAAGATGCTATAGTGAAAAAAAAAATTATCCGGGCTAAAACCCGGGTAACACAAAGCGTAAAGCGTGGCTCCGCCGTTGGCTTTGTTAACGTGGAAACGTACCAGATAAATAATTGTTAGATAAATCAATGATAAGTATGGAAGTTAAATTACATAAGAAGGGTGGAAACTACCACTTCAGTTGTAATTAGACAACACTTATTTGGTTCAAGTTATAATGCATAACTTTGGTTATGTAATTATTAGATAATTACATTATCAAAGTTATGAAAAATGAAACATAATTTATGCTGTTTGGTTCAATATGAAGTAATGCAATCAAAATTTGTTTATTTGGAGATTTTAAAGTATCATCTAATTTAACATTTTACTATATTACCCATTCAATTATAAGACTTTGTTTACTACGAAACATATTTGTTTATGGTCGTGCCGATCGTGAGGATCGTCTTATCGTCCAGTGAGATGACAGTGAGTGACCACCGATAATTACGACAACTATGTCGGCAATTGATAGCGGTGACCGCGATTGACAACCGATGACAGTGGTTGGTGCTTGACGACGACGACTGACGACGATCGGCGACAACGGCGATAGCGACGACAATGGTGATCGGCGATCGATGGCGACACGGCACCGACCGACGATTAGCGGCCGGCCATCGACGACCGGTGACGGCGTTTGAGCCACGACCATCGTCAATTAGGATTTTAATTATATTATTAATTTATGTATAGTCGGATTGCTATTTAATAAATTGATAAGAATATTTTTGTCCCAAATGGTAAAAAAACGAAGGATATTTTTGAGAAAAAAAATTCATAATCTAGGAAATCAATAAAAACCAAGTTTCTTGGAGGTTTTCCAATTTCCCAATGTATAACCCTTTTGTTAATGTAGCATGATGTGTTGGATATTTATCATGACTTAATAATCGTTCAAATCCTGAATCAAATAAAATTTTTATTAATAATCTTGAATGAATAATCAAGGTTATCAATACTATCCCGACACAAAGACACCCTAAAAATTGAAGCCACTCATGCGGTAGAACGACATTTAAAGAGTTGAAAGATATATCCAAATACCACAAGCTTACAAGTTGAGAAAAATGAGCTTCAATCATGTTACCTTGCAGAGCATTTGAAGAGAGGTCAAGTCCTGTAAGTTAGCTAACGGTCCAAGGTTGGATGGAATGATTCCACTCAGATTATTGTCAGCAATTCTTAAATATGTTAAAACTGCTCCTTGTGGGCAATTAGATAAGCCATCAAGTAGATCTGCTAACTCTCCATAGATATTGTTCGATGACAAACATAGCATCCACAGGTTGCATAGGTGGCCAAAAGTCTTTGGTATTTCTCCGTTAAGTGGTTCTCTGATACATCCAAATATTCCAAGTTGGAAATTCTTCCAATAGTTTTTGGTATTTTCCCATTAATCTTATTTTCAGACAAATCCAAAAACTTCAAGGAAACAACATTACCAAGGGGATATTGTTTCCGCTTAAACGTAGAACTTCCAAGTTTGTAAGGTTTCCTACGTTCACTGGTATCTCTCCTGTTATATTATTTAAAGACAAATCAAGAAACTCCAAATGAATCAAAAAATTTGTTGAAATTTCTCCAGATAAGGAATTCTCTCCCAAATCAAAATATTGTAACATTTTGCTGCCATTTTTCAGAATTGTAGAAATTTCTCCAGATAAAGAATTCTCTCCCAAATCTGAATATTGTAACTTTCTGCTAACATTTTTCAGAATTGTAGAAATTTCCCCTGCTATGTTAATATCGACCAAAACTAGCTTCCTCAAATTATGTAGAGATCCCAAAGCAACTGGAAGCGCCTCGTCATCAGATATTCCTCGGCAGTAGGATAGATTAAGTTGTTCAAGATTGCTAGCATTAGACAACCACCTCAACATGGAAGCATGGATGTAACATTCATGCCACTGGAGATCAAGCATAGTCATGGATGTGAGGTTAAATGTGGGTAAAGAAGGGGCAAGACATGGGAGGCTTGCATCCTTCAAATACAACACTTGAAGAGTAGGAATCAAATTAATTTGGCGGAGCCAATTGGTTGCTTTAGAGAGTTCTACACAACTCATGTCGAGATATTCTAGAGAATTTATGCTGGAGAGCCAACTTAAGTCATATGAGAACAGCGTTGTATATGTAAAACAATTTCGAAGGTCAAGGTGGTGTATGTGGGAAAGATTCCCTAACACAGGAGGAATTCTTAGGGATAATGAAGGTCAAGCTTAGTGACATAACCAGTAACATTGTCGTCACAAGCAACTCCTCTCCACTTGCAGCAATCATAGCCGGTCCATGAAGATAATCAATCTTTGGGATCATACATATGCTCTTGATGTCAAGCATGTTGGATATTTTATGTGGACTAGCATAATTAATAGGATGCTATTGAGCTTAGCTATAATGGGAAGGCTTGGCCCATTATTTCCTAATCTTTGCAGAGACCTCTACTCCTAACCCTTTATATGTGGTTGTCGCCCCATTGAGACAAAAACGCACATTTTTATCTTCTGGGTGATAGGAGAAGTTTTTCTCTGTTTTTCCTCTCTACTGTTTAAGTTTTCTCTTGAAGAAAGAAAATGATCTCATCGACATCTTCCGCTCCAGGTATTTTATTTAATGCCTAATTATATCTATCACGTTAAATTTGTTTGTCATATCATGAATTAGATATGGATAATTTATCAATTGGTATCAGAGCAAGGTTTAATTCTAATATGACAATGAATTTATCGTCAAAAGTTAAGTTTACCGTCTCTGCCTCGATTTTGATTCTTGGCCGTATGTGATCTTTTGTTTTTGCATTAAAAAAATAATAATAATAATTCCTCGTTTCAAATCCCTCAATCTCTGTGTTTTGAACCAATCGCCGCGGGTATGGGGTGCTGGTGACGCTCACGGAGGAGCGAAGTCGGCGGAGGAGCGAAGTCGACTGTGGGCGTCACCGGTGATGGATCTGAAAACTGATGTTGTTTGGATCTGCCATCGCGTGTTGACGCCGTTGGCATATCATGCAAGTATACACAACAGCGCTCCGGTGAGGCGGGCGGATGGCTCCGACAAGGCAAGCGGCTGGTTTTGGCGGCGGTTGTTTGGTCGGTTTGGTGAGCAGCATTATGGTTGCATTTAGGAAGCACAGATGGGGATAATGAGTTGGGGAAGAAACTGAAACACGTGGAGGAGAAAAGTTTGCACTGAAACACGTGGAGAAGGAAAGTTTATTTAAAAAAAAATCGTGGTTTTGGAACTGCCGTATGATATATATATATATATATATATATATATATATATATATATATATATATATTAGAAGTCGTATGATTTTTAAAAAAAAATTGATTTTGGGCCTTCAATTATTTTGATATTTGGGCTTTAGTGATGCAAACAGGACTTCATAATTTGCATTGAACTCGAACTCTATTAAATTTAAATCATTTTGTATTGTTTTTAATATTTTTTTTCATAGTTGTGAGCTTGCCTTCGCGAGACGGATTATGATAAAATACCATTGTTGAAAAATTGTTATTAATGTGACATTAGGAATTATTTTAATAATGCACTTATCCTATCAATTTGTCTTTGTTGATATAGTTCCTAATGATTGGTAATTATATTTTAAAGTTTTTAGTATCCTCTCGATATTAGCTTTAAGAATATAATTATTTTATGTGATGTGGGAGTTAATTTATGCATTGTAATTCGGGACCCATCGGCGGGATTGCATTTGCATGAGATAACTTTATTGTGGTCATCAGTTCTATTTCTTTTGTTGGATATGCTCGACAATAATCTCCTATTAATGTATAAATTCCAGCTTTGTCTATGAGTATGAACTATTTACCAAAGCTGAATGGAACCAATTATGAGGATTGGGCTGACTCTGTTAAGTTGTTCCTTGCCATTTCTAATGTTGACGCTGCCCTTACTGAGAATGAGCCTGAGGTTCCCACACCTGAATCTTCCGCTGCGATTATAACGAAACATGAAAAATTGGCTCATTCTAATAAAGTTTGTCTGATGACCATGAAGTTCACTATGGATAAGACCATCAAAGATAATGTTCCTGAGACGAACAGTGCTAAAGAGTTTCTTGAGTCTGTGGGCAAGAAATTCAAGAAATTTGATAAGACAGAAAAGGCTTCATATCTTTCCTTACTGACAAAGACCAGATATGATGGTGTGTCGGGTGTTCGTGAACATGCTATGAAGCTCACCAATTGGTACAATAAGTTGAAATCCATGAAAGTGGAGTTGGGAAGTGATTTTTTGGTCTGGCAAATATTGGACTCGCTTCCTTCTGAGTTTGATATTCTAAAAACTTCTTATAATGCACAAAAGGAGGAATGGACTATTGATGAGCTTGTAGCCATTCTTAATCAAGAGGAACAAAATATGAGGAAGGGTAAGGCTCAAGTTGTTCAGTTGGTTTCTCATAAGAATAATGAGAAAAATAAGAAATATTCTAAGGGAAAGAATAACAAGCCTCAATTCAAGAAAAGATGCAGTGATAAATCAGGATCTTCTGTAGTTCATGAAGATAGTGAACTATCTAGAGTTAAAAAGAGATTTAATGGCACTTGCAAGTTTTGTGATGTGTTCGGGCACAAATAATCCGACTGTTTTAAGTTTAAAAAATGGTTAGAGATGAAGCAGAAGCAAAAGCAAAAGCAAGGTATTCGTCTTGTTTTAGTGTGTTTTGAATCTAATCTTGTAGATGTACCTTCTCATACTTGGTGGTTAGACTCTGGCACAACTATACATATTGCAAATTCTGTGCAGGAGTTCAAAACCAAGAGAAGGCCAAATGAAGGGGAGGTGTCTGTTGCAGTTGGAAATGGCATGAGTGTCAAAGTAGAGCACATAGGAGTAGTTGTTTTGAAACTAAGTGGAGGACATGAGTTGGTTTTGCAAGATACTGTTTGCATACCTTCTATGAGAAGAAATTTGATTTCAATTTCTGTTTTGGATGATTATGGTTACACTTTCCATTTTGGTTCAAATAAAGTTATCATATATTTTGAATCTGTTATTGTTGGTTATGGTGTCAAGTTGAATGACATGTATATGTTGACTTTTGATCCTCTTTCTATTGAACAACGACATTCCCATGTTAATAATGTTGTTGGGCAAAAGCGAGGAAGAGCTATTGAGAACTCTTCTATGTTGTGGCATAAGAGGTTGGGACATATATTCCGAGAAAGGATGGAGAGATTGATCAAGGAGAATATTCTTCATAGTGTGGACTTCTCGGATTTCGATACTTGTGTTGATTGTGTAAAAGGTAAGCTTACTGCTGGAGTTCGAAAAAATAGAGTTGCTAGGAATGAAAGGATACTGCAGTTGATTTATACATATATCTGTGGGCCAATTACTCCCATTGCTCTAGGAGGATATAGATATTTCATTACTTTTATTGATGATTTTTCAAGGTTTGGCTGGATTGATTTGTTGCGTGAGAAATCAGACTCTTTAGATGCCTTCAAGAATTTTAAAGCTGCAGTTGAGTTGAAATTTGACACACAAGTGAAGAGTGTTAGATCTGATAGAGGTGGTGAATTTTATGGAAGGTATAATGAGATTGGTAGGAATCCTGGTTCTTTTGCAAAGTTTTTACAGGATTGTGGGATTGAGGCACAGTATACTATGCCTGGAACTCCGCAGCAAAACGGTGTTGCTGAAAGGCGAAATCGTACACTCATAGAGATGGTTAGATGTATGCTTAGTCATTCAACTCTTCCTGATTTTTTGTGGGGAGAAGCCTTGAAGACAGCAGCTTATATTTTAAATCATGTACCAAGTAAGTCAGTTCCAAGGACTCCATATGAACTTATGACAGGGAGAAAACCTACTTTGAAACATTTTCGTGTCTGGGGTTGTAAGGCAGAAGTTAGGCTCTACAATCCAGAAATAAAGAAGCTTGATTCTAAGACGATTAGTGGTTTCTTTATAGGATATTGTGCTGGTTCTAGGGGTTCTAGATTTTATTGTCCTAATCATACCACTAGAGTTGTTGAATCTGATCGTGCTGTCTATTTTGAAAATGATTCAGAATATGTTGTAACTCAGGAGCCTCGTGTTGTTAGTTTTGGAGAAGAGTGTGTCGCTATTCCTGTACCTATTGCTCTTTTACCTGAGTCTATGCGAGTCGATCTCACTCATGATGAAACTACTAATCCTATTGTTGATGCAAATGTTGATCTGCATGTTGACCATGATGTTCAGAATCCTGATGTTGTTGTGCCTCAATTAAGGCGATCTGAGCGTGTTCCCACATCTACTGCATCTATTAGATTCAAGGATTACGTTGTTTATTTACAGGAACATGAGTTTACTAGTGTAGGGGATTCTGACCCTATTACTTTCTATGAAGCCGTTTCTGATTCTCATAGTTCACAATGGTTGATTGCTATGGAAGATGAAGTAGCTTCTATGCGAAAGAATGATGTTTGGGATTTGGTGGTATTGCAGAAGGTTACCGTCTGTAGGTTGTAAATGGGTCTTTAAGACTAAACGTGATGCTAAAGGTGAGATAGAGAGGTACAAAGCCAGACTTGCTGCTAAAGGATACAACCAGAGAGAAGGAATAGACTATAAAGAGACATTCTCTCCTGTCTCTACCAAAGACTCTTTTCGTGTTGTGATGGCCTTAGTTGCTCATTTTGATTTAGAGCTTCATCAGATGGATGTTAAGACAACATTCTTAAATGGTGATTTATTTGAGGATGTCTATATGGATCAACCTGAAGGTTTTGTCGAAAGTGGTAAGGAGCACATGGTTTGTAAATTGAAAAGATCCATTTATGGCTTAAAACAAGCTTCTAGACAGTGGTACTTGAAGTTTCACTATATTGTTAGTTCTCTTGGTTTTGAGGAAAATACAGTTGATCAGTGTATTTATCTAAAAAAGAGTGGGAGAAAATTTATTATCCTTGTTCTTTATGTTGATGACATCCTTTTGGCTAGTAATGATGTTGGTTTTATGAATGACACTAAACAAATGCTTACAAATCATTTTGATATGAAGGACCTTGGTAATGCATTTTTTGTTTTGGGCATTGAGATTTATCATGACAGATCTCGCGGTATTCTTGGTTTATCTCAACAAGGATATATTGATAGAATTCTGAATCGGTTCAATATGCAATCTTGTAAGCATTGTGTTGCACATATTCAAAAGGGTGAGAAGTTATCTAATAATCAGTGTCCTCAAACTGAAAGTGAAATGACAAATATGAAGAAAATTCCATATTCTTCCGCTGTTGACAGCCTTATGTATGCTCAAGTTTGTACACGTCCAGATATTGCTTTTGTTGTGGGTGTACTTGGGAGATACTTGAGTAAACTGTGGTACATCGATTGATCGCGTGTTTTGAGGTATTTGAAAGGTACCAAAAATTATATGATCACATATAGGAGATCAAATCATCTTGAGATAACAGGTTATTCTGATTCTGATTATGGCGGTTGCCCAGATGATCATAAGTCCACATCAGGATATATATTCATGTTAGCTGGAGGAGCTATCTCTTGGAAGAGTGTCAAACAGATTCTTACAGCTACATCAACCATGGAAGCAGAGTACATATCTTGTTATGAGGCCACATGTCAAGCAATATGGTTAAAAAACTTTATTGCTAAATTTGATTTTGTGGAGAGTATCTCTAGGCCTCTCACTATATATTATGATAACTCTGCTTTGGTGAGTTTTTCTCTCAATAATAAGAGCTCAAAGCGGACAAAACACTTTGAGACAAAGTTTATGTTTGTGAGAGAGAAGGTTCAAGAGTTTAAAACTCGCGTCGAGCATATCCCTACAGAGCTTAATATTGCTGATCCCCTAACCAAAGGCATAACTGTTAAAGCTTTTGTTGACCATGTAACCCGTATGGGTGTAGTAAGGTCTTTTGATATTTTGGGTTAGTGGGAGTTTATGCATGTGTTTTGTTATGACCTCATATTTATAATATTTGAGACATTGAACTATTGTTGTATATATGTTGTGATGACATATTGTGGAGACATTTTAGACCCCGTCTCAATCTTTGTTGTTATTATATAGCATCTTGGACAGATGTTTGGATCATTTTGCTGGGAAATAATACTTTGTTCAAATTTTGACATGTCATTTTGTTGGGTTATCCCATTTATCCATATTCCACTTTGTTGTTGTGTCACAGGATATAAGTGTTTTACAATGCATGATATCATTATTCCTTCGAGTGTAATTTTCTGTATTGTTGAGATGCTCATAGTTCTTTTTTGACTTTTTCGTGTTTTGTGTTGACTTATTTTGGCATCTTGTTGTGGTCACATATTGTTGATTAATCTAATGTATTATGCTGTCCAAGTGGGAGAATGTTGGATATTTTATGTGGACTAGCATAATTAATAGGATGCTATTGGGCTTAGCTATAATGGGAAGGCTTGGCCCATTATTTCCTAATCTCTGCAGAGACCTCTACTCCTAACCCTTTATATGTGGTTGTCACCCCATTGAGACAAAAACGCACATTTTTATCTTCTGGGTGATAGGAGAAGTTTTTCTCTGTTTTTCCTCTCTACTGTTTAAGTTTTCTCTTGAAGAAAGAAAATGATCTCATCGACATCTTCCGCTCCAGGTATTTTATTTAATGCCTAATTATATCTATCACGTTAAATTTGTTTGTCATATCATGAATTAGATATGGATAATTTATCAAAGCAAAGCTCTTTTTTCATTCTCTAAGCAGTTGTTCCCTTTTATTGAGTGTAGAGAATCATCCCAGCTTGCTCTAGTGCTCAACAATATCAAGGCGACAAAGAAAACTATACCATGACTAAAAATCACCACGAAATCCCAATTAAGAGCCATATTCATAAGTTGATTGTCTCTCTAGGAAAGAGGAGAATAAGATGAGAGTTGAAGGGAATGTAATCCTAGTTCGCATATATATAAGTTGTCTAGCTTAACCGTGTGAAGGTTAATCGATATGCTTGGTTTTGATTAGAAAATCAATTAGATGACTTTTGTTCGTGATAGTCCAAGTCAAGTTGAGAAAAATGTTGTCATCTAAGTTTTTTTTTTTTTTAAGTTGACATTAGATATTCAATGTTAGGCCGGATTAATTTTGGAAGTGATTGATTTGACCTTATGGAATTTTCCCATCAGTCATATGGAGAAATTGGAAAGCACGGATAACAAATAACCTACCAGTCCAATGTTCTTTAACGTGCACTTCATTTGAAGGATAGATCTCATAAATTTATTGTAGCTGAGATTTAAATCGTAGATGTCTGATTTTAGACTAGTGGTGCCCTGCCAACTGCACCATGTCTCATGACATCATTTTAATCAATGGCCACTAGGAGTTATCAATAAATCAATTTATTTTATTAATTAACAATAAATATTCTTTTAAAATAGAATAATAGGCATTCAATTTTTAAAACTTATCAGAAGTCCCAAATCACCTTTGTTATTGCTGTCTTCCTCAACCGCAAGTGACCCTGCTTCGCAATCCATTCTTATTTTTTCTCCCTCAACCTAAAATTCATACGGAGGGGGACAACCACAAGCTTTTGCAGGTGGAGACTGTGAGGTCGGAGCAAGGGATTACTAAGGAGGACAATATGGACAATGATACTAAGACAATTTAGGGAAAATAAATGTCATTTTGTTAAAAGAAAATCATAAACGAATATCCTTTTAATGATTTTTAAGATAAAATTGATCTTAACAAAAATAAAATTAAAATAAAATAATTTTATTCAATGTGATGGAGTGGATGCACATCAGGCTGCAAATAAAGGATTACCTGGTGCAGGAATGGATGCACATCAGGCTGTAAATTTTTTTTATAACGAGACTCTTCTGAGCATTCGGGCACGAGTTGTGCGACATGGGGTGGCTACAGAAGGTACATGACTTAGGCATTTCTTGTATGGTCTCCTTGGTATGACAAGCTCAAATACATATTGTTTGAAAGGTTGCGAGTCTAATATTGAAAAATATTCCTCGAGATACAACTCATGTTTATCGTTTTATAGACATCTAAATTGTATAAAAAAATTTCTTATATCTATATATTTATCCTCCCCTCCCAAAAAAAAAACCAATACTGAATACTTTTCCCAGAATTAAAATCCATTTTAATAACTACTTTCTTCTCTGTCCCTTTCTCGACTTTTTTCTATTTCTTTGCAACTATCATTTCTCAGATCTTCCTCGGGCTCTCTTAATTAGTCCTCAGGGCTAATATAATTGACAAGCACAAAAAAAAATATCCATAGTGAAAGAAGATCAATTTCTAAAAAAGTCATCATATATTAAACTATCGATGATCTTTTTTTTTTTAATTTGTCAATTGAAATTTTGATTTATTGGATCAATGATAGGACACTGCGCCAACGTGACGATTTTTTTTTTTCTCTTTCAGATCTCTCTTCCATCTCTTTTCTCTCCTCCAACCCACATCCTTGTTGTGAGACCCGTGGCCTCGCATCGAGATCGCGCCATGGCCGCAGCCGAGCCGCAGACGCGATCTCGCATCGCGGCATCCCGCAGCCGCCCTGCATGTGGATGCGATCTCACGCAGCAGCCGCGATCTCGCTCCTCGGCCGTCCGTTCTGTGGTTTTTCACTTTCAACTTCCCTTGTCATAGTTCTCACAATATATCTGTTTGAATATTTACTGATATTTCATTCTTACTTTCGTCAGAGAGAGTGCTGGAACACTGTGATAATCCTAATACTCAGCAGATTATCGTGGATGACAGATCTTACAATCTGTTTGCATGCTGGCTCAGGATTAGTATGGTAATTATGTTGTGTAGGTTGGTCATTTCCTTTACTAATCTACTTTTCCTTTGAGAGATCAGCTTCAGCATATCTAAAAGTAGTCTCTTCCGCTTATGTTATATGAACACTTTTTTTTTCTATTAACACATAGTTAAGTGATAATTATACTTTCTTTTAAAGTTGTAACTAAATTTTTTTCATAAAGTTAACATGTGATCCCACTAAAGAAGCTTATGGATGTCTTCTATTCTTTCTAATTTATCCATAACAACGTGTTCTCTTCCTTATAACAATGCCATCCTTTTGTAACAAATATTAATATTTCAATATGCATAAAATTGACACATAATGATGGTACAAAAAATAAATTTCTTAACCCCGAGCTAAGAAGCAGCAGAGCTTCCTATTGTCTCTTATTCATCCATGATTCAATTTCCAATCAAGATAAATTTATAGATTTTTTTTCAAATATAACGATAAATTTGGAAGGTTAGGCTGCACCACCCGTTGAATTAGTTGGGCTCAAAGGTATGGATAAATACCTAGTGTCAATAAAATAAATAAATAAATAAATTTCTGGTGTCTCCCAAGGAACAATATATCAGATTCTAACTGCAATTTGTTTATCAATGGAAGGAGACTTTGGACGTCGAAAATCCTTGGTGAATCCACGTGCACTTCTATATTTGCTTGGTGTGCCTTTGTGTGATCAGACACTCACCTCCAGGACTAATCGGAGTTGCCGTTGAGGCCGATGTTCTCCTTTCTGACCAAAAAATCATTTTGAATACTTAGATTATCAAAATAAATAAATAAATATCTTGCCCCTCAGAGTACGATATAGCGATAAAGTGAATGTAACATCTCACAGACAGACCCAGTTTGATTCTTTGCTGGAAGATGTCTTGCGGCGAATATAAAAAATTTGCACTTGGAAACCCTAGCCCGAGTGGCCCGGGTTAGGAGTTTGCCCGTTGAATGGTCTTCCAGGGACAACGCGATTGCGAAGGTCGGGCTTTGCCATTGAATTGCAAGCGCTCTTTGGATTTATTTTGATAGCCGATTGGAAATGTTCGTGGAGTCGAACCAAACCGATCACCCTCAAGATTAGTCAACTGGACCCTCGAATATCTAGTGCCAATCAAAAAATAAAAAATAAATTCTTGTTTAACGTTTGGTAGAGCAGCTTCAATTGCTTAGTTTAGCCCTTCCATCAGTTCCATGCTTTAGCTGAAATAACTCCGCAAAGCTTTGCTGGATATTTGACATCCACCATTTATCGGGTGGCAGTGTACATAAAAGGTACACGTTCTTCATTTTAAGCTATCAGAACTAGTTCTATGTTACTTTTAATTAATATCATGTCTAGCTGCTGCTGTTTTACTTATAAATTCTTGAGGACTTGATCCATGATTACTCTTGTCATAGCTTGCCAAACTTTTATATGTTTTATAATGTGCAATATTTCGGAGATTTGTGAGTTCAGTTTGCTTCAAATGTTATTGAAAAATGCTTGGTTTTTAATGATCTTCAAGAACAAAAGTTATTGGTAAATGAAGCCACTCCAGGTTGGTTCCCTTTTCCTTGCATGCATTTTTGCTGAACTATCATGGTTCAATGTGTTTGCTTTTGTTTAGCGTAAGTTTCCTTAAAATTAATTTGTCGAGTAATAATTAACTGACACTCTTATTTCTATCTATTTAAGGATCCTTATCAAATTCCATGTTTCAGTATTAAGTTGACTGATACTCTCCCGGATGAATTTGCAAATTATCTAGTTGGTAGAACATGACTTAGGGGTTAGAGACAATTTGTTAGCTTCGTTAATTGAAATCATTTCCTACCGTATGCATTCAAGTGAGTTAAAAAGAAGCCTTAAATCTTAACATCCACTATAATGTATGGATTTTGTGTATGATCATGGAGATTTAGTACACATGTTATATTCTAAAAAATTAGGAGCTTTTGATAATTAATGATCGGCATTTTTTCTTGAAGATTAAGTCTACTTTGTCTTATATTTCTATTGCATCTAATTATTTGTGCCAATTATGTCATCTCTTTTATTGTGATAATTTTCCATCTTAATAATAGATTGAGTTACTATAAATTGTAAAGATAAATATCTATGGATATCTTTTATTGAAGTGTAATTAACAAGATATTTGCATCAGGAACATTTGATTTTAGCATTAAAAGCGACACAGAAATTCAGCGTGAATAGATCGAGTGTACCAAGAGATGGAAGGTAAAATTTAACTGACTAATCGTTCTTATTTCACTCTTTATTATAGTTATTTATATGATTTCTGAGGAATAAATTAAATTTTTAATCAGTTTTCAATCAAACTTTTGATATTAATTATCTATCAACCTAATCACTATTATAAGTTTGCATGATATAAAGGATTTGCTGGATACAAAGAAACAACACAGGAGTCGTGTCGGCTGAAACCCTACTCACAAGTCAAAGCCTTAGGAACAATTTCAATGTAATTTCAGAGCATCAATTTGTACCCCAAAAAAAAAATCTCTTGTTCTCTTAATGAATTGAGAGTTTCTAGTGCACCCGAAACATGAGTTTAGCAAATTGGTCTGAATTTCTTAAATTATAACGTTGAGATAATTAATGTCAGGTTTTGTATAAGTTCGCTCAGCATGAAAAAAATATCAAATGAGTTGATCTGAGCTAGACCTTTTATGTTTTTTCCTTTTCATAATCACAAGTAAAACATAGATCGTATCTTTCACAAGTCAAGGTTCTTGGTCACTACTTCAAATAAAAGATGCTTGACACTTAAACAACATTTGCTAATCTAAGAATTTTTTTTTTTTGATATGGCACTAAACTAAGTAAAATAGATAATTTAATACTGTAAACTATTTTAATATCTTTCTAAGACCTATTGAAAGTTTCCAAATAGATTGAAGATGATTCTGTTGTCACATCCCTATAGTAAAATAATAATAATAATAATAATAATTAAATAAAAATAAATATTTATTAACTAAAATTTAAAAAATTAATAAAAAAAAAATACTATTTAGTGTTTTTCTACTTTGTGAACGTCCCGTTCAACTTCGATTTAAGGATGTTGAATTCACTTCCGAACGATGGAATTTTAATTAGTGTCCTTATAGTGAATTTTATACCTTTAAGACGTTGTTCAAGAATGGGGTCCCGAGTGAGCATGGCTCGATCTCACGGCCTATGGAGGAATTCCGCCGCTTTCCACTCGCATGGTCATGGAGGCGGTCGCTTACAATGGGCCGTTGGTGCGGACTGATTGACGTTAAACCCTCACGGCGACTTGGTGCGCCTTCCGATTACCCTTAGGCCGTGGAGACTCTTCGAGGCCGCGGCGGCGGGCGGTTCGCTCTGAGTGGACTAGTCGGGCGCTTGATACCACTTGTAAATCAAAAAAAAAAAAAAAAAAGAATGGATGTACTATTTTGCTTTTGAATTCAAAGACGATTTGCTTTACCAAAATTACTATGTTGTCTAATGGACAAAAAATAATTTTAATTAACAAAATCCTAATAATTTATGTAAGTAATAATAATTCACTTTTGCCCAGCTGCAAATCCAATCTTTTGTAAGTAATTTTCCATCCAGTTACAATCCCCAAGTTTTTTCAGAGAGATCTAGTTGCATATAATATGGTGAATATTTAGGGATATGGGGTTTAGTGTGGTAGGGCAGTTTCTAATTTATAGTCAATAGTCAATAGGAATATCACAAGGCAAACTGAAAAAGTGGAACAATATCCCAAATGATTCTACAAATACATAACAGATTTGGACCTTCATCGTACATAGTTTTCCAACACTTCCTTATTTCACACAACACCAACCATTATTCATATTCGCACACAATGCAAGCTGAAGAGTTTCTCTTTGATGGGAAAGTACAATAAGCAATTTTTGCCTTCACCTTCCAATCTTTACTAAAAGTTGCACATAGATCCAGTCATAAATCCTGTCCACCATCTGGAAGAGAGCAATTCTGATGGACGTTTTCATGATCATTGTGCCCCAATATGCCCAAAATCCGACTATAAATCCCATAGCGACGAAGGCATAATCCAGAACCATTTCGAGCTTGCCGCCATTACCATTATCATCGTCTCTTGCGCGTAGTGGCACCTCGCTGGGCTCCATCGCCAGGACACTCGGGCAGTGGCCAACCACAAAGATCCTTGTTTCCGGCATATATCGCAGGGTCATTGAAGGTTGCAAACTGATTCCCTGTTGGAACTCTTCCGGACAAGTTATTGAAAGAGAGATTTAAGTGGCTGAGAAAGTTTAGAGCAGATAGGTTGGAGGGAATTGTGCCGATGAGATCGTTCATCGACAAGTCAAGGGAAATTAACTCTGTCAGAACGCCAATGTTTTCAGGAATTGTACCAGTCAAGTGATTGTTGGACAAGCTCAGGAAGCGCAGACCACGGAGCAGCAGCATCTCTTTTGGGATTTCACCAGAAAGATTATTGTGCGAAAGGTCAATGCTGGTCACGAGGGAGAGAATTCTAATGTATTCATTGGTTGATCCTTTGGCAGTTATTTGGATCTTATCCTTTGGTACATAAGACCTTGAGCCGGGTGAAAGTTGATTTTGAAGATTATAATCTGCGTCAGAATTGGTACGATCTCGAAGCATAGCACTGAAATTTCCTACGGATGAAGGTATTTTGCCAAATAGTTTATTGAAAGAAAGATCCAAGACCTTAAGAGAAGCGAGGTATCCTATATTTACTGGGATGACACCGGTGAAAGAGTTTGAGCTCAAACGTAAAATTTGTAGAGAATTGAGGTATGTGACCCATGTCGGTATTTTGCCAGAAAATTTATTTTCACCGAGATCAAGAGTAATTAAAAATTGGCAACTTTTGAGAAAAGAAGGAAATAGTCCAGAGATATTATTATTGCTCAAATGAAGATACCTTAACCTGAGAGTAAATGAGCTTTGACAATGTGAGAGTGTACCAGATAAGTGATTGTTTGACAAATCAATGAAATGCATCTCAGTTAAATTACACAAGAAGGATGGAAAACTACCATTTATGTGGTTATTAGATAACACTAAAATTCCAAGGTAATCTGCATTCTCTGTGCTCTCTGGAATTGGCTCTTCAAATAAGTTATTGGAAAGATCAGTAAATGGAGCAAGGGTGGAAGGGAGTAGACCACTCAAATTATTGGAGCTCAAGTCTAGATTTTGAAGCGGTGCTTTTAAAATGAAATTTGATAACCAAAGTGGAATTGTTCCTGAGAGTCCTACTCCAGATAGATATAACGAATACAAAAATCTCTGGGATTGAATCCATAAAGGAAATGTACCCCCCAAATGACAGGAACTCATATCAATTTCGTCGGCATTAAAGGGGGGAAGCCAATCATACGGTAGAACGACATTCAAGGAGTTAAAAGATATATTCACATACTGCAAGCTTGCAAGTTGAGAAAAGTGAGCTTCAGTCATGTTACCTCGGAGAGAATTGGAGGAGAGGTCCAGTTCCACTAATTGAGCCAACAGTCCAAGGCTGAAAGGAATAGTTCCATTCAAACTATTGTCAGCAACGAGTAAGGATGACAACATTGCTCCTCGGGGGCAATCAGATAAGTCGTCAAGTAGATTTGCTAACTCTCCTTTGATATTGTTGGATGACAAATGTAGTTCGCTGAGGTTGCATAGGAGCCCAAAAGACTTGGGTATTTCTCCAGTTAAGTGGTTCTCTGATAAATCCAAATACCTCAAGTTGGAAAGTCTACCAATATGGTTGGCATATAAATCTAATTCTGACATATTTTGAAGACTCCCCAAAGTTTTTGGTATTTCTCCAGTAATATTATTTCCAGACAAATCCAACGCCTCCAAGGAAACGACATTACCAACATTCTCAAGTATCGATCCTGTGATCTTGTTTTGGCTCAAATCTAGAACTGTCAAATGTATAAGTTTCTCTATCGTTCTTGGAATATCTCCAGTTATTTGATTGTTCCCCATGCTCAAGTATCTCAAGCTTGTGCAATTCACTAACATCTCTGGGATTCTCCCATAGATGTTATTCCCATCCAATGCTAGGAACTCCAGTTGGTGAGGAAGGATTGACAAAAATGATGAAATTTCTGCAGATATAAAATTCAAGCTCAAATCTAATTGTTGCAACCTCCTGCTAACGTTCTTCAGAATTGTAGAAATTTCTCCTGCTATATTATTATCAGACAAAACTAGCTTTCTCAAATTATGCAGAGCTCCCAAAGCAATTGATAGTTCCTTTACATCAATTATCCCCCAGCATGCAGATAGATCGAGGTGTTCAAGATTGCTAGCATTAGAGAACCACCTCAACATGGAAGCACTGATGTTCAATTCATATGAACTGAAATCGAGCACGGTGAGGGATGTGAGGTTAAATGTGGGTAAAGGTGGTGGAGCATATGGGAGATATGTTTCCTTCAAAAGCAACACTTGGAGAGTAGGAATCAAATTTATTTGGTGGAGCCAATTGGTCGCTTTATAGAGGCTGACACAACTCATGTCGAGATATCGCAGAGAATTTATGTTGGAGAGCCAACTTAAGTCATGTAAGAATGACATTGAACATGACTTACAATTGTCAAGGACAAGATATTGTAAGTGAGATAGGTTCCCTATTAGGGGAGAGATTAATCCTTTGAAAAAGGTATTGGAGAGATTAAGGTATTCCAAGTGCACAAGTGAGACAAGCATGTGGGGCATATGGGCATCTGAGAAGTTATTATAGTTCAAATCCAAGTATTTCAAATGCTTTAGTTCAAGCAAAGAAGGATTTAACTTACTCGCGCCAATACTGTCTTCCCATGGATCATATTCATAAGTATAAGGATAATGAAGGTCAAGCCTAGTGACATAGCCAGTAACATTGTCACAAGCAACTCCTCTCCACTTGCAGCAATCATAGCCGGTCCATGAAGACAACCAATCGTCGTGATTATACATATCGCTCTTGATGGCAAGCAAAGCTCTTCTTTCATTCTCTAAGCAGTTATTCCCTTTTGTGGCACGTAGAGAATTGTCACAGCTTGCTCTAGAGCTCAACAGTAGTAAGGCAACAAAGATAACTATAGCATGCTTTGAGGAACTAGAAATCGCCATGAAGCCCCGATTATAAGTCATTCATAAGATGATTCTCTCTCTTTATAGGAAGAGGGGATGAAGATGTGAGTTGGAGGGATGTAATTCTTAATTAGTTCGCATATATATAAGTAGTCTTAACCGCGTGGAAGTTAATCAATATGCTTAGTTTTGATTAGAAAATTAGATGACTCTTGTTTGTGATAGTCCAAGTCAAGTTCACTGAACAACAAGTCAAGTCGACTGAACAACAAGTCAACTTATTTTTATTAATAATAATTTTTATTTTAAAATAGAGAAATGGACTTTAATTTTCTAAACCTTATAAAAAGTCCTAAATTATCCTTGGTATCATCCCGATTGCTGTTCGTCGTCGATCGCAAGCAAAACCACGTCATAATTTATTCTTGTTTCTTCTCACTCGACCTTATATTAAATTCACATGAGAGGAGATGACCACAAACTAATTAGTCAAGTGGTGGTTATGAGCTCGAGCGAGTAGAGAAATGGGTCTCCTAAGATGATATGAAGATACGAGTACAATTAGGTTAGGGTGCGTTTGGTTCAAGTAATCATACATAACCTTAGTTATGTGATTACCAGAGAATAAAACATAACCTTGGAATAAAGTATAACCTTAGATAAAAATCTTGTTTGGTTGGAGGTTTTAATATATAACTTAGTTTAACATTTTACTAAATTATCCTTTGTCTTTGCTCAATCAATTCGACAACGACGACAGAAATATTAATGACGACGACAGTGATCGACCGACCGACGACGGTCGACGACAGTGCCCGGTCGGCCGGCGATGAGCGACGACGGCGGCCGGCGACGGGCGGCGGCGGCAGCGGCGACGGCGACGGCGACGGCAATGAAGCGGCGACGCAAGCGGCGGCGACAGCGGCGGCAGTGTCCGACGGCGCGGCGGCAGCGGCGCAGCGGCGACGGACGGTGCCGGCGAGGGCGGCGGCGACGACGACCGACAACGGCAAGGGCGGCGGCGACGATGGAGCGGCGCACGGCCGACGGCGGCGGCGGCGACAGCGGCGGCGGCGACGGTGGCGGTGATTTAGCGGCGGCGACGGCGGCGAAAAGACGGCGGCGCGAAATGACAAATCGATTGAGCTAATCGACATTTAATATATCAAGTGTAATATTGGAAAAAAGTTTCCTTAACCCCAGGAATCAATAAAAACCTTGGTTCTCTAAGATTTTTCGATTCCTCCTAAAAAGATTTTTGTTCATAACTTGGTAATGATCAATTACCAGGTAATTGTTTATAACCTAAACCAAACAAGGTTTTTGTTGATAACCTAACAAGGTTATCAACAAAAACCCCCAACCAAACGCACCCTTAATTAGGTTATAACAAATACTATTTCAATTGTTTTAAAAATCATAAAAGAGTCCCCTTTTAATGATTTCTCTTAATATCTTAACCAAAAAAAAAAAAGGAAATTGAATTAGACAGATGCCAATTTTTAATTAAGATTTTTATGTATGCGTATTTGATACGAGAGAAGGCTCCCTCACCTTCATCTTTATCTGCGTCAAAGTCAAGCAGACTTGGAATATTGTTCATGCGTATTAAAGGTGTCCATTTTCTCATCTTTCTAAGAACAAGTTAAGAATTATTTTTTTTTATTTTTTATTTTTGGTTTTGGCCAAAGTATTACTTTATATATCTCCTGTGCATTCGTTTCATAAGAACAAGATTTTTATGTATTCATTTCCAAAAAAAAAAAAAAAAAATGTTAAGAATTAATTGCTATTGATAATTAAAATGGATAATTGAAAGGGGCAAATCCTTCAGTCAAAAGTGGACCAGTGTGCGAGTCAGATAAGATCCGGTCCAGAATTTGAACGGGGTCAACATATGATTACTCATTAACCTAATTTCTGGTTAACTCAACAAGCTCACCCCTTAATCGACCCATCTAGAGATGGGCTGATTAAGGACCCATTTTTTTAAAACCGGCGGTTCAATTACCAATTCAATCGATAATTGAATCGTTGATTAATTAATAATCACAATCGCCAATTAATAATCACTAGTTAATAAAGTATGTTGGAGTCAAATGGGGATGATGAAAGCCGTTTTTTTTTCTTCAGGTTTTGGCCAAAGTATTACTTTATATATCTCCTGTGCATTCGTTTCCTATGCGTCCGCACGTGAAAATGAGAATGTGCAATAATTCTTACAACATATTCTCTTCTGCTCTAGCATTGACAGCTTAGTATTTTCGGTGGATCATTGGATTTCAATTGTAATTCAATCGAAATTCGTTTACAATTTGGTCGGACCTCAATTGAATTTCAATAAAATTATGATCGAAATTTGATCAAATTATAATCGTCAACCGTCGCAATACTAGCCGTCGCAATTCAACTATAGATTCTGATTACGATCTGATTAGATCATAATCGAATTTTAGTTGAATTACAATCGAAATTCAATCGAATTATGATTATTATAATATTAATAATTATAATTCGATCGAATTTCAATCACGATCTAATTAAAATTGAACCCATTCACGATTTGGCATTAGTTTTGAGCACGATTTTGCAAAACCGAAGCAAAGCATATTCGTTGCTGCTGTAATAAAGAATAGGATGATTCACGTGCGGTTATAAAGAATAGAATATTTTTTTTTTATTGATATCGATATGATTAATTTTTTAAAGCGATTAATCCTGTCTCATGGATCTTCATAATGTCTCATCAACAATTGAGCCGGATAAAATTGAAACTCATCTCTATCGGCCACTAAAAATAAATCAGAAAAACGTTCATAATTTTTCAGAGTTTAGCACGGATTTCGTAGTCGTATCATCTCTAAACGACGATTCAACGTCGAAATCGTATTTCGTCTGTTGGATAAACTCCTGACCTAAAACCATCCGAATAAATTTTTTTTTAATTTATCATCGAATTATGTTGTAATAAAAGATCGAATTATATTTTTTTTATAAAATATCTCTGGTTTTTTAAACAGTTAGAATTTGCTTCTCTTATCAGATATTCTATATGATCGCTGTACGCAAATCATTTTTAGTGCTGGATTGTCCGCTCAAATTCATCCGTTTTTCCCAAATTTATTTCGATGACTCATAAAAAAAATTCATTAATCTTAATTAACTATTAAAATAATCAACATTGCCTTTTATTTTATTTATTTTCAATATTAATAAATTTAATTGTGTAATTAAAATGATCCGCTCATACTATTTATCTTCAAACGAGCCGATAACAAAAAAAAAAAGGTGGATTATACAGAAATTTATCCAATCCAAGTAGACCCTCCTAGATGTCCATTCCTGATATGTTCCTACTCAAATTTCCCATCTCGATCCATTCGCACTCTTCGATTTGGATTTGAATTTGAATTCAGTTATTAATAAAATTTATTATTTAAATATACTTTTTCTATGTAGGTAATTAAATATTAATTTTGTGAAGTTCTTAATACAAAGAAAAATGATGATTGAGTCATAATTAATAGATATTTCATCATGTATAATTATATAAATATTTTATAAAAGATTAGAATCATCAATTCAGTGACTCTCATAGGCCTGTCCCATGGTCATTGTGAAGGAGGTAAATCACGAAGGACCCTATGAGTCTTGACGTAGTGGCTAAAATACATAGGGGTCATCTGAATTTGAGAAAAAACTTTAGACTTCCACCGAAATCGACTCATGTCACTTCTGCAAGCACCGTCGTGCCTTAGCCATCACGTCATCCCTATGGAGACTGTAATTATATAAATATTAAAACTATCTCTAGTCGATAAATTGATGAAATTTAACATCATCAATTCTGTAAAACTAATACATATTATGCTCCTTGATTTATCCAAGTATTTGTTACTCATTGAATGAAAGTATAGAAATTCTAAGAGTGAATAGATGGATACTAGTTAAGGTAATTAGTTCATTAAAGTGATCTGCATAAGACTTGATATTGTTATTCTTATCGATGAGTTTCATGCTCGAGTTTGAGTTATCTTAGACTTGATGTATTCAAGTTTATCTGGATCATAACGATTTATACTTTAATTTTTTCGCAGTCATCTTCATAAGAGATGTCACTCCAGATTAATTGGACCAGATTCTCGCTATGGTTCAACTGGCCGAATTGCAATTCAAATCCGATGAATTGCGTCCGTCAATAGTTGCAGCATTGGCGGCCACAATTTGACAGGATTTAGGTCATGATCCGATCGAAATCTTGTCCGATCCAAATGAAATCCGATCCGATCGCGGTAATGATCGACCGTGATGTCGTGGGCGTATTCGATTAAATTCTAATCAGATCGTGCACGACCTCGATTCGCCGTAAATCGGTATTTGTCAGTTTCTTTGACAAAAAATATTATATATTTTTTATTATTGTATATTGATGGATCGGACAGATATGAAGATTCATCGCATACAAATACACACTAATCAATCGTGCAATGTATCAAAATTCGGGGAAAAGATCCTCTCACCTTCGTGTCGAAGTCAAGCAAACTCGAGGCATGCTCAATGGAGTCACCTAATGTTGTCCCTTTCCTCGTCTTTTTTTTCTTGGAACAATTTGATGGAATTCAATTCATCCAACAATCGCTGAACAAGTTGATGGAATTCAATTCGTCCATCAATCGCGTTATAGCATATAAATTCAAAAAAAACGGCTCGACGATTCCGAAGGACCGAAAGAATCTTGAATGTTCATCTACGAGTCCACTTCGAGATTTTCTTAAAATAACAAAAGCTGATTCCGTCGAAGCTAAGCCACTCTCTTCGTCGGATGGAATGAATTCGACGGTCCTCGACGTGCACACGAACCTGAAAGTCGGAAATAGATCCTCCATTACTATTTATTTATCGTCGGATGGAATGAATTCGACGGTGCTCGACGTGCACACGAGAATGCATGCTAAGTACTGATCAGGACATCTACCAATTAAAGATAAGAAAGAGTCTGAGAATTCAGCGTCACTATCAATGATAATTCTTTTGATCGGATCATCTAGATCCGCTTACGTCAATCGCAACGATCTCTGAAACACTCATTAGACCGTAAAACAATTCATTGTGATAAGTAATGTCGAGCACGAAAAAGTCTAGATTTATCCACTTGGATGTGCCCGCTTTAGCGTAGGCAGTTGGAAATCCATTGCAAATAATCATGACCATATAATTATTGGGAGTTGGATTTGAAGAGAAGATGACTTTCTCTATACTTCTATACTGTAGTCACGACAAATTTCAAATTCATGAAAATAAGAATTTCTAAATTTCTCGTCGTGGAATATGTAACCGCCACAGTTAGACAGAGGTTCATAAGGGAAAAGGTGAAGCAAAGAAGAGAGATGGATTTGAGCACCAATAAAAGGATTCAAGAGGCTAATGTTAAAGGCTAAATCGACAATCGCAATCCAACCGGCATTAGATCTAGCATAACGCATGCCGTAGAATGAAGGTACAGGAGAAAACTTGAAGTAGGAATAATAATGCGCTTCGTATGAAGATAAAGGACGTAAAAGGGTACACGAGTCATCAATTTACTCGGCAGAGAGAAGAATTAAGCTAAGGGCATGGAAAAAGAATAGAAGGGAGAGCCGAGCACCAAGACTTGTATACCATACGAAATACAATACGATGTGAAAGTTGTAGCTTTTCTGTTAAGTTCCTGAGAAGATCGAGTGGAAGCGACGACCAGTCATAGGGATCATCATCCATATTGGAATTTTGTGTATTTTTATAGACGCTGTAATTGAGATAAAAGAGAAGGCTCCAACAAAATTAATGGACGGGAGATACGTCGCCTCGCCGAAAAAAAATAATTTTTATTAACAGAATTTTAGTTATTTAATAAATTATTATAACAGAGAATTTATTTTAGTAATAATAATTTTAGTTGACTAAGTCTCGTTAAATAATTCTCTTAATTTACCAAGCAGATTTTATGGATCGTAGCTATTAAGTTTGATCGTTTCTCTTTAAAAATTCAAAATTATTTTAAGAAAAATGAATTAAATCTGAATCAAATTAAAAAGAAAAAGAAAATTTTTTGTTTCTTATATTTATTTGAAAATAAAAATAATCTTGAAAATTGAAATGGCAAGAAAAACACGATTTAGTTAAATTGAGGATAATCTCCAATGAATTTAGTTGGATCCGATCTATATTTAATTCTAAATTTATAGCGAAGAATTATCATATCAGGGATCAAAGAGAGGAGCAACGACCATTAGAATTGCATTCTTCCTGATCAGTAAATTAATTTATAAATAGAATGTTTCTTAGAAGAAGTACAGGCTGAATCCATTCTTCTATCAGATAAACTAACTTCGTCTCTTCAAACAATTAATTTCCAAGTAATTTTAGGGCGACAATTTGTAAAAGGATCTCTTGTTCTCTCGATGCAATAGCCATTTGACAGTTTCCCCTACACCCAAAAACATGAGTTTAGTCTCAATTTCTTGAATTATAATGTAGAGATAATTAATCTTAATAGCTTTAATTTGTATAAGTTCATTCAGCATCAAATAAATACAACTTTTATGATAAATGAGCATTCCAGAGTTGATCTGAACTACAACTTTTATGTGTTTTTTTTTCCTTTTCATAATCGCAAGTATAAAATATAGATGGTATCCTTCACGAGTGAAGGTTCTAAATCACTACTTTAAACAAAAGACGCTTCCTACTTAAACATCACTTTGCTAATCTAATAAATTCGATATGTGATAATTTAACCAAGTAATTAAGATAGTCTAATACTATAAACTATTTTAACATCAACTAAACACACCATTTAAAATAAAAATAGTTCTAGTTATTTCTTAGGTCATCTAATTGAAATCTTTTAAATAGATTGAGGATGATTTCGTTGTCGCATTTTTGTTATAAAATTTTTTCAAAAATTAATTAAATAAAAGTAGATAATTATCAATTGAAACTTAAAAAACTAATAAAAAAATATACTATTTAATATTTTTCTGCCATGTGAATATCTCGTTCAGCTTCGATTTTGAAAACATTGTCATATTTTCTATGACTTTTGAGATCCTTGGATATATTTTTGAAAGGAAATTCTCTGTCCAACAAGGTAAACATAAAATTTTTCTATGGTCATTACAGAGGGGAGGAACACTCTGTCTTCATTCTTAAATTCAAAAGTAGTAAAAATTTTAATAATACAACAACATGAAAAGTAAAAATTTTCTTATATATATAAGATGATTCTTAATATATACTTTTGGATGAAGAAGGATGATTTTTATAAAAATATAGAACAATGATCCTCATCCTCCACTGTTGCCTTTAGTTATTGTGAAAGGAAATAAATCAGAACCTTAATTGATAAATGCAAATGAAGAAGAGGAGTAGTTGATAGTCTAAAATTATGATTTTCTTAAGAATTTACTTATGTCCATTGATAAATTCTTTTATACTTGTAAATTGAATTAGTCATAGGGCTAAGAGGGACAATTTTCATGATTGCATAGAATAAAGATGAAAGGAGAAATACAATTATCATATCACTGGGCTTGGACTTTGTTTATTGGGCTTATTATTCTTTATCTATTTATTAATCAACCTTGATTCACTACAAAAAAAACATAAAATATCGACAGAAATTTCGGTCGCTAAGTCCAATTAGCGACCGTTTTAACGACCGAATAATTCAGTCGTTAATTAACTAGTCGCTAAATTTAGCGACCGAAATATTATTCGGTCGCTAAAATTAGCGACCGAAATATTTTTCGGTCGCTAATTAGTGACCGAATATATTTTCGGTCGCTAATCTTAGCGACCAAAATATTATTCGGTTGCTAAGATTAGCGATTGAAATATTATTCGGTCGCTAAAATTAGCGACCGAAAACATTATTCGGTCGCTAATCTTAGCGACCGAAATATTATTCGGTCGCTAACATTAGCGACCGAAAATATATTCGGTCGCTAATAATCAGCTAAAAAATTTATATTTATACATATAATTATAATTAAATTATTTAATAAAATAAATCTGTAAGCAATTGATAATAGAAAACTACAGAAGATTCACTAAATACACTATTAAAATCTCAAAAATAATTATATTCAAATTTTAGATTTCACAATACAAAATAAAATACAATTCAAACTAATACAAAATACACTTATGTTTCTTGCAAAATATTTCTTGAGAATGCTGAGGAACAGATGAATATAGTACAGAAGATTCATGCTATGGAGATAGAGGAGAGGCTGTTAGAGTTCGACGGAGGAACTGAAAAATGAGTACAATTCCAGAAGATCTAGATGAAGACCTTCTTGTTGGTAGCATATGTATCTTAATCCTGAAAAATAAATCTACTTATGGTCACCTGAAAAATAGTAAATTACAGAATGCATGAACTCAACGTATACGTACACGTACTTGTTGTGAACATCAACATACTCATCAGTCTCATCCAATATTTCTTCCTAGAAAATAAAGACAGATGTCAAATGTGACAAGCGATATGAAGTATAGCAAAACTATCCAAGTATAAAGAATTTTACAAAAACAAAATCGATAATGAACTTGAATGCCATTTATTACTGGTTGATATCGAAAATGGCATAAAAACAGATTTGCACAATCATATTGCAAAACATGATAATGAACAATATTCAACATATCGTATTTATTAAAAAGTTATACCTATTTGGATTACATATAGAACATGCATTCTTGTGGTTGGATCATGCAATTCAAATGTTCATGTTGAACTTTACGGTATTCAGCATAACATGAAATGAACATGCATTTCATGTTGAGCTTTGCTGGGAATAAAATAGATAATGAACATTCACAATCATCTGTAGTAAGACATTCATTGATAAGCAATCAGTGTTATCTCATTATATAGTTGTCAAGGTCAAAGGCGTCTTCCACATCCATAATTGAGGGTTAAGTCTAATTTGGTGTAATTCCCAATAACTGCTATAGTTATTGCGACATTGAAAGAAAATATCATTTGGTGTAATTCCCAATAACTGCTATAATTTGGTGTAATTCCCAATAACTGCTAATTTGGTGTAATTCCCAATAACTGCTATAGATTGGAAGATACAAACAATATGATGGTTCAAAGAATTGCGACATTGAAAGAAAATATCTAAATGATGAGCCAGCTTTTATGCATCCTAGGACTTGTACATGCTAGTTGCTCTAAAACGCTGAGATCTTTTATCCCTTGAGACCCCAGTAAAATTAGGCAGTTATGAAGAAAAATATTTCAATTAATAATATTTATGGATAATATTTATTTGTCGTGCAATTCAAGTAACTTGAAATATATATGGATAATATCAAATAATCATGGAATGATAGGTCTATAAATCCTTGCTAATATTCATGTTGAACTTTACAGTATTCAGCATAACATGAAATTACTGTAGCGATGAATCAATATTGTCAAGGACAAAAAAAAACAAAGAATGTCAGCTTCAATACCTGTATAGTTGCTCCTCTTCCATCTTATCTAGGTTGTGTATGTTGTGCTTTTAGTACCTATAAAATAATGAATGTTACCCAATGAGCAATGATCAAATGGAGAAGTATCAACATCAGTCATTTAAATGAATATAATATAAATGCTTACTTATCACCGATACATCTGTGAGCATACTATGGTTATCGCCATATGATCTGTCATAAAAAATATCTATAAAATATTATATAAGGTTCAAATATAATCGCCAATTAACTACGATAATTCCTTATATTGAATAACAAATAGTCTTGCTAAAGGTATAAATCTTACAATTTAATCAGCATCATCATCTGAGTCATTAATATTAATAGTGTCAGAATCACTATACTCAAGCTCCTCGCTGCTGGAAATATATTCATCATCTAATTCCTCATAATTAAGATTTACATCTACAAGTAACTGAGGTATCAATTGAATTTCTGAATCAATTGAATGTCTTTCCACCTCTTCATTTTGAAATGCTTCATGATTTTGAGTACTCTGTATAGTGTTAGGCATTTCTATGGTAGATCGAGACTTTATCTGACAAACTGCTAGCCACTCATTAGATCTTCTCTTCGTCGGGTAAGCAGTATAAAAAACCTGACTTGCTTGTATCGCAAAAATGAAAGGTTCAAATTTCTTGAAATGTTTTGTTGCATTAACTTCAACTAAATTATAGTTGGAATGTACTCTAGTTCCAGTTCTTGGAGTCGGATCATACCATAAACATTTGAACATCACTAATCTTTTTATGGGTAAAGCAGGATATTCCATCTCAATAATTTCATCCAGTATACCATAATAATCAAATTGAGAACTAGTGTTATTGTTAGATCCTCTTACACAAACACATGAATTATACGTTATGGTATTTGAATCACGGTGTGCCACATGAAATTTGAATCCATTAACATAGTAACCAGAGTAAACTCTTATATTATGCAGAGGTCCTGCTGCAAGATCCTTTATCATTTGATCATGCACATTTGATCGTCGGTCCTTCACCTGATAATAGTAGTTGTCATTAATGTATTGATTATAAAATACAAAATAAAAATAAATAAACTATCCAACTTACGTAGTTTGCAAACCATGATGCAAATTCCGTTTCTAAGTGTTTCTCCACCTCACTACCCTGTATCATTGGATTTTGAAGGTGTAGCTCTTGTTCATACAAACTACCAAGGAATCAAATTTAATTAAGGATGGTATAAACAATTAAAGTAAGATGATAAATAACTGAATATAGAAAATAACTCACTTTATATAAGGTTTGACCTCCTCACAGTTCAGAAGTATATATGTAGTTGCTGCATGGTATTCTTTTAGATCTAACCATCTACAAACAAAGCCGTCAATTGGCCTACCAGGAAACTTGAATATAGAAAGCATCCCCGGGTCTAACGGTTGAGTATCATCAAAGTTTCAAGGACACTTGTGATGTCTGGTTTTAATGTTGTCAGCAAAGTAATATGCACAAAAGGAAGATGCTTCTTCAACCAAATAAGCATTACATATTGATCCCTCTACTCTTGCTTTGTTACGCACATTATTTTTTAATTTCTTCAAAAAACGTTCAAATGGATACATCCATCTATACTGCACAGGACCAGCTAGCAATGCCTCATAAGCTAAATGAACAGGTAGATGCTCCATTGAATAAAAAAAACTAGGTGGAAAAATACGCTCAACTTTACAGAGTATAAGAGGTATATTACTTTCTAACTGAAGCATTTCAACTCTGGTAATAACCCTTGATGTCAAATCTCTGAAAAACAGGCTCAATTCTGTAAGTGCTTGCCAAATATTAATAGGAAGTAGGTCATGAAAGGCTATTGGAATAAGTCTTTGCATGAACACATGACAATCATGACTTTTCATTCCAAACATTTTTAATTTGGTGATATCAACGCATCTAGCCATATTTGAAGCATACCCATCAGGAAACCTGATTTCTTTCAACCAACTACATAGTAACTGCTTACTTTCTCTGTCAAGTGTATAACAAGCCTTTGGAAATTGATGGGTTGTTTCATTCTGATGTAACTCAGGTCTACTAACTAATTCTTTCAATTCCTCACGAGATTTTACTGTGTCTTTAGTTTTTCCTGGAACATTCATCACAGTATTGAAAATATTATCAAAAAAGTTTTTCTCAACATGCATCACATCAATATTATGTCGAATGAGTAAATACTTCCAATATGACAATTCCCAGAATATGCTCTGTTTCTTCCAACCACATTTGCACACCCTACCAATGTGTTTATTTATATCATCATAATCAAGCTCAGTTACTGGTACAAATCCATAGTTATCTATTTCTCGAATGATATCTTCCCCAGACTTGACAATTGGCGGAAGTTTTGTGACAACTGCATTCTTTAGAAAATCTTTTTTATTTCTCCTGAAAGGGTGCCCAATAGGTAAGAATTTACGATGATTATCAAACCAAGATATTTTCCCACTGCAAGGCAATGTAAATGCATCAGACTCATGCATGCAATGCGGCATGCTAACTTACTAGCCGTGCTCCATCCTGACAACATTGAGTATGCCGGAAAATCACTAATCGTCCATAATAAAGCAGCATGCAAGATGAAATTAGTTTTACTTGCAATATCATAAGTCTTTGACCCTATATTCCATAACTCTTTCAACTCAGAAATCAGAGGTTGCAAAAAAATATCTATCTTGTCTTTCGGGTTCTTTGGACCTGGAATAAGCACAGTAAGAAACATATATTCGTCTTTCATGCACATCCATGGTGGTAAGTTATATGGTGTTAAAATGACAGGCCAAGATGAATATTGTTGTCCTGATTGGCCAAATGGTTGAAATCCATCAGTTGAAAGCCCTAACCTGACATTACGTGGATCCATTGAAAAAAAAGGGAATTTTGTATCAAGATTGTCACGCCCCGAGGGAGTCCCCGCCAGACGAAAATCCGACAGCATCTCCCCTGTACGGGTGACAATACCAATTTTTATACAAGGCCTACACGGCCACTATACATCGGTCAACACGATCGGAACATACCACATCTACACACGCAGATCATAAGGCCTCAGGCCAACCATCATAGTAAATAAATGAAGTCTATCATATCTAGACTTACCCCTTCTGCCATCTGAGCAGGAACATACAACCAAATAATTGAATAGTCCATAAGGACACCACAAATAATCCCAAACTTCCACAGTACATAACGAAAGGCATCGGGACCTAAACATATCCTCTGTACTGAACATCGAAACCATAAGACCAAATACACTTCCACGACGAGGGTTTGGCGCATTCTCCGATAGCTTCATCCCCGAAATAGATATAATCAACGGGTGAGTTCAAAGAACTCACTGTATAGTAGATATGAATAGCAAGAAATAGCTAACAATACTAATCATGCCAGTACAGTCTCATATATATGGTAAGCAAGAACTAAATGCAAAAGGACTGTACTTACCTGAATCTCCTACCCTGATATAGGAGCATGTGCCTGACTAGAAGTAATAAAGTCCTGACCATATATAATCATGTATCCTGTATGCATGACAATCATATACACATCCAAGGCATCAATACAAATGCAACAAACACAATACAAATGCAATCCGTGCAAAAATGCATGCCGTGCAAATGACATGGTCACCCCTGACGCCAGTCAGCCGCCTCACACACAATGGTGAAGCCGAGTGGGTAGGGCTATGACAACTGTGCACTCTGCCATCACTGCTCCTGAGTGACCGAGTGGACAGGATGCTGTCGGAGTACACCTATCCTCCTGCCCCAAACATAGTGGGGGAGCTAAGCTCTCATCTCCCTGTCATAGGCCGAGGAGGAGGGATCCTCGCTCGCTACACTGCCTCATCGCTACCCATGAGCGGACCAGCGGAGCCTGACAGAGTAATCGCGACACACCTCCGATGTACCACTAATCGGGCCGTCATGCTCAACAATAATGGAATCCCGTCCAGCCAGCATGCAATCATGCAAAAATGGTGCATGATACTAAAGCATGTAAATCCTACTCAAAATACCTATCCGAATAATATGTACAATCAATATGTACCTATCCATAATCCAAATAACTATGATCCAAGTCAAATAGGGAAATATAATCATATCCTATCACATGCATGTATCTAGTAGGCACCAAAAGTATACCAGGCATATAAACATTAAAAAGTTATTGTAAGCTATCCTACTAGCATATCAATTTGACTTAATCTAAAAGTTAAGTCAAAATACCCGCCTGAATATATAATGTCCGCAAGAAGAAAATCGTCACGTAGGGACACCTCGCTGACTAAAACTCGCATACAAAGATAACTATTGTTAAGCTCAAAATGCATTCCATGCATAAATCGAATACTTAATCGATTTCTTACATAACCAATTAACCCAAAGACTTTAATAAAAATCCTGGTTAACTAGATTGATCTAGTTATCCCATTAACCTAATCAATCCTCCATATTAATCCCTATCAACCATTCATCACTCATGCACAGCCGTTCACCCAAATGGACTCTTATAGCAACCCTCTTAACCAACCACAAACTCCAATCACAGCTACACAACAACACACTCCTCAGCCGACTCAACCAATGTTCACAGCCGATCACATCCACAACAACCACCATCCAGCATAATCTCCAAACATAAACATCGCTGCCAACTCCACATATCAAACATCCAACCGCAGATAACAAAAATTAACCACAACATGGAAAAAGAAGCAGATCGAGATTACCTATGGGTGGAACCTCACAGGCAGCAACCTTCCTTGTCTCCACTGTTCACCGGAAGAAGTCCACTGCTCAAACACGCATCAAGCTCAACCAAAGGAAAAATCCCTAAATCTCGTCCAAAGCAAAAAGGTAACACTGCCTCACCTTGCTCCGGCGACAGCCAAGCGTAAAACAACCCCCTTCACTCCGACGCTCTCCTCCTCGCCCCTGCTCACGCCACTTGCCAAGCCACCGAGAGAAGGCTACGGTGACGGCGAGGCTGTCACCCCCGGCGACGGCGACCTAAGCGCAACGAATGGCGACGACCGGCTCGGGGAGGCAGCGATGGACGACGAGAGGGTCGGCGGCCATGGACGCCGGGAGTCGTGCGTGCGCGCGCGGGTCGACGACCAACGATCGCGTCGGAGGCCGGCGAGCCGGGCCGCCTAGGGAAGAAGAGACCGGCGACGATCTTGTGACCGTGGCGGCCGACGCACGCGACTAGGGTCGGCGGTCGGTCTCGCGCGTGCCTCACAAGGGCGGCGCAGACGGTGAGGAGGTGGCGCGCCTCGCTGTCGCGGAGAAGAGAGCGATGGCGGAGAAGGGAGGGCGTCGGGCGCGGTGGGGAAGAAGAGGCTCGGATGGAACTGCCGAAGGAGGTCTCGCGGCGAGGGGAAGAAAAAGAAAGGAAAAATAGAAATTAGGTTTTCCGGTTTAGGTTAATACCCTTTAAATAAAGCCTATTTATTTTATCCCCGTACAAATCTCTTACAAGCTCCATTTAAATCCAGAAAAATTCCGCAAAAATTCCTAAAATTTCCTAAAAATCCCGAAAAATTTCCAGGATTAATTTCTTAATTCTTTGGCCATTTTATTTTAGTATTTTAAATTTTCCGTATTTAACATTCTCCCCCACTAATTAAAATTTGGTCCCCAAATTTCCTGCTCATGTACGAGTATGAGATGTCACAACAACCATCTCAGATATCTGGAGACAAGTCACACACCTCAAGTGACTAAGTGGGGTATTGAACTCTGATCTTTTCCTCAAGCTCCCAAGTAGCCTCCTCATCTGTGAGGTGACTCCACCCGACCTTGACAAGTCGCACAATCTTATTCCACAATCATCGTTCCTTATGATCCAGAATCCGTACTGGAACCTTCACATAAGTAGCATCAGGTTAAATGAAACCCGACACATCTGATAGAATATGTGTAGAGTCTTGCACATACTTCCTCAGCATGGACACATGAAACACATCATGGATACCAGCCAAAGACGGTGGTAGCGCTTTGCGCGTTTGATCGCTCGATCCTCACTAAAATCTCGAAAGGCCCAATGTACCTTGGAGCTAACTTACCACGGAGGTCAAATCCCTTCACCCCTTTCGTGGGTGAGACTCGCAGGAAGACCTGGTCACCAATAGAGAACTCCCGAGGTCTCCGTCTCCGATCTGCATAACTCTTCTGATGATCCTGCGTCTCTGCCATCCTACATCTGATAGTACGGACCAACCCTGTCTCATACTGAGCTCTATGGGTCCTAGCAACTGGTCCTCCCAGTTGCCCCCGAAATCCATAACATAGGACCCCAGCAAATCCTCTAGTATCTAAATGGTCCGCTCAGACTATCCATCTATCTGCGGATGGAATGCAGTACTAAAACGAAGTTGCATGCCTAAGGCCTGCTGCAGATTCTGCCAAAATCGAGACGTGAACCAGGGATCTCTATCTGATATAATGCTCAAAGGACACCATGCAATTTGATGATATCCCGACAATATAACTCTGTCAAACGATCCAAAGAGTCAGTCTTCCGAATCGCTAAGAAGTGTGCGAATTTGGTTAGTCGGTCAACGACTACCCAAATCGCGTCATGGCCTTGATGTGTCCTAGGCAAACCACCATAAAATCCTTAATAATATGCTTCCACTTCCATTCCGGAATCGGAACTTCCTGAAGCATCTTTTCCTTAAACTAAGACAACTTCGGAAACCACTATCCTCCTCGGAGTCAGAGACGGTAGTCCATCTATCATCCTAAATCCACTCCACCACACACTCTGTAAGTGCATGGGAGGCTATCGCGACCAAACTTCCTTGTTACAACCGTTTGTGTTCCAGCTACTCTATAGTAGCTATCCAGTAACTAGCTAAAACTCCATGAGCATTTCTGCTCCTCACCTCTTCTAAACAATATAATAACTGCGAAGTCCACGTCATAAATATATGACAACCCATCTCGTAGTTCCTCATTTGACGTAACCATGGGATACGTCTCAATCAACTAAAACAGAAACGCTCCATTCTCTGAAACATTGCATCCGCATACAATACCCTTCCTTCCACCCGAGAATGATCAAACAACTCTGGTGTAAAAGTCAACCATCGTCTGAGCCCTGAAATTAGTTTCACAAGCTTCAGACTAAATAAATTCCATTACCCGTCAGCGGTGTAGTACCACTAGAGCATCCTATCCATATCTATGGTAATAATAAATCAAATCAATACCGTAAAATCATCATCTACGGTGGGCGAGTGCTCAACTCCAACCGCCACCATCATAAATGATCCAATCGTGTCCGTAATACACGATTTCCTAAATCCGGACGACTAAGTCGCCATAAGTCAAACAAGATAATCAAACCTCGCATAATTCATACCAAGTATGAAATTGTCATCACTATACACCGCATCCTCTTTACTCTAGGTCACGATGATATATCAATCATCCCTATAACTTTGATAATTGTATGACACCGTCACTACAATATCAACACACCAATCATAAATCAATCCTAGAGTATACACGGTGTCCTATAGTCGATCTAAATAGATCCTCAATCCACCATGAAGGATAATCATTTCCTTCTACCACTACCACATTCCATCATCGAAAATCGTTGTATAACCTCAAAGGTCCATCTCTTCAACAATGAGTTCCAGAGCTTCTCAAGAATTAAAATACTGGGACAAATAAATATTCCATCCCACACGTCCTATAATATGGTAAAATGATCTTTCATCGTCTTAACCATTGTAAGTATATACGCCTAATCCATAACCAAATCACTATTAGTAGGGACTGTTATTCTTCGAGGGTTTACTCCTTGTCCTCCTAATGGGTGGCTAGCGGGTCTAACCCTAGCCTCCTAATTCGACATCAGTCGGCACCTCTAAAGAATGCACTCAAATCATCATTTGATTCCTCGAGATCAATACGTCGTCGAACTCGTCCACGACCATGAGTAGGAACAATTTCACTAAATCACTACTCTTCCTAACCATTAAAGTACAGTAACCACTAAAGACAACATTTTTCCTATAGCTCAGAGATATCCTTCAGCTCGCCTGGTCCCAAAACCTGAGAACTCCCAAAAATCCAAGGAAAATAAAATCCTTGAAACACAAATCCCACAAACCAAAAACCAAAAACCAATAAAATTGTCACGTCCTGGGGGCATATCCGTCATCCAAATGACAAGGGAGCCCCTTAGTGACAATATCCAGAATCCATGGACCAAATCTGGTAAAAACCTCGAAATAATTATAGAAATACAAGTATTTCAATAACTGCATGCATGCACGACTAAACATATATCAATCAAAGTAAAATAGTTTTATGACCCCAAATCCAATTGCGACAAAATCCAAAGTGCACAATCAAAATGCAACACCGATCAAGTAAACAAAGCGCATGACGATGCAGAGGGAGACAAGCACGAAGGAACTCTCGAGCGACACCAAGGTAGGTCAACGAACACGCCTCCATCAGTTAACCTAGAGGATAAGTGAGGAGGGAGTGAGTACAACCACTCAGTAGATGGATAGATAATAGTGCATAATCATAATGCACACAATGGAAGTCACAGGGAACAAACTAAAGTAATTCAACCCTCAGAATACCCATATCAGTTTGCTACTAACCCGATCAGCAGTATAATAAATATACCTGCAACATACACAACCACTGCAACAAGCAGTGTACATCCGGATACCACGACAAAGTCTCGTGGCTCTCGCACAAAAAGGAAACTATCTATGAGCTACAGCGAACGTAACCCATGGGCCGACAATCAATAGACGGTGCCACGCTAACTATATGCTACCACGAATGAGACTCGTGGATAGACAGGTTGTATATAAATATCTAATTATCGACTGCAGGCATTAGCATACTATCACCAATAGGTCGCGTGAGCAGTCGATTATCCTAGATTGTTAAGCCTAGGCTTATCCAATACATCCCGCATAAATCGACTTTCAACGTCGACAAAGATCATCGATCCACAATTAAACCCATTGAGGCGGTTAAGCGAGGGTTTTAACACCTCCAATACGAAAGGTCTACCAAAGCCGGTAAAGATCATCGACTTATAAATAAATAAGTCGAGATGATTAAGTCCAGGATTCCAACCCTTCTAACATGATCGGTTTCAAGGTCGATCAAAATCATAAGTCCCCTAATAATCACGTCGAGACGATTTATCATAGGGTTTCGTCCCAACTAACAGGAAACGTCTATCAAGGCCAATAAAGACAACCCCTCTACTAACAAACACGGCAAGAGGGTTAAGTCCAAATTATACCATCATCCCAGTTCAATCATGCATGTTGTAACATGCAACCATGAACAGATCTCGTAGGTACTCAAGATGTAAAGTAGCTATCTAGCTACAGATGTCATACGAATCCGATTATCACCAACTCTGAACGAATAACGCAAGAGTATATCCTTACAGTAGATTATCTCAACCATGTATGGGGGCATGATTGACCACAATATACAAAGCACCTACCTATAGAGAGACTCTACTGCAGACTCTCTCTCCACCAAGAATGAGAGATATAGTAAGGATTAATCGCATCCTAATCATTCGACCTCTCCTAGTCCGATCACCATATCCACTGAAACAGTAATTGGATAAATCACATACCAATATGCACATCCGGGTTATTATGCCTAGGGTTCCAACACCTAGGGTTCTACTAAAGTTGTTTCATTCCTGAGATCCGCTCCTACAGAATAACCTTATCTAAGTTATTCTATGTCTACTGGTCTTAATCATGGTATCCACCGCAAAAACACATAACCATATAAACACATAACACGCGGTCTAATAAACGATAGCATAATCATACTAATGGCAATCAATAGCCGAAATGAATTAGGGTATAGCTAAAGGGTCATGCCAGACAAAATCAAGGCAATACTAGATAAAGCATCAGATGCTTATATATACTCTAAACTACATAAGCTGTAATCATGTCATCATGCACTAGGATCTAAAGAGTCAAAGAACCTCTATATATACCTTCTACGAATTTATCCATCTTATTCATATTATTCAACTAGTTCAATCCTAATACTAGTCAAATCCTAAGAAGTAAACATCTACCAATAATATCTTATCATTCTTATCACAATGATAACAAGCTACCTATAGCAGTAATAGCAATTTATAACCAAATGCTATCTATAAACCAGCAACCTAAAAATCTAACAGTCTAACAGATATCAGGTTAAAACAATATTAGATAAAACATGATATCTCCGCATAACCAAATATAACCAATATATATATGCACTAAATCTAGAAAATTTTCTAGAATTTATTTACCTGTTAGCCGTTTGGAGATGTCCTGTTGCCGCCAAATCCCCCATATTGACCTCGTCAATAATACCTCGAATTTCCGAAACATAAAAATCGTCGAAAATCCGTACAACTCCGAAAATACCCAATTAACCTGCCAAACTTGGCGAACTCCATAACCCAAAGACCCTAAGGAACTCGGAAACCTACGCTCTGATACCAAATAAATTGTCACGCTCGAGGAGTCCCCGCTGCATTTAAAATCCGACAAAGATCTCTCAGACGGTGACAATACCAATTTTTATACAAGGCCTACACCACTACATACATCTCAACACGACCGGAACATACCACATCTACACACGCAGATCATAAGGCCTCAGGCCAACCATCATAGTAAATAAATGAAGTCTATCATATCTAGACTTACCCCTTCTGCCATCTGAGCAGGAACATACAACCAAATAATTGAATAGTCCATAAGGACACCACAAATAATCCCAAACTTCCACAAGTACATAACCAAAACATCAGGACCTAAACATATCCTCTATACAAACATCCAAAACCATAAGACCAAATACACTTCCACGACGAGGGGTTTGGCACCGACTCTCCGATAGCTTCATCCTCAAAATAGATATAATCAACGGGTGAGTTCAAAGAACTCATGTGTATAGTAGATATGAATAGCAAGAAATAGCTAACAATACTAATCATGCCAAGATACCTCATATATATGGTAAGCAAGAACTAAATGCAAAAGGATCTGACTTTACTAAATCTCCTACCCCGATATAAGGAGCATGTGCTCCTACTAGAAGTAATAAAGTCACCATATATAATCATGTATCTCAGATGCATGACAATCATATGCACATCCAAGGCATCAATACAAATGCAACAAACACAATACAAATGCAATCCGTGCAAAAATGCATGCCGCAAATGACATGGTCACCCTCGACGCTCCACCGCCTACACACGATGGTGAAGCCGAGTGGGTAGGGCTATGACAACTGTGCACTCTGTCATCACTGCTCCTGAGTGACCGAGTGGACAGGATGCTGTCAGAGTACACCTATCCTCCTGCCCCAAACAGAGTGGGGGAGCTAAGCTCTCATCTCCCGGTGTCATAGGCCGAGAGGAGGGATCCTCGCCCCACCACGCTGCTCATCGCTACCCATGAGCGACTCAATGGAGCTCGACAGAGCAATCGCACACACCTCCTCGATGTACCACTAACCCATGAGTGGCAAGGTGTGTAGCCATGAATCGTCGGGCTCAACAATAATGGAATCCGTCTACCAAGATGCAATCATGCAAAAATGGTGCATGATACTAAAGCATGTAAATCCTACTCAAAATACCTATCCGAATAATATGTACAATCAATATGTACCTATCCATAATCCAAATAACTATGATCCAAGTCAAATAGGGAAATATAATCATATCCTATCACATGCATGTATCTAGTAGGCACCAAAAGTATACCAGGCATATAAACATGAAAAAGTTATTGTAAGCTATCCTACTAGCATATCAATTTGACTTAATCTAAAAGTTAAGTCAAAATACCCGCCTGAATATATAATGTCCGCAAGAATAAAATCGTCACGACCGGGGACCTGCCTCGTGACCAAAACCTGCATACAGCATAACTATTGTTAAGCTCAAAAATGCATTCCACAGACAAATCGAATACTTAATCGATTTCTTACATAACCAATTAACCCAAAGACTTTAATAAAAATCCTGGTTAACTAGATTGATCTAGTTATCCCATTAACCTAATCAATCCTCCATATTAATCCCTATCAACCATTCATCACTCATGCACAGCCGTTCACCCAAATGGACTCTTATAGCAACCCTCTTAACCAACCACAAACTCCAATCACAGCTACACAACAACACACTCCTCAGCCGACTCAACCAATGTTCACAGCCGATCACATCCACAACAACCACCATCCAGCATAATCTCCAAACATAAACATCGCTGCCAACTCCACATATCAAACATCCAACCGCAGATAACAAAAATTAACCACAACATGGAAAAAGAAGCAGATCGAGATTACCTATGGGTGGAACCTCACAGGCAGCAACCTTCCTTGTCTCCACTGTTCACCGGAAGAAGTCCACTGCTCAAACACGCATCAAGCTCAACCAAAGGAAAAATCCCTAAATCTCGTCCAAAGCAAAAAGGTAACACTGCCTCACCTTGCTCCGGCGACAGCCAAGCGTAAAACAACCCCCTTCACTCCGACGCTCTCCTCCCTGCTGCCCCTAGCCGCTGCCACTTGCCCAAGCCAGCCGAGAGAAGGCTACGGTGACGGCGAGGCTGTCACCCCCGGCGACGGCGACCTAAGCGCAACGAATGGCGACGACCGGCTCGGGGAGGCAGCGATGGACGACGAGAGGGTCGGCGGCCATGGACGCTGCCGAGTCGCGCGTGCGGTAAAGTCGGTCGACCAACGATCGCGCGGCAGGCCGACGGAGGCGCGGTCGCCGCCTAGGGCGAAGAGACCGGCGACGATCTCGCGGACTGTGGCCGACGCGACGCGATCGGGTCGGCGGTCGCTGGTCTCCGCTGCCTCACAAGGGCGGCAGACGGTGAGGAGGGTGGCGCGCCTGCTCGCCGGGCGGAGAAGAGAGCGATGGCGGAGAAGGGAGAGGCTGCGGTGGGGAAGAAGAGGCTCGGATGGAACTGCCGAAGGAGGTCTCGCGGCGAGGGGAAGAAAAAGAAAGGAAAAATAGAAATTAGGTTTTCCGGTTTAGGTTAATACCCTTTAAATAAAGCCTATTTATTTTATCCCCGTACAAATCTCTTACAAGCTCCATTTAAATCCAGAAAAATTCCGCAAAAATTCCTAAAATTTCCTAAAAATCCCGAAAAATTTCCAGGATTAATTTCTTAATTCTTTGGCCATTTTATTTTAGTATTTTAAATTTTCCGTATTTAACAAAGATGCTTCCATGCAGTGGAGTCAGAAGGATGACACATTATGTCTCCTTCGTGTGCATGCTCATGATGCCACCTCATGTGACTTGCAGTTGTAGCAGATGCATACAAGCGTTGAAGTCTAGGAGTTAATGGGAAGTAATACATCACTTTCCATGCTATATTCTTTGTTTTTTTCCTTGATATGCGACTATGGTGCCTATATCGAGGATGATCACAGATTTTGCATTCAGTAAGTTCGACATCATCATTCCAAAAGATCATGTAGTTGTTTATGCAACAATCTATTTTTTCCACAGGCAACCCTAATCCCCTAATTAATTTCTTTGTACTGTAGAAACTATCAGTCATTATGTTATCAGCAGGGAGTAACTCAGACATCAACTGACAAATGTCATCATAACAGCGTTCTGAGAAATGATATTCCGCTTTAATGTTCAATAGTCTTGCAATAGCTGATAGTTGAGAATGACCTGAAGGATTACCCTCCCATACTTCTTTTTCACTGGCCTTTAACATGTCATATAGTTTCTGAATAACTGGTGTTGGTATTTCATCTATGTTAGAATGATCAAGTGCATTTATTGCGTCGTGAACCATTGATTGCATACCATTGTCATTTGATGGTAATTCTGTAGTAATAGGGCGGGATGAAGATGCACCACTATGTCCAATTGCCTCGTACAAATAGGGTTCACCATGACAATACCAATTATAATAATTTGGAACAAAACCATATTTACCCAAATGTACTTTCACAGTTATCTCATCACGAAAAGTTGTATTTCTACATTTGCGTTGAGAACATAGACAACGTAGTTTATCACCATCCATACAATTTGGATGACACTTAGCGAAATTGATAAATTCTTCAACTTTATCACAATATTCTTCAGTTATAAACCCATTTACTAGCCTATTGTACATCCAAGATTTATCCATGTTCATTATAACCTAAATAAGAATAAAATTTCAATATTACCAAAAGTATATGATCTTTCTATTACAAAAAATGTGTTACCAAATTAACTAAATAAGACATTAAATTTGGAATTAAATTAATTAACCAAACAAATTTTTTCGCAGGATAAAATTTCGAAGTCACCTCACTCGTGGCGACTTTGCTCAGGAATCAGGGCCGCCTCTCTCCTTGTTGTAGGTAAGGTCGAGGAGGAAAATTGTTATGAAAATGAGGGAGAGTAGGAGAAGCACCTCACTATCGTGGCGAATTCGCAGGCAGAGGAAGCAGTTCCGATTAGGGTTTTGGAAGGAAATAAAGAGGAAGTTCAGGAGGAAGGATGACGAGGTCAGAAAATAAGTGGATTTAGCGACGATTTAAAAATCCGTCCGAATAGATCATAAAATCCGTCACAACGACGGATTAATTAATTCCTTCATCAATAAATACGAGCGACGGACGATTAATTCGATGAATATGTAGCGACGGATTTTAAACTAACTTTAAATCATGATCTAACTGTCATATCACCGACTAATAATTATCGCAAATACGCAACGATTATTTAGCGCTTTGCCGCCAAGGCAACTTTCCCTTTCACTTTCCCATTTTCACCCACTTTCCCTTTCACGGCGGCGTCGCCTCTTCTACCGTCCGCTTTAAGAAATCGTCACATGGCGGATACGACAGAATACGGAAGAAGACTCTCAGACGCCGCTGCCCAAGGAGTCTGTTAGTAATATATGAGAGATGTCCTAAGGCAATCGCTTTAATTTATTATACCATTTATAATAAATGAAGATTCACTATTCGAGTATACATGTTTTATGTATTTGATTGATCTAAACTCATTTATCAATGTCCACATACGATTCACAAAGAGAATTTGTGATGATCACAACCAATGTAGATCTCTACATGTAATCGTGATGTATCTAATTATCCCTAAATGATGAATCGATGAATCTGACACCATCAATTTCGCTGAGACTAGCACGAGGTATACCCCGGTGTATCCAAGCACCGATTCTCACCGGGCCGGAGACATAGTGATGTCCTGAGTTAATCGTGGATGCTAGTTATGGTAACTAGTTCATTGGAGTGACCACCGTAAGACTTCATATGGTTCTCTCGCATATAGATATGTCAATGAAGTTCTTACCGTGGCTTAAGTGCGATGTTCCTTCGACTTGCAGATTCAAGTCATCTTGATCATGGAGACTTATGCTTTGACATCTTAAGCAAACATCTCCGAGGAGATGTGGACCCGGGATGATTGGGTATAAGTCGAAGTGATCGAAGGTGTTTGAATAGCCTATAAAGGATTCACCACTCCTTGCGAGGAGATGTATACCCATGGCCTCTCGCCAGATTGTTACTAAAGTCTGCCAAAGCATTACATGTTTAGAGTAAGGTACTCTTCGATACATGGAGTAACTAGAACTGTAGGACGAGGAAATGATACTTTGGGTCAGTGACGAGTCAATACTTAGTGGGGATCCACACAATAGACCATGTCCCAACCAAGTGGGTATAAGATGAGTGAAGGGAATGGGGCACGATTCATTCGAGTCCAAGGGTTTCGTAAATAGTTCTCGATCAATGCTGATCTTTTCTGCTAATCGGGGATCATGATGTACTACTAGGTGCCACTCATGATCGCTCTATAATTAATGGTTAATTATAGACGGCCAACATAAACCGAGAACCTATTTGGTCACACGACAACGAGTGTAATCCAAAGGATTTAAAACGAGCTTGAGAATGGGATTCTCGCATCGAGAGAAACTATGTTTGGTCGACCAAACATAAAGCGAGCATGAAATTGTTTCACCGCAATGGAAGCGTGATGAGCCGTGGTCTTATGAAGACATAATGGATGGACCAAAATGGTTTGGTTCTAATAATGGATGAGAATAAACCAAAGGGTTTGGTTTATATTAAACGAATGAACCAAAGGTTGGTTCGGTTCGTTTTAACTTAAAATAAACCATCATGGTTTGGTTTATTTTAACTTATCTTAATGGAGCGGGTTAACGGGCTTTATGGATATGATCCATTAACCATTAAGAGAAAAGCCTATTAACTAAACTAACTTGTCACCACCAGGTGTCATTTCAACCCATCTCTTCTCTTCCTCCTCAAGAAAGAGTTCCGCGATCCTCCTTAGGTTTGGCATCAAGGTGAGCACTTGGCTTCCTTTGTTGGCGGGCGCTTATCTCTACCAAGCTGTCCAGTTTTTTTCGACAGCTTTTTCCTTCCTTCGGAGCGTGCTTGACGAGCTTAGTGCTCCGACAGCTAATATACCGATTTGATCTCCGTAATCCTCTGAGGTGGAGGATTTGGCGATTCGCAAACTACAAGAGTTTTGAGAACTCGCTTTGGATCCGAATGATTCGGATCGTGATCATCTTCGATCACGCCGCCTTCAACACGAGGCAAAGACGGCTCGTGACTTAGCGGGTCATCCCGAGGAGCTCGCGGATATAGAGACGATTCTACGAGGATCGCTGACGTTTCCCACTACACGCCATACGAAGGTATAACGAGTTTAATTTCCTTTATTAATTTACACGCTATGTCTACACTTGTTGTAATAGCGGTGTTGTGTGTTGTAATAAATAGGAGTATTTATTATTTTTATTGCTACTGTTCATGTTTACAAAACATGATCACGCACAACCCAATATCAAAGATCTTCAAGATAATACGCAGACGCGACTTGACAGGCTGACGAAGAAATACATGCCCAAATAGCGACTAGAGGTGTCAAACGGATCGACCCATGGCGGGGCGAGCCAACCCGTCAGAACCCAATATTTAATCTGGAGACACTCTCTCTTGAGAGAATTTCCAACCCAACAAGTCATGGGTTAGGCTAATCCAGGCCACACAAATTTAAAAATATATCTAAAATTACGAGGTGAGGCTCGAGGTAATGACAGAAGATGACAGTACTATGATTAAAAAATAAGTATTCAAGTAACTAAAATCTTATAATCGAGATTCAATTATCGACCTACAAAATTTAGTACCGATGTTTTGATTCCTTTCTAATGTTCTAAAATATTCAAATCTTGATAATATATAAATGTAAATTTTGTTCTTTCAAATAGATTCAATTGATTTTTTTTTTAGGTAATTATTTGATTTTGATATGTTATTATTTCCTATATTGATTAGTGACAAGATGATAAAAATAATTAGAGTATAAAAAATATTCTTTTGTTCTTTATTCTTAACTTTTTATACTCATTTGAGAATAAGATCAGAATGATGAAAAACTTGTCTTTCGATATTTTCACAACCCTGCTTCAGACCAAGAACTGGTCTTTAGGTTCGCCAAAATGACGGGTTGATAAAAATTCAACCCAACCCGCTAAATTATCATGAGAAGGCCAACTGCCTAACCTAACTTGACAACTCTAGAGCACAATCAATGACCGATCAATCAAAAGATTCCAGACCACCGCGACACCCGGCGCATCACTCATGATCTGCACGCTCAAGGAGACCACCAGACGGCAAAGATCTCGCATGTGACAATCCCAATTTATACAAAGGCCTACACTACTATACATCTGGCCAACACACGACCTAATCCAAACTCACATATAATTCGCCTCGTGCCATCATCTAAAATAAATGACAAACACTAAAATAAATAGACTTACCCTTCTTCACAACAAAATCCAACCAAACCAAAATCCAAATAAGATCCACAAGGACACCAAAATCCAAATACAAATCAATCTCCAAACCTATACATGTCTTCTAACCAAAATATCCAAACCATAAAAGCAATACGTAACTGAACGAAGCACAACACGAGTGGGGTCCTAAGAATCGCACTCTCCCGATAGCTTCATCCTAAATAGATATAATCAACGGGTGAGTTCAAAGAACTCATGTATAGTAGATATGCAAAATCGTATATAGCTACAATAAAAATAACATGCCAAGATACCACATAAATAGGGTATGCAAGCAAGAAATACAAAATGATCAGATTTACCGAATCTCCTACCGATATAGGAGCATGTGCTGACTAGAAGTAATAAAGTCGATCATATATAAGCATGTATCTGTATGCATGACAATCATATGCACATCCAAGGCATCAATACAATAATCGACAAACCGATACAAATGCAATCTATGCAAAGTGCATGCCGTGCAATGACATGGTCACCCACACGCTTGATCGGCCGCCTCCTACGCAATGGTGAAGCCCGAGTGGGTAGGGCTATGACAAGCTGTGCACTCTTGCCATCCTTTGCTCTGAGTGGCCAGGAGTGGGCGGGATCTTTGTCGGAGTACACCTATCCTCCTGCCCCAAACATAGTGGGAGCTAAGCTCTCATCTCCGGTGTCATAGGCGGAGGAGGGATCCACCCCGCTACCCTGCCTCGTCGCTACCCGAAGCGGACGGCGAAACACCCTCCCCGATGTACCACCTCTGATGTACCACTAACCCATGAGTGGCGTGTGTGCGAGTATAGCCATGTAACTGGCTCAATAATAATGGAACCCGCTAGCATGCAATCATGCGAAAATGGTGCATGATACTAAAGCATGTAAATCCTACTCAAAATATCTATCCAAATGATATGTACAACCAATATATATACATATCCTAATCCATGTACTATGATCCATATCAAAGCAGGTAAATATAATCATATCTAACACATGCATGTATCTAGTAGGCACCAAAAATATATCGCATATAAACATGAAAATGTTATTGTAAGCTATCCTACTAGCATATCAATTTGACTTAATCTAAAGCGTTAAGTCAAAATACCGCTTTGAATATATATCCGCAAGAAGAACCAATCGTCACATGGGGACACGCCTGCGTGGCCAAAACTCGCATATAGCATAATTATAGTCAAGCACAAATATACAATTCAATGACAAATCGAATAATAAATCGATTTCCTTCATATCCCAATTAATCCAATTAATTCCTAATCCTAATATCATACCGATTACAACCGATCACAAATCAACCCCCAAATCCCAACTCAAGCTCACCGCCCCAGAAATTCCACAAAACCAATCTTTTCCCAAATCGATCTAAGTCAATTTGCTACATTATTCACACCATTTAATCCTCCACACAAATTTAACAACCCCCCAAATCCACTTACCACATCCAACTCTAACACGACACCCACAAGCCCTCGACCCTTAATGACCATTCCTCCGAAATCCACCTTAATCAACCAACAACAGATAAAAGTTAATTCAAGTTATACCGTGATGGGAGCCTTCCATTTCAGTTCCCGGAGAAAAAAAATCGTGCCCTAATACTCTTGCTCGGCGACCTCGGAAGACCACTCGGTAGCGTCGGGGATGGCGTGGCGTCACGAACTGGCGCTAGAAGGGCCCGTACGTCTGTGGAGCGCGATAAAGAGAAAGCTAGCGTCGGCGATCCGGGCGAAGCGCTTGGTGGAAAGAAATCGGCGGTTAGGCGAGAGCGGCGAGAGCCGTCAGGCTAATCTGTGCCGCGGTTGTGGTCGTGCGGAGAGGAAGGCAGCCTGTGGCGTCGCGGCGAGAGAAGAGGGCTCGGCGGAAGAAGAGGAGGAAGAGAGGTCGTCGCAGAGAGAAAGGAATCGGGAAGGAGAGATTGCAGCGAAGGTGTGGTTCTTGTGGCGGGAAAAGGGAATAGAAAATAGATATTAGGTTTTCCAGGTTTAGGATAATAACCCTTAAATAAAGCCTATCTATTTTATCCCAGTAAAAATCTGCGAGTCCATTTAAATCCAGAAAAATTCAAAAATTTCTAAAATTCCTAAAATCCGAAGATATTTCCAGATTATTTCCTTAATTATTGGGCCATTTAATTTATATGTTAAATTTTCCAGTATTTAACATTCTCCCCCACTAATAAAAATTTGGTCCCCAAATTTCCTACTCAAATGCATAACGAGTAAGAAATACCATAAGTACTGAAAATACACCTCACGTACCTTAAGTAAACAAGTGGGGGTATTGAGCTCTGATCTTTTCCTCGAGCTCCCAAGTAGCCTCCTCGTCGGTGTGGTGACTCCACCCGACCTTGACAAGTCGCACAACCTTGTTCTGCAACTGTCGTTCCTTGAAATCCAAAATCCGTACCGGAACCTCTGCGTAAGTAGCATCAGGTTGAATGGAACCTGATACATCTGATAGAATATGTGTAGAATCTGGCACATACTTCCTCAGCATAGACACATGGAATACATCATGTATACTCGTCAAAGATGGGGGTAGCGCTAGACGATAAGCAACTGCTCCGATCCTCTCCAAAATCTCAAACGGACCGATATATCTAGGAGCAAGCTTACCACGGAGTCCAAACCTCTTCACCCCTTTCGTGGGTGAAACTCGCAGAATACATGATCACTGTGAGAGAACTCCAAAGGTCTCCGTCTACGATCTGCATAACTCTTCTGGCGATCCTGCGCCTCTGTCATCCTACGTCTGATAGTACGGACCAACTCTGCCTCATACTGAGCTCTCTGGGGTCCTAGCAACTGGGCCTCCCCAACCTCCTCCCAGAGGGTGGGTGTACGACACTGCCTACCATACAATGCCTCATACGGGGCCATTTGGATAGCCGAATGATAACTGTTATTGTAGGCGAATTCCACTAACGGTAAATGATCCTCCCAGTTGCCTCCGAAATCTATAACACAGGACCTCAGCAAATCCTCTAGTGTCTGAATGGTCCGCTCAGACTGTCCATCTGTCTGCGGATGGAATGCAGTACTAAACCGAAGCTGTGTGCCTAAAGCCTGCTGCAGACTCTGCCAGAACCTAGACGTGAAACGGGGATCTCTATCTGATATGATGCTCAAAGGAACACCATGCAATCTGATGATCTCCCGACAATATAGCTCGCTTAATCGATCCCGAGTCGGTCTTCCGAATCGATAAAAGTGTGCGGATTTGGTTAGTCGGTCTACGACTACCCAAATCGCATCATGGCCTTGACGTGTCCTAGGCAAACCCATCACAAAATCCATAGTAATATGATCCCACTTCCACTCAGGAATAGGAATCCTCTGAAGTAATCCAGCTGGTCTCTGGTGCTCAGCCTTGACCTGCTGACAAATCAGACATCTAGCTACAAAATCCGCGATGTCTTTCTTCATACCGTTCCACCAATACAAACGCTTTAAATCTCGATACATACGGGTTCCGCCTGGGTGGATCGCAAATCGAGAGCGATGTGCCTCATGTAGTAACTCCTCCATAACCGGGTGAGGCTGAGGTACACATAATCTACCTCGGAAATATATAATACCCTCATCATCTAGGGTGAACTCAGTCTGCTGTCCCGAAGTGATCTGACTACCAATGAACTGTAAATGCTGATCACTGGCCTGAGCCTCCCGGACTCTCGTCCGGATAGACGACTGAGCAACCATGGTAACTAGAACGCCCTGCTCTGTCGGTCCCTGCTCCTCTAAGCTCAACTCAGAGAAACCCTGAATCAAATCCGTGACCAAAACTCGGAAAGAAGCTAAAGTCCCTCGGGACTTCCGGCTAAGTGCGTCAGCAACCACATTGGCTTTCCCTGGGTGGTAGCTGATGGTACAGTCATAATCCTTCAGGAACTCCATCCATCTCCTCTGTCGGAGATTGAGTTCCTTCTGTGTAAACAGATATTTGAGACTCTTATGATCAGTAAGAATCTCAAACGTAATACCATATAAATGATGCCTCCAAATCTTCAAGGCATAGATAATAGCGGCAAACTCTAAATCATGCGGTAGTTTTTCTCATGATCCTTCAATGGCGAGAAGCATAAGACTACCTGCGTCTTTGCATCAATCTGCGCCTAAACCACGTGAGACGCATCTGTATAAAGAACGAAACCATCGTCCCCTGATGGCAATACCAGAATCGGTGCTGACACCAATCTCCTCTTCAACTCCTGAAAACTAGTCTCGCACGCCTCTGTCCACGTGAACTTCACGCCCTTCCTGGTAAGGCGTGTCAATGGCATAGAAATGCTCGAGAAACCCTCAACGAACCGTCTGTAATATCCGGCCAAGCCTAGGAAACTGCGAACCTCCTGAACTGATTTCGGCTGCTCCCAACTAGTGACAGCCTCGATCTTCTGGGGGTCAACTGAAATACCTCTACTCGAAACCACATGTCCCAGAAAACCGGTGAGTGTAACCAAAAAGCGCGCATTTATTGAACTTACGCATATAGCGCTTCACCGGGCCTATCGAGAACAAGACGAAGATGCTGCGCGTGTTCCTCCTCGGAACGAGAATAAACCAGAATGTCATCGATAAAAACAATGACGAACCGATCTAGAAAATCCATAAATTCACGGTTCATTAAGTCCATGAATCATTTGGAGCATTGGTAAGCCCAAATGGCATTACAAAAACTCATAATGTCCATATCATGCAGGCATTTGTCTTACGAATGTCGAATCTCTAACCCTTAATTGATGATATCAGGACCGCGGTCAATCTTAGAATAGGCGATGTACCTCTGGTGATCAAACAAGTCCTCAATCGTGGCGAGGATATTTATTCTTGATAGTAGTGGCGTTCAATTGCACTGTAGTCGATCTGCAGTCTCGTCGAACCATCTTTCTTCTTCACGAAGAAGGCAGGAGAACCCGGTGATGCACTAGGCGAATAAAACCTCTGTCAAAAGTTCACAGGCTGAACCTTTAACTCATCCAACTCTCTCGGGGCCATACGATAAGGAGCTTTCGATCTTGCGTGCCGTCGGTATTAACTCAATCATGAACTCCACTTGCCTTACGGGAGGCGGACGTAACTCCTGCGGAAAGACATCCCGATACTCTCGGACAATAGGGATGTCGCGATCGAGAGTCACTCACATCTTCTACATTGATCATAGATAATAGAAAACCACGACAGCATGCGATAAAAGCTTACGAGCACTGAATCGCGAGAAATGGTCGCTATCTCGTCCGGATGCGGTGAAATCCCACGAGTTGGTTCGAGGTCTAAATGTGACCACCTCGTCGACATCCACGTGGCATGATATGCCGATGCCAATCCATGCCAAGAATAATATCGAACTCGACCATATCCAAAGATCAATAAATCTACCGTAAGAATGATGTTACCAAAATCTAAAGGACAACCTCGGACCTCCCGGTAACATCCAATGTATTGCCAGATGGTAGGAGACGACTAATCTCGTGATCTACTAGCCGTAATCTACCAATCTCTCTCATAAAAGTACGAGAAATAAACGAATGCGAACTACCCGTATCAACTAGCATAATAGAAAAATGCATAAAGTGAAACCGCATCGCGAAATACGGATTCGCTGGCTCGCGCATCCTCTCGTAATCGCATGAATCCGCCAGCCTCCGGGCGGTGGAGGTGGTATCACCGCCAAAGGTGGATGTGCGCTCGAGCCCGACATGAAGACTGCACGAAGGCCGATAGGAAGGCCGTATAACGGCCGCGATCGGTACTGCATCGGCGGTTGCGCACGATCTCGAACTAGTGGCGGCGCCGCCGAGCATCAGACGCTGGTCGATGTCGCGAATAGTATCGCATCATTGGCCGGGATCGTGATCTCGCATCGCGGTCCTGAATCAACTCTCGGATACCGTGACGCATCGTGTACTCGCCCATGAATACCATAGCGACTCCCGGGGGAGCTGCCTCTCGCGGGCGTTATGCGAAGGTCCGGCCGGTTCGCCTCTCTCGAGTCCTGCATCGACGAACGGTCCTCTCGAATAAAACCCCGGAAGCCACATGTCGAGCCTTCAACGACAATCTCGGCTCATGTGTCCAGCATTGGTAATAATAGCAAACTGTCCCAAGGTGCATGCCGAGATGATATGCTCCTTCGATCCACAACGAGTCTGAGGTGTCGCCAATGGGCGGTCTCGCTCACTGAAAAAGACCGCGAGGGCCCAAATAAGATCGCCCCGATTTCGAGGCCGCTAGATGCCCTGTAATCGACTCGACCGGCTGATCGGCCACTCACCGATGTCCAAGAATGCGGGTCGATGGGTCCGACCAGTAGATCTTTCACCGCTTTCCTCTTCCTGTCAGTATTGACCCTCTGTTGAGCCGACTCGATCAACAAAGCTCTGTCCAATGCCTCGGTAGGGAAGAACTACCAAATCTCGCCATCCTAACTCAGAAATGCCCATCCTCCCTCGCATAAACTAGATCATCCGTGACCTATCCTCAGCAACTAACTCTGGGCAAAACCTGGCTAACCGATTAAATTCTGTATTATACTCCATCACTGAGCGATTATTCTATCTTAGACTCGTAAAATCGACGCCTCATCATCCGATATGCCCGGGAAATCATCGACTCAAAAGCCTCTCTAAATTTCGCCCATGTAACTCGCCGCCGCTAATAATCGAGCAGATATCCCACCGAGATCTCGGCCTCGCCTCGTAAATGGAAGGTCGCTAACTCGCTTTCTCCCACTCGAGCACTCATATAGTAGAAGGTACGCTCCATCGTCTCGATCCAAGATCGAGCCACGATCGGATCGTCTCTCCAATAAAGTGAACCGCTCTTCATCGACTTAGCCAATCTCGAATCCGAGCTCGCGGCCGCAGCCTACATCAATAGGATAAGTAGGCCGACATCGAGTGAGGGTCGACCGGCCTACTGATGGGCCTGGTCGTAGTAGAAGGTCCCATCTTGGCGGGGTTTCGATGTAGCAAGAGGATCTCCCCGGGTACATCGGATGCCCAAAGATGGGTATCTCAGGAGGAGGATCCGCCGAGGACTGAGGATCCACAACTCCCGTAGCACCGTGGAATCGACCGATCAATATGCTCATCCTCAGATCTCTCGCAAGTCACCATCAAAGATCTGTCCTCCGGGCGTGGCCGTCCCACACCACGTCTCGGCGCAGAAGTACGCCCACCTCGTCTCATATCTGTTAAATGAATACAGATATTACCATAAATAAAAACATACCAAATTTATCATCATACCTATTACACCGTCAGGAGAGGTCCAGTAGCCGCCAAAACCCCATATTAATCTCACAAAATCCTCGAATTTAAACATAAAATCGCTGGAAATCCATACCAATCTAAAATTTCCAAATTACTCGCAAAACTCGCCAATACATGGCGAACTCAAAAATCCAAAACCCCTAGGAACTCAAAACCTAGGCGCTCGATACAAATAAATTGTCACGCCCAAGGAGACCCCACTGCATTTAAAATCCGGCAAAGATCTCCTCAGACGGTGACAATCCCAATTTACATACAAAGGCCTACACGGCCACTATACATCGGTCAACACGACCGGAATCCAAACTCACACGCAGTTATATAATTTGGCCTCAGGCCATCATCTAAAATAAATGACAAACAGTCTAAAATAAATAGACTTACCCCTTCTGCCATCTGGGCAGGAATACTCAACAAAATCCAACCAAACCAAAATCCAAATAAGATCCACAAGGACACCAAAATCCAAATACAAATCAATCTCCAAAACCTATACATGTCTTCTAACCAAAATATCCAAACCATAAAGCAATTATCCAAAAATAAAACATCTACGACGAGTGGGGGTCCGGCAACTGCACTCTCCTGATAGCTTCATCCTGAAATAGATATAAATCAACGGGGTGAGTTCAAAGAACTCTGCGGGTATAGTAGATATGCAAAATCGTATAGCTAACAATAAAAATAACATGCCAGTACAGTCTCACATAAATAGGGTATGCAAGCAAGAAATACAAAATGACTGTACTTACCTGAATCTCCTACCCTGATATAGGAGCATGTGCCTGACTAGAAGTAATAAAGTCCTGATCATATATAAGCATGTATCCTCAGATGCATGACAATCATATGCACATCCAAGGCATCAATAAAATGCAAAGAAACATAAGACAAATGCAATCTATGCAAAGTGCATGTCGTACCCATGACATGGTCACCCCTGACGCCAGTCAGCCGCCTCACACGCAATGGTGAAGCCGAGTGGGTAGGGCTATGACAACTGTGCACTCTGCCATCACTGCTCCTGAGTGACCGAGTGGACAGGATGTCGAGTATACCTATCCTCCCGCCCCAAACATAGTGGGGAGCTAAGCCTCATCTCCGTGTCATAGGCCGAGGAGGGATCCTCGCCGCTACCACGCCGCTGCCGCTACCCATGAGCGGCCCAATGGAGCTCGACAGAGCAATCGTGACACACCCTCCGATGTACCACTAACCCATGAGTGGCGTGTTATGTAACTAGTCGGGCTCAACAATAATGGAACCGTCCGGCCTAGTATGCAATCATGCGAAAATGGTGCATGATACTACAGCATGTACAACCTACTCAAAATATCTATCCAAATGATATGTACAACTAATATATATACATATCCATAATCCATGTACTATGATCCATATCAAACAGGTAAATATAATCATATCCTAACACATGCATGTATCTAGTAGGCACCAAAAATATATCAGGCATATAAACATGAAAATGTTATTGTAAGCTATCCTACTAGCATATCAATTTGACTTAATCTAAACGTTAAGTCAAAAATACACTTTGAAAATATATCCGCAAGAAGAAGAATCAATCGTCACGATCGGGACTGCCTCGTGGATCAAAACTCGCATATAGCATAATTATAGTCAAGCACAAAATATACAATTCAATGACAAATCGAATAATAAATCGATTTCCTTCATATCCCAATTAATCCAATTAATTCCTAATCCTCCAAATATCATACCGATTAACCGATCAACACCCGAATCAACCCAAACCGACCAATCAAGCTCACACTCGTAAATTCCAATCAAAACCAATCTTTTCCCAAATCGATCTCCAAGTCAATTTACGGCTCAACATTATTCACGACCATTTACAATCCTCCATGACCCTCTCCCTAACAACCCCCCACAAATCCATAGCCGACCACATCCAACACTAAACGCACGACACCCACAAGCCCTCGACAGCCCTTAACAGCCTATTCCTCTGAAGGAAATCCACCCCGAAGCACCCAACAACAGATAAAAGAACTTAATTCAAGTTATACTGTGATGGGAGCCTTCCGCTCAGTTCACGGAGAAAAATCTGCCGCTAATACTCTTGCTCGTGACCTCGGAAGACCACAGCACCGGGTGGTGTGTCGGACGCGACGGCCGTGTCGATCGATCGCTAACGCGAGGTCGGCGACATGCGTGTGGCGGCGATAAAGAGAAGCTAGCAGCTGATGGTCGATCCGCGAGCGGCGCGGTGGGGAAAGAAATCGGGCGGTTAGAGGCGAGGAGCGAGAGCCGTCACGGCCGCAATCCTCGCTTTGTTGTGGTCGGCGAGCTGCAGAGGAGAAGAGTCTTTGTCGGCGGCGGCTTCATGGCCGGGGCGAGAGAAGAGGGCTCGCCGGCGAAGAAGAGGGATTCGGCGATGGAGAGGTCGTCGGCAGAGAGAAAAGGAATCGGGGAAGGAGAGATTGCGCGAGAAACTGCCGAAGGTGTGGTTGCGGCGCGGCGGGGAAAAAGGGAATAGAAAAATAGATATTAGGGTTTCCGGTTTAGGATAATAACCCTTAAATAAAGCCTATCTATTTTATCCCCGTAAAAATCTCGTACAGAGTCCGTTTAAATCCAGAAAAATTCCGGAAAAATTTCTAAAATTCCATAAAAATCCCGAGATATTTCCAGGATTATTTCCCCAATTATCTGGCCATTTAATTTATATGTTAAATTTTCCAGTATTTAACAGCATCCGCATCAGTGACGCGACCAGTCAGCGGGCATACTTGACAGCACCGTGATAGCCACACCCTTAACAATGGTATAGTTGTGTGGGTGCGATGGTATGTTTGTGATTATTGTCTATGATTGTGATTAGTGTAAGAATTAATTGTATGTTTTAAAACTGGTTTATAACATACAACAGTTTGTTGATAATATTTATGAGTTTTGTAGATAATATAATGGCAGATCAGACATCGACACATAATAGTCAGATAATGCTTCGAATTATTGGTGATAAGTAAGTTGTTTAATTTATGTTATTAAAACTTCTTTGTCATATAATTTAGTTCCAAATAAACAAGAGATTTTTTCTTGTAGATTTACTCCAAATGGACACAGTGTATCGACATATATTACCGATAAATTTAAAGAACGACAATGCAGTGATGGTTATACATGGAAACATGTAGATTTTGAAATGAAAGAGTTCTATTATAAAGAGTTTTTGGTAATTATTGAATTTATTTTTTATATTGCATAATATGTCCTTATACTAATTTTCTAAGTTAATTGTTACAGAAAAAATATATTTGGGAGCCCGGTCATGAGATTGAATTTAAAGCAATATGGAACTTGTATTGCCAAAAATAATACAAGGATCTATTATATAATTGGAGACAACTTGAATCAAAACCATCAAATGTACCAGACGATGTTTGGAATTCTTGGCAAACCATTTGGAATAGGGAAAAATGGAAAAAAAATTCAATGATTGCTCGAAATAACAGAAATTCTGAGATTGCTGGCCCAGGTACAGGACTCTCAAAACATACTTCTGGATCACGCTCTAATGTAGAGCATGCAATACACTTGGTGAGTTTACAGAAAATATTCATTAGTTTTCCTTTATGTTGTTATAATTCCCATGACATTTAATATTGACAATGTGAGTACCTATTAATGTGTTTACAGAATATTGCTTATTTATAATTATCAATGAACTGTGGTATTTTTATTTACTTAATTGTATTATGCAGGAAGAAACTTTACAAAGGCCATCCAATTCATGGGAGTTATTTCGTAGTACACATCTAAGGAAGGATGGCTCTTTTGTTGATACTCGATCCAAAATTATAGATGTAAATATCTAAATTTTATTACCTCTTTTATTTAAGCATTTATTTGTTGTATTAACTGTTAATTGTATGTTTTTTCATAGGATGATATGAGTGCTAGAATAACACTAGCATCTCAACCTACTATAGAAGGGGAGGAGCCACATACTCCATCACATGAGGAAATTAATGAAATATATTATGACGTTGTTGGTGGAGCAAAAAAGAACTCTGTCTATGGTCTTGGTTCCCAAGCAAAGGTTATTTTTGATCATCAAATATGCACTTCTAAAAAGAAGGGGCGTTCAGATTCTTCATCTGCAAGATTTCGAGCATTAGAGGAGGAGAATGCAGTATTAAGGGACCGGGTGACGACATTAGAGCAGTCGATGCAACGATTTTTTGATCGTTTTGAGATGTCTCATTCGTTAACTAGTTCTTCTGCTTTTCCAACCCCCGATGGTTTTACTTCTCAGGAGACTCAAGACCCTAGAGCTCTCGATGAGTAGGTTGATTATGAAATTTGTAAGTTTGATCATTTTATTGTACCGACACTGAAGTTAGATAATGTATTTTAATTGTGTATATTGTTCAGTTATCCCATTTGTTGTATTTTTGTATTTGTGTCTTGAGAATGCATGTATTGTTATCTCTTTTTCAGATACAATTAACTAGGCTAGATTTTTCAAAAGAGGTATTATCTTGTGATTAAGTTGTTTCATGAAGGAAATAATCTGACTTTGATTGCCCTCACATAGATGAGATCTTGATTCTTTATAAATTTTGAATGATGCAGGTTAACTATGCTTAAATATACTTTTATTGTGTATGGTATATATGTTCTTAGCAGTGTCTTAATTGTCTGTGACTCTTCAGGATGTTTTTTGATAAGTTGTGGGTAATTCTTTCCAAAAACTGGTGATGTTCCAAACTAGTATGCATTTGCAGGGGGTTGCAATTACTCAGGAAAGTTCCTTATTAGATAATACAGCTAAGATTGAAGGGTGGTTAGCAAGATTTCCTATGTTTGACTGGGTTGGTGGTAGAACCTCAGAAATGTCTGCTGTTGGTTTACTCCCTGCTGCACTCCAGGTATCTGCAGCAGTTAGTCATGGAATCCCTTGGAAAGGAATTTGATCTCAATGGAAATCGGGTTTGTAGCATTAACTTTGGACGGTTTCTTCATGTCTAGACCATGATCTGGATACTTCTGAAAATCTAATTAAATGTTACATACAATTTCACCAACTGCATAGCATGACATTATATAAGCTTTACTGTGACTTCATTTCAGTATTTGACAGTTTCATATTTGCTCTGTTTTAAGCAAATTAAAATCACCCACAACTGTAAGCACATGATTTTGCATGCATTTTAAATGCCAAGTTAGCTAATTTTTATAAGTTATGCATACTCTATTTGTTCAATCAAACTGCTATAGTGCTATGGTTTCTTGACAGACTTTTGGCCGTGTTTGTGGTCCATAAATTGTGATTGCTAGCACTTATTATGCATAGTTATGATGATACATTTAGTTATTCCAGCAGCACAGATTTCTGCTTCACAGTTAGCTCATCATGAACATGAACTGTTAGGACTAGTTTTCTGTACCTAGTACATTATCCCTTCTCTTTTCTCCAGATCTTCATATGTTCTTGGATTACTTTTCCTGTGCCTTGTAGATAAGTCAATCCATAGTGATTACTAATGTTGCTCTCCTATCATACTCAATGAGTTTGCCTTGTATGATTATAATGAATATTCTTAAATAGTAGGAACATGTAATTTTCATTTTTTCTTAAATGCATCCAATGGGTTTCATTTAAGTTAATCAAGGACTTTCAGGACCATAATTGCATGTGCGGAGAAGTTTAATAAGAAACAAGCAATTGCTTTCCTTGCCCATGTAGCAATCTGTAGTTCTTTTCTTCTGTTTAAGTTTGAGTTTGTGTAATTTGCTTGAATGTTTGGTTGAAAGGCAGCGAAATGCCACCAATCTTGTGATTTTGTGGCTTAAGAAAGGATGAAAAAAAAGAAAAAAAAAGTAAAATGTAATTTTCAATTTGGTTTGCCATATAATGTATATACTTTTATGTAGAGAAAACAAGGAAAACAGATCTGTTTCCCTTGTTTTCTGCTAAAGAATCATCATCTCATGTTAATTTTCTTATGTTTTGATACTTTCCAGCTCCAGGTGATTTAGCTCAAATATAAAACATGGGTATTCGAATCTATCAAATCGAGAATCAGGATTGTGAATTTAGCACGCAAATTTATTTTCTACTGTCAAAGCTTTCCGTTTACGGCGGTTCTCAAATATTGGAGGACTTTTGTTCATCCAAGAGAATCGATGCAGAACTTCCATTTCGCTTCCCTCTAAAAACTTTTCAGAACTAAGTTTGACTGTAAGCCCGTGCAATTGCTCACGGGAAACTTTATAAATGAGCCAACATATTTAATTGATGGAGCCCACCACATTAGTTTTAAGAAATTAAATTCGAAAAAGGTTAATCACAGATCCAGTGTAATATGTCACAACTACATATTAGTGAAGTTTAACCTACAATCCTAATTTCTCAACTACATATTAGTGATGTTCTTCCCATTTAGTTGAGAAAGTATCATCAAATGTCGATGTAGCATAGAAGGAGAAAAAATTTACGGAATTAGCGACGAAATATATAAATTCCGTCGCTAAACCACCGACGGAAAATTAAATCGGTCGGTAATTACCGACCGAACTCCTAAACGGTCGCTAATTACCGACCGATTTACGAATCGGTCACAAAGTAGCGACCGATTTACGAATCGGTCGCAAAGTAGCGACCGATTTAGAAATCGGTCGCCAAGTAGTGACTAATTACCGACCGAATTCTAAATCGGTCGGTAATTACCGACCGAATTCCAAATCGGTCGGTAATTAGCGACCAATTTGGAATTCGGTCGGTAATTAGCGACCGATTTGTATTTCGGTCGGTAATTACCGACCGAATTTCAAATCGGTCGCTAATTACCGACCGAATTCCAAATCGGTCGCTAATTACCGATCGATTTGGAATTCGGTTGGTAATTAACGATAATTTGCGACGAAATTTATATTCCGTCGCTATTTTACTCTTTTCTTATAGTGATTAATTATTGAAAAATAATAATCTATTTTATCAATGTTTAACATTAATAAATAAATCTAATCATGCAATTAAAATGGTCCACCTGTGCTATTTACTTTTACAAGATTAATGGTATACTATTTTTTTTTAAAATATAATTCAGATATTCAAATTTTCAATCCGTTGACAAATATTTATGTAACATATAAATTAAATCCTTATTACATTAATGACTTCCTCCCACTACTACTAATACATTGTACTCCAGGACACTAATAATATAGAGTTAGTTTTGGATCAGACCTATTAAGATGTCAGTCCAGGATCTAAAAATTTTTAGAGTTCGATATAATTTCTGATTAGAGTCTGAAAATTTTTAAAGCCCAATATGATTCTTGACTATAAAAGAGTCTAAAATTTTTAGAGTAGTCCAGAACTTTTATATAATTAGGACCGTTAATATATAGTATGTTACTTATAATGAACCGATTTCAAAAGGATGGATTATACAAGAATTGAGATATTTTGTAGAGTGATACTGAAATCTTATCTGGAGATTTAATGAAATCAAATCTTAATTGTTTAAAAGGCTTCAGTTTAATTAATCAAGCTGAATTTAATTCAAACCAATTATTGAAATTTATGAAGGTGAATCTATAAAATTTGCATTGTATTTTATTTTGTTTGAAAGGAAGTTTTGATATAAGGATAAAATTGTTATTTAGAAGTGAAAATAGCCTCTTATAAAATAAAATAAAATTGAATATAATAGTAGTCATGTAACATCAGATTGTTTTTTGTTTTTTCTTAAAAAAATTGTTTTATTTATTTTTTATAAAAAGTTGGAACTATCAATCTAATCGTTTTTATCGGTTTATTTCACGATCATTATAAGAGAGATAAATCATAAAAAATTTTACATAATGATCAAGATATGTGAAATCATTTGAATTAAAAAAGAATTTTAAATCTCTTTCAAAATCGATCCATTATTATTATATTTACATTGATACGACAGTTGCATAGCAAATAGCAAAGTATTTGAATCGAGTGAGGTTTTCGAAGAATTAAGTCCGAGTACAATTTGAGATTTTGTTGAAGTTACAGAAGCTAATTCTATCAGATGGAATCAGACGGTGCTAAAAATGCACGCGAATCGCGAATAAAAAAAAACATTTAACTTAATAGGCCAAAAGGTTAGATTATTTATAGTTATAGTATATTGCTATAGTCAAAAAATAATAATAATTTTTATTTAATTATTTATTTTAACAAATGATTTATGAAAACGTCGTTGCATTTTCAACACATGGATGATTTTTAATTTATCACAAAGACCTTTAATATGTTATGGGGTTTGAGAACTTTTTCTAAAAGACATTCTTCCTTAGGAGATTTTTTTTTTTAACAAGAAAGCATAGAATGTTGGATAATATGGATTTATATGTGATTATTATAATCGTTCGATTGTGTCGTATTAATTCGAATTCGATTAAATAATTTATTTATTGATTGGGACAAAACTAGCTTCCTCAAATTACGTAGAGATCCCAAAGCAACTGGAAGCGCCTGGTCATCAAGTATTCCTCCGCAAGAGGATACATCGAGGTATTCAAGCTCGCTAGTTGTAGATCGAGCACGGTGAGCGAGTGAGGTTAAATGTGGGTAAAAAAGGTGGAGCATTTGGGAGACTTGCATCCTCCAAAAGCAACACTTGAAGAGTAGGAATCAAATTAATTTGGCGGAGCCAATTGATTGCTTTAGAGAGGTTTACACGACTCATGTCAAGATATTCTAGAGAATTTATGCTGGAGATCGAGCCAACTTAAGTCATGTGACAACAGCGCGCGCGGTATCTGTATCACAATTTCCAAGTTCAAGGTATTGTATGTGGGAAAGCTTCCCTAATAGAGGGGGAATTAATCCATCAAAACCGGCATGAGAGACCTTAAGGTATTCCAAGTGCACAAGTCACGCAATCATGCGGGGCACATGAGCACGTGAGAAATTATTAAAGCTCAAATCTAAGTATTTCAAATGCTTTAGTTCAAGCAAAGAAGGATTTAACTTACTCGCCCCAATACTGTCTTCCCATGGATCATATTCATAGGGATAATGAAGGTCAAGCTTAGTGACATAACCCGTAACATTGTCACAAGTAACTCCTCTCCACTTGCAGCAATCATAGCCTGTCCATGAAGATAACCAATCATCCGGATCATACGTATCGCTCTTGACGTCAAGCAAAGCTCTTCTTTCATTCTCTAAGCAGTTCCCTTTTATTGCGTGTAGAAAATCATCACAGCTTGCTCTAGTGCTCAACAATATTAAGACGACAAAGATAACTATATCATGCTTTGAGGAACTAGAAATCACCTTGAAATCCCAATTAAGAGCCATTTATAAGTTGATTGTCTCTCTAGGAAAGAGGGGAAGAAGATGTGAGTTGGAGGAAATGTAATCCTTGGTTCGCATATATACAAGTTGTCTTGACCGTATGAAAATTAATAGATATGCTTGGTTTTGATTAGAAAGTTAGATGACTTTAATTTTGTTGCGGATGGCCCAAGTCAAGTTGAGAAAAAGATTGCCATTTAAGTTTATAATCAATGGCCACTGTGACTGATCAACAAGTCAATTTATTTTATTAATTAATAAAAAATATAAAATTTATACAGGAGGGGACAACCACAAGCTTAGGCAGGTGGTGGCTGTGAGGTCGAGCAAGTAGAGGAAAGTGTCTACTAAGGAGGACAATACGTGGACAATGATCCGAGCACAATTTAAGAAAAAAATGCCATATATTTTGATATAAACAAAAAAATCATAAACGAATATGCTTTTAATGATTTCTCCTAATATCTTAACAAAACATGAAGACTGAAATAGATAAATACCAATTCTTAGATTTTTATGCAGGCGTATATGTGATATGAGAAAAGGTCCCCTCACCTTCGCCTTTATCTGCGTCAAAGTCAAGCAAACTTGAGGCATTGTTAATGGAGTCGCCTAATGTTGTCCCTTTCCTCATCTCTTTCTTTCTTGGAACAAGTCGCTTTGTATATTCTTGTGGTAGTGTCAAAGAAGAAATAAATGTTAACTTTGTTGCTATTCGTAATTTGGTACGCCATTCATACGCATTAATGCTGTGGTCAACCCCTTAGACTCTTGGTTTTTAGGTTGAATGAGTCATAAGATAAAATTATATCTTTACTCAATTAGATCAGATTTCTCTCCAATTTCTAGTTCATAGTTTAGGTTCTTTTTATCAGAAACTCTTTTCAATTTCCCCCCCTGCACATCATATTGCGTAATTAGTAGAGCTCTCTTTTCAGTTAGTAATTGTTTCCCCCTCCTTCACTATTAGCATTAACTTAACGAGATGTATATATCAAATGGGTTTAGTATTCTTATTCTCATTTCCTTTCTATTAATTCCTTCATCCCGATCATCTTGAAAAAGGAGATAGAACGATGAGGATCGAACGATGGCAAATTTATTGCGAGACCAAACAAGGTACAGCAGGAATAACAGGCTGTATATCTGTTCCATGGGCGTTGAAGCAGTAAGCTTCCACCTGCCGTCCCGGCGACGCCGGCTGGATGTTCACATTCTGCATCTTGATGCCCGTGCAGGGCGTGCTCCGGCTGCACCTCAAGTTGATGCCGATTCTCCGACTGCTCGTCCCTCCCACTCTGTAGTATTCCACGTCCCGCACTGCAACCGCCGATGTCTTTCTCCGCCACGTACAACATATATATAATTCAACCAACACAATGTTTCTTTCTTTTTTCCTTTTTCTTTTTAAAAACAAAATATACAGAAAATAATCAAGTACCACAAGACGACTCAGGCATACACACACAGGCTTTACCTTGTTAGAGCAAACGCGGTCAGGGCAGTAGTACTGATCGATAAGGATGGGATTGTACACTTCTGTCAAGTTGATATGCTCAAAGACGATCCCTTTTGCGTAACCTGATCCTCCCTGCAGTACTCTCAAGGCATGCAACAAACACACAACTCAAATCGATCAACAGCAACCATTCTCACTCAAAACAAAAAAAAAAAACACTTACTTGCCATGTCTTTATTCTCACTCCATTTGTTGCGTGAAATATATGAGAATACGACACGCGAATTTGCTCCACAACTGACCGAGAGTTTTGCGCGCCAAGGCTACCTATACTGCAAGTAATTAAGCAAGATCAATTAACTTAATAAGTTCATTAATGAAGCCGATCGACGATGCAACTCGAGTCTGTCTAACCTTATTCCGTGGCCGGGTCCGCATGTGATGCGGCTAACGTTCACGTCGAAGGTGCCATTGCCGATCGAAACGCAATCGTCTCCTGTGACGACCCTCATTTAGAATTCTAATTAGGTCATTAATCGAGCTGGTTAAGTGATTAATTAGTCATGACCTGTGGAAATTCTGCAGTCGGACACAGCCACGTGCTGGCAATGGCTGATGTGGAGGCCGTCGGTATTTAGGCTTTCTCCGGGAGAGGTCACGGTTAGCCCATCAATTTGGGCCCGAGAACTAAAGCCCAACACCATGTGCATTTTAGGGCTGTTCCTGATCCGTAATCCCCTCACCGTCGATCCGTCGCAGTTCGTCACGACTAAAGCCTGGTTTTCATTTATATATTTCTTTTTTTTTAAAAGAAAAACTTTGACGAGTTTAATTTTCATAATTATTATTTTCGCTCGAGGTCTTACATTCGGTGCAGTGGAGCATCTCTGCAATATTTTTTTTTTAAAAAATTAATAAAAAGAGAAAATAGGAAAAAATGTGAAAAAAAAACATATACTTACGTGTCTATTTTTACATGTCCAGTAAGGTAGTCCCTGACCGTTGATCTCTCCGTACCCGTCAATAGTCAAGCCGTTGAGACCGTTAAATAGAATCCAACTTTGCGCATTGCTCTCCCATATCACGTTTGGTCTGGCGAGTGTTCCATCGATCTATATATACGCATTTTTTTTTATGAAATAAAATTATATATACATGAAAAAATAATTTAATTATGAATTAATTACCTGAACATGGATTTTAGCTTTGCAGGGTCCGGAGAATATAATTTGGCTCAATAAGAAGGTTTTCCCTGATGGAACCAGAAGAGTAGGAGCCCCAGCATCTGCACACACTGCATTCCAACCTCTCAAAAATGCCTGAAAAACAATAACAATGTTTATAATAATTAACTATATAACACGTAGATAATCGATATTTTCATGCAAAAAGAAAAGGATTAATTAAGCACTTTAGTATCATCTGTGAGACCATCTCCTCTGGCACCGTAGTGAAGCACATTGTGCACTGAAGCAACCACTAAGCCAAGCACAGTATTCAGGACGGTAATTGCGCTCAATATCACAGCTACTGTTTTATGGTCCTGCAGGCAGAAATTAATTAGATAGAGATCATGAATCTTCACGTAAAACAAATAGTAACATGTAGAAAAAATTACACACACCATGGAATTATCTCTGGGAATAAATATTAGCATGCAGCAGTGAAGTATATATAGGGGATTATCTGAAAGCAGTGCAAATGAGTATTAATTAAATTTGAGGGATTTATGAAGCATTTGATGGTTAAGGGACAAGAGAAATAATTAAAGAGAGAGACGTGGGAATATAATATTGACCGTGCCTTTGTATTTTTTTAATTGAGTCAAGGAGGAAGAGTTAATAAGTCGAGTACGCAGTGGACATTATTAATAAGTAGTGTGGAGAGTTAAAATTGCATTAATGGCGAGTTAAAGGATGGTCAAAGGCTTGGATACTTAAGACCTTTGCTGTGGAAAAACAACGGCGTTTGTTTCTGTTATTAAAGAGCATTTAATTTCTTAAGAGAAAAAAATGTATACTAAGTAAATTGGAAAATATATTATATATATACAAATGCCGGTGTTAAAAAAATTTACGTAAAAGGAAAAATATTAATGCATAAGTATTGATTAAAAAAATCAAATTAATAATCAATTTGAGATTATATTTTAGATGGTTTTTTTAAAGTATGTTTAGAGTAAGTTAAATTATAAAAGAAGTTAATTATTTTCCATATTTTAGATTTTAATTACTTAAAATCATAAATGAATATTTTTGATATTTTAAAACCTATAACCAGTTTTGTCTAAATTTCTAAACTAACCCGGGAGAAGTATCATAAATATGATTATAATTTAATTAATTCCTTATGAAAAAAACACACACGAGAATTTATGCTCATTTCTAAAATAGTTCATATATAAGTTAATTAACATTAAGATTTACTCATATTGCATAGCCTTGGGATTATATATTTTGTTAGATGTTTAATTAATAGGGAGAAGCAAGAACGAAATAGGAGTAATTCATTTTCTCCCGGAATTTATTTTAATATATAATCGATGATCTGGGATGAAATTAAATGTTTAAAGTCTAAATATATTTATTGTAAGCTATTTATGACATTTTAAAATATTGATTAGTCGATTTGTCAATGTTCAATTAATGGTTCATTCGAGATTTTTTGTTCATAATAAAAAATGAACAATCTTAATTTTAATTCACATTTTCATTTTTTTATCAATATATATATATATATACAATCAAGTTCAATAATTCTAGTGTGTAAATTGAAATAGAGTGATTTTTTACTATTAAAAAAAAAAAAGAAGCTAACAATGGACTCACAAAATCCAAGTTCATGTTACAATTTTTATAAAAAAAAATAAAATTCAAGAAGTTAATGGTCTCAAAAAAATTTGATAGCGAGTCTATTTGCAAATTCAAATTATGCTTCTCAAACTCATGATTTTTATGGTAAAAAAATATATTTTCACTAAAAATTTGATAAAAAACCAAGTTTCAGGATAAACAATTATCAATCTGAAAATTAAAATTAAACATATATAGTCAGCAAGAAGAGAAATTAGTAATCCTTTTTGCCTCGTAGAAGACAATATCATGTGATTCCATTCCATTCAATTAATTTCTTCAGTAAATCAAAATACAATCTATGACAAAACAAAACAAAAAAAAAACACCTCAGTGATCTTTGGATGCTAGCTGATACAGACTCAGACATGATAAGAGCAAGAGGTTCATGGTACAACCTGCTTTATAGTATTTTGTGCAAATCCTGTAACTTTCAATTGCAGAAGAAAAAAAAAGGTTGTGGTATAAGATTCCTTCTCTGATCAATCGCCATCACCTTTCCTCTTTGTGTTGCACTGGCGCCGAGTCTCCTTCCCAGCAAAAACTAAAAGTTCCTCAAACTCTTATCATGACACAATCAGTTTCTGCATGCCTACTTCTCTTGCTCCTTGAACCAGTGCACTGGTGTGTTTAATTTGCAGCTGCAAGGTGTGTGCATGCATGCCTGATTATTTTGATCAAAATAAATATAAAATGAAGCGAGAGTGAGGGCTTTGCAGATGATGTGACTTGAAAATGAATATAAAATGTTTGAAACAAAAGAGTGAGTGAATGAACGTTCACGTCCCACTCTTCCATGTGCCGTGTACTTGTTCTATGTATTAAAGCGAGTTCAAGGTCCCTCCCCTTTAATTTGCCTTGTTTAGAGAGTTGCCTGACTTGATTTATTATTTTTGTGCACACAAGCAATTAAATATGAAACTAAATATCATATTTAAACAAAGGAATCCTCAACATGGAAGAACAAAACTTGTCCCTCGCAACAAAGAAGACAATCGCTTTTTTTTTTTTTTTTTGCAAGGGTCCACAATGTGACCAATTTGCCCTATCCTAATGGCATATTTAAAGGTAGAGAAAGCATGATATTAGCAAGCGAGTAGATTTCATGGCTTACCACCATCACCACCACCATCTTAACTACTTGCACTCTCCTTCTCATTTCGCAAATTCAACCTCCCTCAAGATCAAATTTTTCATCAAATCCTACGTGATTCAGCACGTCCACCATGCTGTCCGGGCCGCCAAGTCCATGTTCGTGGAGCTTTTCCACAAGAAGTGCACAAACATCATCAAAATCCACAAATTCTGCAAGCACAGGAGAAGGAACAAGTCCCACGTCCACCACTCTTCCTCCCACATCATCCCGATTCCGGAGCCGCCGTGCGATTCGGAGGAGTTCTTCGACGTCAGCCAGTGCTTGTACTACGACGCCACATGGAACTCAATGATCTCCGCGGAAGACATGGATGGCGACCACGTCGAGCCACCGCCGGTCGAGAAGAAGAGCAGAGGCCGCAACGATAATGACGACGACAATGAGAGCGGAAATGAGATTGATCGGCTCGCGGAGAAGTTCATCGCGAGCTGCCACGAGAAGTTTAGGCTGGAGAAGCAGGAGTCCTATAGAAGGTACTTGGAAATGCTTGCGAGAAGCGTGTGATTGAAGTAGGGATCAGAGCAATTGAGGGAGTCCTAGAGCTGAGTGCATGCCACATTGATCGAATGGAATTGCTTTGTTGATTTATTGAATCGGAATCCATTTTTAGTCGATGATCCTCCAGAGGACTTGATCATTCCACAATCGTAATTACCTCAACTATCTGAATTTTAGATCTTATATCCTCTCTGTTAAATTCTATTCAGAAATCCATCTTTGGGTTGATAGCGAATGCACGAAGAGAGAGAGAGATGTCTATTATCGACTCTCATTCGATGTATAATATCTGGTCAGTTCCAAACTCAGCCAACTATAATGCGAAGCAGTTAATTGTGAAAGTAAAGAGACAACGAAAATGCGAGATGGTCTTTTATTTTGTTCTTTAGTATCTGCTCTCTTTATTCCAATTGTATTCCTGCATGCTTTCTCGACATCAAAATTGAAGCTTTGGCAGAAACATGTCGGCTCTTTTAATCCGACATGACTTAGACATCATCTCTATTGCTTTTGGACAGGGCATTCTGTATAGATTTTCTTCTTTTTTTTTTAATAAATCACTGTTTACAACTGTGGATGATTACACACTTGAGTAAATAAACGAGTTAGTGGTAAAAGGTTGAAATTCATTAATCTAATGATTTTCATCAATTTATTCTACGATTATTATTATGAGAAAGTTAAATTACGGAGAATTATATGAATTTTGAAGACCAAAATATATAAAGTTATCTGAATTTAGAAAAAGACTTTAGACCTCTTTCAAAATTGATTTTTATTTTATCCGTAAATTTCATCTATATCTTAGCTACCATGTCATCCCCGTAAAAATATAAATAAACGAGCTAGCAAGTATAAGGGTGAGGACTATAAACTTGCATGCCGTAGTTAGACTGTTAATCTTCGTTAACAAGGACAACATTTTCTTTTCAAACTCCATTTTCAATGGGTAAAAGAACCTTAAAGACATCTTAGTTGTTCCATATCCTTTGAGGTCTTTCGTCTATTATATATAGACTAAAAGAGATGGTCGAGAAATTCCCGAAAGAAATGATCAACAAATTAGCCACGACCAAGAACGCCAAAGGGCGTCCCTCGTATTTAAGCATCTCGTCTCCTCCTTGTAATTTCGTACCGTTGACTTGGCTCTCTTTGTCTGACTGTCGCCTATTCGTCAATAGACAGAGAGAGCCAAGCGCTGACAAATAACTCATCGACGACGACGACGATGGCTCGCTTCCTCGCCGCTGTCGCCCTGCTCCTCGCCGTCCTCGCTGCCTCCGCCTGTCCCGGCCACGTCGCCGCCGATGTCGCCTCCGCCTGCGAGTATGTGACTGCATGTGCCGCAGCTCTGCGCCAACCTCATCCTCAAGTCGGGCGCCATCGAGGATTCCCTGGAAAAAGAGTAAACCGACCGCTGGTGAACTCCTGAAGAGGAACCTGGGGGTCTGCAGGGATGCATTCGAGAGCGCGGTGGCGAATCTGCAGGAGGCCAAGCAAAAGCAGGGGGAGCCGATCAGCGACCGGAAGGCGCACACCGAGGTGACCGACGCCATCTCCGCCGCTCTGGTCTCCGTCGGAAGGTATGCGTGCATTGGTAAACAGAGATCGATGGACATGCGAGAATAATTCTAAGCAAACATTCAATATTTAACAGGTGCGACGACTTGTTCAGCGATAACCCGGGGGTGGTGTCGCCGGTGGCCGGCGCTACGAGCATCCTGAAGAAGTTGATGAGCAACAGCCTCTCGTTGGCCGTTGCGTTTCAGGTCAAGTGCGGCGCATACTAATTTAGCAACTCAGAGAGGATTGTTTATTGTATGGCTTCATTTTGGAACGTCATATCATTGGATTGAATCTGTCGAAGCAACAGTCGCAGATCACCGATTTACTGATTGAATGAATAGGCTGAATTGTAGATCAACTGGAATATCAACCCAAACGAATTAATTGGTGATCCCAATACATATTTATCATAGCCAGTATACTAAAGAAGTTATATAAATTCACTACATGCAAGTATTGAAATGAAAACTAAGACAATTAATTTTTAATCCCATTCTAAATGGTAGATTACACTTTAAGTGGTGAATTATAAGAATTTGTTGGAGTATATATCTATCTTTTATCTTTATGATAAAAAGTTATTTTTTTAATGCTAAATTGAGGAGGAACTAATCCACAAAACAAGGCTCTTGAAGGTTGAGGCATGATTGAGGAGGAACTAAGAATTTGTTGCAGGATTTGGGCACTTTGGCAGTGGCGATCCGCATAGGCCTTCGTTCCCGGCATAGATTGAGGCGTTGAAGGTTGACATCTGTGTGCTTTCTGGTATTCTTCCTGACAAGTTATTGTGGGAAAGATTCAAATAGTCCAGGAAAGAAAGAGCAGATTGTTCATGGACAAGTCCAAAGACTCTAATTGTGCCATGCCGCCTATCTTTTCTGGAATCCTCCCCGTCATGGACAAGTTAAGGAAGTGCAATCCAAGAAGATCCGTCAGCACACTTGGAATTTCACCAGAAAGATTGTTATTTGACAAGTCGAGACTTCGTACCGATCGGAGCTCATCAGTGTATTCATAGGAAGAACCTTTCGTGGTCACTGTTGATCTCTCGCGATAATCTGAGTCGCCATATAAAGAATCTGTTGATAAATTTACAGCCATTGCACTGAGATTGCCAAGAGACGAAGGTATGCTACCATCAAGACCGTTTGAAGAAAGATCCAAAAGCTGGAGGGAATCGATACTCGCTATGGCACTGGGAATAGTACCGTGAAATAAGTTTGAAAACAAACGAAGAACCTTCAAAGATGCAAGGCTCTGTCCTATCCAGTATCCGCATCGGTATTTCTCCCGAAAATTTATTTTCACCGAGACCGAGAATTATCAAGTCTTTACAATGCTTCAAGAAGGTAGGAAAAGTTCCAGAGAAAAAATTATCATTCAAGTGGAGAGACACTAGAGAGGTAGGAAAAGAAACAGGGCATTTTGGTACTTCACCAGACAATTCATTGTAAGATAAATCCAAGACGTCGAGCATCATACTGCAAAAGAAAGGAGGAAGGTTGCCCAGGAGACGATTTCCAGTTAAAGAGAAAATAAAGAGGCTTGTAGCATTTCCAAATTAAGCTCTGTGGTAGACTAAGAAATGAGTTGTGAGATAGCACGAGTTGCTCTAGTTGACCTACACTTGGAGGGATCGAACCACCCAAATTGTTGCCATCAAGATACAAGGCTGCTAGGAGTGCACCTCCAGTACAATTGGACAAAGCATCAACCAAATCTGTTAACTCCCCTCCAATACTGTTGTGTGACAAATCAAAGAAGCGCAAGTTGCAGAGTGCACCTAAATTCCTGGGAATCTGTCCTGTCAGATTGTTTTCAGATATGCTAAAAAAATCCAAGTTATGGAGTCTACCCAGCGATTCGGGTATCTGGCCAGTAAATAAATTATTTACCAGGAACAAATTAAAGCACGTAGTTTTTGAAGTTTGCCGATGGATTGTAGCACTTGTCCAAAAACACTACTCCTAACGAGATCTAAGAACTCCAAATTAGTGAGATTACCCAAAGTCTCTGGCATCGATCCTCTCAAGTTGCTCCACAACAAACATAATTCAACTAAGTTTGTAAGGTTTCCCATGCTTCGTCGTATCACTCCAGTGATTTTGTCATATGACAAATCTAGATACCTCAAATTAACGAGTTTCCCCACTGTTTCTGGAATATGTCCTGCTATATGAGTATTTGATCAACTACTTAATAACGCCTTGCATTATAAATAGAGATGGCGAACTTTGCCTACTTAATAAATATATTCGACATCTCATGTTCACATTTAAATTGTTCAACTACTGGAGATCAATCACGCCTTGCATTGCCGATGGTGATGATAAATATTATCATAATAATATAAGAAAAACAAGATATTAATTGGAAAATGTACTAAATGTGGTTTTCAAATTCCCCAAACATATATTTTTACAGAGATCAGTGAGCGATCTAACTCTTTGCGAGAAAAACTAATATAACCACAACTCACGGAACTTACGTACCCCACCAAGTACACAAGGGGAATCCAACCTTCAATCCTGGCATCTGTTTGATATTTCTATTTTCATGAGAAATCAGTAATTGGATAAGTTGGTCACCAAACATTAGCCCGACAGTTCTTTAAGGGATTTACAAGCAGAGGCAAGGCACCAACACCATTTGAGTTGTCGTTGTTCAGGCTTCACTGCACGTAGGTTGAGAGCACGCACGCTCCCCGCGCTCGAATAAGGCGAGCCTCGCTCCTACTGCCATCTAGGAAGAAGACGCGTCGGAGGGGTAATATGAAGTGGTGACGGCGGCGACGCGGCTTATGAGGAAGATTAAAATTAGTAATACTAATAATAACAAAATAAAAGCTGAGAGAAGTGGCTCTTGGATGTCATTTTGCAAACAATTCTACTATTGTTTAGCAATTACAATTGAGTCCAAAAAAAAAAAAAAGAACCATAGCATATATTATCCACAAAAACTTATCAAATTTTGATAAACAATATCTCGCTGCTAAAATTTTGATAAAGCTCTATCGAAACAAAGCCTTATCAAATTAGACTAATATATAGTTCACCATCTCAGCAACACTTCTCTTTGGTTGTTCTTCATTAAAGGGACATCTGTTAATTTTATTCCTGGTAACCCATAGCTAGGCTTGGTATATGGTAATCAGAACCAGAAAATTTAGCTTATTTTGAAGTCTTCCACATGGAATATTGATTCATCACTTAATCAATCTGTCAAAGTTTACCCTTTGAGGATATATTGTTACTCAGATATTAAGTTTCATTTATGAATTTATGCTGCTTACAAAGTCTAATATAGCTACAGATGAAGAACTCCATGTATCTTCAATAATTACAAAACATCCATACATCAACAGGCACACTTAATCACACAACATACTAACTTGAAGGACCATATACGTGTCCTCAAACACATAGTAATTCATTAAAGTTGATCTGTAAGCATTTAGCGCAAATAGCACAAAACACTAGTTTTCCTCCTCATGTAGTGGCTTCAGCTCCTTGAGTTTTAGTGCCAACTGAACATAAATAACATCGCTGGTCTTGTCCAGCCATTGGAAGAGAGAGACTCGAACTTCTTTCTTCAGGATCATGAATCCAATGAAACCCCAAAAGCCAACAATAAATCCGATTGCAATGATGCTATATTCTATCACAAGTCCAATCTTATATGCCTGCGCTTGTTCAGATGGATCCTGATAAGTTGCATGACTTGAGCACTTCGGCAGTGGTGGTCCGCATAGGCCTTCATTACCAGCATAGATTGAGGCGTTGAAGGTCGACAACTGTGTGCTTTCTGGGATTCTTCCTGACAAATTATTGTGGGAAAGATTCAAATAGGCCAGGGACGAAAGAGCAGATAAGCTGGAAGGAATCTCCCCTGCGAGATTGTTCGTGGATAAGTCTAAAGATTCTAACTGGGCCATGCCGCCTATCTTTTCTGGAATCTTCCCAGTTAAATGATTCATGGACAAGTTAAGGAAGCACAGTTCAAGAAGATTTGTCAGCTCATTCGGAATTTCACCAGAAAGATTATTATTTGACAGGTCGAGGCTCCGTACCAATCGGAGCCCATCAGCGTATTCATAGGAAGAACCTTTCGTGGTTATTATTAATCTCTCACCGTGATCTGAGTCGCCATATAATGAATCTGCAGAAAAATTTACAGCCATTGCACTGAGATTGCCAAGAGACGAAGGTATGCTGCCATCAAGAGTGTTTGAAGAAAGATCCAAAAGTCGGAGGGAATCGATAGTCGCTATGGTTGTGGGGATAGTACCATGAAATAAGTTTGAGTGCAAACGAAGAACCTTCAACGACGCAAGGCTCTGTCCTATCCAAATTGGTATTTCTCCATAAAATTTATTTTCACCGAGATCAAGAATAACCAACTCTTTACAATGCTTTAAGAAGGTTGGAAAAGTTCCAGAGAGAAAATTATCATTCAAGTGGAGAGACACTAGAGAGGTAGGAGCCGAAACAGGGCATTTTGGTACTTCACCGGACAATCCATTGGAAGATAAGTCGAGGACATGGAGCATCATATTGCAAAAGAAAGGAGGGAGATTACCGCTGAGCTGACTTCCAGATAAACAGAAAATAATGAGATTGGAGGCATTTCCAAAGCTCTGTGGTAGACGAAGAAACGAGTTGTGAGATAGCACGAGTTGCTCTAGTTGATGTAGTTGTCCTACACTAGGAGGGATCAAACCACTCAAATTGTTGCCATCAAGAAATAAGGTTGTTAGGAGTGCACCTTGAGTACAATTGGACAAGGCATCCACCAAATCTGTCAACTCTCCTCCAATACTGTTGTATGATAAATCAAGAAAGCGCAAGTTGCAGAGATTACCAAAAGTCCTGGGTAATTGCCCTACTAAGTTGTTTTCGGATATGGTCAAACTTTCTAAGTTATGGAGTCCACCCATCGACTCAGGTAACTGACCAGTAAATAAATTATTTGGCATATACAAAACACGTAAATTTTGAAGTTTGGCAATGGATTCTGGTACTTCTCCAGAAATATTATTGTGGCCGAGACATAAGGACTCCAAATTAGTGAGATTACCCAAAGTCACTGGTATTGTTCCTGTCAGATTGCTCTGCACCAAACGTAAGCCTACTAAGTTCGTAAGGTTTCCCATGCTCCGTGGTATAACTCCAGTGACATTGTTATATGACAAATCAAGATACCTCAAATTAACAAGTTTCCCCACCGTTTCTGGAATATATCCTGCTATTAGAGTAGATGATACAATCAAGTGTCTTACAGTTGTCAGATTTTCAATGATGTGTGGTAAGTATCCCCTCACATTGGTTGAATCTAAATCGAGGTGCTCCAAGTGCCTAAGATGCCACAAGATATCTGCAATTTCTCCACTAACTTCATTGCCGCTCAAATCCAAATACTGCAGTCTGGTGCTGATATTCCTTAGAATTCCAGAAATTTCTCCCTCGATGAAATTGTCTGCCAGTTCCAATTTCTTTAAATTAAGAAGAGCTCCTAAAGAAACTTGTAGTTCCTCCACATGAAGTCCAGAATAGCACTCATGAGATCAAGATATTGGAGGTTGCTAGCATTAGACAGCCAACTGAGCATGGCGTTACTGAAGTTCCGATAGTGAAAGAGACTAAGCTGAGAGATGGATGTCAGATTAAAATGAGGAAGTGGGGCTGTAATAGGTGGGAGTTTTGCATTCCCCAAATTTAACACTTGAAACATGCCAAGTGAATTAATTTCCTGAAGCCAATTGGTTGCTCTTGAGAGGTCGATGCAGCTCATGTCAAGATACTGTAACGAAGGAATATGAGAGAGCCATTGGAGTCCACCGGAGCGAAGACATGATTTGAAAGTGTAATATAATGAGCTATCACATCCATTAAGATCGAGGTAATGCAGGCTGGAGAGATTACCGAGTTGCGGAGGAACTAACCCACAAAACAGGGTTCTTGATAGGTTGAGATACTCCAAGTGCCCCAGAGAAGCAATCATACTGGGGATGTGGGCATAGGAGAAGTTGTTCATGCTTAAGTCCAAATACTTCAAATGCTTTAGCTCTTGCAAGGAAGGGTTCAGCTTGCTCGCACCAATTCTCCCAGGACTGAAATTGTCTAACATGTACAAAAATGGATCTTCTTCATAGACGTAGTAGGGGTAGGGGCTGCGAAGATCCAGCTCTGTAACGTGGCCAGTGATGTTGTCGCAGCCTACTCCTCTCCAGTTGCAGCAGTCACGGCCGATCCAAGACGAGAACCAGTAGCCGGGGTCATACATGTCGGACTTGATGGCGAGCAGAGCACTCCTTTCATTCTCCAAGCAGTTACTCTCCTCCTTTGTCTGTAGACTATCAATGCAGTATGCACTTATGCTCAACAAGAAGATGAGGAGGACAAGTGCAGAATGCTTTGAGGAAGTAGAACTACCCTTGCATATGCTACCAGTCTTCATGATTGAGTGATTGATTAATCTCCCAAGGGAAGGTTGGGATGTATATTACACTCCGAGGGTGTCATTTCCCTTAACCAGGAGGTTCTCTACTCAGCGACAATATATAATAAAAGAGACCTAAGAATCATATGGTCCAAGTAAATTAAAGAACTCCACAAAATGTCTATTTTCATATAAATAAATTTTATTACAAAGATTACAAAATCATATAGACAGAAGATCGATGAAATAAAATAAAATACATCAAAATAAAAACTGAACTAAGGAAGTAGAGGTTTATGAGTCTATATGTACAACAAAATCAACTTTAATATAAAAAAGAATGTCTATGTCTGCACAATTAGAGGTCAAGGAAAGCATATAGTAAACATAAATTGCAATGTGGGAATGAGAAAAAATGTGCATGATTTCAATCTACTTTAGGAGGCTAAAGAAATATGCAATTTTGCTATTACATCTTAAGTCTTTCTTCAACTCCTTTGCTATTATGCGTTTGATATGCTACGCGATGGCTTCGTGAGCACCCGTGCGCAACGCAGAACCCACCATTCATTCCACCATGTGCAATGCCCGATTCTTTGTCCGATTGCACGGAATTTAGGAATGCACAGTAAAATATTCTCCGCATGTGCAACTTCTCCGCAGCGATGGTGCTTGGCATCGTCGGAATTCGACCGAATTCTGGTGGCGATCCGACTGGAACCCAACCGCAATTCGGTCATGATCCGACCTGAATGTCTCCATCGTGCTCATGGATAAGTTGTGTGGGAATGTTATCCTACACAACTCATCCATGAGCACCCGTGAGCATCTCTATTATCCGTCGTCCGATTGGCTGCATACTATAGTCCAATATATATATATATATATATATATATATACGATTTATCCATGAGCACCTCTATTATCTACCATCCGATCGGGTGCGCACTATAGTTCAATCCTTGAACCCTAAGTGATCGAACGATGAATAATGGATGTGCTAACGGATGATACATATATATATATATATATATATATATATATATATATATATATATAATGTCATAGTGCCATTTGATGTATGGGCTAAAAATCCTTTCACCGGTGGAATACAATAATATAACATCATCGCGTAAATAAATATTAACCACGGATGACTCATGATACCACAACTCATGTAGATGGTCAGATACTGTAATATAAAGCTAAACTCAGAGTTTTTTGCATTTTAGTATTTCATTATCTTCGTTAAATATTCTTACTATACTTAATTCATTTTACCACAATTGTTAAACTCTATGTTCAAACGAGGAAGAGGAAGACCAAAAAAGACTTGGTTAGCAACAATAAAACAAGATAAAATTTATTTAAATATAGATGATGATATAGTAGGGGATAGAGTCCAATAGCGTAGAAGGATTCATATAGCCGACCCCACCTAGTGGGATAAGGCTTTGTTGTTGTTGTTGTTAAACTCTATGTTCACCTCTTATCGATTAGTCTACACGACCAATCTAAGTCAACTTTTAATATGAATCATACTAATTTATTTGAGTATTATCAAAGTCTACAATTAAAAGTTATATAATGCAAAGATATAAATATCAACAGTATAGAAGGTCAAATAAATTTAAAGGCAGGTATCAATGGAAGAATACTTCAGAATATCCATTTTAAAATTAAAACAATCCTTCCCATCTTAATTCTCATATGAAACTCGTATGTGAACATGAAATAATATCAATTGTTTACCCTCCAATAATTTAATTACTTAATAACTCATTGCACTATTTTTAATTACTATTTTAAATCCTCAATTTTTTTAAAACAATTATACAAATACAAATAAACCATTGATCTACTTAATTCATGCACAAGGTAGGTAAAAAAGTCCAATGATAGAATTTACTCAACTCTATTTATAGTAAAACCTTCAAACTTCAGTTGATCAAATTCGTATCTATAAATACAATAAGAAAATACCTCAAATACTTAAAATGGTAATTTAAAATGAATAATAAGATAAAGTCTGAACATTGTTCCCGATTTAAAGTCGATGGACTAGATTTTGATCTAGTAGCCCTTAACAATCCTCATCCTCGTACCTGAATAAGACTTCCACTACTATTTAATAGCTAACCAACCTAAATGAAAATCGATTAGAATAAAATATACCTTGCACCTGCCTCTGATCGACGAAAATACAGAAATGTTTTGTTGACACGAAACACTCAAATCAATCGACCTATACATCAAAATGCAATTCATCTAAATAAATAAATAAATTCTCCTTGAACAAGGGTATTGGAAGGATCGCGATAAAAAAAACCTATAATCTTCTTTGGTTCCGACACTAGGAGGGCTGATGGAGGCAACAATTGGTTTGACTAGATTTTTGTCCTATTGCTGGAAAACCAAGGAGAGGAAGGATGGTAAATAATCGATTGGAAGAAGACAACGCTCGTGACAGTTGATATTGTTTGCTGGAAAATGAAATAACGTAATAAAGAAAGAAGAAAAGAAAATCGTGGCTACTGTTGCTGCCTTTGCGAAGAGAAGGAATGGAAATATTGCTACAGAGGATTACACTGGTTTGTTGGTCTTGGTTGGCTCCCGCATTGAACTCGGCGAGCGCTGGTGAATTCTGTAGCAACCAAAAAAAAAAAAACACTGCTGTTGTTTAATGGAGGAGAGGAAGGAGAGCAAGCGAAGAGAAGAGGAATCTTTATCTTCTTCGTTAGCAACCTCGATTAGCTCCGGTGTGCTTCGACGATGTTGCCGTGATGTAAGGGAAGCAAAGAAAAGGTAAAACAAAACACTGTTCTTGCTGTGCAAATAAAAACCCTAGAAAACGAAGAAGAAAAGAGAGGAGGAAGAAGAGGAGAGGCTGCTCTTTGTTGCGGTAGATGTGGCTGCTGCCGGAAGGAGGAGCAGGAGAAGAAGAAGAAGAAGAAATATGCAGCGGCTGAAAAAACAAGGAAAAAAAGGGAGAGTCGACGCTTGGGGCGTGCGTGGTGTGAGGATGAGCTGCTGCGTGGAGAAAAGAGGGCAAGAGACGGAGGGCTGCCGGCTGCGCAAGTGGAAGAAAGTAGGAAAATAGGGGAAAGATATGTTTTTATAAGAGTTAATACTTAATAATGAGGGAGAGTATATGCTGCTTATGAAGTGGTGACGGCGGCGGCGGCGGCGGTGGTGACGACTCACGCAGCCTACGAGGAAGATTAAAAAATAAATAAATAAATAATAATAATAAAAGCTGAGAGAGGTGGCCTGGGTTCTTGGATGTAATTTTGCAAACAATTCTAATATTGTTTGGCAAGTACAACTTAGTCAAAAAAAAAAAAAAAAAAAACATGGCATATATTATCCACCAAAAACTTAATGCTGATTTCTTGAATTTAAGTAGTTGTTTACTGGGCTCTGAAAAGCCTGTCTTGCTGCTAAAATTTTGATAAAGCTCTATCGAAACAAAGCCTTATCAAATTAGACCAATAGCTCAGCATCTCAGCAACACTTCTCGCTGGTTGTTCTTCATTAAAGGCACATCTGTTTCTTTTATTCCAGGTAGCCCATAGCTAGGCTTGGCATATGGTAATCAGAAACAGAAAATTTAGCTTATTTTGAAGTCTTTCACATGGAATAGTGATTCATCAGTTAATCAATCAGTCAGAGTTTGCCCTTTTACCTTCAATAATTACAAAACATCCATACATTATCAGACACACTTCATCACACTACATACTAACTTGAAGGACCATATACGTGTCCTCAAACATATTAGTAATTCATTAAAGTTGATCTGTAAGCATTTAGCGCAAATAGCACAAAACACTAGTTTTCCTCCTCATGTAGTGGCTTCAGCTCCTTGAGTTTTAGTGCCAACTGAACATAAATATCATCGCTGGTCTTGTCCAGCCATTGGAAGAGAGAGACTCTAACTTCTTTATTCAGGATCATGAATCCAATGAAACCCCAAAAGCCAACAATAAATCCGATTGCAATGATGCTATATTCTATCACAAGTCCAATCTTATCTGCCTGCGCTTGTTCAGATGGATCCTGATAAGTTGCTTGACTTGAGCACTTCGGCAGTGGTGGTCCGCATAGGCCTTCATTACCAGCATAGATTGAGGCGTTGAAGGTCGACAACTGTGTGCTTTCTGGGATTCTTCCTGACAAATTATTGTGGGAAAGATTCAAATAGGCCAGGGAAGAAAGAGCAGATAAGCTCATAGGAATTTCTCCTGTGAGATTGTTCATGGACAAGTCCAATGATTCCAACTGTGTTATGCCACCTATCTTTCCAGGAATCTTCCCAGTTAAATGATTCATGGAAAAGTTAAGGAAGCGCAATCCAACAAGATCTGTCAGCTCACTCGGAATTTCACCAGAAAGATTATTATTTGACAAGTCCATGCTTCGTAGATATTCGAGATGATTGTATAAATAGGAAATACCTTTAGCCGTTATGTCTAATGTCTCATCATAATATGAGCCATTTCGTAAAGAATATGTTGAAATATTTACCGCCATTGCACTGAGATTGCCAAGAGACGAAGGTATGTTACCATCAAGACGGTTTGAAGAAAGATCCAAAAGTTGGAGGGACTTGATGCTTGCTATGGCTGTGGGGATAGTACCATGAAGCATGTTTGAATGCAAGCGAAGGATCTTCAATGACGCAAGGCTCTGTCCTATCCACGTTGGTATTTCTCCATAAAATTTATTTTCACCGAGATCAAGAATTACCAACTCTTTACAATTCTTTAAGAAGGTCGGAAAAGATCCAGAGAGAGAATTGTCATTCAAGTGGAGAGACACGAGAGAGGTAGGAAATGAAACAGGGCATTTTGGTACTTCACCGGACAATTCATTGGAAGATAAGTCGAGGACTTGGATAATCATATTGCAAAAGAATGGAGGAAGATTACCCTGGAGATGATTTCCAGCTATAGAGAAAACCCTAAGGTTTGTTACATTTCCAAAGCTCTGTGGTAGACGAAGAAATGAGTTGTGAGATAGCATAAGTTTCTCTAGTCGATGTAGCTGACCTACACTTGCAGGGATCAAACCACCCAAATTGTTGTCATCAAGATATACGACTGCTAGGAGTGCACCTTGAGTACAATTGGACAAGACATCAACCATATCTGTTAACTCTCCTTCAATACTGTTGTGTGATAAATCAAGATAGCGCAAGTTGCAGAGATTACCAAAAGTCCTGGGTATTTGCCCTAGTAGGTTGTTTTCGGATATGGCCAAAAATTCTAAGTTATGGAGCCGACCCATCGACTCAGGTAACTGACCGGTAAATAAATTATTTATCAGAAACAAAGCACGTAGTTTTTCAAGTTTGCCAATGGATTCTGGTACTAGTCCAGAAATATCATTGCGGTTGACAGATAAGGACTCCAAATTAGTGAGATTACCAAAAGTCTCTGGTATTGATCCGGTCAGGTCGCTTTGCCACAAACGAAAGACTACCAAATTTGTAAGGTTTCCGATGCTCCATGGTATCACTCCAGTTATACTGCTGTTTGACAAATCAAGATACCTCAAATTGACAAGTTTCCCTACTGTTTCTGGAATGCATCCTGATATTGAAGTAGATGATAGACTCAAGTGTTCTATTGCTGTGAGATTCTCCATGATATGCGGCAAGTATCCCCTGACATTGGTATCATCTAAACTGAGGTGCTGCAAGTGCCTAAGATTAGACAAGGTATCTGCCATATCTCCACTAACTCCATTGCCTTGCATATCCAAAAATTGCAGGCTGGTGCTGATATTCTTTAGAAGTCCTGAAATTTCTCCCTTGATATGACTGTATGCCACTTCCAATTTCTTTAAATTAGGAAGAGCTCCTAAAGAAACTTGCATTTGCTCTATTTGAAGTCCAAGATAACACCTGCTGAGACCAAGACATTCAAGGTTGCTAGCATTAGACAGCCAACTGAGCATGGCGTTACTGAAATTCGGGTAGCCATAGAGACTAAGCTGGGAGATGGATGTCAGATTAAAAGGGGGCAGTGGGGATGTAACAGGTTGGAGTTCTGCATCCCCCAAATTTAACACTCGAAACGTGCCAAGCGAATTAATTTCCTGAAGCCAATTTGTTGCTCTTGAAAGATCAACGCAGCTCATATCGAGATACTCTAAAGAAGGCATATGAGAGAGCCATTGGAATCCACCGGAGCCAAGACATGATTTGAAAGTGTAATATAATGAGCTATCGCATCCATTAAGATCGAGGTAACGCAGGCTGGAGAGATTACCGAGTTGCGGAGGAACTAACCCACAAAAGAGGGTTCTTGATAGGTTGAGATACTCCAGGTGCTCGAGAGAAGCGATCATATTGGGGAAGTGGGCATAGGAGAAGTTGTTCATGCTCAAGTCCAAATACTTCAAATGCTTTAGCTCTTGCAAGGAAGGGTTTAGTTTACTCGCACCAGTTCTCTTAGCACTGAAACTGTCCTCCATGTACAAAAATGGATCTTCTTCATTGACGTAGTAGGAGTAGGGGCTGCGAAGATCGAGCTCTGTAACGTGGCCAGTGATGTTGTCGCAGCCCACTCCTCTCCACTTGCAGCAGTCACTGCCGATCCAAGACGAGAACCAGTCGCCGGGGTCATACATGTCGGACTTGATGGCGAGCAGAACACTCCTTTCATTCTCCAAGCAGTTACTCTCCTCCGTTACCTGTAGACTATCGTGGGAGTTTGCTCTTATGCTCAACAAGAAGATGAGGAGGAAAAGTGCAGAATGCTTTGAGGAATCAGAACTGCCCTTGCATGTGCTACCAGACTCCATGATTCAGCGATGGATTAATCTCTCAAGGGAAGGTTGGGAATTTGCCAAATTGAGGAAGAGTACGTCGTTTTTCAAGATTCTCTCTCTCATTTAGTGGACCTGGAAATGCCCCTGCCTCCAGGGTTCAGCGCTGCAAACAAGAATCTTTGTCAGGGATGGTGACGTTGCAACTTGATAAATTGATTTGTTATCTCTTGTCACAGTTCAATCATCTTGAGTTCGATTGTGGGGAATCAATCATGCATAACATAGGAATCCATCACGCCTTGCATTGCAATATTGCAAACGGTGATGGTAAATGTTATCACAACAATATAAGAAAAATAAGATATTTAGTTCGGTCAGTCAGTTCATCGATAAGTTCCACACGAGTCCTGAAGCCCATTTGATCAGATACGTCTGAAATTTGAAATTTGCAACAAAGTTTTCGCATGAATGGAAACCACTGAACACGAATTACACGATCGATAAGGAGGAGAGCTGTTGAAGGCTTGCATAATGCTGAATTCCTTTACAATTATTTCAGATATTTACAGCAGCCAGTTGACCATTAGTTGCAGTGAATCTTGATTGTTTTTGATCTTTTGTTGTATACTTCTGCTTTAATGTTGCAAATTCCTTTCTTTTTTTAAAAAAAAACAAAAATTATATGCTAAAACTGGAGATCGTGATCACTTCTCGAGCTCCTGTTTGCACAGGGGACAAGAAGATATAATCCTCAACCACTGATCCACACATTTGAGATGGAACAGTTGCTGACACGGGAGCTGCCTCACCTCCTCCCTCTCACTGTACTGTGCCAAACATATGCAGCACTCCTGCCAATTTTTGAGCAAATCAAACTTCGAATTCAAGGCTCATTGCAATTCGGATTTGAATGACTCACCTGGTTCTCGTTTGCAAGGTCCCTGACCTCCTTGAATCGCCGTCGAGGCAGCTTGGAGAGTTGATCCTCCGATGCGCCTCGATCGGCGGAGGCCAGGTTCATGTTGAAGCCGAGACGGTTGCTTATCAGAGGCACGCAGCAGCAGAGCAGGACGAAGAGCAGGAAGGGGAAGGAGTAGAGGAGGGCGTTCCATGTGTACGGGGAGAATAAGAGTTCATTCGGACTAAGGTAAAAAATCTAAGAGCTATGTTAAATCTAAGCGGTAGATTTAAATTAGCTTTAGAACAATAAAATGAAAGAAATGGATTAACATATTTCTCAAAAATATTGATGAAAAATTTGTTACACAAAGATTAGGATCCACGTAATATTCGGAGGCTGAAAAAACAGGGAAAAAAAAATAAAGGAGAGTCGACGCTTGGGGCGTGCGTGGTGTGAGGATGAGCTGATGCGTGGACAAAAGAGGGCAAGAGACGGAGGGCTGCCGGCTGCGCAAGTGGAAGAAAGTAGAAAAAGACAGAAAAAGAGAGGAAAGATATGTTTTCATGAGTGTACATTGGATTCCGAATTATTATTAATAATCTGGATTATCTATTCAAATATATAAATAAAATTTTTATTTAATTTAAGATTTGAATAATTATTAAATTGTGATGGATATTGATACATCGTGTCACCTTTTGGCAGGAGAATTGAAAACTTTTCAAGAAATTTGATTTTTTTTTTATTTTCTTAATTATGATTTTTTAAAAAAAAAATCCTCTTTGATTTTTATCATTTAAAATAAAATTATTCTTATCAATTTATTAAATAATAATTTAGTCGGTTGTCGATCGATCGTCGTTGTCGATCATCGTCACTGTCGTCGGTTGACCATCATCGTCGATCGTTGGTCTATCGTTGCCATCGACCTCCGATCGATCGTCGTCATCCGTCCGTCGGTTGATCGTCGACGGTTGGTCGATTGCCACCGTCGCCTACCGATTAATTGTTATTGACGATCTGTCGTCGTCGTTGTCGATCGTCAGTTATCAGTGTCAATATCGATCGTCAATTATCGTTGAAGTCAATCGTTATTATATTATCGTTGAATGGATAATATAATAAAATATTAAATTAGATGATATTTTAAAATTTTTAAATAAATAAATTTTGATTATATTATTTTAGAGTGAATCAAATAATATTTGATAATATTATAAAGAGTTAATACTTAATAATAAGAGAGAGAGAGTATATTGCTGCTGCTTATGTAGTGGCGACGGCGGCGGCAACTCACGCCGCTTATGAGGTAGATTAATAAATCAATAAATAATAATAATAAAAGCTGGGAGAAGTGGCCAGGGTTTTTGGATGCCATTTTGCAAACAATTCTACCATTGTTTGGCAAGTACAACTTAGTCCACAAAAAAAAAAAAAAACCATGGCCTATATTATTCACAAAAACTTAATGCTGATTTCTTGAATTTAAGTAGTCGTTTACTGGCCTCTGGAAAACCATGTCTTGCTGCTAAAATTTTGATAAAGCTCAATCGAAACAAAGGCTCGTCAAATTAGACCAATAATTCACCATCTCAGCAACCCTTCTCGTTGTTTGTTCTTCATTAAAGGCACATCTGTTTCTTTTATTCCAGGTAGCCCATACCTAGGCTTGGCATATGGTAATCAGAAACAGAAAATTTAGCTTATTTTGAAGTCTTTCACATGGAATAGTGATTCATCAGCTAATCAATCAGTCAAAGTTTGCAATTTGAGGATGTATTGTTACTCAGATTTTAAAGTTACATTTATGAAAGTCTAATATAGCTACAGATGAAGAACTCCATGTACCTTCAATAATTACAAAACATCCATACATTATCAGACACACTTCATCACACAACATACTAACTTGAAGGACCATATACGTGTCCTCAAACATATTAGTAATTCATTAAAGTTGATCTGTGAGCATTTAGCGCAAATAGCACAAAACACTAGTTTTCCTCCTCATGTAGTGGCTTCAGCTTCTTTAGTTTTAGTGCCAACTGAACATAAATATCATCGCAGGTCTTGTCCAGCCACTGGAAGAGAGAGACTCTAACTTCTTTCTTCAGGATCATGAATCCAATGAACCCCCAAAAGCCAACAATAAATCCGATTGCAATGATGCCATATTCTATCACAAGTCCAATCTTGTTCAGATGGATCCTGATAAGTTGCACGACTTGAGCACTTTGGCAGTGGTGATCCGCATAGTCCTTCGTTCCCAGCATAGATGGAGGCGTTGAAGGTTGACAACTGTGTGCTTTCTGGTATTCTTCCTGACAAGTTATTGTGGGAAAGATTCAAATATTCCAGGAAAGAAAGTGCAGATAAGCTGGTAGGAATCTCCCCTGTGAGATTGTTCGTTGATAAGTCTAAAGATTCTAACTGTGCCATGCCGCCTATCTTTTCCGGAATCCGACCAGTTAAATGATTCTTCGACAAGTTAAGGAGGCGCAATCCAAGAAGATCTGTCAGCTCATTGGGAATTTCACCAGAAAGATTATTATTTGACAGGTCGAGGCCTCGTACCAGTCGGAGCTCATCAGTGTATTCGTAGGAATTACCTTTCACGGTTATTATTATACTCTCAGTATAATCTAAGTCTTCATGTAAAGAATCTGTTGAGAGATTTACAGCCATCGCACTGAGATTGCCAAGAGACGAAGGTATGTTACCAACAAGACGGTTTGAAGAAAGATCCAAAAGTTGGAGGGACTTGATGCTTGATATGGCTGTGGGGATAGTGCCATAAAGTAAGTTTGAGTGCAAGCGAAGGATCTTCAATGACGCAAGGCTCTGTCCTATCCACATTGGTATTTCTCCAGAAAATTTATTTTCACCGAGATCAAGAATTACCAACTCTGTACAATTCCTTAAGAAGGCCGGAAAAGATCCAGAGTGTGAATTATCATTCAAGTGGAGAGACACTAGAGAGGTAGGAAATGAAACATGGCATTTTGGTACTTCACCAGACAATTCATTGGAAGATAAGTCGAGGACTTGGAGCATCATATTGCAAAAGAATGAAGGAAGATTACCCTGGAGATGACTTCCAGCTAAAGAGAAAATACTGAGGTTTGTTGCATTTCCAAAGCTCTGGGGTAGACGAAGAAATGAGTTGTAAGATAGCCCAAGTTCATCTAGTTGATGTAGTTGACCAACACTTGGAGGGATCAAACCACTCAAATTGTTGTCATCAAGATTTAAGAATGTTAGGAGTGCAACTTGAGTACAATTGGACAAGGCATCGACCATACCTGTTAACTCTCCTTCAATACTGTTGTGTGATAAATCAAGAAAGCGCAACTTGCAGAGATTACCAAAAGTCCTGAGTATTTGCCCTAGTAGGTTGTTTTCGGAAATGGTAAAAAATTCTAAGTTATGGAGTCCACCCATAGACTCGGGTAACTGACCAGTAAATAAATTATTTTTCAGAAACAAAACACGTAGTTTTTCAAGTTTGCCAATGGATTCTGGTACTTGACCAAAAATCTTACTGTGGCCGAGATATAAGAACTCCAAATTAGTGAGATTACCAAAAGTCTCTGGTATTGATCCTGTCAGGTTGCTCTGCAGAAAAATTAAAACTACCAAATTTGTAAGGTTTCCGATGCTCCGTGGTATCACTCCAGTGATATTGTTGTTCGACAAATCAAGATGCCTCAATTTAACAAGTTTACCCACTGTTTCTGGAATACATCCTGATATTGGAGTATATGATAGACTCAAGTATTCTATAGATGTGAGATTCCCCATGATATGCGGTAAGTATCCCCTGACATGGGTAAAATCTAAACTGAGGTACTCCAAGTGCCTAAGATTACCCAAGGTATCTGCAATATCTCCACTAACTTCATTGTTTCTCAAATCCAAATGTCGCAGGCTGGTGCTGATATTCTTTAGAAGTCCTGAAATTTCTCCCTTGATGAGATTGTATGCCACTTCCAATTTCTTTAAATTAGGAAGAGCTCCTAAAGAAACTTGCAGTTGCTCTATTTGAAGTCCATGAGATCACCCGCTGAGATCAAGATATTGGAGGTTGCTAGCATTAGACAGCCAACTGAGCATGGCGTTACTGAAGTTCCGATAGTGAAAGAGACTAAGCTGAGAGATGGATGTCAGATTAAAAGGAGGAAGTGGGGCTGTAATAGGTGGGAGTTTTGCATTCCGCAAATTTAACACTTGAAACATGCCAAGTGAATTAATTTCCTGAAGCCAATTGGTTGCTCTCGAGAGGTCGATGCAGCTCATATCAAGATACTGTAACGAAGGAATATGAGAGAGCCATTGGAGTCCCCCGGAGCGAAGACATGATTTGAAAGTGTAATATAATGAGATATCACATCCATTAAGATCGAGGTAATGCAGGCTGGAGAGATTACCGAGTTGCGGAGGAACTAACCCACAAAACAGGGTTCTTGATAGGTTGAGATACTCCAAGTGCCTGAGAGAAGCAATCGTACTGGGGATGTGGGCATAGGAGAAATTGTTCATGCTTAAGTCCAAATACTTCAAATGCTTTAGCTCTTGCAAGGAAGGGTTCACCTTACTCGTACCAATTCTCCCAGGACTGAAACTGTCCAACACGTACAAAACTGGATCTTCTTCATAGACGTAGTAGGGGTAGGGGCTGCGAAGATCCAGCTCTGTAACGTGGCCAGTGATGTTGTCGCAGCCCACTCCTCTCCAGTTGCAGCAGTCACGGCCGATCCAAGACGAGAACCAGTCGCCGGGGTCATACATGTCGGACTTGATGGCGAGCAGAGCATTCCTTTCATTCTCCAAGCAGTTACTCTCGTCCGTTACCTGTAGACTATCGTGGGAGTTTGCTCTTATGCTCAACAAGAAGATGAGGAGGAAAAGTGCAGAATGCTTTGAGGAATCAGAACTGCCCTTGCATATACTACCAGACTCCATAATTCAGCGATGGATTAATCTCTCAAGGGAAGGTTGGGAATTTGCCAAGTTGAGGGAGAGTATGTTGTTTCTCAAGATTCTTCTCTCCACGATTCAACGTTGCAAACAAGAATCTTATGGACTTATGACTGAATTGTAATTGTCAGGGATGTTGACGTTGCAACTTGATAAATTGATTTGTTATCTCTTGTCACATTTCAATCATCTTGAGTTCGATTGTGGGGGATCAATCATGCATAACATAGGAATCAATCACGCCTTGCATTGCAATATTGCAAACGGTGATGGTAAATGTTATCATAATAATATAAGAAAAATAAGATATTTAGTTCTGTCAGTCAGTTCGTCGGTAAGTTCCGCATGAGTCCAGAAGCCCATTTGATCAGTTACGTCTGAAACCGAGTAAGCAACAAAGTTTTCGCATGAATGGAAGCCACTGAACACTAATTACACGATCGATAAGGAGGAGAGCTGTTGAAGGCTTGCATAATGCTGAATTCCTTTACAATTATTTCAGATATTTACAGCAGCCAGTTGACCATTAGTTGCAGTAAATCTTGATTGTTTTTGATCTTTTGTTGTATACTTCTGCTTTAATGTTGCAAATTCCTTTCTTTTTTTTAAAAAAAAAACAAAAATTATATGCTAAAACTGGAGAACGTGGTCACTTCTCGAGCTCCTGTTTGCACAGGGGACACGAAGATATAATCCTCAACCACTGATCCACACAGTTGAGATGGAATAGATGCTGACACGGCAGCTGCCTCACCTCTTCCCTCTCACTGTATTGTGCCAAACATATGCAGCACTCCTGCCAATTTTTTGAGCAAATTAAACTTCGAATTCAAGGCTAATGGCAATTCGGATTCGAATGACTCACCTGGTTCTCTTTTGCAAGATCCCTGACCTCCTTGAATCGCCGTCGAGGCAGCTTGGAGAGTTGATCCTCCGTTGCGCCTCGATCGGCGGAGGCCAAGTTCATGTTGAAGCCGAGACGGTTGCTTATCAGAGGCACGCAGCAGCAGAGCAGGACGAAGAGCAGGAATGGGAAGGAGTAGAGGAGGGCGTTCCATGTGAGGATCGCTATGCACAGCACGTGAAGTTTGGGAGCTCTGTCGAACGATCCGTGGCGCGAGTCGAAGATCCACACGTTGCCCATCACGAACCATATCGCGAAGAACAACTCGAGGAACGTCCTCGATTTGTTCATCAAGTACGAAGAACTACAAAGCGCCAAAGGAAAGACAAGTTAAACGTGCTTAAGCAAGCACGAGAATAATAACATATAACATTTGCGCCAATACCTCGAAGAGTTATCGATGGTTCTTGAAAATTGCTCGACGTCGGAGTCGAGGCTGAGGGCCGAGTGGCGGTAGCGCCAGTAGATGAGAGGAAGGCTGAGGAGGTTCCCGAGGTTGTAGCCTCCAAGCCAAATCCTAAGAGGCCAAACTGGGTTCTCTCTTCGAGTGACGGCCATGGTCGCCGTGACCGCGATGATTTGTGCCACCAGCACGGCGAACTCCGCCGCTAGCCACGGCGAGGAATTGAAAGGGTTGGAAACCAAGTCGGACGTCGACGCGTTCTGGTACCGGAACACACGTCTCAAGAAGCCAAACCACCGGGCTCTCGCGATTCGCAGGGCCATCCTCATCAGGAACGCAAGCGGCACAGTCCGAGGTCCCTCGGCGACATTGTTATCTGCCGGCGGCATCCCCGGCCCTCTTCTTCTTCTTCTTCTCGGTCCAAGGATGGAGGAGGATGGCGGCCATGGATTGCTTAGTAAGGTGGAACGGAAGTAAGGTGGGAAGTTGGGTTAAGATGGTGACCAAGAATCTAACAAACTTTGCTTTGGCTCCAAGTGTTGATCAGGGGATTCAATCAACCTTCAACTGTCGGCCAAACCATCTCCCTCTCTTAAGCAAGCAAAATTATAGTCGAATCAACGACCAACCACCAAGCTTATAAAGCATCTTATAAGATATACAATTACTTAGTTATGGGTTGTAGTAGGCCCAATGAGATATCAGGCTCGAGCTTATATTCGAATGGGCTCAGGCCTTCGATGGAAAAAATAAAAATTAACTGCGTAGTGCCAGATAGAATTTGTTACTCTGCTCTTCCACTCTCGAAGAGGAAAATGTTAAGCTAATTGTGATTACATTTATCTAAGCACCGCATTATCCCAGAGAAGTTTCTGGAGAATTTCATATCCACCGTCCATTGTTTGCGATTTCAATTTTTGTCCCTTTGTTAGTGATTGATATTTTTTGTTGCCACCAGTGAAGCGAAGCCGGAGAGAGAGAGAGAGAGAAGAGGAGATGACTTCAACGGAGAACGGCACCAGCGCCGCTGGCGCGCCCGCCTTCAAGATCTACACCGGCGCCGATCCGTTCGGTTGCCCCCTCAAGGATGCCCTCGTCGCCCACCTCCGCTCCCTTCCCGACGTAGAAGTCGTCGACCTCGGCACCGACAAGTACTATTCTGTCGCCGAGCAGATAGGCCGCCTCGTGAGCGCTGCCGCCGCTTCTGGTGGCTCTTCACCCGAGACCCGCGGCGTCATCGCCTGCGGCACTGGAGTCGGCGTTTCCATCTTCGCCAACAAGTTCCCCCGGGTCTATGCTGCCGCTTGCTTCTCCGAGGGCGATGCTGCCAACGCCCGATCCATCAGTGCCTGCAACGTCCTCACCGTCTCCGGCATGAACACCGCCCCCGAGGACGCCATCAAGATTCTTGGAACCTGGCTCAAAACCCCCTTCAAAGCTCCCTGCCCGGCCTCCGGTGATGCCGATTGGCCGGATGATATCCAGGACTTCCTCGATAACGCCCCAAAAGAGATGGCCGCCATCCCCAACGTCCCCTCCTCCTGTGCCATCTGCTGCCTGAGGAAAGGCATCGCTTTTGAGCCCGTCGGGATCATGCCGGGCGGCGAGATGAAGATTGTGCGCGAAAGCCCGACGTCCGCGATAGTTAGATTTAAGGCCGGGAGCGTTGAGCCGGCGCACCACCATACTTTTGGGCACGACCTCGTGGTGATGAAAGGGAAGAAGAAAGTTTGGAATTTGACCAAAAAGGAGAGCTATGATCTTGAAGATGGGGACTTCCTGTTCACGCCGGCAGGGGATGTGCATCGAGTCAAGTACTTTACGGATACTGAGTTCTTCATCCGGTGGGACGGCGATTGGGATATCTTCCTTGACGAGGACCTGGAAGCAGCTAACGAAGCCATTGATAAGGAGCTCGCAGGCAGTGGCAAGTGAGATGAGACGCTCCTAGTTAGGTGCATATTTGAAGCTTTAATCCTCGGTTATGGCTCTAAATATGATAATCTTGCTTGTTTCTGAGTGCCACTGTGTTGCTTCGTTAATAGTTGTTGATGCTTGGTTAAGAGTGAATTGTGCTTATTAGAATAAAATGATGCTGGGAGAATTGCTGCGAGGAAGCGAAGAGAAACAATGTTGAAAAAAATTTGTAAGAAATTCGGTGTGTCTAGTATGTTTTTACAAATTACCAGTTGCTTTTCCTAGAATAAGTGTGCAGATCTTTATTGGCAATGAAGCCTTGGATCTTCACCGATGCTTGCATTATGGTAGGATTCAGATGCTTGAAATCACTGCTTTTCCTTTTCAGAATCTGATTCTGAAATTGACTGCTAGTTCTGTTAGGGGAATATGACAGTTAACAAGATCTCTCTTAAGCTTTGTTTTCAACGGCCAAAACATGGTTATGGAAGGAAGGACTAGAGGGATAAATAATGAACTCGAAGATGAATTTTTTTCATGAATTTTGATCGGAGATTTCTTGCTTAGGATATGTTTGTTTTTCCTCAAACTTTGGGCCTTTTCATAGTTACCATTGTCTTCTTCTCTATTCTTTCGTAAATTGATTTGAACTTAGCGGAATCTCCAAGGATTGTCTATCTAGAGGTGTGTAATGCTGACCTCAAATTGATAAAAGCTGTAGAATATATAACCAGTGAAACTGTAATTTGAGAGACTTTATAGTGTGAGTTGATAGGAATAACTAAAAACTCCACCTTAATGCGGCTGTGCCCAAGTTCACAAAGCTCCTATATATACACGATCGTTGCTGATGCATCTGGCGGGGATGGATTAGAAGGTGAAGGGGCTATCAATGACCTAGATGCAGCAAATGAAGAGCAAGCTGCGACTGCAACAACAACGTCATTAGTATAGTCGTGAGAGACTGCTGGCGCAGTTGAGCAGGAAGAGGAGGAAAGTTGCAACCTACAGCATGACCTCCCGATCTCAAGGTTGTTTATCAGCACCATTGCTTGTTTGTTCTTTAACACTTCTACCCTTCGGTTCCCCTGTCGATAATCCATCTAGTGTCTCATAGCATTAAATAAACCCTGCAGGGAGTTGAAAGGTTGAGCATGTCTGTCTCTTTCCTTTCCATGTTGTTCCCAAATGCACGCCCAAAGAAAATCCTAGAAGAGCTAGGATCTCCACAAGGTTATTTAACCACCTAGTATGTACTCCATCCAATTAGTAGAAAGATCCAGTTCAATTCAATGTGTTCAATTTGAATAGTGAATAGTTGGAGATAATGGGGAAAATATCAAGTTTTTTACCCTATGCAGAATATACACATCCAAATAGGTTGATTAGAACCAAGAAGATACACCATAAATTTAACCACAACAAACGCAGAGATATAGAAGTATGAAACTGTCCGAACAAGAAATACAACAAGAGTTGCATAAAACCCCAGGGACTGATAGCAAATACTCGTCGAGATTTCGAAAGCAATGCACCCCCATTCATTACTTTGCTGTCTCAAACCCAGCAATCAAGTTCTGCATCACCAAGAATGCAATATATTAGATACAACTATGCAACGAAGCTGCTAAAAAAAAACTAGTAGAATAATCTTAAAAGGGATAGTCATATTGAATGATATTTAGAGATTTTGGATGTCGACTGGAGTGGGAAAGGGTAGAACAAGAATAAACCAAAGCTTAGGAAAACAAGAAAAGTTAATGATCCTTTATGATTCAATCTTGAATTTGTCTTTGAAGGTCCTATACCTCTTAGACAACTATTTGTTCCAAAGTTAGCACCATAGCATTTGTTAAGTACAATCAGTGTCTTATATCTGAAGCACTTATCCTGTATTATCCTTCATACAAAATCTAGGTAAATGAGTTTGTTTATATATGTAGGTAAGAATGAACAATGTAGGCCCTGAGAGCTACTCACATCTCAGGCTAATATGGCCCCTCAGCTTATCTGAAAAGAAAATAGAATTTTGACGCCATCTTATTAGCAAAAATAATATTCTGAAGCAAGCTTCTATTACTGTACAAAAGATTTGCCTAATTTTAACCAGAAAAGGAGGATAAATCATATTACAACTGATACATAAACTAAACCCATCTATCCTTAAAGTTTAAACAAGAAGTAGCTTCAAAATGGGTGTCAACGCAGAATTTATTTGTTAGTTTTTTCAGTAAGCTTCATTCAACTGGTGAACTTTATATGAAACATTTAAATCATCCATCCTACAACATAACTAAGTCATATATATGTTGATTAACTATTTCTTTTACTATATTTGGTTGTCTATCCAAGTAGTATGAGAACCAAATAACGTTAAGCCATATCATAACTACCGTATTTATTTGCTCTCGAGTCAAACAAATGTGCTAAAAATTAGTCACAGGTTATAGTATTCAGACTCCCTAGGCTTTCATCTTTGCCCTCGCTTATCAGCCAACGTATTTTTGCTACAAAAATGTAATGCGTATACTATCGATGAAGAATGACTTGAATCGGACCAGAAGTTGATAATTGTCAAGAACAAATGCCCGTAGCTGAACACCTATTTCTCTTGCACCCACATAACAAACAGAGATGGGATCTACCCGACACGAGACGAATTCTCTTAAGTTGACATTCTATTGAGAAGGTAGAAGATCTTCCAACAAGGTTATTACCTCATTCAGAACCTACAAAGACATCGAGCAAGCCACAGCAACGCCACCACGTTGTACGACTAACGATCACGACCGGAGGAGGCAGAGTAAGCTACATGTATCAAGTCATTTATTCCTAATCAGCACACTAATTGAATTAGATGAATTAGCGCAATAAAAGTCGGAACTTCAGCACCTCAGCCGTTTGCAGAGTTTCATCTCTGCCAGCACAGCAGCGGTCTGTATGACGCTCATCGAGTTGTTTGGCAGTCTCCTCTGCATCAGGAAGCAGCACTACTCTCACTTGGACGACTTGACTCTCCTCTTCAGCCAAAACAACGATCTTTTCAACGGGAACAGCAGATTCGTCGACAGATTTCTCATGTTCCTCTTGATTTTTAGTAGCTTCGACAATGGAATCCTTGGATTTAGGAAATGCCTCCGTGGTGGAGTTAAATGTTGCTTCCTTCACAACGATAGAAGACTCCTCTTCCTCGTCGTTCTGTGCCAAGACCACTCCTTCCGTTGAGCCATCAAAGGCAACGGGTTCAGATCCCGATAACTCTTCGGCAGGTCGAGAACAATGATGCTCTCGAGGGGACGAGGACGCAGAAGAAGACGCGGTAGATCCACCATCATGCTCCTTGATCACCTCAGGTGGAGGCGGCGCCCTGCCGTCGTGATTACCATTATCTGAAGATTCGTGTGCACGAACAAAAAAAAAAAGAGTTCAAATAGGAAAACACCCATTAGAACGGAGGAGAAAGAAAAGGAGGAAGAAGAATTAACCTTTAGCAAGAAGATCGGCCGGGGCGACGGCCGTCTTCTTACGCTTGGCTGCCTTTCTCTTCTTCGGCATGAATGAGGGAGTTCTGGATGAAGAGTTTCGACCTGTACCGCCAATCTATTCTTCTTCTTCCTTGCCGAATTCAAAAGTTGGCCCCTTTATCGAAAACTGCTCGTCAAAATCAAAACTTTGGCCGACAGAAACAATAAAGTGAGGCAGAGTAGGAAAATGAGGAGATCTGGGAGATTGGAAAATGGAGATTTGGAAGGGATGGGCGGGAGATTTAAGCGGATGGGAAGGAGGAAGGCAGCAGATCGAGAGCGGGGATGCCCCACTGGAACTGCAACAGTAGTAGTTCGTGCTGGGAAGCTTTCTCATCTTGACTGACTTCTTTTTGTCTTGTTCTCCATCTTTGCGTTCCATAACTGCCGCCATTGAAATAAAGTATTTACCATTACAGTAGTGGAAAACGTGGCGGCGGAAGAGCGAGAGTGCGAGAGAGAGAGAGAGAGAGAGAGAGAGAGAGAGCAAGGTAAATCGATGAAGTCTCCGTGGGTCACCATCGCCACTAAATCCCTGCTCCTCGATATGATAATTCTTTCTCTACAAAAGGATTAAACGTCGATCGGATCCCATCAGATCCAACTAGATTGGTGGAAGATCCAGTCAAATTGGAATTTCAGATTTTCTTCTGGGATAAAAAATCATAATCCCGAATTTAACCAAATCGAGTTTTCGTTGGGATAGAGTTAGATGTTTAGAAAATAAGTCTATAGAGAAGAATAATGCTTATTTATTATCGATCGAAGATCTTACTGACTCAAAGTAAATTGTATCTACTTCACTAATACTAAGGAGAGATCAAGACGCAATGCGAATATGAAAAGGATTAATCTTGGTATTGACTTCTTCGATTTGGAATGATTCATATTATTTTGCTTTTTTGTTTTTTATAAAGCAAACACAATAAAGAGTGAAAGTAAATTTTATAGCATTGATCAGGCAAACAGATAGGATGATCCTTGTACATTCTTATTTCGATTCGATGCAGTTTTTTTCTCTATCAAATATCTTAATTCTCGTATAATCCGACCTTTTTGTTATCAGCTAGTGAGTAACATATCATTAATCTTTCGAAGATAAATGGTAACTAGTCAACGGGTTTCACACATACAATCCAGTCAAATAACATACAAATCCGTAATTAACGCATCAATAATATCACTTTATTCCACAATAATAAATCCGAATGTTATCTTTGTAAGTCAACGATCTGGAAAAATAATATCCAACAGTCATGCTCGGTACGAAAAATAGAATGGAAATGAGAGTCAGAATAGAAAATAATGCGCTGTACTCGCATCTGATTTGCTCTTCGATGTCATCTAAAATTGAATGACTATGTTTCTAATTAACAAAAAAACATCAATATGATCTAACTAAGTTAATGAAGATATTCCTATCGAATTAATTTGCTCCTGGTCCAAAATTAAATGCTTATTTCTCTATTTTTAGAGAGAGAAAAAGGGCGATCAATCTAATAAGTTAAAGAAGATATTCCAATTTAATGGATTTGCTTTCTGATGTGGCCTAAATTGAATATATATATATATGTATAGGAAAATGATATCCTGCGCGCTCGTTCCTGTGCGCTCGTGCGCGACGCGCCCGCCAGCGAGCTACGCGCGTTACCGCGTCGCCGCCTTGCCGTGACCGCCATCGGCCGCCGAGGCCGGGACGCGATCGGCCGCCACTCGCCGTGATCCGTAGAGGATTGGCCGGTTAGCGGCGAATATGGCGCTAACCGATCGGAAATCAACGAAGCCGGCCGAGCGTGGCTCTGCCCGGCCGCGATCAGGCGGATTCCGGAATTTGGTCGGAATCGGGCCGGACAGAGCCGGCGGCCGACGCCGTCCGTCCGGCGAATCGGCCCGCGAATCGCGGCCAAAGCCGGTCGCGAATCAGGCGGCGATTTTATCATCCGGCGGCGAGAATCGCGTGAAGGATCGGCCCGACGGCGGTCCTCCGTCGCCGGATTCGGCCGGAATCGAGCGGCCGATTTGCGAGGCCGCGTCGTTGGTCCGTCCGACTCGGTTATATATATAAACTTTTTTATTCTAAACAAGACCAATCTAATCCAAGGCAATCAAAATATTCCTGTCGAATTTTATCTTGTGACTGAAGGACTTGATCCGTTAAATTATCCATTTTAATTTTCAATAGCAATTAATTCTTCAACTAATTCTAAATACTATGACTCCATAAATATTTTTTTATCGATTATAAAAATAAATTTAAAAAGTATAGATGAATTTAAATGGGCAATCTAATATTACGAATAATTTGAATACCACAAACATTTAATATGTCGAACAAACAAATCAAACTCTCGTCAATTAGGAAATTGCACCGATCCCGAAAGAAATTAATCGGCGATTTATCAAACAGCGCTTTTGAAGTTTGGAATTGTCCAAAAAACATCTCATACTTTCATATTTATCAAATAGCACACTTAATTCTCTTTTTATTTTTTCCGTCAAAAAAATATGTACCACTGTGGTGTTGAAATTACAAATTCCAGCAGTACTATGGTGGTGCAATTCCAGCACCACCATAGTGGTGTTGAGATTTAAATTTCCAGTATCACGTTCAGAAATTAAGTACGTTATTTCTGAAGAATAAAAAAGAAATTAAGTGTGTTATTTGATAAATATGAAAGTATGAAATATTTTTTGGACAATTCCAAACTTCAATAGGATTGTTTGATAAATTACCGAAAATTAATTCTTCAAACTTATTCCAAGAAAGAAAGAAAAAGATAGGAAATGGACACCTTTGACGGGCATGACCAAAATATACAAGTATGTTTGACTTTGCGTGACTTTGACGCAGATAAAGTCGAAGGCGAGGGGATCTTGTATCGTATCACATACGCATACATAACAATCTTAAGAATTGACATCTATCTAATTCGATTTTACTTTTTTTGTTAAGATAGTAAGAGAAATCATTAAAATGATATATTTTTTTAATGGAAATAGCATTTGTTTTACCTAAATTGTCCTTGTATCATTGTCCATATATTATCCTCCTTAGCAGACCCTTTCCTCTACTCGCTCGAGCTCACAATCACCACTTGCTTAAGTTTGTGGTTGTCCCCTCTCGTATAAATTTAAGGTTGAGTGAGAAGAAATAAGAATAGATTGTGAAGCGGTTTCGCTTCGCTTGCGGTCGAGGAAGACAAGCAATTGGGAGACTCCAAGGGTAATTTGGGACTTCTGAGGTTTAAATTTTGGATGTTCATTTTTCTTTTTTAAAATAAAATTTGTTATTAATGATAAAATAAGTTGATTTGTTGTTCAGTCAACTTGACTTGGACTATAGCAAACAAGAGTCATCTAATTTTCTGATCAAAACTAAGTATGTGATCAACTTTCTTATATATATGCGAACTAAGGATTACATCCCCCAACTCACATCTTCTTCCCCTACTTCCTAGAGAGAGAATCATGGGCTTCAAGGTGATTTCTAGTTCCCTGAAGCATGCTATAGTTATCTTTGTCGCCTTAATACGGTTAAGCACTAAAGTAAGCTGCGATGATTCTTTACATCCAACAAAAGGGAACAATTGCCTAGAGAATGAAAGAAGAGCTTTGCTTGCCATCAAGAGCGATATGTATAATCCGGATGATTGGTTATCTTCATGGACCGGCTATGATTGCTGCAAGTGGAGGGGAGTTGCTTGTGACAATGTTACTGGTTATGTCACTAGACTTGACCTTCATTATCCCTATCGATATATTCCATGGGAAGATGGTATTGGGGCGAGTAAGTTAAATCCTTCTTTGCTTGAATTAAAGCATTTGAAATACTTGGATTTGAGCTATAATAACTTCTCAAATGCCCATGTGCCCCACATAATTGCTTCACTTGTGCACTTGGAATACCTTAACCTCTCCAATGCCTTTTTCAAAGGATTAATTCCTCCCGTGTTAGGGAACCTTTCCCACTTACAATATCTTGACCTTGAAAATTGTCGGTCATTTACAATGGTATTCTCCTATGATTTAAGTTGGCTCTCCAACATAAATTCTCTACGATATCTCGACATGAGTTGTGTCGACCTCTTTCAAGCGACTAATTGGCTCCACCAAATTAATTTGATTCCTACTCTTCAAGTGTTGCTTTTGGAGGAAACAAGTCTCCCATATGTTCCACCTTCTTTACCCACATTTAACCTCACATCCCTCACCGTGCTCTATCTCTGTCCATTTGAATGGAACATCAGTTCTTCAATGTTGAGGTGGTTGTCTAATGCTAGCAAGCTTGAACAACTTTATCTATCTGCATACTGGGGGGTGATTGATGCCAAGGAACTACCAGTTTCTTTGGGAGCTCTACATAATTTGAGGAAGCTAGGTTTGTCTTATAATAAAATAGAAGGAGAAATTTCTACAATTCTGAAGAACGTTAGCAGGACTTTGCAACAATTATATTTGAGTGGGAATTTTATATCTGAAAAAATTTCATCAATTTTGTCGATCCTTCCACACCAACTGGAATTTCTAGCATTGGACGGGGATAACATCTATGGGAGAATCCCAGAGATGTTAGGGAATTACACAAGCTTGAGATCCTTGAGTATAGGGAACAACCAAATAACTGGAGATATTCCAAAAACAATAGGGAAGCTTATACATTTGGAGAGTCTTGATTTGTCTTATAATCAAATAACAGGAGAGATACCATTGAACATAGAAAACCTTACAAACTTGGAAGTTCTATATTTGCGTGGAAACAATATCACAGGATCGATACCAGAGAATGTTGGTAATGTGGTTTCCTTGGAGATATTGGATTTGTCTGAAAATAATATTACTGGAGAAATTCCAAAGTCTTTTGGGCTCCTATGCAACCTCAGCACACTGCTTTTGTCATTCAACAATATCAAAGGAGAGTTAGCAATTCTACTGGACGGCTTATCCAATTGCCCAAAAAGAGCAATGTTATCACACTTACTCATTGCTGACAATAGTTTGAACGGAACTATTCCGTCAAGCCTTGGTCTGTTAACTGACCTTTGGGGACTGGACCTCTCCTTAAATTCTCTGCAAGGTAATATGACTGAAACTCACTTTTCTCAACTTGAAAGCTTGCAGTATTTGAATATATCTTTTAACTCCTTGAATGTCGTTCTACCGCATGATTGGCTTCCCCCCTTCAATGCCCATAAAGTTGATATGAGTTCCTGTCATTTGGGAGGTACATTTCCTTTATGGATTCAATCCCAAAGGAATTTGAATTCACTGTATCTATCTGGAGTAGGACTCTCAGGAACAATCCCACTCTGGTTCTCAAATTTCATTTCAAAAGGTAAACTTCAAAATCTTGACTTGAGCTCAAATAATTTGAGTGGTCTAATACCTTCTGCCCTTTCTTCATTTACTGATCTTTCCAAAAACTCATTTGAAGGGCCTATTCCAAAGAGCATAGAGAATGTAGATCACCTTCACATTTTAGTGTTGTCTGATAACAACATAAGTGGTAGTTTTCCATCCTTCTTGTGTAATTTAACTTCCATACGTGTCATCGATTTGTCTAGCAATCACTTATCTGGTACGTTCGCACATTGTCAAAGCTCATTTCCTCTCGTGTTACAGTATCTACATTTGAACAATAATGGTATCTCTGGACTATTTCCTTCTTTCCTAAAAAATTGTAAATTGTTAATCACTCTTGATCTCGGAGAAAATAAATTTTCTGGCGAAATACCAACATGGGTTGGATACTTCAATTCTCTACAAATTTTACGTTTGAGCTCAAACTCTTTCACCGGTGTCATCCCAGTAAATATAGGATTCCTCACTTCTCTTAAGGTCTTGGATCTTTCTTTCAATAAACTATTTGGTAAAATACCTTCATCTGTCGGAAATTTCAGTGATATGTTTCCACGTTATACCAATTCTAACTCAGATTCACCCCCACCCTCCACCCCATCCTCACCCCCAGGGTCTCATCTACCAGAGGATAAGATTCAAATAACTGCCAAAGGAACAACCAATGAATACATTAGAATTCTCTCCCTCGTGACCAGCATTGACCTTTCGCACAATAATCTTTCTGGTGAAATCCCAAAAGAGATCCTCCTGCTCCGTGGTCTGCACTTCCTGAGCTTGTCCAACAATCACTTGACTGGTACAATTCCTGAAAACATTGGCGTTCTGACAGAGTTAATTTCTCTTGACTTGTCGATGAACAATCTCATCGGCACAATTCCCTCCAACCTATCTGCTCTAAACTTTCTCAGCCACTTGAATCTCTCTTTCAATAACTTGTCCGGAAGAATCCCAACAGGGAATCAATTTTTAACCTTCAATGACCCTTCGATATATGCCGGAAACAAGGACCTTTGTGGTTGGCCACTGCCCCGGTGTCCTGGCGATGGAGCCCCTGCCCCGCGAGGCTCACTTCGCGCAAGAGACGACGACGATGGTAATGGCGGCAAGCTTGAGAAAGTTCTGGATTATGCCTTCGTTGCTATGGGATTTATAGTGGGATTTTGGGCATATTGGGGCACAATGATCATGAAAAAGTCCATCAGAATTGCTCTCTTCCAGATTGTGGACAGGATTTACGACTGGAGCTATGTGCAACTCGCAGTGAAGATCGGAAGACGAAGGCAAAGATGAACTTGAAAGTCTTATAAATTGCATATTGCACTTTCCCATCAAAGAGAGACTCTCCAGCTTGCCTTGTGTGCTCTATACTAGTTAGAATATGAATAATGGTTAGGTGTTGTGTGAAATAAGGAAGTGTTCGAAAACTATGTACGATGAAGATCCAAATCTGTTATGTATTTGCAGAACCATTTGGAATACTGTTCCACTTTGTAGTTTGCCTTGTGATATCCGTATTGACTATAAATTAGAAACTACCCGACCAAACGAAACCCCATATCCCTATATATACCATATTATATGCAACTAGATCTCTCTGAAAAAACTTGGGGGTCGAAACTGGATGGAAAATTACACAAAAGATTGGATTTGCTGCTAGGCAAAAGAGAATTATTATTACTTACATAAATTATTAGGATTTTGTTAATTAAAATTATTTTTTGTCCATTAGGCAACATAGTAGTTTTGGTGAAGTAAAAACTGTTTATCTTTGAATTCAAAAGCAAAATAGTACATCCAGAACAACGTCTTAAAAGTATAAAATTCACTAAAAGGAAACTAAATAAAATTCCATCGTTTGAAAGTGAATTCGACAACGTCTTTAAAATCTAAGTTGAACGGGACATTCACAATGTAAAAAAACATTAAATAGTAAATTTTTATTAATTTTTTAAGTTTCAATTAATAACTATTATTATTATTATTATTATTACTTTAAGAATGTGACAACAAAATTATCTTCAATATATTTGGAAACTTTCAATTAGATGGCCTATAAAGTAGAAGTTGGGTCTTAGAAAGATATTAAAATAGTTTATAGTATTAAATTATCTATTTCACTTAGTTTAGTTTATCTATCCCATATCAAAAAAAAAAATCTTAGATTAGTAAATGTTGTTTAAGTGTCAAGCGTCTTTTATTTAAAGTAGTGACACAAGTCAAGGTTCTTCTTGGTCACTACTTTAAATAAAAGACGCTTGACACTTGAATAACATTTATTAATCTAAGAATTTTTTTTTATACAATCTATGTTTTACTTGTGATTATGAAAAGGAAAAAACATAAAAATTCTAGTTCAGATCAACTCATTTGTCAGAAAGGTCGTATTTATTTCATGCTGAATGAACTTAATACAAAACCTAACATTAATTATCTCAACGTTATAATTTAAGAAATTCAAATCAATTTGCTAAACTCATGTTTCCGGTGCACCGGAAACTCTCAATTCATTAAGAGAACAAAAGATTTTTTTTTGGGTACAAATTGATGCTTTGAAATTACATTGAAATTGTTCGTAAGGCTTTGATTGACTTGTGAGTAGGGTTTCAGCAGGCACGACTCCTGTGTTGTTTCTTTGTATCCAACAAATCATTTATATCCTACAAACTTATAATATTAGTTAGGTTGATAGATAATATCAAATGTTTGATTGAAAACTGATTAAAAAATTAATTTATTCCTCAAAAATCATGTAAATAACTATAACAAAGAGAGAAATAAGAACAATTAGTCAGTTAAATTTTACTTTCCTTCGATCTTTCAAATAATCAACATATAGTTCCTTCCTCTTGTTACACTAGATTTATTCTTGCTGAATTTCTCTATCACTTTTAATGCTAAAACCAAATGTTCCTGATGATACAAGCATCTTGTTACACTTCAATGAAAAATATCCATAGATAATTTATCTTTACAACTTATAATGACTCAGTCTACTGTTAATGAAAAATTATCCCAATAAAAGAGATGATATAATTGACATAAATAATTAGATGCAGTAGAAATATCAAGTAGAAAGACAAAGTAGACTTAATCTTCAAAAAAAAATTCCTTAGATCATTATCAAAAGTTCCTAGCTAGTTACTTAGAATATAATCTGTGTACTAAATCTCTATGATTATACACAAAATCCATACATTGTAGTGAGATTCAAGACTTCTTTTAACCCACTTGAATGCATACGGTGAGAAATGATTTCAATTAACAAAGCCAACAAATTGTCTCTAACCTCTAAATCATATTTTACCAGCTCAGTAGTGATGAATCTAGATTGAAATTTGAACGGATGCTCAATGAAATTCGACGGCGAGTAACAAGGGTATGGGGCTAATGATCGACGGCCAACGGCAGAGGACTACTTTTACCTCCTAGCTAGAGGAAGGGGGTGCTTTCGTGCACCCTCGCCCTACTAAACCAGCTAGATAATTTGCAAATTCATCCGGAAAAGTATTAGTCAACTTAATTTTGAAACATGGAATTTGATAAGGATCCTTAAATAGATAGAAATAAGAGTGTCAGTTAATTACTATTCTAAAAATTTTTAAGGCAACTTACGCTAAACAAAAGCAAACACATTGAACTATGATAGTTCAACAAAAATGCAGGCAAAGAAAAGGGAATCAACCTGGAGTGGTTGTTTTTCATCAGTTGACCCCACCATTTCATATACCAAGATTCTTGAAGATCATTAAAAACCAAGCATTTTTCAATAACATTTGAAGCAAACTTTTGCTAACTCATCTGTATTTTTCGTCCGGTTAATTTACTAATAATCATGGATCGCTCATCAGGCTTTCCATGCTCCAGTACATGCTGCAGAAATATAGGCTTTGTGAAAACTATGTTATAAAAGTCATATACAAAAAGTTCATCTTTCATAGTTTAAATACTAAACCTAATAGAATTCACAATCTCCGAAATATTGCACATTATAAAACATATAAAAGTCTGGCAAGCTATGACAAGAGTAATCATGGATCAAGTCCTCAAGAATTTATGAGTAATACAGCAGCAAATAAGGCATCATATTAATTAAAAGTATCATAGAACTAGTTCTGATAGCTTAAAATAAAGAAGGTGTACCCTTTATGTCCATTGCCACCCGAAACATGGTGGATGTCAAATATCCAACAAAGTTTTGCGGAGTTACTTCATCTAAAGCATGGAACGATGGAAGAGATAAACTAAGCAATTGGAGCTGCTCTACCAAATATTAAACAAGAATTTATTTTTTATTTTTTGATTGACACTACTACACTAGGTATCCGAGTCTTCAACCCAATTAATTTTGAGGGTGATCAATTCGACTCCATAAAAGTTTTCCATCGACCACCAAAGTAAATCCAGAAAGTGCTCGTGATTCAGTGGCAAAGTTCGACCTTTGCAGTCGCATCGTCTCTATAAAATCGTTCAACCAACAAACTCCCAACCCGGACCACTCGGGCTAGGGCCACCAAGTGCAAATTTTCTTATATTCGTCGCCAGACATGTCCCAGTAAAGAATCAAATTATGTTTGTCTGTGAGATGTTGCATCCACTTTACCGCTGCACCGTACTATGAGGGGTAAGAAATCTATTTATTTATTTTGATAATCTAAGTATTTAAAATGGTTTTTCCACCGGAAGGGAAGACATCGACTTCAATGGCCGCTCCGACTAGTCCTAGAGGTGAGCGTTCGATCTCACAAAGGCATACCAGGCAAATCCAAGAAGCGCATATGGCTCCATCAACAATTTCGGTGTCCAAAGTCTCCTCCCACTAGTTAGGCAAAAGTTGCAGCTGAAGTTTGATCTATGGTCCCTTGGGAAGTTCACCATTGACATTAACACCGAGGGGGCCAAAAAATTTATTTATTTATTTATTTTGATAGGCACCAAGTATATAGCGGCTCAGCAGCCTAACATTTTAAGTTTATCACTCCATTTGAAAAAAAAAATCTATAAATTCATCATGACTGAGAATCAAATCCTGGATGACTAGGAGGCAATTGGGCTCTTTGCCACTGCACTGTAGCTTTGGGGTTAAGAAATTTATTTATTTATTATTATTATTATGTATTTAGGCTTTCGACTTGACTAATCTCGGAAATGACTGACTTTAAGTGGGATCACAGTTAACTTTATGAAATAAATTTAGTTACAACTTTAAAAGAAAGTATAATTATCACTTAACTACGAGTTAATAGAAAAAAAAGTGTTCGTATAACATAAGCGGAAGGGACTACTTTTATATACGCTGAAGCCGATCTCTCAAAGGAAAAGTAGATTAGTAAAGGAAATGATCAACCAACACAACAAAATTATCATACTGATCCTGAGCCAGCATGCAAACAGATTGTAAGATCTCTCATCCACAACAATCTGCTGAGTATTAGGATTATCACAGTGTTCCATCACTCTTTGTGACTAAAGTAAGAATGGAATATCAGTAAATATTCAAACAGATATATTGTGAGAACTGTGACAAGGGAAGTTGAAAGTGAAAAACTACAAAACGCTGGATGGGCGCGGAGCAAGATCACGGTTGTGGGAAGAGATTGAGTCGGCGGGACGGCCACGGGATGGCTGCGGAGTGAGATCGCATCCATGACACAGCCGTTGTCACGCCCTGAAAGTATAATTGTCTATCAATCTGACGGTACCCTCTTGTAACAATATAAGAACAATACCGATATATGACCCAAATAGCTGCTAATATACACAAGCTATAAAACAAGCAAAATATACCAATAAATAATAATGATACAAAGACTCAAATATGCACTCCGAAGTGACTTTGACACAATAAGAATCATAATAGAAATCAACTTCCAAACTGAGTTCATAATAAAGGTCAAATACATACAACACATCCATAAACCCAAAATGCAGAAACATTATGGAATAAAATCCCAAAACAACAATCCAAGATAATACACAATATGGAATAAGAATCCAATCACTCGGTGTGAGATGAGATCAGCTGGCTCTGAGCACCCAAGAAATCTTCTACCTGTTACTTGGACGACAAGAAAAACTCCAGTGGCTGAAGAAAGAAGTTAGAGTCGTACACAACTGACAGTCGACTCTACTAGGACCTCCAGTCTGTAGCGACACACTATTAACAACCCACACAACCATACACAGATACATGATCCATAGTGGATATACAACAAAAAGGAAGATGAAACAACTATCAACTCTACATTAAGGGCATCACCCATCCCCAGATGATTAATCCTGATGACACAAGTCAAGACTACAATCATACTCAGCTATATACCTATAGTTAAGCATCTATAGGTCCACATACCCTAGTGTCAGTAACTCTTAACAACGATGTATGAAATATAACATCAATAACTGTGCATCTCAAAGTGCAAAGACTAAGTATCAAACATAGAATAACAGGAGTGGAGTCAAGGTAATGAAGTTATCAATATAAATTATCATGCACTAAGATTATTAACTACCTGACTAGGGTAGAAATATTACCCACCTGATATGTAAATTGTATTGATTGTATTCGCGTCCGCGAATCTACCTCGTATCAAAGTCCTGAAACCATAGCATACCCAAAATAAAACTAATCTACACTAATTACCGATATGATCCAACAATGACACTACTACAACAATAATCATGGAACAATACCATTAGTGTACAATTATGCCACATCTAGATCAGGACTTACCTCGCGCTGATTTTACCTCACCCAACTTTTAATCTGCTTAAGGAATCCAACCTCCATTAATCCAAATCAATCAAACATCTCCACACAATGAACAGGAAACTGTATCATCACAAATCTAGCTTCCATTTGATCAACTTCTTGATCTCAAATTCAAATATCCCATCCAAATCTCAAAGCTGTAAACAAATCCAATATCACAACCATAATATATAAACTGACAGCAGAAAACATATATATTGATACCATTTTCAGATCAGGGCTTACCAATTCCTAGTTCTTGATCCACCGTAGATAATCCACTCTATACATGCTGAACTTATGAAGCTTAGTTTCACCCGACTTGCATCACTTCAATTCCTCCCAACATAACAAATTAACTAGCACTATTTCACTTACTCACAGCAGATCTAAAACAAAACCTCCTGTCACATAGAAACAATCCCTACTCATCTCAGCTTCATGGCATGCAATACGTGTTGGCGATTTGTAGATCTTAGCCCTCAAACCACCAATCTGTGTCAAGCCCGTTCTCCCCAACTGCAATGACAACACCATCACATGATGATGGCTCCACGCTCCTAGAACCCTTGAATCAATGAGGATTCATAACACTATGTTCTGTGTCACGCCCCGAGAGCATGCCGAACCGAAAATCAAACGGACGGCACCTCCCCTGTACGTGGCAACATTTCGGATTAATACAAGGCCCGTAGGCCCACAATAATAACAATATATATGTATGAAACAAAACTACACAAGACACAGCAGAAACAAACCACAACAATACAACAATCTTACACATGCATACCGGTATGACTAACACACCCCAACAACATAACAAAACTACTACGACAAATACACAGCGGAAACGATACAACAACAATACAATGTCACACACGGGCAGCAGGCCCAAAACAAAATACGGGAGCCTCGTGAGATGAGATGAGACGTCGGCCGGTGCTCAGCCACACAAAGTCTTCTACTGCAGGCGACGATGTATACCGTGGTCCGCGGGGTGGTGAGTAAAACTCAGCAGGTAATAGAAAACATGTATATATGTAATATCACATGTATTTCAACGACATATCTAGATGTGATGTACGGTATATCGGCATAGTATACAAATACAAGCATATACCAGTCTAACCGGAATGAACAATATAAAAATGCGACATACGAAGTACTCGCTACGCTACTCTGATCCAACCTGAACATATATCCAATATATATATAACAGGAAGAGTAATCCAACCTGAACATATATCCAATATATATATAACAGGAAGAGTAATACCAACACATAATCTACTCATGCTTTCTGAGGCAAGGCATCTATGGTCACAACACATATCAATATCCGACACAAGTGTATAACATATGCAAGAAACATGCATGAATATGATGTCCACCCAAATGCAAAGCAAGCATAGTACAAACAAATGCAATGACAATAATCGATATATATATATATATATAGACTCTATCCAGATATATATATTAATCTCAACCCTCCATATATATATATATATATATATATATATATATATACATGCATATATGTATATATATATATGGTAATATCGCCATAGAATCACGGCAATGCGGCATGCATGGTCATGTCGGCTCACCCTAAAGCTACCACGACCCGGTGTGGCCTCGGTGGCTCGAGCATGACAAGCTGTCCCAACTCAACACCAACCACTACTCTCGGTGGCCAGTGGGCGGTATGATCGAGTAGCGTATAAGCGTAAAGAGCAAGCTACGATGGGGGTCCCTGCTGCATTGGTCACTCACAATCACTACCCATGAGTGGTCGAGTACCACACACGCAGGACTACGACGCGCAAATCCAACTACCACCGTCTATAGTGATAGAGTGCGGCACCTCGATGCTCTGCCCTGAGACGGGTGACTCCTCCTATGAGTAAGGGTGGAGGCAGGATGACTGGCGTCACTCTCAAACACAAGGGAGACCTCGTCGACAGCGTGCATGTAAATGCATTTATGCAATGTCTCTCATACCGACATCCACCATAGACTCTCTGCTCTACAGAGAATCATACTAACGGATCTCGCACTCTCTATCACGTGAGAGTCGTACTCAATCGATCATAATACTCCCTATCCTGTAGAGAGTCATACCAATCTAAGCGACACACTCTCTATCCTGTAGAGAGTCGTACTCAACTAATGGACACACTCTCTATCACGCAGAAGTCGTACTTATCGATTATAACAAGCTAGGACCGTCGGTCAGTGGCGATACCCTAATATCATTCCTCGACCATTTACACAACACATGTTCGGTGGTAACATACAACCTAAGGGTACTAGAACTAACCCTAGGTTAAAGACATTATCTACCTACGGATGACCTTTTTGCCCAATGTACAATCAGGTTGTCATCCGGACTTTACTAATTGCACTTAACCTAAACCAATTCTAAGTTACTTGCATCACCTATATATATACTACTAATCATGATAAAATAAACATGATATATCGACAATGGAGTTAATAGCGGTAGAAGATCAAACATCGATAAAAGAAACGCGTCAAGGTAATACGAACACCTAACGTGCTCATATCAATGACTAAATCTGAATGAAATACAACTACCCGGACCAGGTAGGAAATTACCCACCTTTTAAGAAGCTCAGAATAATATCTTCACATCCACGGACCTGTCTCGTATCCACGTCCTATAACCAAAGAATACAACATAAATTAGAGTTCTACTACCAATCTAATAGTAGGATCAAACTAATCCCTTAACGTATTATTCCACATCAATCGATCTAATAACCACCCAATAGTAAAACAATATTCATATCACAACATAATCGAATCCATACTTACCTAGTTTATCTAGTCCACAGTAGAAAATCAGCTCTGTACCATCAATGCAGCCCGGCCGATCATCCTGATCCATCCTAAAAATAACATCCATAATTAAACCACAGTATTAACTGTAAATATACCAACATACTAGCCTAGCTTAAATTCCAGGTTTCACCTTCACTGCCTATAAATCTGTAAGGTGTCACAGTGAGGCGTCGACATAGGGCAGTGGAGCTTCAACTGCAACGAGTGGCAACCGGATCAAATTCACAGCAGAGTAGAGGTCGACGCGGCTATTATCGATAGAATGGAGGGCCGGAGGAGATGTGGCGGTCGCGGCGTCGTCGCGGCGACAACCAAAAAGCGTAGCACTGCTGCCGTCGGGCCGGAAGGAACGAAGGAAAAGCGGCCCGATGCTCAAGCAAGATCGAGAGAGAGAGCCCAGGCGCGACGGAGGCGTGGCGACGGCGGCAGATTGAGCTTGGGCTCGGCCGGCGACGGTGGAGAGAAGGTCGATGACGAGTTGTCTCGGTGGTCGCAAGGGGCAGCGACACCGACGAGATCCAGCGCAGATGAAAATTAGGGCACAGGGCGCGGCGACGGGGGCACGGCGATGAGGCGACAGTGACCGTCGTGGTCGGCGCGCGAGGGAGAGGCGGTCGAGTAGAAGAATCGCGCCTTAAGGGAGGAGAGGTGTCGGCGACTGGAGCAGGGGCAGCGGCGAGCAAAGAAATCGAGCGGAGGGGAAAAGGGAAAATCGGGATCGGGAAATCAGAAGTCGCGAAAGTGAAAGGAATAAGGGCGATGTCGAGAAACGGGCAGTCGGGCGTTAAGAAATGAATCGGGTCGGGTTTAGCAGATAAACGGGTCGAATCTCAGACCCATTAAGTCCTTTAACCCCTTCTTGTTAAAAGAGTCTTAAAAATCTCCATTCGAGTCCAGAAAATTCCTAAAAATTCCTGGAGAATTCCATAGGAATTTTCTCTTAATTACCCAACTTTTATTTTATTTTTTATTTTTTTTTTTACGGTATTTTACATTCTCCCCCACTTATTAAAATTTGGTCCCCAAATTTCGTACTAACTTGCAAAAATTACTTTAAACAAGTTTCCGAGATGACCACATATGTTCCTCAAATGACCAGATGAGACTATCGAGCTCGGATAGTATCTTCCAGCTCCCACATAGCCTCCTCATCGTTATGATGTTGTCATCCAACCTTTACGAGTCAGATGATTTTCGTCCCACTACTGTCGCTCATTGCGACCCAGGCTTCACCCTGGAATCACCTCGTAAGTCGCATTAGATTGAGGTAGAATTCGGAACCTCTTTCAGAACATAATCAACATGCGACACATATTTCCTCAGTATAACAACAGAAAATACATTGTGAGCACCCCCCAAGTGTCGGAGGTAAAGCCAACCGATAAGCTACACCTCCATAATCCACGACACAAGATCTGAATAGATCCTCCAACGTTTGAATATCATGCTCAGACAGTCCATTAGTCCGTGGATGAAATGTTGCACTAAGCCGCAGCTCTGTGCCCATAGTCTGGTGCAAACTCTGATCAAAATTGCGAGGTAAATCACGAATCTCTATCAGATATAGTACTCAAAAGTACCACACGCAATCAGATATAACTCTCTTTATGTTATTTCCCCAGTATAAACGTTTCAATTCTTAGTACCTCTAAGTACCACCAAGGTACATAGCCCATCTCGAATGATGTGCTATCTGTAACGACTCTTCCATGATTGGTCGCGTGTCCGGAACACACTATCCTTATCAGAGAAGGAGAATTATCTTCTCAAAAGAGAAGTCCATCAACCTTCCAAGATACACTCCACACACACTGTAAGTGCATGGAAGACTATAGTAATCAATCTCCCTTGTTGCAATTGTTGCAACCGTTCGTGCTCCCGCAACTCCATTGTAGCTACCCAGTAGCTTGTTAAATTCAATGAGCATTCCTGCTCCATACGACTACAAATCCAGATAATAACTACTAAAGTCATGTCATGTATATGACAGACTATCTCGTAGTTTCTTAACTGACGTAGGCATACGATATGCCTCATTCATTGCATCGGAATCGTTCCGATCCCTGAAACGATGCATTTGCGTACATCATCCTTTTATCCACTCCAGAAGAAGTAACTAATACTGGCGTAAAAGTTAACCGCCACCAAAGTCCTGTAAACTGGTTTCACCAGCTTCCGACTAAATGATTTCTATCGTCATCTTTGTCAAACAAGTCCGTGGTATAGTAATGACAAGCATTCTATCCACATCTACGAAATTAATCAAAACATACAAGGAAAATCACCATCTACGGTGGTCGAGTGCGCAACTCCAACTACCACAATCAACAGTGGCCAAGTTACGTAACTCCAACAACTACAAAAGGATCCTATCGTGTTCAGGATACACGATTCTCAAATCCCGTGACGACTAAATTGTTAATTAGTCTAACAACTTAATCACAACTCATAGAATTCATACTAAGTATGAAATTGTCGTCCTCCATACACCTGCATCCTGCTTACTCTAAGTTGATGATATATCAATCATCACAACGACAATGATAATCGTATGACATCATGTCACTACAATATCAATACTCTCGTCGTAACCAACCTTAGAATATACACAGGTGTCTTTGGCTGATCTAAATAGATCATATATCCACAACAAGGATATTTACTTTCAACAACTATCGCATTCCATCATCGATAATCGATGTATAATTTCAAAGGTTCATCTCTCTTTTATCAAAGAGTTCTGGATCCTTCTCAAGGAGAAATACGGGGATAGATAAATATCCCTTCCAACATCTCCTATAATTACAATTTACATTCTTCCAATTTCAATAGTTTTTTTTTTTTTTTGCAATACCACAAAAATTATCACTCGATATGTGATATTGAAACGAACTAATTTCCGCAATCATTTCGATCGCCTGCTCCACTTGCCTAAACAACAACAAGGCTAGGAGTTCATCGAAACTACTTCCGATTGCTCTCGGATTATACGCACATCCGAAGACATATCGTACCATACTTCCAACAATTTGACCATCCGTAAGGATATGTCTACAGTAAAAGTATGTATATCAAAGTCTAAGGGTCTCCCTTGACTTCTTACTTGTTAGTCCATTTCTCACCTGATGGTAGAGATACCACCGACCTACAAGTCGATGTATAGGAACCCTTCTAATCCGAACTAATAATGTTCTGGACACGGATACCTGTAAACTACAAGTATCTCTCAATATATTATTCCAGAGGGTAAAACTAGAGTAATACCCTGAACGATCAAATATCTGTTGATCCGATCCAAAAAGGCTCCACACAGGTCTCGGCCTTTCTCCGAAGAGAAAAGATCAGATTCAACCGTCCGCGACAAAACGGTCGCATTTCTACGACGAATGCCTCGGGGATTTTTTTTTTCCTAGATCATATGATCTATCCCTTAATCCTACGAGCTGCAACTAAAGATTACTGAGTAGATACGACCATCGTCGTATACTCTATCCTCTGTACAAAGTCAATCCACATCTGGAGGTAACGATTGTTGTCTGCTGAATCTTCTAAGATGTCTTCTATCTTGTACATCTGATCTGTGAAGGGAGTATTCTGGAACTCAACCACACCTGAGGTAGTAGGTTGATGCTGATAAGGTAACCCACATCTTCTGTGCTGATCTCTACTGTCGAGACGATGCATCTTCCTCCCCGGAACACCATCAATAGTCTTCAACTGAATCTTCAAGGTACACCTCCTCCACTGTACTGGTTGCTCAACAATAGCAACCGCTGAACTGCTCCAACAGATAATCTGGCTTCACGCGTCTTCATGATCCGCACTGCACGCACACAATCCCTTCGGAATCTTTGTTCTGATTTTGCTGATATCCACGAGAACATTCTAATGATCTGCGATTGGTCTTCTATAATTGAAAAGTAGCTCAAGGCCTGTGACCCTGATCTTACTCCTTTTTCCAGCAGTCGGAGACTTCTGACTCTATTAAGTTGACCTGCAATATTTGCTTATTGGTCTCCAACTCTTAAACCATTGTACGGAGTCATTTCTAAACTCCTGTCTCAATCCAATTTCTTCCGGCAGGATCTGGTAGAAGATCCCGGCATCCTTATCCAACTATAAGTCAATAACTCTGGGTGGCTTAAATCATCATTCATCTTCTTGAGCTATTAGGTGGTCGTAACCTCCGCAAGTCTCACGACTCTGCACAGTATACTGTTACTAACCGATCACCCTTTCTTGAAGCTCAAGAATTCCTTACAATGTGTCACTAAAAGTGACACAGGGAAATACTCTCTTTCAACATCACTAAACCATGATCAAGTGATGTTTTATTTCCCGAATGTCATTTTCTGCATTTAACACCATCTACCGACTTGATCCCGATAATGGTATGCAAACAACTCTTCTTTCTCGGTATAACATGAGTTAAGTACTCAAAAGTACTCTCAAAGTTATACAACTCAGTACTAACAACTCAGGGATAAAATCCGAAACATCGTAACCTAGCCTTCCGCTATCTGCATCAACAATAGTCTACAAGTCTGTTCATTACCCACAGGTAATGATCCGACTAGCACAGTTAGTGGAAATCTCTAAGACTGTAGTCTGTGATTTCCATAATAAATGTGACGACTTGACCCCTGTTTTCCGACTCGGTATCAGTCGGCTCTCAGAGGTAAATCACCTCCTCGACACAGGTTCAAGACTCACAGACTTAACAGGTCGTTCCCGTGGTCAACTCATACCACGGTTACGAATAATAACCAACACACTACAGGTTATTCCCTGGTATAAGCATCTAGATGCATAACCAACATAAACAGGAGTATAAACCCTAAAGGTCACTCTGGTTGGTCGCCTCGGTGGACGACCCCTACTACAAGTCTACACAGGTGTCATAACTCTATTGTATACACCTACTGATCAAGTTTAGATAAATATCTACTAAACCATAAGTTTTCAAGAATTCTTACCTCGTGCTGCTTGGAGCTCAGGCCGCTGTCCATCTCATCTCAAAAACCAAAACCGAATAAATCGACTCCCGAGAATCCAAGACTCGACACAAAAACAACATAGTATGGCATCGCAGAACCTTGGGCTCTGATACCACTAAAGTTGTCACGCCCCGAGAGCATGCCGAACCAAAAATTAAACGGACGGCACCTCCCCTGTACGTGGCAACATTTCGGGTTAATACAAGGCCCGTAGGCCCACAATAATAACAATATATATGTATGAAACAAAACTACACAAGACACAGCAGAAACAAACCACAACAATACAACAATCTTACACATGCATACCGGTATGACTAACACACCCCAACAACATAACAAAACTACTACGACAAATACACAGCGGAAACGATACAACAACAATACAATGTCACACACGGGCAGCAGGCCCAAAACAAAATACGGGAACCTCGTGAGATGAGATGAGACGTCAGCCAGCGGTGCTCCAAGCTGCCACAAAGTCTTCTACCTGTTACCTGGGCGACAGAATACCCAGGGTCCGCGGGGGGGTGGTGAGTAAAACTCAGCAGGTAATAGAAAACATGTATATATGTAATATCACATGTATTTCAACGACATATCTAGATGTACAACAGGTATATCAGCATAGTATACAAATACAAGCATATACCGTCTAACTGAATGAACAATATAAAAATGCAGACATACCTGAAGTCTGCTACGCTACTCTGATCCAACCTGAACATATATCCAATATATATATAACAGGAAGAGTAATCCAACCTGAACATATATCCAATATATATATAACAGGAAGAGTAATACCAACACATAATCTACTCATGCTACAGGGCAAGGCATCTATGGTCTGTCCAACACATATCAATATCCGACACAAGTGTATAACATATGCAAGAAACATGCATGAATATGATGTCCACCCAAATGCAGCAAGCATAGTACAAACAAATGCAATAAAGACAATAATCGTATATATATATATATATATGAATATATATATATTAATCTCAACCATATATATATATATATATATATATATATATATATATATATATATATATATATATATATATATATATATATATGCATATATGTATATATATGGTAATATGCAAAACGCCATCAGATACGGCAATGCAGCATGCATGGTCATGTCGGCTCACCCTAAAGCTACCACGACCCCAGTGTGGCCTCGGTGGCTCGAGCATGACAATGTCCCAACTCAACACCAACCACTACTCTCGAGTGGCCGAGTGGGCGGATGATCGAGTAGCATATAAGCGTAAAGAGCAAGCTAGCTACGATGGGGTCCTCGCTGGTCACTCCGACAGTCACTACCCATGAGTGGTCGAGTACCACACACGCAGGACTACGGCACGCAAATCCAACTACCACCGTCTATAGTGATAGAGTGCGGCACCTCAATGCTCTGCCCTCACACGGGTGACTCCTCCTATGAGTAACCGTGGAGGCAGGATGACTGGCGACACTCTCAACCACAAGGGAGACCTCGTCGCCAGCGTGCATGTAAATGCATGAATGCAATGTCTCACATACCGACATCCACCATAGACTCTCTGTTCTACAGAGAATCATACTAACCAGATCTACGCACTCTCTATCCTGTAGAGAGTCGTACTCAATCGATCATAATACTCCCTATCCTGTAGAGAGTCATACCAATCTAAGCGACACACTCTCTATCCTGTAGAGAGTCGTACTCAACTAATGGACACACTCTCTATCCTGTAGAGAGTCGTACTTATCAGATTATAACAAGCTAGGACCGTCGGTCCGTAGCGATACCCTAAGTATCATTCCTCTGACCATTTACACAACACATGTTCGGTGGTAACATACAACCTAAGGGTACTAGAACTAACCCTAGGTTAAAGACATTATCTACCTACGGATGACCTTTTTGCCCAATGTACAATCAGGTTGTCATCCGGACTTTACTAATTGCACTTAACCTAAACCAATTCTAAGTTACTTGCATCACCTATATATATACTCCTAATCATGATAAAATAAACATGATATCAGCAATGGAGTTAATAACCGACGGTAGAAGATCAAGCATACGATAAAAAGAACAGGGTCAAGGTAATACGAACACCTAACGTGCTCATATCAATGACTAAATCTGAATGAAATACAACTACCCGGACCAGGTAGGAAATTACCCACCTTTTAAGAAGCTCAGAATAATATCTTCACATCCACGGACCTGTCTCGTATCCACGTCCTATAACCAAAGAATACAACATAAATTAGAGTTCTACTACCAATCTAATAGTAGGATCAAACTAATCCCTTAACGTATTATTCCACATCAATCGATCTAATAACCACCCAATAGTAAAACAATATTCATATCACAACATAATCGAATCCATACTTACCTAGTTTATCTAGTCCACAGTAGAAAATCAGCTCTGTACCATCCAATCTGGCCCAAGCCGATCATCCACAGTCCATCCTAAAAATAACATCCATAATTAAACCACAGTATTAACTGTAAATATACCAACATACTAGCCTAGCTTAAATTCCAGGTTTCACCTTCACTGCCTATAAATCTGTAAGGTGTCACAGTGAGGCGTCGACATAGGGCAGTGGAGCTTCAACTGCAACGAGTGGCAACCGGATCAAATTCACAGCAGAGTAGAGGTCGGCGGCACTGGCTATTGTCGATAGAATGGAGGGCCGGAGGAGATGTGGCGGTCGCGGCGTGCTGTCCGCGAGCGACAACCAAAAGGGGTGGTAGCACCTGCTGCCGTCGGACCGGAAGGAACAGCGAAGGGGAAAACAGCCAGTGCTCAAGCAAGATCGAGAGAGAGAGACCCGCGGCGGCGACGGGGCGCAGGGCGTGGCGACGGCGGCAGATTGAGCTTGGGCTCGGCCGGCGACGGTGGAGAGAAGGTCGATGACGAGTTGTCTCGGTGGTCGCAAGGCGGCGACAGAAGCGAGATCCAAAGTAGAGATGAAAATTAGGGCACAGGCGGCGGCGGCGACGCAGGCGGCGGCGGCGATGGCCGTCGTGGTCAGGGAGAGGCGGTCGAGTAGAAGAATCGCGCCTTAAGGGAGGAGAGGTGTCGGCGACTGGAGCAGGGGCAGCGGCGAGCGAAGAAATCGAGCGGAGGGGAAAAGGGAAAATCGGGATCGGGAAATCAGAAGTCGCGAAAGTGAAAGGAATAAGGGCGATGTCGAGAAACGGGCAGTCGGGCGTTAAGAAATGAATCGGGTCGGGTTTAGCAGATAAACGGGTCGAATCTCAGACCCATTAAGTCCTTTAACCCCTTCTTGTTAAAAGAGTCTTAAAAATCTCCATTCGAGTCCAGAAAATTCCTAAAAATTCCTGGAGAATTCCATAGGAATTTTCTCTTAATTACCCAACTTTTATTTTATTTTATTTTATTTTATTTTTTTTACGGTATTTTACATTCTGGGTTGAATGTTATCTCAGAAACAACAACGATCTTGATCAGAATCGTCGAAGTGGAGGAAATAAAGGAGGAGTGAAATCGGGGCTGGCTTGAGACAGCGTCATTTCGGATCGGGGGCATCATCGAGAATGCTAAGCCACCAACTTCTCCTCTCGAAATCGCGAGCTCGTGATGGAGATCGAAAACAGCAAGCTTGGCGACAGATCGACCGACGCAGCGATCGATCGTGGAAAGGAAAAACGGCGACGGGGTGGTAGCGGATCAACTCGCGGTGGCGGCGATGAAATGACACCGCAAGCTATAGAAATCGCGAGAAGAAGGAATCGAGGTGGGATGGGGCGGCGACATCGATCGGTCATACACTACAAAAAAAACAGAAATTAGGGACGAATTTAGCGACGAATTTAAAAAAAAAAATCGTTGCAAAATAAATTAGCGACGAATTTAGCGACAAAAAAATTTTTGTTGTGGATAAAGCGTCGCAAATATTAGCGACAAAAATAGCGACGAATTTTTGCGACAAATTTTAGCGACGAAAATTAGGGACGAATTTTAAATTTCGTTGCTAATTTTGTTGCAAAAGTTACCGAGATTTCCAAAATTCGTCGGAATTTTCGTCGCAAAATTTTGCAACGAATTAAAAATTCGTCGCAAATTTGCGACGAATTCATTTTTTCGTCGGTAATTTTCGCGACGAAATAAGGAATTCGTTGGTAAATTTGCGACTGATACAAATTCGTCGCTGAATTCGTCGCAAAAAACTATTTTTTGCGACGAATTAATTTTTTCGTTGGTAATTTTCGCGTCGAAATAAGAAATTCGTTGGTAAATTTGCGACTGATACAAATTTGTCGCAAATTTCGTCGCTGAAATTTGCGACGAATGTTTTTTCGTTGAAAAAATTTGCGACGAATTAAATTTTTGTTGCAAATTTCGTCGCAAAATTCGTTGCAAAATTTGTCGCAGATTGGATTCGTTGCTAAATTCGTCGCTAATTTAATTTGCGATAAAATTAAATTAAATCATAAAGTGCAGATTTCTCAGAATTTAGCAACGAATTTGTATTTTTGTCGCTAAATTTGTCGCAAAATAAAATTTTTTTTTACAGATTTCATCCGTTTCGATATTCTATCGTATATACAAATTTTCACACACACACAACAAAACACAATAAGTTCTAATATCCAAATAAATACATTCAATACAAACAAAACACACACACATTCAATACAACAAAATAATATTCAATAATATCGAAAAATATTTCATATCCAAATAAATACAAAGCAACACAATAAGTCAAAGAACAATACAACATTCCAAATAAAAAGTTATATCCTATAACATTTCAAACATCAACATAGTTATGATATCCAAATAACAATGTCCACAAAAGATCTCAACACATGGGAAAGAAAAAAGAAAAGAGAATCTGGTAAGCAATCGCCGACATTCTTCTACCTGCATTAGAAAAGAAACAAACAAAAAGTATCATACATTATAAAAAACTATATACTAACACGAAAATAAATATGCAAAGACTTACAATGATGTGCATTTTCAACCGTCATAAGGATTTACTTCATCGATCATTCCTGTTTAAAGCAAAATAAAAAGTACTAATAAAAAATTTAAAAAATGAAGGATTAACAAACTCAATCACCGTCATCTCCTAAAATTCTCTGAGATGAGGATAACTGATCATATCTCTCCTACACAAAATTAAAATTTTAATCAGAGCATTTACATAACTAACAGAATTAAAGTTATAAAGTAAGTTTAAAGATTAATTCAAACCTTAATAGCTCGAGCTCTATCTCCACTCCAAGTTTGATATTGAAACATTGTAAGATACAAGCAGCTCAAAACAATTCACAAAACAATAAAACAACATCCCCATAATATAGCAAAAATTCAGGAAGAACTTCACATCAAATGACGCAAATGAACTACATGTTTGAATATCAGTCAACCTAATCAAACACTTATTTGAAACCGATAGAAGTTATAATACTATCGCAAAAACACTTATTTGATAATCTACATATTAGCTTGGAACATAGAGACGTCTCTGGCCAATACGGCTCTTTGAACTTGTGAAAGTAAACGATGATCAGAAATCAAACGCACGGAAAGGACACTGTTAAAGAAGCTTCCTGTTCCCGCATGGAGAAGGCAGGCAAACATTTACAATGAACAAGAATAATGAGGCAACTTGTTTAGCAATGGCAAATTCAATAAATGGTTTTCTCTAGTAATCCTTTGGCGGCTTATCATTTGCATGCACAAAGCCATTGTTTGGTTTCATCAAACATTGGCGATTGACTCTTCATCCAATCCTTGTAGGCATGACAAATCAAATATGTCCGACCCATCTGCAAATACAAAATTTTCAGAAGTAAATTAGTGACGAGATCCATGGCATGGTTATAAGAGTTCACTGGTCGAGTTTGTGGTTCAATTGTTTACATGGCAAATCGATCCTGGCATCACACCGGACAGACTAATTTGTCACACCGGCCTAGATTAATAGGCAAATCATAATTAAACATAAACCAATATGTCAAAATATAATTGCTAGCACACAAGAATACCTATTGATATAGAAACTAAAATGACCAAACTGCAATTACACTCGAAACGGAGGATTCTAGAATTTTGCCAACGCTATTTTTATTATTAGCATAGGTTAAAATACGAAAGACTTTTTTCTATTCAAAATTTAATTATGAAAATTGTGAATGAGGGATTTTAATATTCAAGCGATGTAGCAAAATGGAACGGATTTTCTTAAAACTAGCCAATTCTTACATTTTGGGGAAAAGTGGCTGATCGAACTAGTTTTTGTTCCACAAACTAACCCAAGCAGCAGTACCTGATTCTAGTTTCTTGGGTCCAACCAGCGGTCCAATCCAAATTTATAAGTATGATAAGATCACATTATAAGTATGATAAGATCACAGTGCGTCGGTTGATCCATTTTGAAACTGGACCAGTAGGTGAACCAGCAGTTCAAAAGGTTGCTGGTTGAATCATGATTTCTATTCTAATTCATGGGCCGGTCCAGTTATGATGCTAATTCATGGATAACCAAACAGTCTGATCAGATTTTGAGAATATGACTAAATACAAAAGGCAAACTTACAATTCCGATTGAATCGTGATTTCTATGTTAATTCAACTGGTCCAGTTTTGCTGCTGATTCAGTCTGACGTTTTGAAAAGATTGGCAGAAGTAGATTGACTTTGTTGATCTTTCAGAGCAACAAAAGAAAGTGCAAGACTCACCAGAAGAAGATGGACGAGGTGGTAGCTGTCCGGCTGCTTCGATCCGGATATTTTCAGGAAAAAAACAGCTGCAGAATGATCCTAAACTTCGCAATCTCCACATTAGTTAATATATCAAAATCGTTGAATAGGAGGTATTTTGTATCAGGATGTTTACCAATTTTAGCAAGTCGATTCACCCATCCTGGAATTGGCTTCCCTATCAGCAGCATGCTTACCTCATCTGTAAAATGGTAGGGAGGCGGGCGCCTGGTCGCAGGAGGCGGCGCCGAGGCGGTCGGAGGGGCTCGCCGGGGGCACGCGATCGGACGAGGGGCGGCGGCGAGCTCGCGGCGCCGCGGCTCGCGGCTGGTCGGGCGCGCTGGTCGCCGCGGCACCGGGGCACGCCGGACGAGGCACCAGCCGACCTCGCCGGGCTCGGCTCGGGCGGCGGCGGACTGGCGGCGGGCGGCCTCACGACCTACGGGCGGTCTGGTGGCGGCGCGGTCTGTGGCGCCGGACGTCGTCGGGCTGAGGCAGCGCGGTAGCGCGGCGTGGATAGGGTCTGGCGCGACGCGAGGGAAAGGAAAAGAAATTAGGGCAGGCATCGGGGTAAGTTAAAAAATATTTCCAACGAATTTGGATTCGTTGCAATTTTACAACGAATCCACGGATTCATTGCAATTTTTTTGCAACGAATCTAAGATTCGTTGGAAATTAAAAAAAAAAATTAAACTTTTTTAAACGTTTTAAAAAGTTTATTTTTTTTAAAATTTCCAACGAATCTCGATTCGTTAAAATTGCAAACTAATCTCGATTCGCTGTAATTTTTTTGGAAATTAAAAAAATAAACTTTTTAAACGCGTTTTAAAAGTTTTTTTTAATTTCCAACGAATCCTGGATTCGTTGCAAATTTAAAAAAAAAAACTTTTTAAAACGTTTAAAAAAGTTTATTTTTTTTTTAATTTCCAACGAATCTTGAATTCGTTGCAAAAATATTGCAACGAATTTGGATTCGTTGCAATTTTGCATTCGTTGCAAAAAAATTGCAACGAATCCTGGATTCGTTGCAAAATTGCAACGAATCCAAATTCGTTGCAAATTTTTTGCAACGAATCCAAGATTCGTTGGAAATTAAAAAAAAAATTAAACTTTTTTAAACGTTTTAAAAAGTTTTTTTTTTTAAATTTCCAACGAATCCTGGATTCGTTGCAATTTTTTTTTGCAACGAATCCAAGATTCGTTGGAAATTAAAAAAAAAAATTAAACTTTTTTAAATGTTTTAAAATTTTTTTTTTTAAATTTGCAACGAATCCTTTTTCGTCGCTAATTTGCGACGAAACATAAATTTCGTCGCTAAATTTGTTGCAGATTTGCAACGAAAATAATTCGTTGTCAATGTTCGTCGCCAAAAAACAGTTTTTTTTGTAGTGATAGCAACTGCATCAACTCCTTCGCTCAAGCGACGACGATGAAGAGGAGAAGGGGTTTGCGCGTGAGAAATCGGGAGGGAGGAAGAAAGAATCTGGAAAAAAATAGGAGAGAAAAAACTTAGGTTATGATTATCTGAACCTTAGCATACTTAACCTATTAACCCTAAATATTTGATCATCCAAATAGTCTTCCTCCAAAGCCTATTAAATCTTTCGCATAAAATCTCATAAAATTTCTATTTAAATCTAAAAAAATTTCTAAAATTGAAAATTTTATAAGATAATTTCTTAATTAACCATTATTGTTTTATTTTATTATATATTATAGTCGCAACCATGCATTCCGTGATCTCGGCACAAGGCTGTGGCTCTTGCCGTGATGATGCCAATTGGAGGAGAGAAAGGAAATGGAAGAGAGACATGAGGAAGATTTGAGAAATGGTAGACATAAGCTTTATTTCTTATTGTATAAAAGATTATTTTCCGAATTCAAATCTTGACCGGGAAATCAATGAGTGAATCTCCTTTTTGTTATAATAAGTAATATGCTATTGCCCCTACGAAAAAGGTCGAGTGGTAAGTATGACGATAGACTTACTATAATAAGCAAATGTCGATTCTTGAGGCTACAAAGTTTTTTGAAGACGTTTGTCCTTCTCTCGTGCTAGCGCTCGATTGGGCGAAATCCATCGTGATTTACCTCTCTTACGATGACTATGAAGCCAACTAATATGGACATTTGAGATGAATATATTACCTTTTGCTACAATGAGTAATATGTTATAGTCTTCTGAGGCATAGTGCATTGGTAACGATGGGACAAAGTCATTCATACAATGAGAGTTCAATTTTCACACTACGTAAATACTCATTAGCGATGCTCGAATTACTCGTGATGTTAAATCATCGATCGAAATCCAACTGCACTTCTTAAATTTACTTTGATGATTATTGAAAAATTTCTATGTGGCTAAACAGACACTTTCAAAATTAGTCAGATCAAAAATATAAATATATGAATTAATATAAATATATGAATTAAAAAAAAGTAACATACCATTAATCTTATAAAAGTAAATAGCAGGAGTGAACCATTCTAATTACATGATTACATTTATTTATTAATGTTAAACATAGATCATGTTGATTTTTTTAATAATTAATCAAGGCTAATTAATGGAGCCACAAACTCAATAAACAAAGTATTATTGTCCCTTTCATCTTTATTGTGTGTAATAGTGAAAATTGTTCCTCTTCATCCAAAAGGTATTAAGAATCATCTTATAAATACTACTTTTCATGTTGTTCTATTATTAAATTTTTTACTATTTTTGAATTTAAGAATGAAGACAAAGAGTGTTCCTCCCCTCTACAATGACAATGAAGAAATTTTATGTTTGCCTTTTTGGAAATAGAATCCCCCTTCAAAAATATATCGTTCAGAGAAGGATCTCAAAAGTCATAATAAAGATCGTAATGATAGAGCAAATCACTTTAAGTGTGGAAAATAAGGTAACATTTTCAAAACCGAAGTTAAACAAGACATTCACATGACAGAGGAACATTAAAAAGTATATTTTTATTAGTTTTTTAAGTTCCAATTGATAATTATCTACTTTTATTTAATTAATTTTTGAAAATTTTTAATATCAAGAATGCCATGACAAATCATCTTCAATCTCCTTGAAAGATTTCAATTATATAGCTTAATTAGATTCTCTGTCTTCATTCTTAAATTCGTAAATAATAAACTTGTTAATAATAGAATGAGTGAACAGGGAAATTTTTCTTGTATTTATAAGATGATTCTTAATATACCTTTTGGATTTGGATGAAGAGGCATAATATAGCATGACTCTGAATATAATGGGTCAATTAGTTGTGCAAAAATTGGTCAATTAGTTATTGGACAATAATGGGTCAATTTTTTTTTTTTGCACAATAATGGGTCAATTAGTTATTGGACTTTGGACTTTGTTTTATTGGGCCTGTGACTCTATTAATCTGCCTTGATTAATTATTAAAAAAAAATCAACATAACTCTCAATTTTATCTATGTTTAACATTAATAAATAAATCTAATCATGTAATTAGAATGGTCCACTCCTCCTATTTACTTTTATAAGATTAATGGTATGTTACTTTTTTTTTAAACTCATATATTCATATTTTTGATTCAACTAATTTTTAAAACGACTGATTTAGCCACACAAAATTTTCAATAGCCGAATAAATTTAGAAAATGTAATTGGATTTTGGTCGATAATTCAACATCACGAGTAATTCGAGCACCGTTGATGAGTATTTTATGGAGCGTGACAATTAAACCCTTGTTGCATGGATGACTTTATTCCATTGTTATCAATGCATTGCCCTTTGAAAGGCTAATGATAGGTTACTCATTATAGTAAAAGATGATATACTCACCTCAAATATCTCTATCAGTTCTATAGTCAATGTAAATAAGATAAATCATGAGACTTCACCCAAGTGAACGTTAGCATGGCGGGAGGGCAAACATCTCTAAAAGATTTTGCAGCCTTAAGGATCGATATTTGCTCATTGAAATAAGTCTGCCACTTTACTAACCACTCGACTTTTCCCGTAGGGGTAATAGCATATTACTTATTGTAAAAAAAAAAAAAGAGATTTGCTAATCTCAAGCATCTCTATCAATCAATTCCACAGTCATCACATTACAAGATAAATAAATCACATAGGCTTCATCCAACAAAGTGCTAATAGCATATTAGTACAAGAAAATAGGATTTCAGAGACAAAAAAAAAATCTCTGAAAGTTATTTTTCCATCTCTAAATATAATTTGAAATGATATATTTTATTTCAAAAATCCGTTAGTGAAAGCCCCGTAGTTAATTTTAAGATGAAAATATTCCATCTTTAATTTCATAACAAATTAAAATACTATTTATAAATTCGTTTTTAAGTTAACCAAATGAAAATAATCTCACATTCATATTTTGTCTCTAATCTTGTTTTAAATTTGTTAATAATCTATTTCAAATATAATTTTAAACTATTTATAAATCCATTTACATTTCTATTTATAAATCCTTATATGATTTTGTTTTTGAATATAACATTAAAGTTTTATTATATTTTAATTTTATATTTTCATCTACATAATAATTTACAAAAAAAACAATCACACATTTCAAATAAATTATTATTATTTCAATAACTAATTTCTAATCCAAAGTATTGTACAATTAAAAATTAAAATAAATAAATATTCACATCATTCAAATAAATAAATTTCATAAGTCCCAACATAATTAATCTAATATTTATTTTATCTATCACACCGCTCATGAGGTCCAAATCCTCCCGGATATAAATAATTTATATATCATGCCTCTTAAATCATTTTACAAACCGTCTCCTTGAGATTTTCTTCTCTTTACCTACCTTTTTCGATAAGCTATTTTCTCTCTGCCTATTTTCCATGATAATGAGTTTCAATTTTTTTGTTGTTTTCAATAATTTCTTCCACCATTTTCTTGTTTGTAACACGTATGTCTTCAATTTCTTGTGATAGTTCTTTGTTCTTTTTTATTGGAACTTCCATTGTATGATCTTCCAAATTGTTGATGACGTCCAAATCTATACACTCTACCCTTGGTCACCCACCACGCCATTTGGAAGATCATCAACATTTTATCTTTCTCTATATTGTTCTGGTCCATATTACAATAGTTGATATTAGTCTAATAAATATGAAAACAAATAAATGAGATATCATTACGATATAATAAAAAATAACAAACAATTAATTGTATTAACTTGAGCTAACTCGAGTCGATTTGTTGTCCACAAACTCTCCAATACCTTGTTTTCTTTTATACATTCGTTCAAAAACTTCAAATTCTTCAATTTCTCGTCCCAAATCCTTTTTCTACAATCATATATATAACATATATTAATAATCACAACTCTAATTTTTAGTTCACTAATTATCTCTTACTAACCATTATTACAATTTACATATAACTCCAAACATAAATCAATTTGACAAAACAATAATAGCATAGCACATTTAGTTAATTAAAGAAGCATCATATATCATGCATATCTAAGAACAAAAAAAAGTTCATCGTAGAGTTGGCATGAATAATTGATGCATGCACATTCACTATACCAGTCATCGTGTTTTTACAATATTGTAATTGTGTACATGTGTATATCAATGATATTAAATTTAATTAGTATTCATATTGTAATTGTTTACATTTGAATATTAATAAAATTATCTTTGATTAGTATTTATATTGCAATTGTGTGTGTTTGGATGTTTTAATAAATTTTAAAGTTAATAATAATTATTGAAATAATGTATTATAAATTTCGATTTCAAAATTAATGATCAATCTAATTTTTAATATCTATATTTAGAGACCGATTGAAAAAAAACGGTCTCTAATTTTGAGACCAATTGAAAAAATCGATTTCTGATTTAGAGACAGATTGGAAAATCGGTCTCTAATTTTAGAGATTGAATTTTGAATCGATCTCTAAATTTAGAGACCGATTTAAAATTTGGTCTCTAATTTAGAGACAAAAATTTTTAATTGGTTTCTAAAATTAGAGATAGGAGATTTAGTGACCGAAAATTTTGGTTTCTAAAAAGGTATCTAATGTTCGATTTTCGGTCTCTAAAATGGAATTTTTTTTATAGTGAATTAAGTTATTTAATTGAAATCTTTCTAGTGGATTGAAGATGATTCTGTCGTTGCATTTCTGCTATAATTTTTTTTTTCAAAAATTAATTAAATAAAAGTAGATAATTATTTATTGAAACTTAAAAACTAATAAAAAAGTATAATATTTAATGTTTTGCTGTCATGTGAATGTCTTATTCAACTATTGCCTCATTTTCTACACTTAAAGTAATTTGCTCTATCATGATAATCTTTATTATGACTTTTGAGATCCTTTTCTGAACAATATATTTTTGAAGGAAAACTCTCTTTCCAACAAGGCAAGCATAAAATTTCATCACGATCGTAGATCCCACTGGATGTGCCTTAAATTGAGCGCAAAAGGGATGAATTTCATGAGATGCTTATATTGTAATTGTGCACATACATATATCAATAATATTAAATTTAATTAGTATTCACATTGTAATTATATACATTTAAATATTAATAAAATTAAATTAAATTAATATTTATATTGCAATTGTGTGTGGTTGGATGTTGTTAATAAAATTTAAAGTTAATACTGATTATTGAAATAATGTATTCTAAATTTCGATTTCAAAATTATGATTGATCTAAATTTTAATATCTATATTTATAGACCGATTGAAAAAATTGGTCTCTAATTTAGAGACCGATTGAAAAATCGATTTCTAATTTAGAGACCGATTGAAAAAAATTGATTTCTAATTTAGAGACCGATTAAAAAATCGATCTCTAATTTTAGAGATAGGATTTTAAATCTATCTGTAAATTTAGAGACTGATTGAAAATTTGGTCTTTAATTTAGAGACTGAATTTTTTAATTGGTCTCTAAAATTAGGAACCGGAGATTTAGTGACCTAAAATTTTGATTTCTAAAATGGTATCTAATTTCTTTAGAGATTGATTTTCTGTCTCTAAAATGGAGTTTATTTGTAGTTTTAAGTCATCTAATTGAAGTCTTTCAAGTAGATTAAATATAATTTCATTATTGCATTCTTGATATAATTTTTTTTCAAAAATTAATTAAATAAAAGTAGATAAACTATCAATTGAAACTTAAAAAACTAATAAAAAAATATACTATTTAATGTTCATCTGTCATATGAATGTCTCATTCAACTTTGGTTTTGAAAACGTTGCCTCATTTTCCACACTTAAAGTGATTTGCTCTACAATGACGATCTTTGTTATGACTTTGAGATCTTTTTCTGAACGATATATTTTTGAAGGGGACTCTCTTTCCAACAAGGCAAACATAAAATTTCACTACGATCATAGACCCCACTGGATGTGCCTCGGATTGAGCACAAGAGGGATGAATTTCACGGGATCAACAATATTAAATTTAATTAGTATTCATATTGTAATTGTATACATTTGAATATTAATAAAATTAAATTTGATTAGTATTTATATTGCAATTGTGTGTGTTTGGATGTTGTTAATAAATTTTAAAGTTAATATTGATTAATTATTAAAATAATGTATTCTAAATTTCAGTTTCAAAATTAATGATCGATATAAATTTTAATATCTATATTTAGAGACCAATTGAAGAAATCAGTCTCTAATTTAGAGACCGATTGAAAAAATCGATTTCTAATTTAGAGACTAAATTTTTAATTGGTCTCTAAAATTAGGGATTGGAGATTTAGTGACAAAAAATTTCGGTTTCTAAAACAGTATCTAATGTCTTTAGACACCGACTTTCGGTCTCTAAAATGGAATTTTTTTATAGTGTTAAGCCATCTAATTGAAATCTTTCGAGCAGATTGAAGATGATTCCATTGTCGCATTCTTGATATAAAAATTTCCAAAAATTAATTAAATAAAAGTAGATAATTATCAATTGAAACTTAAAAAACTAATAAAAATATACTATTTAATGTTCTTCTATCATGTGAATTTCTCGTTCAACTTCGATTTTGAAAATGTTGCCTCATTTTCCACACTTAAAGTGATTTGCTCTATCATGACGATCTTTGTTGACTTTTGGGATCCTTTTCTTAACGATATATTTTGGAAGGGGGACTCTCTTTCCAACAAGACAAATATAAAATTTCACCACGATTGTAGACCCCACTGGATGTGCCCTTGGATTGAGTACAAGAGGGATGAATTTCATGGGATGTTTATATTGTAATTGTGTACATATGTATATCAATAAAATTAAATTTAATTAGTATTCATATTGTAATTGTTTACATTTGAATATTAATAAAATTATATTTGATTCGTATTTATATTGCAATTGTGTGTGTTTGAATATTTTTAATAAATTTTAAAGTTAATATTGATTATTGAAATAATATATTCTAAATTTTGGTTTCAAAATTAATGATCGATCTAAATTTTAATATCTACATTTAGAGACCGATCCAATCAGTTTCTAAATTAGAAACCAATTTTTTCAATCGGTCTCTAAATTTAGAGATTGATTTAAAATTCAATCTCTAATTTAGAGACTGAAATTTTTAATTGGTCTCTAAAATTAGGGACTGGAGATTTAGTCACCAAAAATTTCTATTTCTAAAACGGTATCTAATGTCTTTAGAAACCAATTTTCGATCTCTAAAATGGAGTTTTTTTGTAGTGTCTTCCTTCCCTGTATAATGACGAAGGAAAAGGTTTGTGCTTGCCTTGTTCGACAGCGAGTCTGCCTTCAAACACTTATCGTTCGGAAAAGAATCTAAAAAAGCATAATAAAGGATGTCATGACAGAGATAATCCCTTCAAGTGTGAAAAATGTAGCAATGTTTTTAAAACAGAAGCTGAAAGAGACATCCACATAGCAAAAGAACACTAAATAGGGTAACTCTCCGGCTTGTATGCTAGCTACAAGTTAGAATATAAATTGCTATCTTCCATTAGAGTTGCTCTCTTCCAGATGGTGGACAGGATTTACGACTGGAGCTTTGTGCAACTAGTAGTGAAGATTGGAAGGTGAAGGCAAAGGGCAAAGATGAACTTGAAAGTCTTATAAATTGCTTATCGTACTTTCCCATCAAAGAGAAATCTCCAGGTTGTATGCTAGCTACAAGCTAGAATATGAATAATGGTAGTATAATTTTGTGTTGTGTGGAATAAGGAAGTATTCGAAAACTATATACGATGAATTTGTAGAACCATTTGGGTCATTGTTCCACTTTTAATTTTGCCTATTGATATTTGTATCGACTATAAATTAGAAATTACCAAGTAATACTAAAACTACAAATTATTTTTATTGAGTAGGCAACATACCAATTTTGAGCAAACAAATGTTGTTCGCCCTCTAATTCAAAAACAAAAGAGAATGCAACCTTCAACTGGAATTCAAATAGTAGATTTGAACTAAATTTAGCCCTTAGATAATCAATTAAATTGAAAATCTTAAATAATTAAGATTTGATTTCGTGAAATTATGTTATAAAATATCTCAATTACACAATTAGATTTATGAATGTTAAAGATAGATAAAATAGACATCACGTGCTTTATTTTTGTAATTAATCAAAGACTAATGGACACAATCCCAGTAGAATAAAATCTTTAATCAATTAATTAATAATTACTTGTTAAATTTTGTGCAATACTAATTTTGTTCCTCCTTTCAGTCATTAAAATTATCCCTCTTCATCCAAAAAACATTAATTAAGAATTACCTCATAAATATGGAAAATTTCTCTTTTCATGTTGTTCTAACATTGATATTATAATCTTTTTTCTCAAATTTAAGAACTCTCCTATCCTATAAGATAAGGATGAAAAAGTTCTACGATAAAAATCCACTAATCTAAATAAGTATTCAAAAAATACACTACAATTCATGAACGGATCTAATCTTATTAAATTTCTATAGCAACAATAAATACATAAAAATGAACGATGACATAAATAAAAGGATATGAGTGTTGCAGAGTGTCCATCGTTCCTCGTCTGTATGATCCAGGCTATCATTTTGTGAAGAAGCAAAGATCAGGTCTTCCGTAGAATTTTGGGGTGACGGCGTCGTAAACCATCCTTGCTGATAGGATACAAGGAGATTGTCAGAGTTACTAGTCCCTATGGGGACCATGCCTTATATATAGAGATCGGATCAGATCTTTTATCGGTCCATCTTCGTGTTATAACGAGTTCTACATATCAAACTCCCACATCTAATAGTAGATCATTTAATCGGGTTTGAACCAATAAGATATAATAGGATGATTATGATAATTACATGTAAGCCCACATCTAACATTCTATACTTACCTTGTTCAAAAAAAAAATCTCCTAAGGAAGAATATCATTTAGAAAAAAAATCTCAAAACCCATAACAAAGGTCTTTGTGATAAAAATCATCCCTTTAAGTGTTGAAAATACAACAATGTTTTCATAAATCATTTGTTAAAATAAATAATTAAATAAAAATTATTATTATTTTTTAACTAAGCAACATATTATAACTATAAACAATGTAACCTTTTGGCCAATTCAGATAACTTTTTTTTTTTGATTCGAGATTCGTGTGCATGTGAGCACCATCTGATTCCAACCAACCAAATTTAAAAAGGGTGGCTTAGGGAGCATTTGGTTTGTAATTTTTTTTTCATTTTTTATTTTTATTTTCATTTTCTATTTTGTATTTTCTAGCATAGTTTTTAGAAAATAAAAAATGTGTTTGGTATGATATGTTGTATTTCTATTTTTCAGAAAAGAAAACGAGAAAATGCATTTGTTTGGTGAGAATGTTTGATGAGTATTTGGAAATTTAGTTAGGTTGGAATTTTTGGTCGGTTCGATTAATTTAAAAAAAAATAATCGAGTTCACGATTGCTATTGACCCCGCTCTAGCACACACCAACAATCCTAACAAATATATTAATACATATGCCCCAACATATTGTTTTAGTTTCACATGTTCATATATATTAAACATAAATACAAACCTATTTATGGATGATGCTCCACATAATCATTCCACATATGACTTGCAATTTCATCACGTATGTGTTCCATCTGAGCTATTTGGCTTGGATCAATTGGAATCGGCTCTTGATCACCAAAATCATCTTCAACTCCAGACATGAGTATATCATCAGGAGAGTATTCCATAAACAAATTATCCATTGCATGATGTCGACATATGAAATTATGCACCACACAATATGCAACTGGAATTAATCTTTGCCTAGTAATTGGATAGTTTGGTGTGTCTTTTAAAATTCGGAACCTTGCTTTGAGCACTCCAATGCACTGCTCTATAATATTACGACATGTAATATTACCTCCAACTGACTGGATCTCCGATATGTGAGCATAAGTTCTTTGGTTCTCTACAGATACCGTATTACCCTCTTTATAGCTTTCCAATGTCCTGGTCCAGGATTACTTAGATAACTATCTAACATTCCAACAATGTACGCTAAATCCGAACATGTACAAACCTGAGCATACATGAGACTCCCTACTACCGATGCATAGGGAAATTTCTTCATCTCATTTATTTCAAGTTCACATTGTGGATATTGTTGCAAGTTAAACTTATCACCTCTAGACACAGGTGTGTCTCCAGGTGTACAATTTTGCATGTCATACCGTATGAACACCTTTTTAATGTAGGCTTTTTGTGATAATCCAAGTATACCCTTGGATCTATCATAATATATCTGTATGTCTAATACAAAAGATGCTTCACTAAGATCTTTCATTTTAAATTTACCTGATAGAAATGACTTGGTTTCATCCAGTAATTGTTTACAATTGCTTGCCAATAAAATGTCATCCACATATAAGACAAGTATCACAAACTTACTCCCATTGAACTTGACATAAATGCATTGATCAACTAGATTCTCTTTAAAACCAAATGAAGTAACCACTTGATCAAATTTCTTGTACCACTAACGGGATGCCTATTTTAAGCCATAAATGAACTTCTTCAATTTACATACTAGGCGCTTTAAATCATCATATTCAAAGTTCTCTGGTTGCACCATGTATATAGATTCCTCAATGTCTCCATTAAGGATTGCAATCTTGACGTCCATTTGATGTAACTCCAAATCATAATGAGCTACAAGTGTCATGATTACCCTTAGGGAGTCTTTCGTAGATACAGGCGAGAAAGTCTCCTTGTAATCAATATCCTCCTTTTGAGTAAATCCCTTAGCTACAAGACATGCCTTATACTTTTCGATATGGCCTAGTGAATCCCGTTTGGTTTTAAATATTCATTTATAACCAACAGGTTTCACACCTTCAGGCAACTCAACTAGTTTCCATACGCCATTGTCTGCCATAGATTTCATCTCATCTTTCATGGCTTCAATCCACTTTTCAGGATTAGGGCAATGTTTGACTTCTTGGAAAGATGAAGGATCATCTTCCAGCCCTATGTCAAACTCATGTTCTTGGAGATAAGCAAAATCACATGAAATCATGGATCTCCTTTCCCTAGTAGATCGCCTTAGAGGCACTTGTTCTTGAGGCATTTGAGGTGCTTGGGGAACCTGCTCAATCATAGGAGGGTGTACCTCAATTTGAGCATATGGTTCCTCTACTTGCATAGGAGAGGATACAGGGATATCATGAAGTACTACTCCCACTGGATGTGCAATATCAATAATATAGGGTATAGAAATCATATCACTACTAGTTGCATCTGTAGTAACTGAGGTAGGATGACAAGTGTTATCCTCCTCAAAAGATATATCCCTTGGGTATATTCTCCCACTGTCCTCAATGAACTTAGCATTTTCCATTTCGAAAAAGGACCTATTTGAGGGATCATAAAACTTAAAGCCCCTTGACCTTTCAGAATACCCTACAAAATGACAGCTAGTTGTCCTTGGGTCCGATTTCTTTTCTTTAGGCTTATAAGGCCTAGCCTTAACTGAACAACCCCAAACATATAAATGCCTAATACTAGGCTGCTTACGCCTCCATAGCTTATATTAGGTTTTACTTAATGTTTTACTGGGTACTCTATTGAGTAAGTACACTGCAGTCTTAAGTGCATCACCCCACAAGGACTCCGATAAAGAAGTGAAAGACATCATGCTTCTCACCATGTCCTTTAGGGTTCGATTTCGTCGCTCAGCTACACCATTCCGATGAGGAGTACCAGACATGGTGTATTGAGCCACAATACCACACTCAGATAGGTAATTGGCAAAAGGTCCTAGACGCTGTTCACCTGATCCATCATAACGACCATAATATTCACCTCCACCATCGAATTTAACAACTTTGATCTTCTTACCTAGTTGATTTTCAACTTCGACTTTGAAGATTTTAAACATGTCCAAGGACTATGACTTCTCATGCAAAAGATATAGTAGCCATATCGGGAATAATCATCTATAAAACTGATAAATATGTCTGTCCATTCCAAGATGCCTTAGGGAATGACTCACATATATCTGTATATATCAGTTCTAAAGTGTTACTACACCTACTTGCACCTTTATTTCTCTTGTTAATCATTTTCCCTTTGACACACTGTATGCAAACCTCAAAGTCTGACATGCCAAGGGAATGGAGAATTCCTTGTGACATTAACATTTTCAGGTGTTGTTTGGATATATGTCCTGTTGGGTTTCTCCGGCACCGCGGCGAATGTGTGTTCGAACACGTTTCATAAACATGCACACATCGGAAGCAATAAAAGCAATAAATCTAATTTATTACAACACACACATCACACGCATGTAGGATACAACATGTGTAGTCGCTATTTAAAATTTAAAAAAAAAAGGAAACTTATACTAGGTATACCTGACGGATCACGTGTAGCAGAAATGACATCAACCGTAGCGACTCTCGCTAGAATCGCCTCTATCCGTATCCACACCAAGTATTGTTGGAATAGCTTCACAAAACCACGAACCTCGTCTTCGCAAAAGTCACTAGCCTCGAGTCGAAGACGATGTGATCCGAGAGACAATCACAATCCGAATCAAAATTCGGATCCCAAAAATGAGTTTCACAAACTCGCTTGTCGAAAGCGATTTTTGTCAACTGTTTGATGAAAACTTAACCCTCTACCTATGAGGATTGTCAGAGAACCAATCCCCAACAAGTAGGTCACTGTCGGAGCACAAAGCACCGACCAAACGACCTCTCCACGATGAGGAGAACAAGCTGTCCAGAATCTGGACAGCTTGTTTGGTGGAAGATATAGCCGGCCAATCAATGGCCGACTACTCTTTGGTCGCCGACGACCAAGGGAGGATGGCCGGAGGAGTCATCGGTGGCTGGTGGGTGGCCGGCGGCAGGCGGCAACAAAACACAGGCGGGCTCCTCTTAGTGGCGGCAATGGCTTGGCGACAGAGGAGAAGAAGGAAAGGAGGCTAGAGTTTCCAAAACCATTGAACCAATTAATTCTCTACGAAAAACCCTTAAACCATATTTTTATAGAGAACACATTCTCCTAACGGTTATTGATTTATAACCAAAATCCGTTAACCCACTCCAATAACTTAAGTTAAAATAAACCAAATCGCGTTGGTCTATTTTAAGTTAAAACAAACCAAACCAACTTTGGTTCATTCGTTTAAAACAAACCAAACCACTTTGGTTTATTTTTCACCATTGGATTAGAATCAAACCAATTTAGTTCATCCATCATGTCTTCAAAAGATACGGCCCATCAATGCTTCCGATGCGACTGAAACCATTTCATACTCGCTCTTTGTTTGGTCCAACCAAATCTAGTCTCTCTCGATCTGAGAATCCTATTCTCAAACTCGTTTTAAATCCTTCGGATTACGCTCGTTGTGCGTGTGACCAAATAGGTTCCCGGTTTATGTTGGTCGTCTATAATTAACCATTAATTATAGAATGATCATGAGTGACACCTAGTAGTACATCATGATCCCCAATTAATCGAAAAATCAACGGTTAATCCCAGAACCATTTCTGAAACCCTTCAGCAACTATAATGAATCGTGCCTCATTCCTTTCACTCATCTTATACCTACTTAGTTTAGAACATGGTCTATTGTGTCAGTCCCCACCAAGTTGACTACGTCACACCTAGCCTAAATATTACTTCCTCATCCTCCATATTCTAGTTACTGCACATGTATCCAAGAGTACCATACTCTAAACATGTAATGCTTTGGCTAAAGAATTTAGTAACAATCCGACAAGAGGCCATAGGGTATACATCTCCTCGCAAGGAGTGGTGAGTCCTATATAGGTTATTCATGTTGGACTTTCCGAGCCGCAAAAACCACTTTTTGCGTTGCGGAAACCTCGGAAGCCCGGCCACGGATCCGTGCGAAGGTATATAAAAATAAAAACATGCATGTGCTTAAGTAAACCTAGATCTACCTTAGATCTAGAAGGTGAGAGCATTACCCTCGTAGTGATGCCCTTCGCTTATCCCGCTCGTCCAAACGCTTTATCGGAACTCAAGAGTGTCAAGTGTACACTCCTCTACAAGTATCCACACGGACAAATGGTGGAGAAAAACACCTTAAAGTGTGCTAGCACCCCTTGGACGTTCATGGCTAGAAGAGGAAGAGAGAGCTTGAGGGAAGAGAAGAGGAAGAAGATGAAGTTACACAACTTAACTTCACATCATCTATAACCCACTATAAGGGGGTTACATGCATGCATGTAACTCCAAGAGCCAATGGCTCTTGGTCTCCCTCATGAGGTGGCACCCCATGATGTGTCCATGATGATGTGAAACATCATCATTGGCCGGCCTTGCCAAGTCATTATCATGACATGACATTTGGTCAAGTCAAACTTGACCTTTCATCTTCCCTCTCAAGTCGAGTCAAACTTGACCTCTTATCTCCCATGGTTGATCAAATCCAACCATTTGATTCAAGTCAATTTAATTTAATGAATCTCTATTCATTTAATTTAAATTGATTTGATGAATCAAATCTAAATTAGACTCATTCAACACTTGAATCAACTTGAGTCTAACTCAATTAGTCTAATTTGGATTACTCTTAATCCAATTTGGTTCATCCCATGAACCTAATCCTCATGGTTCATCATATGAATCTAATCTCCATCTAATTGCCCTTATGTGTGTGACCCTATAGGTTCTTGTAACGTTGGCAATGTCCCTAAACCGATTTAGGAACATAAGCAATTAGCGGTATCTAGCAACACATCATTGCTACCCAAGTTACAAGAATGTTGAGCTCCAACATCACCTTTGTGACTACTAATTGTGACTCTCACAATATGTGACAATGTCCCTCTATCCTTGACATCTAGATTGACCAATCGAGGCATAGACCGTGTCATCCTCGGTACAATCTAAATCTTGAACTCCAAGTAGACTCACTCTAATCAAATGAGCTCAATATCTCATATTGACTCATTTTGGCATGGCCATGCACTTCGTGGTCTCACTCTATCAAGAATATCGATGTCACTCCCGTCATATAGGAGGGATAGATCTCATCTACATCACTCACATCCCTCCGCATAATTTATTACATACCCAGTAATCGCCTTTATAGTCCACCCATTTACTGGTGACGTTTGACGAAGCCAAAGTATGCAACTCCTTATGTAGGGAACTATGGTGACTTCAGGTCTAAGGACTAATAGTCATACTAATAGCCACATGAGAAAGTATATGACACTCATATAACGATCCATGATACTTTCTCATGGCGGGTCTTTAAATATACATTCTCCAATGCATACCCATGTGTCAACTTGATATCTCATGTCCATGACTTGTGAGATCAAGTCATCATGTTGACCTACATGCTAGTCTCTACGCATTAACATTGTCCCTGAATGTTAATACTCGACTAGGAATGATTAAGAGTAGTGTTCTCTATATCATCTCATTATCGATTCAACCAATTGATTGATATAGATAAGAACCTACTACTCAAGGACATTATTATATTTAGTTATTTGGCACCAATACAAGTAAATATAATAATCATGCCTTTATAAATAGGAATATGATACAATAAAGTCCATACAACAATCATCACATGATTGGCTCTAGGGCTTTCACTAACAATTCAAACACCTTCAGTCACTTCGACTTATACCCAATCATCCCAGGTCCACATCTCCTCAGAGATGCTTGCTCAAGATGTCAAAGCATAAATCTTCATGACCAAGATAATTTGAATACCGCAAGTCGAAGGAACATCGCACTTAATCTGCTGTAAGTACTTCATTGACATATCCATATATGCAGAGAACCATATGAAGTCTTATAGCTGGTCACTCCAATAAACTAGTTACCATAACTAGCATCCACGATCAACTCCGGACATCCCAATGTCACCAGCCAGTGAGAAACAGCTGCTTGGATAAACCAAAAAGTATACATCGTGCTAGTCTCAACAAAATCGATGGCGTCTGAATCCATCAATTCATCGACTAGGGATAATTCTAATACATCACAATTACACATGTAGAGATGCTCACTAGTTGTGATCCAATCATAAATTCTCTCATGTTATGAATTGTATTGCGGACATTCAGTAAATGAGTTTAAGATCCAATCAATTACATAAAAACATGTATACTCAAATAGTGAATCTTCATTTATCAAATAAATGGTACAACCATAAGGTGATTGCCTTAGGACACCTCTCATATATTACTAACATGTCCTAAACGCCTATGCCACAACATGGATGAATTCTCGTCGGTCAAATTGTGTTTCGTACCTATATTGTACATTATTATGTTGTCAATGAGAGCTATAGTGTTTAACCTGTATAGCTTGTCAACTAGGGAACCAGTACCAATAAGTTTTGAATTAAAAAAAAAAATACTAAATATTCCATTTCCAAATGAACAAGTATATCCTGATTTGTCCAAAGAAGAAATGGAAATTAAGTTCCTCCTAAAGGTTGGAACTACAAATGTATTTTCTAAATCCAAAAATATATCGGTCCCTAGACAAAGCCTAAAAACACCTATAGCAGTCATTCTAGCCTTCTTGTCATTACCAGTATCGATGTATCTTTCACCATCAATAGGCAATCGACTAGAAAGATAACCATGCTCAGTGACACTAATATGAGTGGTAGCACCAGTGTCTATCCACCATGTGTCAATAGGTACAGTAATAAAATTAACTTCTGAACTAACTAAGCCAAGAAGTTCATTACCATATACTGCAGTTTTAGTAACCTTACTTCTAATAGTCCTTTTATGTCTAGTGGTTTCAAAAATTAAAGTTGTTGGAATATTAAGTTTATCGGTAGATATCATTTGTACTATAAAATAAAAGAAAGAACAGAATAGATGCTCACATCAATAATGATAAACATGCACATATATATAAACAATGATATAAAGCAAACTTATGATAGGTCCCTTTATGAGATACCAAATACAATATTACAATTAATCTTTGGATTAAATTGCAACTTGTTAGCAGTACTCTCTAATCCTAACTCAAAACACTGTAATATGTCACATAATGTGCCTTCCTTTGGGCTGACACAATATGTCCATGATTGATAATCCAATATGAGTTAGGTTTGATTATATAACCCCAGTTCACTAATCCTTTAATCAATCACATAACATATCTTCCTTTGGGCCTACATCTTACATGTATGATATTTATAGTGAACCATCTTTAAACATATATCTGACATAAAGATGATTTTCCTTGGGTCAATCATCCTTAGCATAGATATACATCCACTCACACAATGATGCACTAAGTTTAGCTAATAGTTCTAACTTTGGTGATAATATTAGTTCAACTTAATAACACATGTGTTAATAGATACAAATGAAATCCTAGGTTGCTCGACTGTATTGTTGCTTTTAAATGATGTAGGGAACGCCAAATGACCATAACATGGACTTAAAAACTTTGGAGCCTCCGAAAAGGCACTAAACGACATTTTTGAGGCCCAAAACAAGCCATTATGGGGGTAAACCCCATGGTAAGACACGTAAAGCTCTAAATGAGCTTCGAAACCCCACCAGATTCGCCTCAAAACTCATTCCGAACGAAAAGTTATAGCCTCCGAAAGTTCTCTACGTCATCAGTCGACTGTTTCCATATATCAGTCGACTGATTGTGATCAGTCGATTGGTTCAGTCGACAAACAAAGCTTCTATGTTCAAACTAAGGCCCAACAATCGATTGGTGCTTGATGAAGTCGACTAATATCATCAGTCGATTGCCCAATCGACTAAAAACCATTCTATGCCGAAGTTTAAACCCATCAATCGATTATCGAAAATGGTAGTCGACTGACATACCCCAGTCGAGTTCTGCAGTCGGCTAACAAGTATTTTATTCGAAATTTCCCGCACAGCAGTCGACTAGACCTTATGACAGTCGACTGATGGAGATCAGTTGACTGCTCAATCATTTATGAACCTTTCTGTGCGACGAATTTCGACCAGCAGTCGACTGATGGTCCCATCAGTCGATTGGTGACCTAATTTTTACAGATCTGAACGGTGATTTTGACGAAAATGGCGGCGGTTACGCCGCCATTCTTCGTGTTCTTCATGAAAAAAATGCAAAATAACTCAAATCCGCCTCTAAACTTAGGATTTCTAAGCCTTAGATTCGACAATTATGCATGTTTAGACGCCTTAAATGAAGATTTAACGCAAAACGTATGCATTTGGACCAAAATCGTCAAAAAAAAACCACATCCTAATGTGTACGATCATTGACACAAAACCTGTGGCTCTAATACCAATTGATGGATCCTTCGGATCCCGCAACGGATTGTGTATCCACATATGTAATCGAAAAACGAAAACAAAACAATCTGTCATAGGATTTTGTCTGACGATCTACAACGAGTATGCGAAAATTAAAACAGAAAACGGAAGCGTAAAACCATGTACTTGATTCCGAAGTCTGCATCGCCGGAAGAATCTGAAGTCAGAAGAATTCGACGAGCCGAAGGGCTTGATCTTCCACAGGTTGAGTGAGATAGCCCCAAATGCTCTGCCCGATGGGGAGAAAAAGAGTCGGCCAATCTTCGTACTCTCCTGCGGGGATCACACCCCCTAAATATAGTATTAACTCAAAACCCATTAATATTTCATCAATGCTAACGGTACGGGTTAAAAGATTCTACACATATTGATCTAAATCCATTGACCCACATCCAAAATATAAACTCGTTAATTTAAACCATAATGATTAGATCACTTTTAATTGAGTTCGAATCAATACGACACACTCGGATGCGTTACGATAATCATATATAAGTCTACCACCAACACTCGATGGATTTAAATTTGACTTATTCCAACTTAAATTTCGTATTTTTATTTGATGTCTAACTATTTAGATAAAAAGTTAATTTTGAATTAATTTGGGCCCCTTGAAAAGATGGGCATAAGGTCAGCGCGCCTCTTGCACCTCGTCTCATGTCTGACTCTGCTCAAGTAACTTTAGCGAAACGTTGGAGTTGATCTTCGAGCGTGGTTGGGCTTTGGCGGTTGCAGTCGCAGATGTTGCGATGCCACAAGATTAGGGAGTGTGCACGGTGCTTTTTCGAGGAGGTGATCGCGACGAAGTTGACAACACCGAGGTGAGGCCGACAAACGAGGAGGCGGGATCGGCAACAGGCTAGCACGGTGTGTGAGCAATGGGGTTGAAGGATCAGCGACGGCATGGTGGAAGACGAGGTAGGGCACGGAAGGAAATGGGAAGAAGAGGGCTGCATTTTCCCAATAAAAGCGTGTGCGATGGATTAAAGGGCTGCGTTTTCTCTTTTCTTAGAAAACCAGTTCGTATCATTTTCTAATTTTTCAGAAAATATATCTCCTTTTCCAGAAAAAGAACGCAGAAAATACAAGCCAAACCTTTTTTTTTTTCTCAGAAAATGACGAACCAAACACTCTCTTGGCTTCGATAGAATTAGCTTCGCTGTAACTTCAACAAAATCTCAAATTGTACTCGGACTTAATTCTTCAAAAACCTCACACGATTCAAATACTTTGCTATTCGCCATGCAACTCCATGTCGTGTCAAGATAAACAAAACAATTTTTTTTTAAAAAAAAACTGAGGTACACAATCTCTGTCAATACGGAATTAAAAAAAATCTATCATATTCAATTTCATTTTATTTTATTTATAAGAGGCTATTTCGATGACGTCTAAATAACAATTTTATTCTTATATTAAAACTTCCTTTCAAACAAAATAAAATACAATGCAAATTTTATATATTCACCTTCATAAATTTCAATAATTTGTTTGAATTAAATTCAGCTTGATTAATTAAACTGAACCCTCTTAAATAATTTGATTCCATGAAATCTCTAGATAAGTTTCAGTATCACTCGTACAATTTGATTCTAAAAATTTTGGATCATACGGTCGAGAATCATATTGGATTCTAAAAATTTTCGGACTCTAATTAGGAGTCATATCAAACTCTAAAAATTTTTAGACCCATACTATTAGTGTCCTGGAGTACCATGCATTAGTAGCAGTTGGAGGAAGTCATCCATGTAACAAGAATTTAATTCGTTTGTACCATAAATATTTGTCAACGGATCGAAAACGTGAATATTTGGATTATATAAAAAAAAATAGTATACTATTAATCTTGTAAAAGTAAATAGCACGGGTGGAGTATTTTAATTGCATGATTAAATTTATTTATTAGTGTTAAACATTGATAAAATAAGGAGTCATGTTGATTATTTTTTTCAATAATTAATCAAACGTTGATTAATGAATAGATAAAGAATAACAAGCCCAGTAAAACAAAGTCAAGTCCAGTGACATGATAATTGTATTGCTCCTTTTTATCTTTAGTCTATGCGATCGGGAAAATTGTCCCTCTTAGCCCTGTAACTAATTCAATTGACAAGTATAAAAGAATTTATTTGTAATAAATAAAAATAAATTTTCAAGAAAATTATGATTTTAAACTATCAACAATCTCTCTCATTTGTGATTGCTAACTCGAATCTTAATTTATCTCCCTCCATAATCATTAGAGGTGGTTCCATATTTTTATGAAAATTATCCCTCTTCATCCAAAAGTATTAAGAATCATCTTATAATACAAGAAAATTTTTAATTTTCATGTTATTCTGTTATTAAAATTTTTACTACTTTTAAATTTTATCTTGTTGGAAAAAGAGTCCCCCTTCAAAAATATATCATTCAGAAAAAGAATCTAAAAAGTCATAACAAAGATCATCATGATAAAGTAAATCATTTAAAGTGTAGAAAATGTGGCAACGTTTTCAAAACCGAAGCTAAACGAGATATTCACATGGTAGAAGAATATTAAATAGTATATTTTTTTATTAGTTTTTTAAGTTTTAATTGATAATTATCTACTTTTATTTAATTAATTTTTGAAACTTTTTTATATCAAAAATGCGGTCTTCAATCTACTTGAAAGATTTCAATTAAATGGCTTAAGAAATAGCTTGGACTATTTTTATTTTAAGTGGTGTGTTTAGTAGACGTTAAAATAGTTTATGGTATTAGACTATCTAAATTACTTAGTTAAATTATCACACATCTAAATTATTAGATTAGCAAAGTGATGTTTAAGTACGTAGGAAGCGTCTTTTATTTAAAGTAGTGATTTAGGACCTTTACTCATGAAGGATACCATCTATATTTTACTTGCGATTATGAAAAGGAAAAGAAAAAACATAAAAGTTGTAGTTTAGATCAACTCTGGAATGCTCATTTATCAGAAAGGTTGTATTTATTTGATGCTGAGTGAACTTATACAAAAGCTAAGATTATTTCCACATTATAATTCAAGAAATTGAGACTAAACTCATGTTTTTGGGTGCAGCAGAAATTGTCAAATGGCTAGTGCATCGAGAGAACAAGAGATTCTTTTACAAATTGTCGCCCTAAAATTACTTTGAAATTAGTTGTTCGAAGAGACGAAATTAGTGGATTCAGCCCTAAAATTGCTTCTAATAAACATTCTATTTAGAAATTAATTTACTGATAAGGAAGAATGTGATTCTAATTCTCCTTCTTGATCCCTGATATTATAATTCTTCGCTATAAATTTAGGATTAAACATAGATCGGATCCAACTAGATTCATTAGAGATCCACTCAAATTGGAATTTCAGATTTTATCGGGATAAAAAATCAATTTAACTAAATCGAGTTTTTCTTGCAATTTAAACTTTCGAAATTATTTTTATTTCCAAACAAATATAATAAACAAGATTTTCTTTTTTAATTTTATTCAGATTTAATTCACTTTTTCTTAAAATAATTTTGAATTTTTATCGAGATAAACGGTTAAACTTAATAGCTACGACCCATAAAATCTGCTTGGTAAAAGAGAATTATTCAATGAGACTTGGTCAACTAAAATTAATATTACTAAAATAAATTCTGTGTTATAATAATTTATTAAATAACTAAAATTCTGTTAATGAATTTTTTTTTTCGACGAGGCGACATATCATGTCTATAAATAACATAACCTGTGACAGAAAATCTCCAGTCCATTAATTTTGTGGAAGCCTCTCTTTTCTCTCAATTACAGTGTCTACAAAAATACACAATATTCTAATATGGATGATGATGATGCCTTCGATTGGTCGTTGCTTCCTCTTGATCTTCTCATAAAAGTTGCCGAGAAATTACAACTCCCACATCGTATTATATTTTGTACGGTATGTAAATCTTGGTGCTCGGCTCTCCTTACTATTGTTTTTCATGCCCTTGGCTTCTTCTCTCCCCCGAACAAATCGATGATTCGTGTACCTTTTTACCTTTACCTTCAGATGAAGAGCATTATTCCTATTTCAAGTTTTCTCCCGTGCCTCCACTCTATGGCATGCGTTATGCTGGATCTAATGTCGGTTGGGTTGCGATTGTCGATTTAACTTTTAACATCAGCCTCTTACTGGCGTTTAAATTCATCTCCCTTCTTTGCTCCACCTTTTCCCTTGTGAATCTCTACCTAATTGTGAAGGTTACATATTCCACGATGAGAAATATGGAAATTCTTACATTTTTGAATTTGAAATTTGTCGCGACTACCACATAGAGAAAGTCGTCTTCTCCTCCAATCCAACTCCCAATAACTATATGGCCATGGTTATTTGCAATGGATTTCCAGCTGCCTATGCTAAAGCGAGCACATCCAAGTGGATAAATCTAGACTTTTCCGCGCTCGACGCTGTTTATCACGATGGATTATTTTACGTTCTAATGGGAAATTCGGAGATCGTTGCGATTGACCTGAGCGGAGATGATCCGATCCAAAAAGTTATCATTGATGATAGCGAAGCTGAATTCTCCGACTCTTTCTTATATTTAATTAGAAGATGTCCTGATAAGTACTTAGCATTCTCGAGCAGCGACGAACTATTCCTAATTTTGAGAAATACAGAATATATTTATGAAGATGATTCATCTGATGATATAATAAAATGGGAGACCGTAGGATTTAAGATTTTCAAGTATAATTGTGAGAATAGTTTTTGTTGGGATGGAGTTACTTGTTTGGAAAACAAGTCTATTTTTATAGGCATGAATAATGCTTATTTTTTATCGGTCGAAGATTTTGTTGGAGTGAAAGCAAATTGTATCTACTTCACTGACACTTGGGAGGGATTAAGACACGATGCAGAGATGGGCAGAACAAATCCAGATATTGGCTTCTTCGATTTGAATCAAGAAAAATTTGAGCGTTGTAGCTTGTCATATGAAATATTTTTGCCTCCGCCAATTTGGTTCCTGCCATCTTTGAATGATGATCGAATCGAGACAGTTAAATGTACGAAGGAGGATTAATTATTCATATTATTTAGTTTAATCTTGCTTGCTTTTTTTTTTGTAAAGAAAACACGAGGAAGAGTCAGTGTAAATCTTATAGCATTTATTTTGTTTTTCTTTTCTTCGTCGATAAAAAAAGAAAAGACATAATTTAAAGTTTAGTTAATTTATTTTATTTTATATAAATCAGGAAATGTCTTACAACTTATAATTATATGAATATTATTGTCTATTCAATTAAGCAAAGAATATTTCAAATATGAAAAGACTCGAAATAAATAAAAAGAGCGCTTAGATGTAACAAAGTTCTTTTGATACTCAAATCAAAAGTGAAAGAAAATAGAGAAAAATAGAGTTTTAGAATCTTTCTTCCCCATGGAGATGTATTGTGTCTACGTGGAGGAAAAATGTATCTTCGAGAAGAAAAGACTTGATTGGTTTAATTAGCTGTTGATGTAATTATCGAGCCATATTAATGCACTCGAATAGTCGAATGTGGTGTAGATGAATTTGAGTTAATCCAAATTTAATTTGATTGGATCTGAATTTATTTCTATCTAAGTTTGATTATCGAATTAACTTTGTCTTGTGATTGGGTATACTCCCACCGTATATTTAATTATCAATTCCACCATTAATGGTTATTAACTGTGACTTCAAGATCATTTCTAATTCCTCAAAGCGTGCTCAATTTATTCTCAATGCCTTAATATTACTGAGAAAGTACATTCTATAATTGTCGAGAATAATAGAAAATTAAAAAGTGGTGAATATGTATGCATGGAACGGATAAAAGAAGAATACTATACTTTAATATTTCTTTATTTAGATGATGACTAATTCATAACTTGTGACTGAGTTTAAAAATTAAATATTCATTTTTATATTTTATAATTTCTAGTAAAAAATTGACTTTTTTGACTCCTAGTAGGTGGCCATTGATTATGGACATGACAAGCTTTTCTAAATTTAACGTGATCCATCGTAAACAAAAAATATCATCAAGGAAATAAATAATTGACTCTTTCGGCTACTCGCTCGAGCTCACGTACAACCACCACATCTCTGAGCCTGAAAGTTCTAAGTTCCAGAGGATAAATTGATCATTGCGATGAGTTAAGACTTGAAAAGCAGGATCGATTCAAGGTGGCGACCGACCAGCTATCGATGACTCTGCATTCTGCTACTTAGCACCGAGACGATTTACCCTCCACACGTAGGGGCAATGGTGAGGGGCCGCTAATGTGGCGGTTCCACATTTTTGTGGTCGTCCTATCTAAGCTCTCAGGGTAAATTCAGATGGCTAATACAGTCATGTTAAAATTTAAAAAGGCAAGGAATCGATTAATTTTTGAAGATGACGATCATATTATCGATGACTTCGTATTTCTACGCTAGTCACCTGGTACCTGATTTATCCCCCTCCACACGTCGGGGTAGCGGTGGGAGGCCGCTAATGTGGCGGTTCCATTTTTTTTTGTGGTCGTCCTATCTAACTCAAAAGGGTTAGCCCAGTTGATAAATATAAAGAGATAATTTTTAAATGGACAGAAATCAATTCCCGGAGAAGTTATGACTCTGTACCATCGACCGATTCTCTCATTTGTACTTGCCATCTGAATCTTGATTTATCTCCGCCACCGATAGGGGCAGCCGGAGGGGGCCAATAATGTGGAGGTTCTATTTTTTTTTTTTGTCGTCCTATCTCCTGAGAGATTATGATTCTGAACTATCGATCGATATCTTTTTTTTATATTTGTCATTTAGATTTTTGATTTATTTTCTTCATCGATATGAACAGTCGAATGAGAGTGTTAATATGACGATTCTATATTTTTTTATAGTCATCTCACTCATAGAGTTTGATTTAGTTGGTAAATGCACAGAAATTAATCGTAAAAATTTAAAATTCAATTCTCAACGAAGACGTCTCTTATCTATATACTTTTCAAAGTGGATTCTTAATTTATCTATTTAGGTTAATCATATGAAAATCATTAATATAATATAGCGATACTATATTTTTATTCTCTCAAAAACAAATTAAGTTTGAGTGAGAAAAAACACGAATAATTAATTGTGAAGCGGTTTTGCTTGCGGTCAAGGAAGAGAAGCAATCGGGAATGATACCGAAGTTAATTTTAGGGTTTAAAAATTGAATGCCCATTTTCTTATTTTAAAATAAAATTTATTATTAATAAAAATAAGATGACTTCAGTGAACTTGACTTGGACCATCACAAACAAGAGTCATCTAATTTTCTAATAAAAAATAAGCATGTATGTTGATACTTCCACGCTGTTAAGACTACTTTTATATATATACGAACTAAGAATTACACTGCTCTAACTCACATCTTCTTTCTCTTTTGTTGTGCAAAGAGATTGGAACTAATAACATAACTTTTTCTTCCTGATCTCATAAATATTAAAGAGAGTAAATTACAGATGGATTTTATCTTTGGTGCAATTGATAAGGCCATGCATGACCATAAGTTCAAAAAAAAATTTAAAATCTTCTTATAAAATCAATCCTTATTCATTGTGTAAATTAACACACAACTTTATCAACATATCATCCTGTGGGATCACATCTTCTTCCCTTCTTTCTTATAAAAAGAGAGAGTTATGAATGACTTTTAATTGGGATTTCAAGATTTAAAAATTGCCCAAAAGGAGCATGGCTATCATTCTTATTCATTGCAGATAACAGTTTGAACGGAACTATTCCGTCAAGCCTTACTCTGTTAACTGACCTTGGGGAATTGGATCTCTCCTCAAATTCTCTCTAAGGTAATATGACTGAAACTCACTTTTCTCAACTTGTGGAGTTTGAATATATCTTGTAACTCTTTGAATGTCTCTAAAAGTTAGGAATCTGTTCAACTAACAGTTTTCTGTTATCCGTCTCAGGGCTGCGGTGAGAGGGAGGTAAATCACGGAGGGACTATGTTCTTGGACACGGTGGCAAGACAGGGGGGGGCATCTGACACCAGGGGGATTTTAGACCCTCATCCAGAATCGACTCCAACTCGTTTCCAAAGCGACCATCCTACCTTACCATCGTGCCATCCCCATGGAGACAACTCTTTGAATGTCGTTCTATCGCATAATTGACTTGCCCCTTTAATGCTTATGAAATTGATATGAGTTCCTGTCATTTGGGAGGCACATTTCCTTAAGGGTCAATTCCAAAGAGTAAAGAGAATGTAGATCACCTTCTAATTTAATGTTGTCTAATAACAACATAACTGGTAGTTTTCTATTTTTCTTGTGTAATTTAACTTCCATATTTGTCATCGATTTGTCTAACAATCAGTTATCTGGTACATTCCAACATTGTCAAAGCTCATTTCCTCTTGTGCTACAGTATGTACATTTGAATAATAATAATATCTATGGACAATTTCCTTCTTTACTAAAAAATTGTGAATCGTTAATCACTTTTAATCTGGGGAAAATAAATTTTCTGGTGAAATACCGACATGGGTTGGATACCTCAATTCTCTACAACTTTTACGTTGGAGCTCAAATTAACTCTTTCACAGGGGTCATCCCAGGTAAATATAGGACACCTCACTTCTCTTAAGGTCTTGGATCTTTCTTTCAGTAAATTATTTGGTAAAATACCTTCATCTGTGGGGAATTTCAGTGCTATATTTCGAGATTATACCGATCCTATTAAATGCGATAAAAATCATTTTCCCTGTGAAAGTGAACTTAATAGGAGCACTATGCCAAAGTATAAGATCCAAATGAAATGACTGATAAAGGTTCGACCAATGAATAAATTAACACTCTCTTCCTCGTGACCAGCATAGACCTATCGCACAATAATCTTTCCGGTGAAATCCCAAAAGAGATGGCGATAATTCGTGTTTTGCACTTCCTGAGTTTGTCCGACAATCACTTGTCGATGAACAATCTCACCGGCACAATTCCCTCCAACTTATCTACTCTAAACTTTTTAAGCCACTTGAATCTCTCTTTCAATGACTTGTCTGGAAGAATCCCAACCGGGAATTAATTTTTAACCTTCAATGATGACCCTGCGATATATGCCGGAAACAAGGACCTTTGTGGTTGGCCACTGTCTGAGTGTCCTGGCGATCGAGCCCAGCGAGGTCCGCTTCGCGCAAGAGACGACGATGATGGTAATGGCGGCAAGCTCGAAATGGTTCTGGATTATGCCGTCATTGCTATGGGATTTATAGTCGGATTTTGGGCATATTGGTGCACAATGATCATGAAATTAAAAAGTCGATCAGAATTGCTCTCTTTCAGATGGTGGACAGGATTTTTGACCGGAGCTATGTGCAGCTCGCACAGAAGTTTGGAAGGTCAAGGCAAAGGGCAAAGATGAATTTGAAGTCTTATAAATTGCTTATTGTACTTTTCCATCAAAGAGAAACTCTCCAGCTTGTTTACTCCACTAGCTAGAATAATGACGCTATCATTTTGTGTTGTGCGTAATGAGTATTGGAAAACTATAGATGGAGGTCCAAATATTCTATGAATTTGTAGAACTATTTGAGACATTGTTCCACTTTTCAATTTGCCTGATGATATTTGTATCGACTATAACTTAGAAACCACTGAGCCACAATAAAACTACAAATTATTTTTGTTGGCTAGGAAACATACCAATACTTTTGGGGAAGCAAAAGCTGTTCGCCCTTGAATTCCAAAACAAAATACAATACAAATTTTATAGACTCGCCTTTTGAAATTCAAATAGGTTTGAACTAAATTTAACCTTTGGATGATCAATTAAATTGACAAGCTTAAACAATTAAGATTTAATTTCGTGAAATATCTAGATAAGATTTCGTGAAATCGCTATAAAATATCTCAATTATTAGATTTGTTAATGTTAAAGGTAGATAAATTAAACAGAGAGTATCTGAATTTTTTTAATGTAATAAATATAGGCTAATGGGCCACAAGCCCAATACAATAAAATCCACAATCGATTAGTTAATAAATACTCATTACACTTTGTGCAGGGCTAATTGTGTTCATGTCCCTATAGAAAAATATCTTTTAGAAAAAAGGTTCTCAAAATCTATAACAAAGGTCTTCGATAAAAAGATCATCCTTTTACTATGGAAAATGCAACGTCGTTTTATAAATCATTTATTAAAAAAAAATTATTAAATAAATAAAATTCTGTTAATTAGGATTCCATTAATTAAATTTATTATTTTTGACTAAGCAACATGCTATAACTATAAATAATGTAACCTTTTGGCATATTAAGTTAAATGATTTTTTCCCCTCTTTTTCAATTTCAAATCAATCAAAACTCTAAACCAATAATCCCCAATCCACTAGTTTTTGGTGACGCGATGAGAAATCTAGATCTCTTCGAAATATCTCAATTCTATCCTTTTTCTATCTATTAATTAATAAGAAGATAAATAATATGAGCGGACCACTTTAATTATACAATTAGATTTATTAATACTAAAGATATATACTATGAATTGTTTTAGTAATTAATCAAGACTGATTGATCCATCAATCATTGATGGTTGAAGTCCAATAACCACTTGACTAATTATTAATAATTATATTTTTTGATGTCTCCACGGGATGATGCGATGTTAAGATAGGGGATTGTTTACAGAATGGACAGGGATCGATTCCGGATGAAGAGTCTAAAATTTCCCCTGGTTTCAGATGACCCCTCATTTGTTTTGTCACCGTGTCAAGGGACCTCGTCCTCCCGTGATTTATCTCCCTCTCGCCGTGTTCCTGGGACGAATGACAGAGGACTGTTAGTTGAACAGATTCTCAACTTTTGCAGAATAATTATATCTATTGATGACTCATTCAACGTAAAAAGTCAATGGTCTAATTAGGGCTTGACCAAAACATTAATGCATGTGGATGACATACCAAATTATTAAATAGCAACGAAGTCACATTTATTTCTTCTCTGGCCTATGCTTAACGGATCGACTCGATCTTGAACCGGATCGGAACCGATCCGTTAAATTCGAACCCAGAACCGATTCGAATGAACCGGTTCCGGAACCACCCCAAATCTATTAAATAATGGATTGAGGTGGTTTTTAATTAAACGAACCGGAACCGTTCCGGTTCCGGTTCCTATTCAGATTAAAAAAAAATTGTAAAAATTTCTTCTCTTCACAGTTCGCACTTTCACAATTTCTCTTGCGAGTCGCGACGATGCAACCCGCATCCCCCTTCTTTCCGAATTGAAGCTGGAAGCCCTAACTCCATTCAGTTTCCGCCATCGCCGAGTCGTCACTGTCACCATCGCCAAGATGCCATCCAATCCCAGGTCGTTGAAGTTTAACTCTCGATCTCCAGTCTCCCTGAATCTCCCCCTCCCTCTCGCCCTCTTCCTCAAAAGTCAGATCGGAGGCATTAGGCGAGTGGTTATCATCGACGATCACGGCGTTGGGCCTGTTCTACCCTTCGTCACCTTCGATCTTCCTCACGACACTAACGATCGGCTGCACTTGCCACCTCCCTCGCTCTCATCGGCATCTCCAACAGGTCTGCGGGCTATGGGAGAAGAACCTGGGTCACTCCAAGTTCTGGAACAACAACAGTCAAACTCGGAGGCGACAGTCTTGACACTTCCCTCGCTCGTCGATTCATTTCCTCAAAAGCGATTTTGAGGTAAAAATCAGATCAGTCAGTCCTACACTTGACTCTGATTCATTTTGGCTTCTGCATTTTTTTCTTTTATTAAGAAAAATGTCATTGCCGTTGGCAGTCTGTTGGCAATTGTAGCCATTGGTCCAACTGCACTCTGACAGCCAAGTGAGCTAATAAAAAATTCTAAAATATCAATTCCTATCCATTTCAACTATAAATATAGGGTTTGGTGAGTGGTTATTTTTCAACTAATTCATGCAGTTATAAGTTTCTCTCTTATTTGTTAGTATATTTGATATTTCAATGGCATCGTCTTCAAACTGCAATGCCAGTGGTTGTGATGAAGATGGGGGGTGGGGTGTGCCTTCAAGGTTTTTAGAATTTGGTTACATTCACAACTTTGACAAAGTCCAACATGACCATGAAGAAGAAGAGGCCATGGAATTCCCCAATGAAGTTGATGTGCATTTTCAGTCATAATCGTCCGCTGGAACAAGCAGCACGATGATGAGCATGATGACTAGCCGAGCAAAGCGAAGCATACCGGAACTTTGAAAAAACATTTGATCAATATGCATAAACTTCACCTGGATACCTTGCAACCTCTTGATAGAGAACCAATCCGACAACAAATTAATCCTTTAACGGCTAGAGGTTTTACAATTACAAAAAAAAATTCTTGAAAAGTCATTGTTAAATTTGTTACAAAATGTCGTCAACCATTTTTAATAGCTGAACAAGAAGGTTTTGTTGAATTTACTAGCACTATTCAACCTGATTTTCACAATATTTTTAGGCACACACTTAAAAAATATTATTTTGATATATACAAGGAATACAGAGAGGCATTGATTGTGCATCTTTCAAATATTAATTGTAGAGTTAGTTTGACAACTGATATTTGGACTAATATAAAATTAGAATCTTATCTTGTTGTTACATGTCATTGGATTGATGAATCTTGGAATATGCAAAAAAAAATAAATCATCTTTAGATAAATTAAAATCAACACACAACGGATATACTATAGCTAGATATGTTCTAAATGTTATTAAGCTTTATGGCATACAAAACAAAATAATGTCGATCACATTCGATAATGCGAGTGTCAATAATGTTGCGATTATATACCATAAAGATTCATTAAAATCAATTTTAGATGGTAATTTGTTTCATGTTAGATGTGCTTGTCATGTTATCAACTTATGTGTGAAACGTGTTTTTGATGAACGCATGGCTACTGCGATAGCAAAATTCAAAGTATGTGAGAAATTATTACGTGAAAGGAGATATGGTCGTGATTGGAAAGCTCTAGTCATTGCTAACAGAATTAAATATAAGAAATTTTCTCTTCCGGTTGAAACTCGATGGAATTCTTTATATCACTTGCTTCATACATTATTACGTTTTAAAGATTTACTTACATCATATTGCAACAATATTGTGACAGAAGCTTTAATGTTGATTGACTGTGATTGGGATATTTTGAATAATTGTATTTCTTTATTGGAATTTTTTAAAGAAGCAACTGAGAAATTTTCTAGCGTGAACTACTCTACTGCAACTATGTTTCTACCTCTTCTTTTCAATATGTTTTTTAAATTTATTGAATATCGTACTGATACAATTATGAGTGAATTTGTTAAAAGTATGGAAGATAAATTTTTAAAATATTAGGAGACTATACCAATTGTGCATGACCTAGCAACATTATTAGATCCAAGTCAAAGTCAAGGTGGCTTAGAAATATTTTTTGAATATTATGCTAACTTTCTTAAGAAGAATGTTGACGATCAAAAGACGTCAATCATGCATTCTCTTCAAGAATTGTTCGATTTGTACGCTAACGGACAGGGTGGAGAGAGTAAGCAGTCGAAGATGGAGGAAGAACCGAAAGAAACAAGTAAATTGGGAGCAATCAATTTCTTTCAAAATTTGAAATGACAAAAGATAAAAGGAAAATCAGCTACAATAATAAAAAGTAATGAAATACAGATTTATTTAAGCCAGTATTTTCAAACTCCAGAAAATTTTGATGTTCTAGAATGTTGGAGAGCAAATTCACAACTTTATCTAGTCTTAGGTGCAATTGCAAGAGATGTACTAGCAGTTCAATGTTCAAGTGTTGCTTCGGAATCAACATTTTCAACATGCGGCAGAATCGTTGGCGAACAAAGAACTAATTTAAATGCGAAAACTCTTAGCATGCTAACATGTCTACAAGATTGGTTTGCGGTAGAGAAAAAGAATAGAACCACCGGCGCGATAAACGAATTTGCAAGTTCAAGTTCAAAGGAAGATGCAGAGTATTCCAAATATATTTTAGTAAATCACAATGGATTTTAAATGTTTAATGTACCTATCAATATTTTATTTATATTTATTTTTTTGTATGGTGTATTTTCTAATTCAAAGTACTTAATAAAATTATATTTTTCTTTATCATATGAATGCTACCCTCAAAGATGCAGAGGGATAAATTTGCTGAATTTTTTCTTACTAAAACAAATGAAATTTAATAATTTTTAGTTTATCTATCCTTTAGCTATTGGTAAGAACTGGGTCACTTGTGGACTCCATGTCACTTTATAGACGTTAATGTTATTAGTTAACTCAAAGAGTAATATGTTTGCTTAGTTTTGTAGTTTTGTAATTAATATTGTAATGTAGTCTTTCAATTATGTTTTTGATATATTATAGCCATGATATGGCTGCATCTATGTACGCAGAAGTATGCTTAAGAGTTTTATTTACTTTCTCATGAAAATTCCTTTCTATTTATCAAGTTCGTAATGGTTTTTAGTCAATTAGATGTCTAGTAAATGCAAGCTTAAGTTATATTTGAATATCCTAAACTAAACTGAACTTGTTGATTCCAGATTGCAGTGTTGATATGTTTCATTGCTATTATCTTCATGGTGAAGAGAATGAAAATTTTCAAAGACGTTATTGGATGCTGGAACCGGAAAGAGTATGTATTACATACATGTAGATGGTTAATTGCTCTTGTTTTTTGGTTAGTTTCAAATTCCAAGTAATTGTTATGCTATTCAAATATTATATATACTCGTATCGAATCTTAGAATCGATTCGGAACCGTTTCGGAATCGGTTCGGAACCATTTCAGAACTAATCCGGATTGAATTGGTTCTAAAATTTTAACTTTGAAACTGGAACCGGTTCGAAACTGGTTTTAGATTGATTCCAACCGGTTCCAATGTCGATGGATCCGGGACCGATTAAAATCGAATCGGAATCGAAACCGAAGAACCGATAAGCATGTCTACCTATCACAATAAGATACAAAGCAACTTATTCCAAGAAAGAAAGAGATGAGGAAAGGGACAACAATACACCATTGAAGTGGTGAGGCCATTAATTAAGCAAACAAACTTACCTTATTCCAGTTTGCTTGAATTTTGACACAGACAAATGTGAAGGTGAGGGGACCTTAATTATCTCGTATCACATACGCATATACAAAAATCTTAAGAATTGACATCTATCTAATTTAATCTTCCTTCGTGTTAAAGTACGAAAGAAAATTAATTATTGTGTTGCATAACAAGGACTGTCCTAGATTTTTATACCGTCATATCAGTGGTTCTTCATCGCTGTCTCTATATATAGAGGAGAGTAAATCAGATCCCAAATGACTAGCACAGAAATATAGAATCATCGATAGTTTGATCGTCATCTTTAAAAATCAACTCTTTGTCCTTTTAAATTTTGACACAGCTGGGTTGATCATTTGAATTTACTATGAAAACTGACTGTCCTAGATTTTCATGATCATCGAAGAGGTATGCTTTATATTTATTTTTATTGAAATAGTTTATATTGCCTCTAAATTATCTCTGTGATTATGCATATATCCGCCTCTCATCCACTGTACTGTCGTTGCCACTTTACCCCCAAGTTTGTGACTCGTTTTAGAGTGTGAACCAAAGACATCTAGTTTTTCAATCAAAACCAAGATTTTTGGTTATGTTGATCATTGATAATTAATTTATTAATTATGGATAAATCATAAATATCATCTAGCAGTATATCATCATCCCCAATTGATCGGAAAGTCCAATATTGACTTCAGAATGATACTCATATTTGACACTAAGCCGAGTTGACTCGATCGACCATCGTAAATTGATCGATAGTTTGAGATGATCATGGAGGACAATGATCACGATCAAGGACGTGAGCACGTAACACTGTGAGCGAGCCGATCGACCGTAGTATGAGGCCGATAAATGATCGATGGATATTGGCGATCGTCAATGTATCCATTGGCTTGAATGTCGACGTGGATTAAGTTCGTTGTGAGACAACAATACTGTTGGCAGTGGTTGAGAATATGAGCATAGAACGCCAGAAGCCGATCGATCACCGACTACGAGGCGACAATGATCGATGGGTATTGGCTGATCGCCGGTATCCGTTAGCTTGAATACCGATGTGGATTAAGTCCGTTGTGAGATAATGACATTGTTGACAGTCGACTGGGGTTTTATGGCAGTCGACTGCCAGGCGGAAATCCAAGTCGTGCAGAGGCTTAAAAGGAGCTCGACGGGAGGGATTTCAACAGTGATTTTCTTGGGCAATTTGAAGGGGAATAGTTGGTGCTTTCCAGTCCTTTAAGGCTAGTCCAAGGCGATCAACAAGCAGACATTCAAAGCATCTGTTTGTAAAGTTTTCTTTATGTTATTTGTTATATTGTATTTGTATTTGCTTGTTGTATTTCGTTTATTATTGTAAACACTTGTACGAGGTTTCTCCGCCTCCGACGTGTTGTCGATAATGAATTTTATTAGTGGTGAGTGCATCACTAGAGCTCGTTGAGCTCACCCCGTGGAGTAGGAATTTTAAGCTGGTTCCGAACCACGTATATCGCTCTGTTGTGATTGTGTTTGTGATCTTTGTTTTTGTTATTGTTAATATATATATTCCGCTGTGCATAACAAGTTTTGTAGAGACGAATGCAATCGAATTTCACTATCGACGTACGACACGTTATTCACCCCCTCTAGCGACGTCCAATTCTTAATATTTATATTATTTTTTGAGTCCTTTTAAAGAGGGATTTGAACTATTTTAAAAATGGGTCCGAGGCGATCACCTCTCTGGTCTTACATCAGGTACGACCCTGTTTACGGATGAAATTATAATTATTAGTGCTCTTATTGATAAACTTTCTCCATCTTGGAAAGACTTCAAGTGAGATCTCAAATATAAAAAAGGAAGAGATCTCATTTGAAAGCCTAGTTAATTCTCTCCGTATTGAAGAAGAGTTAAGAATGTAGAAAAGTAACCCTCAATCAAAAGAGGATGAAAAAGACAAAGAATTAACTACCAAAATGAATATCATTGAGACAGTCCAAGAAAAAAAATTTTCATGACAAAGACAATGACAAGAATAAAAAGAAGAAAGATAAATATTATCATTGCAAGAATGAAGGATACTATAAATACGAGTGTCGTCTTCTTACGAAAAATAAAAATGCTTTAAACAACTAAGACAATAATAAAAAATCGCTCATAACACTGATGTCTATATAAAAAATTCCACCTTGTCAAAGCTCGTATCCTATCACGTTACAGTATAGAAAATAATGCGCTGTGCTCGTGGTTTGCTCTTCGATGTCATCTAAATTTGAATGCTTACTTTTCTAATTAACAAAAAAAAAATCAATGTGATCTAACTAAGGTAATGAAGATATTCCTATCGAATTAATTTGCTCCTGGTCCAAAATTAAATTCTTATTTCTCTATTTTTAGAAGAAAAAAAAAAGAGTTCAATGTAATATAACTGATTAAGTTAAAGAAGATATTCCAATTTAATTGATTTGTTTTCTGATGACCTAAATTGAATATCTATTTTTTTCCTTTTTTATTTTAAAGAAGACCAATCTAATCAAGGTAATCAAAATATTCCAGTGGTGACTGAAGGCAAGGGCGGAGCCACTTACGGCGTACCCGGACTTTAGCTCGGTTTTTTTTTTATTATAGTACATAGAAAAAAAAAATTAATCCATTAACTCTGAGTAAAAATTTACCCGATTAATCATCGGAATCGGGATGATTAACCCGAGCTAATACTAAGAGCTAGTTCCGCCATTGACTAAGGACTTAATCCGTTAAATTATCCATTTTAATTATCAATAACAATTAATTCTTTAAATTTTTTTGAATAATTCAGATAATTAGATTTTACGATCCGACTAATTCTAAAGATCGTCAATTCGACTTATAAAATTATTTTATTAATTATTAGAATAAATTTAAAAAGAATAAATAAATTTAAATGGACAATCTAATACCTTAATTAATTTGAATACCACACAAATTTAAAAGATAGGTCCGGAAGAAATTAATTCTTCAAATTTATTCCAAGAAAGAGATGGGTAATGGACACCTTTAACACGCATGACTAAAATTCAAGTCTGTTTGACTTTGATTGACTTTGACGCAGATAAATTCCAAGGTGAGACTTGTGTCGTATCACATACGCATACATAAAAATCTTAAAAATTGACATCTATCTAATTCGATTTTCCTTTTTTTTTTGTTAATATAGTAAAAGAAATCATCAAAAGGATTTTTTTAATGGAAATAACATTTGTTTTACCTAAATTGTCAATCAGAATGAAATCTAGACATAAAAGACACCAAAGCTTTCAGAATCCTGACATAAAGAAAACCCACGTAATCCAGATTACATTGTTAGTTTTCTCATTTGCACGCATGCAAATGTAATTTATCAGATGCATGCAAACGTGTAATTTATGCATTTAAACGCAGATTTAGTCGATCGTGGCGATCGATCGACGCCGATCGACGAATCGACGATCGACCGACGACCGACCGACGACCGATCGGCGACCGACGGTCGACCGGCGGTCGACGGCCGATCGACGATGGCCGTGATCGGCAGCCGTCGACGACGGCCGACCGACGATCGACGACAACCGACGGTGATCGGCGGCGGCCGACGGCGATCGGCGGCGGCGACGGCCGACCGACGATCGACGGCGACGACGGCGAATCGAGATGGCCGATCGGCGACCGACGGCGGCGATCGACGATCGGCGGCGACCGACGGCGGCCGATCAACCAATGGCGGCCGATCGACGATCGATCGATACGGCCGACCGACGATCGATACGGCCGGTCGGCGACCGATACGGCCGACCACCGACGATGACATGATCCGATGTGACAACCGCGACAACCGATCTATTCGTTTGCCGATCGTTTACGACTACCGATCGGCTTGGCGTCGTCATCGCCGATTTGATTCATTCCTATCGTCTTTGTAATGGACACTAAACAAAAGAATGTAATGACCTTTGTAATCCAAGATTACATACAATTTGTATCCAAACATAGTAATGTAATCAAGATTACATTGCATTACATTACAACTTGGATTACATTACAATTTGGATTACATTATGTCCTACCAAACGCAGCCATATTGTCTTCCTTAGCCGAGCCGGCTGAATTTTAAAATTTTAACTTAAACCCTCGGCAAAATTTAGAAATTGACCCTATTTTCTATTAAAAATTTTGAAAATTGAGTTCTTTCTGTGAAAAATTTTTTTTGGACCCTGAACGAGAGCCCAACAACCCTCCTCCAAGACCGACTCTGCTCCTTAGCAGACCTTTTCCTCTGCTCGCTCGAGTTCCCTATTATGTCTTTCTCTACCGCAAGCGAAGCGAAACCGCTTCGCAATCTATTCTTATTTCTTCACACTCAACCTTAAATTTATACGAGAGGAGGCAACCACAAACTTAGTTATGTGATTATTAAATAATTATATTATCAAGGTTATAGGAAATGAAATATAATTTATGTTGTTTGATTTAATTCGAAGTAATACAATCAAAATTTATTTATTTTAAAGTTTTAAAATATCATCTAATTTAATATTTTACTATATTACTCATTCAATTATAAAACTTTGTTTACTATGAAACATATTTGTTTATAGTTATATCAATCGCCTTGTCGTCCAGTGAGATAGCAACGAGTGACCATCGATAATTACGACAACTGCGTTGGCAATTGATGGAAATGGCCGTGATCGACAATCGATGACAGTGGTTGGCGTTTGACGACGACGACTGACGATCGGCGATCGACGATCGATCGGCAATCAGCGTCGGTCGATCGTCGTCGGTCGACCAACGACGGTCGATCGATGACGCTCGACCGACGACATCCGATCAATGATCGACGACCGGTGACCAACGGCCATCGCCGGCCGACGATCGACGACCGATGGGGTGACGCTTGACCGACGGTGGCAACGGGCAACGACGGACGACGGACGACGGACGACGGTGAGCAACGATGGGTAGTGGCGACGACTGACAATGGCGGTCGCAACTGATCAATTAAGATTTTAATTATATTATTAATTTATGTATAATCGGACTCCTATTTAATAAATTGATAAGGATATTTTATCCCAGATGGTAAAAAATGAAGGATATTTTTGAAGAAAAAAAAAATCCATAATACAAGGAATCAATAAAAATCAAAATTTTCGGAAGTTTTTCGATTATAACTCTTTTGCTGAGGTAACATGACGTATCGGACATTCATCGTGACTTGATAATTGTTTAGATCCTAAACCAAATAAGATTTTTATTTATAATCTTGGATGAATAATTAAGATTATTAATAATAACCTTGAATCAAATACAACCCAGGGTCATTTGGGTCTTATGAGGTTTAAAATTTGGATGTTCATTTTCCTATTTTAAAATAAAATTTGTTATTAATAAAATAAGTTGATTTGTTGTTCAGTCAACTTGACTTGGACTACAACAAACAAGAGTCATCTAATTTTCTAATCAAAACTAAGCATGTTAACTTTCTTATATATATGCGAACTAAGGAATACATCCCATCCAACCCACACCACATCTTCTTCCCCTCCTTGTAAAGAGATAGAATCATCTTATGAATGGCTTTTAATCGGGGCTTCAAGGTGATTTCTAGTCCCTCAAAGCATGCTGCTATAGTTATCTTTGTCGCCTTAATATTGTTGAGCACTAGAGCAAGCTGTGACGATTCTCTACACGCAATAAAAGGGAACAACTGCTTAAAGAATGAAAGAAGAGCTCTACTTGCCATCAAGAGCGATATGTATGATCCGGATGATTGGTTATCTTCCTGGATTGGCTACGATTGCTGCAAGTGGAGAGGAGTTGCTTGTGACAATATTACTGGTTATGTCACTAAGCTTGACCTTCATTATCCCTATGAATATGATCCACGGGAAGACAGTATTGGGGCGAGTAAGTTAAATCCTTCTTTGCTTGAACTAAAGCATTTGAAATACTTAGATTTGAGCTTTAATAACTTCTCATATGCCCATGTGCCCCATATGATTGCCTCACTTTTGCACTTGGAATACCTTGACCTCTCCCATACCTTTTTCAAAGGAATCATTCCTCCTGTGTTAGGGAATCTTTCCCACATACAACACCTTGACCTTGGAAATTGTTTTGCATATACAAGGCTGTTCTCATATGACTTAAGTTGGTTCTCCAGCATAAATTCTCTAGAATATCTCGACATGAGTTGTGTAAACCTCTCTAATGCAACCAATTGGCTCCGCCAAATTAATTTGATTCCTACTCTTCAAGTGTTGCATTTGAAGGATGCAAGTCTCCCAAATGCTCCACCTTCTTTACCCACATTTAACCTCACATCGCTCATCGTGTTCGATCTACAATATGAATGGAACGTCAATCCTTCCATATTGAGGTGGTTGTCTAATGCTAGCAAGCTTGAATACCTCGATTTATCCTTTTGCGGAGGAATACTTGATGACCAGGCGCTTCCAGTTGCTTTGGGATTTCTACATAATTTGAGGAAGCTAGTTTTGTCCTATAATTACATATCTGAAGAAATTTCATCAATTTTGTCGATCCTTCCGCATCAAATGGAGTTCCTAGCATTGGATTGGAATTACATCTACGGGAGAATCCCAGAGATGTTAGGGAATTACACAAGCTTGAGATACTTGAGTATATGGAAGAATCGAATAATTGGAGATATTCCAAGAACAATAGGGAAACTTATACATTTGGAGTTTCTTGATTTGTCTTTAAATAATATAACAGGAGAGATACCAGTGAACATAGGAAACCTTACAAACTTGGAAGTTCTACATTTGAGCGGAAACAATATCACAGGATTGATTCCAGAGAGTCTTGGTAATGTTGTTTCCTTAAAGTTTTTAGATTTGTCTGAAAATAAGATTAATGGAAAAATACCAAAAACTTTGGGGAGTTTTCAAAATATGTCAGAATTAGATTTACATGCCAACTCTATCAATGGGCAAATACCAGCAACTATTGGTAGAATTTCCAACTTGAGCTATTTGGATGTATCAGAGAACCGTTTAACTGGAGAAATACCAAAGTCTTTTGGGTTCCTATGCAACCTCAGCACACTACATTTGTCATCCAACAACATCAAAGGAGGGTTAGCAAATCTACTTGATGGCTTATCTGATTGCCCTCGAGGAGGAATGTTATCATCCTTACTCATTGCTGACAACAGTTTGAATGGAATTATTCCGTCAAGCCTTGGCCTGTTAAACGACTTGAAGGAACTGGACCTCTCCTCAAATTCTCTGCGAGGTAACATGACTGAAGTTCACTTTTCTCAACTTGCAAGTTTGGGGAATTTGAATATATCTTTTAACTCTTTGAATGTCGTTCTACCGCTTGATTGGCTTCCCCCCTTTAATGCCTATGAAATTGATATGAGTTCCTGTCATTTGGGAGGTACATTTCCTTCATGGATTCAATCCCAAAGGAATTTGAGATCACTGTATCTATCTGGAGTAGGCCTCTCAGGAACAATCCCACTCTGGTTCTCAAATTTCATTTCAAAAAGTAGGCTTGAAAATCTCTACTTGAGCTCAAATAATTTGAGTGGTCTACTACCTTCTACCCTTTCTCCATTTACTGATCTTTCCAATAACTCATTTGAAGGGCCAATTCCAGAGAGCATAGAGAAGTCAGGTTACCTTCGAATTTTAGTGTTGTCTGATAACAACATAAGTGGTAGTTTTCCACCCTTATTGTGTAATTTAACTTCCATAGTTGTCATTGATTTGTCTAACAATCACTTATCTGGAACAATTCCACCCTGTCAAAGCTCATATCCTCTCGTGTTACAGTATCTACATGTGAACAATAATAGTATCTCTGGACTATTTCCTTCTTTTCTCAAAAAATGCAGGCTGTTAACCACTCTTGATCTTGGTGAAAATAAATTTTCTGGCAAAATTCCTATATGGGTGGGATATCTCACTTCTCTACAAATTTTGCGTTTGAGCTCAAACTCTTTCACCGGTGTCATACCAGTAAATATAGGATACCTCACTTCTCTTAAGGTCTTGGATCTTTCTTTCAATAAATTATTTGGTAAAATACCTTCATCTGTCGGAAATTTCAGTGCTATATTTCGAGATTATACCGATCCTATTAAATGTGATGAAAATCATTTTCAATGTGAAAATGAACCGAATAGCACTATGCCAAAGAATAAGATCCAAATAACTGCAAAAGGTTCGACCAACGAATACATTAACACTCTCTTCCTCGTGACTAGCATAGACCTATCCCACAATAATCTTTCCGGTGAAATCCCAAAAGAGATGATGATGCTTCGTGGTTTGCACTTCTTGAGCTTGTCCAATAATCACTTGACTGGTAGAATTCCTGAAAACATTAGCACCATGATGGAGTTATTTTCTCTTGATTTGTCGATGAACAATCTCACCGGCACAATTCCCTCCAACTTATCTGCTCTAAACTTTCTAAGCCACTTGAATCTCTCTTTCAATGACTTGTCCGGAAGAATCCCAACCGGGAATCAATTTTTAACCTTCAATGACCCTTCGATATATGCCGGAAACAAGGACCTTTGTGGTTGGCCACTGCCCCAGTGTCCTGGCGATGGAGCCCCTGCCCCGCGAGGTCCACTTCGCGCAAGAGACGATGATGATGGTAATGGCGGCAAGCTCGAAATGGTTCTGGATTATGCCTTCGTCGCTATGGGATTTATAGTCGGATTTTGGGCATATTGGGGCACAATGATCATAAAAAAGTCCATCAGAATTGCTCTCTTTCAGATGGTGGACAGGATTTACGACTGGAGCTATGTGCAACTCGCATTGAAATTTGGAAGGTGAAGGCAAAGGGCAAAGATGAACTTGAAAGTCTTATAAATTACTTATTGCACTTTCCTATCAAAGAGAAACTCTCTAGCTTGTTTGCTCTACTAGATAGAATATGAATAATGGTGCTATCATTTTGTGTTGTGTGGAATAAGAAAGTACTGGAAAACTACATACGATGAAGGTCCAAATATTCTATGAATTTGTAGAACCATTTGACACATTGTTCCACTTTTCAATTTGCCTGATGATATTTGTATTGACTATAAATTAGAATCCACCGAGCCACACTAAAACTACAAAATATTTTTGTTGGCTAAGCAACATACCAGGACTTTTGGGGAAGCAAAAGCTGTTCACCTTCGAATTTCAAAACAAAATACAATGCAAATTTTATAGACTAGCCTTTTGGAATGCAAATAGGTTTGAACTAAATTGATGATCAATTAAATTGACAAGCTTAAACAATTAAGATTTAGTTCGATGAAATATCTAGATGAGATTTCGTGAAATCGCTATAAAATATCTCAATTATTAGACTTGTTAATGTTAAAGGTAGATAAATTAAACAGAGAGTATCTGGATTTTTTTAATGTAATTATTATAGGCTAATTGGCCACAAGCCCAATACAATAAAATCCACAATCGATTAGTTAATAAATACTCATTACACTTTGTGCAGGGCTAATTGTGTTCCTCTCCCTATAGAAAAATATCTTTTAGAAAAAAGGTTTTCAAAATCTATAACAAAGGTCTTCGATAAAAAGATTATCTTTTTACTATGGAAAATGCAACGTCGTTTTCATAAATCATTTGTTAAAAAAAAATATTAAATAAATAAAATTCTGTTAATTAGGATTCCATTAATTAAATTTATTATTTTTGACTAAGCAACATGCTATAACTATAAATAATGTAACCTTTTGACATATTAAGTTAAATGAATCCCCATCTTTTTCAATTTCAAAGCAATCAAAACTCTAAACGAATAATCCCCAATCCCTAGTTTTTGGTGACGCGATGAGAAATCTCTTCGAAATATTTCAATTCTATCCTTTTTCTATCTATTAATTAATAAGAAGATAAATAATATGAGCGGACCACTTTGATTATACAATTAGATTTATTAATACTAAAGATATATACTATGAATTATTTTAGTAATTAATCAAGACTGATTGATCCATCAATCATTGATGGTTGAAGTCCAATAACCACTTGACTAATTATTAATAATTATATCTTTTGACTCATTCAACGTAAAAGCCAAGAGTCTAAGAGCTTGACCAAAACATTAATGCATATATATGGATGAGATACCAAATTATGATCAAATAGCAACAAAGTCGACATTTTATTTCTTCTCTGGCCCCACGACAATAAGATACAAAGCAACTTATTCCGAGAAAGAAAGAGATGAGGAAAGGGACATTAATACACCATTGGAGAGGACTCCGTTCGTTCGTCGATCAGTGGTGAGGCCATTAATTAAGCAAACAAACTTTCCTTATTCAAGTTTGCTTGACCTTTGGCACAGACAAATGAGAAGGTGAGGGGAACTTAATTATCTCGTATCACATAGGCATATACAAAAATCTTAAGAATTGACATCTATCTAATTTAATCTTCCTTCGTGTTAAAGTATGAAAGAAAATTAATTATTGTGTTGCATAACAAGGACTGTCCTAGATTTTCATGATCATCGAAGAGGTATTCTTTATATCTATTTTTATTGAAATAGTTTATATTGCCTCTAAATTATTTACGTGTGACCCAATAGATTTTTTATTATGTTGATTATTCATAATTAACTCATTAATTATGAATAAGTCATAAATGACATCTAGCAGTACATCATCATTCTCAATTGATCGAAAAGTCCAATATTGACTTTAGAACGATACTCATATTTGAGGTTTGTCAGTCGACTAAGGTTATGAACTAGTCGACCGGTCAAGTATTTGGACACTTGATGACCGAGTTGACTCCGACAATGACGTAAGTCGACCGGGTTTGACTACGAAAAGTCTTAGCGATTCACCGCCGATTGACAATGACTAATAGCTCGAGCAATGATCATAAAGCGAAGCGATCACGGTCGAGAGTCGAGCATTGGGGCGTGAAACAGAGCTCGATGGCCGTGATCGATCGGCTACGAGGTTGGTAGTCGACTGATGGGTATTGACAATCGACTATTAGTGTATCCGTTGGCTTGAATGTCGACGTGGATTAAGTCCGTTGTGAGACAACGACACTGTTGGCTGTGGTCGAGGACATGATCACAGAACGCTCAGTAGCCGAGTAATCAGTCGACTACAAGGTTGGCAGTCGACTAATGGGTATTGACAGTCGACTGCCAGTGTATCCGACAACGACACTGTTGACAGTCGACTGAGGTCTTATGACAGTCGATTGTCAGGTAGAAATTCAGGTCGCGCGGATCAGGCTTAAAAGGATCTCGACGACGCTGGGGGGGGGGATTTCAGCAGCGATTTTATTGGGCGATTTGAAGGGGAATAGTTGGTGATTTCCAGTCCTTCAAGGCTAGTCTAAGGCGATCAACAAGTAAGCATTCAAAGCATCCGTTTGTAAAGTTTTCTTTACATTATTTGTTGTATTATATTTGTATTTGCTTGTTGTATTTCGTTTATTATTGTAAATACTTGTATGAGGTTTCTCCGCCTCCGATGTGTTATTGAGAATGAGTTTTATCAGTGATGAGTGCATCACTAGAGCTCGTTGAGCTCGTCTCATAGAGTAGAAACCCTAAGGTTCCGAACCATGTATATTGCTTTGTTGTGATTGTGTCTGTGATCTTTATTTTCGTTATTGCTATTATATACATTCCGCTGCGCATAACAAGTTTTATAGAGATGAACGCAATCAAATTTCATCATCGACGTACGACACGCTATTCACCCCCTCTAGCGACGTCCAATTCCTGACATTTATATTATTTTTTGGGTTCTTTTAAAGAGAGATTTGAACTATTTTAAAAATGGGCCCGAGACGACCATTTCTCTAGCCCATTTAGAGACCGATTGAAGAAATCAGTCTCTAATTTAGAGATCGATTGAAAAAATCGATTTCTAATTTAGAGATCGATCTCTAATTTAGAGACCAAATTTTTAATTGGTCTCTAAAATTAGGGATCGGAGATTTAGTGATCGAAAATTTTGGTTTTTAAAATGGTATCTAATGTCTTTATAGACCGACTTTCCGTCTCTAAAATGGATTTTTTTTTTATAGTGTTAAGCCATCTAATTGAAATCTTTTGAGTAGATTGAAGATGATTCCGTTGTCGCATTCTTGATATAAAATTTTCCAAAAATTAATTAAATAAAAGTAGATAATTATCAATTGAAACTTAAAAAACTAATAAAAATATACTATTTAATGTTCTTCTATTATGTGAATTTCTCGTTTAACTTTGATTTTGAAAATGTTGTCTCATTTTTCACACTTAAAGTGATTTGCTCTATCATGACGATCTTTGTTATGGCTTTTGAGATCCTTTTCTTAACGATATATTTTTGAAGAGTACTCTCTTTCCAACAAGGCAAACATAAAATTTCACCACGATCATAGACCCCCTGGATGTGCCATCGGATTGAGCGCATGAGGGATGAATTTCACGGGATATTTATATTGTAATTGTGTACATATATATATCAATGAAATTAAATTTAATTAGTATTCATATTATAATTGTGTATATTTGAATATTAATAAAATTATATTTGATTCGTATTTATATTGCAATTGTGTGTGTTTGGATATTGTTAATAAATTTTAAAGTTAATATTGATTATTGAAATAATGTATTCTAAATTTTGATTTCAAAATTAATGATCGATCTAAATTTTAATATCTATATTTAGAGATCGATCCAATCAGTTTCTAAATTAGAAACCAATTTTTTCAATCGGTCTTTAAATTTAGAGATTGATTTAAAATTCGATCTCTAATTCAGAGACCGAAATTTTTAATTGGTCTCTAAAATTAGGGACCGGAGATTTAGTGATAAAAAATTTCTATTTCTAAAACGGTATCTAATGTCTTTAGAGATTAATTTTCGGTCTCTAAAATGGAATTTTTTTGTAGTATCTTTCTTCTCTGTATAATGATGAAGGAAAAGGTTTGTGCTCGCCTTGTTCTAAAGCGAGTCTGCCTTCAAACACTTATCATTCGGAAAAGAATCTAAAAAAGCATAATAAAGGATGTCATGACAGAGATAATCCCTTCAAATGTGAAAAATGTAGCAATGTTTTTAAAACAGAAGCTGAAAGAGACATCCACATAGCAAAAGAACACTAAATAGGGTAACTCTCCGGCTTGTATGCTAGCTACAAGTTAGAATATGAATTGCTATCTTCCATTAGAGTTGCTCTCTTCTAAATGGTGGATAGGATTTACGACTGGAGCTTTGTGCAACTCGCAGTGAAGATTGGAAGGTGAAGGCAAAGGGCAAAGATGAACTTGAAAGTCTTATAAATTGCTTATCGTACTTTCCCATCAAAGAGAAATCTCCAGGTTGTATGCTAGCTACAAGCTAGAATATGAATAATGGTAGCATAATTTTGTGTTGTGTGGAATGAGGAAGTATTCGAAAACTATATACGATGAATTTGTAGAACCATTTGGGTCATTGTTCCACTTTTAATTTTGCCTGTTGATATTTGTATCAACTATAAATTAGAAATTACCAAGTAATTCTAAAACTACAAATTATTTTTATTGACTAGGCAACGTACCAATTTTGAGGAAGCAAATGTTGTTCGCCCTCTAATTCAAAAACAAAAGAGAATGCAACCTTCAATTGGAATTCAAATAGTAGGTTTGAACTAAATTTAGCCCTTAGATGATCAATTAAATTGAAAATATTAAATAATTAAGATTTGATTTCGTGAAATTACATTATAACATGTCTGGTGGCACCAGTATTCAATCACCATTGCCTAGGATTTGAACACATTAAGTTCAGCTCGGAGATCACCGCACAGAGGTCATCCTCCTCTAGGCCCTCGTTCAGGTTTGCCTATGGATTTTTCTTCAACTTTCTGCACTCTGAAGATTTATGATCAACTTTGTCACAATTGAAACACTTTCCAGTGAACTTCTTTTTATTGACCCCTCCTTTGAGTCTCATCTTGTCACGCCCCGGGGCATCCTTGTCATTCAAATGATGGAGGAGCCCCTAAATGACAATTATTCCGATATACATCGCTGGAACCAAATCAAATAAAAACTTTGAAATAATATAGAAATATAATTATTTTATGGGTCGCATGCATGCACGACTAAAATATAAATCAACTAAAAGTAAAATATATTTATGAACCCAAAACAAATCGCAACAAAATCCAAAGTACATAAACAAAATACAATAACCAAAAAGTAAATAAAACGGCATCTCGATGATGCAGTGGGACCAGCACAGCAAGGGACTCTCTGAGCGACGCGAAGGTAAGCCAACTGGACACATCCTCTACTAGCTAACCTGGAGGATAAAAGAAGAGGGGGTGAGTACGACCACTCAGCGGGTGGATAGAAAATAGTGCATAATCATAATGGACATAATGGAAGTCAAAGGAAACAAACTAGAGTAACCCAAACCTCAGAGTATCAATGTCAGTCTGCAACTAACCTGATCAACAATATAACAAATACACCTGCAACATATACAACTAACTGCAATCTACAAGCAATACATATCAAGATACCGCGACAAAGCCTCGTGGCTCTCGAGGTAATACAAAGACACTATCTGCGCGCAACCACATGCTACCACGACCGAGACTCGTGGGCAGATAAGCAATAAAAGACTCCATGTCTGCGGGCAACGACATGCTACCACGACCTGGTCTCGTGGGCAGACAGAGTATATAGCTATCTAGCTATGGACTGCACGCAACCACATGCTACCACGACCTGGTCTCGTGGGCAGTCAAGATGTAAGGTAGCTATCTAGCTACATACGATACACGAATCCAACTATCACTAACTTCGAACGAGTAGTCCAAGAGTATAACTCCGCGGCAGATCCTCTCAACCACGAATGGGAGACATAAGCGACCACAGGTATACAAAGCAACCATAGTTCAAAAGTAGAGAACCTCTACTGCAGACCCTCTCAACCACGAATGGGAGACATAGCTAGCAGCCGAGATAGAAGAAAAGTTATAAATCCTCTACTGCAGACCCTCTCAACCATGAATGGGAGACATAGCTGGCAGTCGAGATGGAAGAAAAGTTATAAATCCTCTACTGCAGACCCTCTCAACCACGAATGGGAGACATAGCTGGCAGTCGAGTCAGGAGAAAAGTTATATACCCTCTAACAATTAATCTTATCTTAATTATACTATTTCACTAGTTCATTCATAATATCAATCCAACGAAATAATAGGTAAGCATCTTCCAGCACTATCTACCTATTTATATCTCAGCATTAAATAAGCACCTACAACAGTAATATCAATCAATAACTACATGTTAATGATGAGCAAGCAATCTAGAATCCAAGGGTTCAGCGAATATAGTATCAAAGTAATTCTAGCAATAACATCAGCAAACCAAATAACCAATAAAACCATGCACTAAATTCTAAAGATGTAAAAGATCCACCCACCTCTGATTGTCGAACGTCCTAGCTCTCTTCCAATCCGAGAATTTGCTTCAGCTTTCAATTCTGTTATAATTAATCCATTCAACCGATTAATTACTCCATTTTAATTAACTAATTAATTATATCCATTACCTTAACCACCACCACTCTATTTACATTACCCGATTAATCAAAGTCTAATTAATTCCCCTAAACAGTTTAATTAATCCAGATTTTATTAGTCTAACAACAAATCAATTGAACCCGAACTGTTTCATCAAACTTAAGCTAATTTAATTGATTTCAATTAACAGATTAGTCACCCAACCTTATTTAACTCAAAGATATCCATTCAATAATTCTAGACCAACTAAATCAATTGATCACAACTTTTGATTAATTAATCATAAGCTAACTAATTAAATAAATCTGGATTGATCAAGTGTTAACTACCTAAGTCACAAAATGAAAATCCTACGGCTAAATTAATTACTCACCTAAGTCAACTAAAGTCGAACGTCTCCTTCCCCTGTGTTGCGATTTCCACCAGCGATCGTCGGATTCGATCCCGGTGGAGGAGGCGGCGGGATTCTTGCGGCCCGGAAGCAACGCGTCGGCCAGCGGCGGCGACCCTCTGGCGCGCGCAGCGATTTGGGGTGGAATCAGCGCGATGGACAACACGGAATCGCGGGTCGGCCGATCGGCTTATGCCGCGACTCGTCGGTGATCATCTTCGAGGCGCCGTTGTCCGGAGGTGAGGCCGGCAATGCGAGACCCGGGCTAGCGGTCGGCGAGTAATCGCGTGTAATCGAACTCTTCCGCGGTGGGGGCAGGGATAGGTCGCGGTGGCGACGGCTGGCCGGTGCTGTGGGCGGTGCGTGACAGCGATGCACAAAGGCGGCGAGCAGCGGCATTGTGCGCGTGGACAGTCGGCGGCGGGGGGTTGGGTTGTCGACGCGAGGAAAGCGCGAGCAGGGAATCGGGAACAACAGGGAAAAAGAAAACGTGACTTAGGAAAAATTAACCTAGGCTTAATTATATATAACCTAAGTTTAATTGAATCAATCCATATTATGATTAATAATAATTAGACTTAGTTCAATCTAATGAAAATTTTATCCCATAATTAACAACCAAAATACTAATAAATAATTACACTTCCTTTTTAATAAATAAATACATTTTATGTTATTTATCACGTTTTAAATTACATTATTATCATATTACCTTATATTAAATTTTTAATTTAATTTATTATTATTATAAAAAAATTCCGATATATTACATTGGAAGACTTGAAATTCTTCCGTTTCGAGCTTTGATCATGCTCGACCACGTTGACTTTTACAGTAGCCTGAGAGAACATATTCCTCTCTGAACTCTTGTTGTCTTCCTCGATTCGAAGTCGAACAACGAGTTCTTCCACATTCATCTTCTTTTGCTTGTGCTTCAGGTAGTTGTTGAAGTCTTTTTAGCCGGGAGGTAACTTTTCTATGATTGCTGTCACTTGGAAAGTTTCACTTAGAACCATACCTTCCACGTGAATCTCGTGTAGAATCACCTGAAGCTCCTGAACTTGGTTGATTACCATCTTGGAGTCAACCATCTTGGAGTCAGCCATCTTGTATTCCAGAAATTGGCCCACGATAAACTTCTTGGCCCCGACATCCTCCATCTTGTACTTCTTGTCCAGGGACTCCCACAACTTCTTAATTGTTCTCTTTATGCTATACACATGCAGCGTACAACGAGTCGACAAGGTAGTTGAGAATGTAGTTTCTATATAGAAACTCCGAGTGGTTCCCTACCTCCACAATATTGAAGGTTTAAGCATCACTCATACCTTCAGGTATATTGGGAGGATTCTCGGTCAAGAATCAAGTCAGATTTAGGGTGGTCAAGTAGAAGAACATCTTCTGCTACCACCACTTGAAGTTCAATCCCGTAAACTTCTCTGATTTTTCCCCATGATTGATTGGAACATTACCAATCGGGGCAGAGGGAGCCATCGCATGTTGAGTCTGTTGCACCTCAACATCTTGCGTCGTGGTCATCTCAACGGACCGAGTCTATTTTAAGTTTGTAAGAAGTTATACCTTTCCTGGAGGAAATATAAGGGAAAGTCCGAAAATAATTAGGACTTATATGTTGAGTCGACCACTTTCGAAGTGTCCTCAATCACAATGAGCTTCTTCCAATCAAGGCCGTCAAGCTCGTGGCAAGTGAGGTGAGGACCGACCGAGTCAGAAATCTCCTTGTTGCAAGTCATTGAGTCGAGAGGCTACTATGGAGATGTTGTTGAGCCGAGTTGATCGCCGAGTTGAGCGCCGAGTTGATCGTCGAGTTGATCGCCAAGTCAAGATGAACAACGAATGGCTCGGGCCGAGTTGAGAGTCTATTCGTGTAGAGCCATTGGATTAGGTGCTGCCGAGCCGAACTGAAAGAGTTCGTCCGTCGATATTGGAAACAACTCGGAAGATGTTGCCGAGTTAAGCTGGAAGACTTCGTTCGTCGAGTTGCCGAGTTGGGAGACAAAACAGTGAATACTAAGTGAAGAAATTGTTGAGGCATGTGTTTACACAGTTTTCATAAAACAGATTCATCTTCCTCTGACAGAGTGCTTGCGAGGTTTAGCAGGACGTCTATTTCTCAGGATACAATGATAAAACCGCAGACTCAAACAAGCACAAGTAGTTCGTGGCGAACTGAACTTACACCTGAACGCTATCATTGTGGAGTTGGAAACAAAGTACTACAGTTCTTCTCCTATCGAGCTCACAATCCTTTCTCCTTTTATAGAGGAGACCTATTAATGATGGAGTCGAAAAGTCAACCATAATATCACATTGATTCATTTAATCTATGTGAATCGAAATATCAACTATAATGTTGCCTCGATTCAACTGATCTATCATTAATTCATTAATTTCTGACCATTTATGTTAGAGTTTTAATGTGAACTTTCCACGGTTTGACGCAAAAGATGACAGAACGTCTTTTCCATCTTTCCGTTTTACCAATTAACGAATTTGAAAGGATGACAAAATATCTTCTCCATTCTTCCTTCACATTGCCATCATTTCCATTCAAATTCCAACAAAAATTTTACTTTTCATGTTGTTCTATTATTAAGAATTTTATTACTTTTGAATTTTACCTTGTTGGAAAAAGAGTCCCCTTCGAAAATATATCGTTCGGAAAAAAATCTCAAAAGCCATAACAAAGATCGTCATGATAAAGTAAATCACTTTAAGTGTAGAAAATGTGACAATGTTTTCAAAATCGAAGCTAAACGACATAGTCACATGGTAGAAGAATATTAAATAGTATATTTTTTTATTAGTTTTTTAAGTTTTAATTTATGAAATTTTTTTATATCAAGAATGCGACGACAGAATCATTGATTCAATCCGCTCGAAAGATTTTAATTAGATGGCTTAAGAAATAGCTTGGACTATTTTTATTTTAAGTGGTGTGTTTAGTAGACGTTAAAATAATTTATAGTATTAGACTATCTAAATTACTTGGTTAAATTATCACACATCTAAATTATTAGATTAGCAAAGTGATGTTTAAGTACGTAGGAAGCATCTTTTATTTAAAGTAGTGATTTAAAACCTTCACTCGTGAAGGATACCATCTATATTTTACTTGCGATTATGAAAAAGAAAAAAAACATAAAAGTTGTAGTTCAGATCAACTCTGGAGTGCTCATTTATCAGAAAGGTTGTATTTATTTGATGCTGAGTGAACTTATACAAAAGCTAAGATTATTTCCACATTATAATTCAAGAAATTGAAACTAAACTCATGTTTTTGGGAATAGATCCTTTAACAAATTGTCGCCCTAAAATTACTTTGAAATTAATTGTTCGAAGAGACGAAATTAGTGGATTCAGCTTGTACTTGCTTCTAATATACATTCTATTTAGAAATTAATTTACTGATAAGGAAGAATGCGATTCTAATTGCCGTTGCTCCTCTTCTCCTTGATCCCTGATATTATAAGTGTTCACTCGCCGCCTAAGCGCTAAGGCTACGCTTAAGCGGTTTCTAAATGATCGATTTTTTAATATTTTAAATATAATAATATTAATATATAAAAATAATAATATATTAGGGGGCACTCAAAAGTCAAAACTCACTTTGTAGCCTCCACAAGTCCACATGCATGTAACAAATAATAACTAATAGCAACTCAACAAGTAACAAGAATATTAAAAATGTTTAAGATTGTAAACAATAAGAATTATAAAATATAAGAATTAAAAACATAATTGCAAACAATATTAAAAATCCATTGCAATAATAAGAATTGACAATTGTAAACAACAAGAATACTTGACAATAAACAATAATTTACCCAATTTACACATCAAGCAACATTGCAACAATAAGCATTGCAAACAACAAGAGCACAACACACAAATCACAATGAAGCACGACACAATAACAAATTTAACGGATTAAAAAAACTATTAAGAATACTTGACAATAAGCATTAAACAGCGTCTAACACTAATAGAATGAAGAAAAACACATTCCTACATATTGTGAATGTTTAGTTGAAAAAGATCCTTTCTCCAAAAAGCAAGACCAAGGATACATCAACAATAAAGTGAATATCATCTTAACCGATAAACAAAATATCATTTACTGATTTACCTTACAGAGCGATCTAGAATCTAGATTTTACCATAATTCTTCAACTTCTTCTAGTTCATCTCCATATTTCTCCAACACTTCCTCTGTATCGGATTCAAACTCAAAATCCATGGCATCTTCCTCTTCTTCATCCGATACAAATTCTTCTTCGTGAAGTTCTCTTACATCTTCAATATTTGTCTCAACATCTTCATCTCCACCATCAACAATCCATCCTTGTGCCATAGTTGCTTCACTAGCAAGTAGCACATCAACTCCTTTTTCTTCTAGTCTTCTTTTTTTGTTTATGATCTTGGCATTGAATTGAACATAAACTAAATTGTTCAACCTTCCGGTATCTAATTTATTTCTTTTCTTTGTATGGATCTACATTAAAGAAAATTAGAAAAATATTAATATTGATTATTGAATACATATTTAGACATTTAGTATAAGTAATTAAATACTTACTCCCTCAAAAGTACTCCAATTTCTTTCACAACCGGAAGAACTCGTAGTTAAAGAAAGAATTCTTTTAGCCATCTTTTGCAATTTAGGTACACCATTTCCAAAAAGATGCCACCATCCAACTAAATAAAAATAAACCCAACAATAAGTCAATAACAATAAGCAAAATCAAGAAACAACCAATAAAGATTAAAAATTACAAAATAAAGTAAGCAATTCTTAGTTCTTAGTTCTTACCCGGATCATATTTCTCATCATTTTTTGTGCACCCCACTATAGCCAATGTTCTTCCAAACCCCCCCACTTTGTTGATATACTTCAATAACTCCACATTTACTATGTCACTTTGACTATCAATATCATTAGGAAAGAATGTTTCAACACAAGTGAAAAATCCATTCATAACCACTTCTTCACTTCCTATGCTCCGGTCATTGAAGGAGTAATAAGGGTTCAAGAGGTAGGCCGCCAAATGTAGTGGACTATCAAGCCGACACGGCTTTTTCATCAATAATATCAATAAGCGGACGATAGTGAAGCTCTTGATTGTTGAATGTCACTTTAATATCCTCTCGCTCTAAGTAATTCTCCATACACAAAACCCATAGATGGTTTATTATCCCAATCAACAAGACGAAGCACCTTAATTAAAGGGGAAAACACCTTCAAGCAAAACTTACCCCATTCCAAAAAGAGGAACTCAAAGCGATATTATATGCCGCCTTCACCTTTGAACTCTTTGAATGTTTGCATGTATTCCATTCTTCACTAGCAACCATAGTTCTTAGTTCACTTTTCTTCTCTATCAAGCTTTGCAAAGTTAAAAAGGTGGTTGCAAATCGTGTTACTCCTACTCACTATGTCTCTTTTTTGGTAAACTTTCTCATAATTGATAATGTCTTGTGATGTGCATAAATAAAGATTGTCAAGCTCTTTGCCTTTTCAATCACCCCTTTGAACTTAGGTTGATTCCCAATTCCTTGAAGCATAAGATTCACCGTGTGAGTTGCACATTAAGTCCAAAATATATGTGGTCTCTTCTCCTTCAATAGATCTTTTGCCGCCATATTATTCGAAGCATTGTCCGTTACCACTTGAACTACATTTTGGGGTCCAACTTCTTCAATACACTTGTCCACATATTCAAATATATAATTTCCAGTGTGTGCTTCATTCGATGCTTCACTAGAAGAAAGGAAAGTTGTGCCTTCTTTACAATTGATACACAAATTCATGATACTTCTTCTTTTCGATCACCATGCATCACCAAAATTGAACAACCATTCAAAGCCCATTCTTCTTCTTGCTTCTTTAATAGACTTTTAGTTCTATCTACCTCTTCTTTCAATAAGGGCTCCCTTAACATGTATTGAGTTGGAGGACGATAACCTGAGCCAAATTGACCAACCGCTTCTGCAAACCTCTTGAAGCTATCATTGTCAATGGCATGAAAAGGAATACCAGACTCATACACCCATCGAGCTAAATATTGGTGCACACTATGTGTCCTTTGCTTCCAAAGTGCATCAATAATATTTTGTTGTTGTTTTGTCTTCTTACTTTCACTCAATGAAGAATCAGATCAATGATGATACAAATTGATCCATAGGCCCAAGAGTACGCAGATTCTTTTTGTCCTCGACTCCTTCGTCCACCTCATATTCTTCAAGAACAACTTCTTCTCTCACCTCCATTTCATTCATATTCTTTTGTTTCTTTTTTGTTCTTGCATCTTCAATAGCATTCTTACACTTCACTTTATCCTCATCCGAACTTCTTACACGGGGCAACATTTCCTTTGATATTGGCAACATGTTGTTTGAGCCTATAAATTCCACCACTAGTAATTTTTCCACACAACTTACATTTCAACTTATCCAAACTTTTAGGATCCACCAATTCCGCAAATTCCCATCCAATATCATTGGAATTACGCTTCAAACGAAAATCAATCTCGGACATTGAATTAGATGCTTCAGAAGATATAGTACCTGACATTCTTGATTTTACTGCACTACAAAGGATAAAAATGAAACCCTTGTATAAGCTGAATCAAAATGCAAGGCGGATCTATTTATTGTTAGTAAGGGAAAGAAAAACCAATTTACGATGCCAAGAAGAGAAAGCACGCAGTGCTACACTACAAGAACAATAAACAAAACAAAATTCACACTGAAATCAAGCTTTTTCCGAATTGTATCAAAACAACACGGGCGTGTTATCAGTGACACGTCCGTGTCAGGAGTTCCAGCGGTCAACACGCCCAACCGACACGCCCCGTTCAAGCGCTGACACGGCCGATGAGAAATGTGCGACACGCCTGTGTTGTGCTCAACACAGCGCTGTCGCATTTTTCGCGCGACACGCTCGGTTGTGCTCAACACAGCGTGTCGCCATAAGGCGACGCCAGCGTGTGTTGTGCTAACCAGAAAGCGTCAGCCATCAGGCGACCCGCCTGTGTTGTGCTCAACACAGGCGTGTCGCTCACTGTGCGACACGCTTTCTCACCGGCGTGTCAGGCTCCTGAAAAGTGAAAACAATCAAAACATATAACTCTTGTATAATCCCTTACCTTAGTCTGGACTGTGGCGTGCGGCGAAGGGAAGGGCCGACAACAGAGCAGCCGGCGACCTATCCGGGGACGAGGGAGAGCTCAGAGAGGGGAGAAAGGTGAGCGATGAAAGCGGAAAGGGTGTCGACGAGGCTGGGGATCCGGATCGGGTGCTTGGCTCCCGTCGGCGACGCGGTCGGCGGCAGACAGGAAGAGACTCGACGACACAACGGAGACGAAGAAGCGAAGAGGTAGGGATTCCAAAATTTGGCTCGATTAGGATTTAGTGATTTACTGATTCAGAAATCGCGATTCGTGAATCGTGAATTCGCGACTACGCTTGCCGGGTCGGTCGCCCCGATTAATCGAAGCCATCGATTAATCGCTCTGGGCGCCGATTAAAGCGGTCGACGCCGCCGATTAATGCGGCGACGCCTAGCGGCGTCGCCTCTGGAAATATCGGGGCGGTGGACGAGCGTCCACCGCCTACGCGCCGCCTAATCGGGTAAAATCGTCGATTTTTAGAACACTGATTATAATTCTTCACTATAAATTTAGGATTAAATATAGATCGGATTCAACTAGATTCATTGGAGATCCACTCAATTTGGAATTTCAGATTTTATCGGGATAAAAAAACAATTTAACTAAATCGAGTTTTTCTTGCCATTTAAACTTTCGAAATTATTTTTATTTACAAACAAATATAATAAACAAGATTTCCTTTTTTAATTTTATTCAGATTTAATTCACTTTTTCTTAAAATAATTTTGAATTTTTATCGAGATAAACGGTCAAACTTAACTGCTACGACCCATAAAATCTGCTTCATAAAAGAGAATTATTCAATGAGACTTGGTCAACTAAAATTATTATTACTAAAATAAATTCTGTGTTATAATAATTTATTAAATAACTAAAATTCTGTTAATGAATTTTTTTTTTTTCGACGAGGCGACATATCATGTCTATAAATAACGTAACCTTTGACAGAAAATCTCCCGTCCATTAATTTTGTGGAAGCCTCTCTTTTCTCTCAGTTACACTGTCTACAAAAATACACAATATTTTAACATGGACGATGATGCCTTCGATTGGTCATTGCTTCCTCTTGATCTTCTCAGAAAAGTTGCCGAGAAATTACAACTTTCACATCGTATTATATTTCGTACGGTATGCAAATCTTGGTGCTCGGCTCTCCCTATTGTTTTTCCATGCCCTTGGCTTCTTCTCTCTGCCGAACAAATCGATGATTCGTGTACCTTTTTACTTTTACCTTTAGATGAAGAGCATTATTCCTATTTCAAGTTTTCTCCCGTGCCTCCACTCCATGGCATGCGTTATACTGGATCTAATGTCGATTGAGTTGCGATTGTCGATTTAGCTTTTAACATCAGCCTCTTGAATCCTCTTATCGGCGTTGAAATTCATCTCCCTTCTTTGCTCCATCTTTTCCCTTGTGAATCTCTACCTAATTGTGGCGGTTACATATTGCACGATGAGAAATATGGAAATTCTTACTTTTTTGAATTTGAAATTTGTCGCGACTACCACATAGAGAAAGTCATCTTCTCCTCCAATCCAACTCCCAATAACTATATGGCCATGGTTATTTGCAATGGATTTCCAGCTGCCTATGCTAAAGCGAGCACATCCAAGTGGATAAATCTAGACTTTTCCGCGCTCGACGCTGTTTATCACGATGGATTATTTTACGTTCTAATGGGAAATTCGGAGATCGTTGCGATTGACCTGAGCGGAGATGATCCGATCCAAAAAGTTATCATTGATAGAGAAGCTGAATTCTCCGACTCTTTCTTATATTTAATTAGAAGATGTCCTGATAAGTACTTAGCATTCTCGAGCACCGACGAACTATTCCTAATTTTGAGAAACACAGAATATATTTATGAAGATGATTCATCTGATGATACAATAAAGCGTGAGACCGTAGGATTTAAGATTTTCAAGTATAATTGTGAGAATAGTTTTTGTTGGGATGGAGTTACTTGTTTGGAAAACAAGTCTATTTTTATAGGCATGAATAATGCTTATTTTTTATCGGTCGAAGATTTTGTTGGAGTGAAAGCAAATTGTATCTACTTCACTGATACTTGGGAGGGATTAAGACACGATGCAGATATGGGCAGAACAAATCCAGATATTGGCTTCTTCGATTTGAATCAAGAAAAGTTTGAGCGTTGTAGCTTGTCATATGAAATATTTTTGCCTCCGCCAATTTGGTTCCTGCCATCTTTGAATGATGATCGAATCGAGACAGTTAAATGTACGAAGGAGGATTAATTATTCATATTATTTAGTGTAATCTTGCTTGCTTTTTATTTGTAAAGAAAACACAAGGAAGAGTCAGTGTAAATCTTATAGCATTTATTTTGTTTTTCTTTTCTTCGTCGATAAAAAAAGAAAAGACATAATTTAAAGTTTAGTTAATTTATTTTATTTTATATAAATCAGGAAATGTCTTACAACTTATAATTATATGATTATTATTGTCTATTCAATTAAGCAAAGAATATTTCTAATATGAAAGGACTCGAAATAAATAAAAAGAGCGCTTAGATGTATTTTGGCAAAATTCTTTCGATGCTCGTATCAAAAGTGGAAGAAAATAGAGAAAAATATAGTTTTAGAATCTTACTTCCCTCCCATGGAGATGTATTGTGTCTGCATGGAGGAAAAATGTGTCTTCGTAGAAGAAAAGACTTGATTGCTTTAATTAGCTGTTGATGTAATTATCGAGCCATATTAATGCACTTGAATAACCGAATGTGGTGTAGATGAATTTGAGTTAATCCAAATTTAATTTGATTGGATCTGAATTTGATTTCTATCTAAGTTTGATTATCTAATTAACTTTGTCTTGTGATTGGGTATACTCCCACCGTATATTTAATTATCAATTCCACCATTAATGGTTATTAACTGCGACTTTAAGGGTGTGTTTGGTTCAAGTAATTATACATAATCTTGGTTATGTGATTACTAGGGAATAAAACATAACATTGGAATAAAGTATAACCTTTGATAAAAATCTTGTTTGGTTGGAGGTTTTAATATATAACTTAGTTAACATTTTACTAAATTATCCTTTGTCTTTTACTCAATCAATTCGACAACGACGACGAAAATATTAATGATGACTGGAGGATCGGGCGGCGTGATGCGGCCGGACGAGTGATCGACTAGTGGTCGGCCGTGGCGGCGGTGATTGGCCGACGATGGCGGCGTGATGATCGGCCGCCATGGCGGCGATTAGCCGACCAACCAACGGCGGGCCGGCCGATCAGCGGCGACGGTTGGCCGGCCGTCAGCGATGACGGTGGCCGATCGATCGGCGCAACAATGACGATCAATCGACCAGCGGCGATAACGATGGGCGATCGATCGTGGCGGCGGCATCGTCGAGCGATGGTTGGATTGCCAGCGGCGGCGCCGTCGATCGGACGAACAACGGCCACCAACGCGGAGGCGCGAAGCGGCTGATTGGTAATGACGATGCGATGGTGGTGGTGGCGGGCACGGCGACGACGATGACAACGACGACGGCCATGGCAGTGGGCGGTGGCCGGCAACGGGCATCGACCGACGATGGGCGACAAATCGATTGAGTTTTGACAAATTGACATTTAATATATTGCTAGGGATAATATTGAAAAAAAATTTCTTTAGCCCCGAGAATCAACAAAAACCTTGGTTCTCTAAGGTTTTTCTATTCCCCCTAAAAAAGTTTTTATCCATAACCAGATAATGAACAATTACCAGATAATTATTCATAATCTAAACCAAGTAAGATTTTTGTTGATAACCTAACAAAGTTATCAACAAAAACCCCCAACCAAACGCACCCTAAGATCATTTCTAATTCCTCAAAGCGTGCTCAATTTATTCTAATGCCTTAATATTACTGAGAAAGTGCATTCTGTAATTGTCGAGAATAATAGAAAATTAAAAAGTTGTGAATATATACATAAAAGAAGAATACTATACTTTAATATTTCTTTATTTAGATGATGACTAATTCATAACTTGTGACCTGGTTTAAAAATTAAATATTCATTTTTATATTTTAAAAGAAATATAATTTCTAGTAAAAAATTGACTTTTTGACTCCTAGTAGGTGGCCATTGATTATGGACATGACAACATTTTCTAAATTTAACGTGATCCATCATAAACAAAAAATATCATCAATGAAATAAATAATTGACTATTTTCTCTACTCGCCCGAGCTCACGCACAGCCACCATTCTATCTAAGCTTGTGGCTAACTTATCTCTCGAGAAATTATAATTCTCAACTATCAATCAATCTTTTTATTTATATTTATTATTTAAATTTTTGATTTATTTTCTCAATCGAAATGAACCATCGAAGAGGACTGTTAATATAATCATTTATATTTTTTTTATAATCGTCCCACTCAATGAGTTTGATTTAGTTGGTAGATGCATAGATGTCTCTTATCTATATACTTTTCAAAATGAATTATTAATTTATCTATTTAGGATAATCATATGAAAATCATTAATATAATACAGCGATACTATATTTTTATTCTCTCAAAACAAAAATTAAGTTTGAGTGAGAAAAAACACGAATAATTAATTGTGAAGCGGTTTTGCTTGCGGTCAAGGAAGAGAAGCAATCGGGAATGATACCGAAGGTAATTTTAGGGTTTAAAAATTGAATGTCCATTTTCTTATTTTAAAATAAAATTTATTTATTATTAATAAAAATAAGATGACTTGTTGTTCAGTGAACTTGACTTGGACCATCACAAACAAGAGTCATCTAATTTTCTAATAAAAAATACGCATGTATGTGATACTTCCACGCTGTTAAGACTACTTTTATATATATACGAACTAAGGATTACACCACTTAACGACTCTTTCATCGTGATCCCATAAATATTAAAGAGAGTAAATTATAGATGGATTTTATCTTTGACACAATTGATAAGATCATGCATGACCATATGAGTTCAGAACAAAATTTAAAATCTTCCTATAAAATCAATCTTTATCCATTGTGCAAATTAACACACGACTTTATCAACATATCATCCTGCGGGACCACAGCTTCTTCCCTTCCTTCTTATAAAAAGAGAGAATTATGAATGACTCTTAATTGGGATTTCAAGGTTTAAAAATTGGCCAAAAGGAGCATGGTTATCATTCTTGTTTGTTGCTGATTGTTAGTTGTGGGCAGTTCCACGAACTGCGATGGCAATTCGTGGAATCGCCGTCACGCATGCACGGCGTAAGCCGTGCGTGATCTCCTTCCTGTAAAAGGGAGATGCGTCCAAGGATGAGGTGTGAGGAGAGGCTGAAAGGTTGTCGATCAGAGGAACATCCGAACAGATTTGGTTTGTGAAACCAAAGGAATTTTCCATTTGGTGATCATTCCTTCGACACGAGCACAAGACTCAACTCCAACCAGGTAAATTCTTCAAGAATAGGTATCGACATTGGTATCAGAGTAAAATTTTGTTTTTTTCTTACCTGTGAAGATTTTCTCGTCGAAGAACGGAGAACAAAACAGAGTTTCTCTGTTCTGGCAGCCTCCTTGCATGGCCGCCGGTGCCTCGCCGACGCTCAGTCAGTCGCTCGGAGGCGACGGCTTCGAAGGCGGCGCGGTCGCCGATGCCCAAGCGGCGACTTTGGAGGCGGCGACCTCGACGGTGATTGCTCGGACTAAGGGCGACTTCGGAGCAATGCCCAATCGGTCGCTCAGAGGCGGTGCCTCGCCGACGCCCATCCGGTCGTTCGGAAGCGGCGTTGTTGCCGACGCGCACGCAGTCGATGGGCGCTGTAGGAGGCGGCGTTGTCGCCGACGGCCAGGCGGTCGCTCAGAGGCGATGCGGACGCCGATGCCCAGGCGCTCGATCGGAGGCGGCGCGGTCGGGATTAGCACACACATGGCAATAAAAAAAATTTATTATATTATAAAAAAAAAAAGGAAATCAGATTGGTTATTTGAATAATCTGTAATGATCAGATTGTTGTGTAAGACCCTCTTTCATAGATAATCACTTCATCGCTCAATCGGAGAGATTTGACCCGTCGACCAAGGAAGTTAGACAATCGTTTGAGAGTGCCTAACCAACCGTGCGCCGTCTCTTTTTTTGTTCAGATTTTTTTAAAACTGTTCGAAAAGTCTAATTTGGCTTAATTTAATTGGGCCGAATAAATGGGCTTAGAATCAAGATTTCTAATTGGGCATAGGTTCAATTAATTTCCTAAGTGTCCAATTAGCTCACACAAGTGTTTTGCAAAGTTGACTTTGGTCAACTAAACTCATAACTATGGTTAGATTGGTTGTTTTGGAACAATTGGAACCTGACATGGATAACTTAAAGGTAGGACTAGTAATGAATGTCTATGGGTCAATTGTTAGTAGCCCCTAAAAAAAAATCAAGAAATTTTAGTTTTTCTTGATTATTGTATATTTGTTCTGTGCCTTGATAAATTGAAATAAATCGGTATTTGTATTGGAATTATCGGTTATGTACTGACATAATGCATTTCAAATTCACAGATGGCGCGGACGTATACTACTATGATACGGCGCGATGTGATGCACAACCGGTATAGAGAGGCTATTGAAGAGTTAGACTATGATCCTTACTACGAGTCATCGACACATAGGGAAGGATGACTATTCGAAGCTCGAGATAAGTTTTGAGATTAGACAACTACAGGATTTGGGCATTGATTCATTCTGTAAGATACGACGAAAAAAAAATTGATATGGTTAGGAGTTAATTACATCTAACCTAGCTTAAGAAATTTTAATAGCTTAATTAACCTAGATTTAATTGAATCTAGAGTTAATGGCTTATTGGATTTCTACCCTACCCATTCTCAAACCGACTCGTTAACACACTTAACACCTCGCCGATCCTGCGTCGTATAGCCTTAATCTCGCCGAAAATCCTTTACTCAGAGCGTTCTAATTCACGCGACTTCACCTCCTTCATCGCGACAGCCGTTTCCCCTTCGCACACACCGCGAGTTGCTCGTCACCGACTCTACCGCCGACGCAGACCTTTCCTGAATGCCTTTTCTCCTCTCCGAAGCGACCAGAGGCGATCACGTCTTCATGCTCATGCTCGCCGTCGCCGAGCTCGCCGTGCCCTAAGGCGTCGCCGCCGCGAGAGAAGGAGTCGCTGCCGTCGGTGTTGATCCAGTGATCTCCGGTTGTTATTGTTTCCCTTCTAGCCGACCGTTGTCGGAGCAAGGATTTCGGGCCGGTGGCGGTTTGACTGGAGAAGAGGAAGCTGCAACTCGTCTCCTTCCTCAGCCTGAGCCTCTCGCCGCTGTGGATTGGTTCCAGATGTCACCGTTGCAGTTGAAACTCCACCGCTTGTTCTTCGGATCGTCGGCCGGTTGACTGCCATCTCCGATCGGTGCCGCCCAAATCGTGATTTTCTCTTTCTCCCGAGCCCTAGTCGTTCTAATCGCCCCGGCCACTGCACCGGCAGCGTCCCTCCTGGTGATCACGGTCGTCACCTACCTCACCGGTGAGCCACTCTTGTGGGTTCAAGATTTTGATCTATGGATTGGCAGCATTTCCACACGATTAGATTGGGAGCTGCCTTGTTCGATCACCGTCACAGCGAGGTAAGAACCAAATTTACCTTGGATGAGGTTTTGGTGATACGGTGTTTGTCGTGTGCTGAAATCCCTCTGTGAATTAGACAGGGGCTTGGGTCGGTGAATTGGGGAAGGAAGGGAATGGTGACTGCCGAGAGATTTCTAAGACAGGTAAGCTGTATTTACAGCTGTGATGTTTTTGTTCTGTTCTTGAATTATGGATGCAAGGAAAGTTAAGTGTGGTAAGTTCAAACCTAGATGTTTATGGATGCATATTGTTATTGCAATTGATCTGGTGGTTATGAATATTGGATTGTATCTATTATATAGATTGTGGTGAAATTTCAAGAACTTGGATCAAGAAGCTAGTGTCATGGATTCGGAGCTGGGTAAGTCTTGATTTATATATGATAGCTATGTAATAAGTTGATACAATAGTATTAATGGAAGAAGTGTTTCTATTGGTAAGATTTGGGATTAGGATTGGGTTAGATTCCTTTTCCTACCGATCGTTTATGTTAGTGCTTGAATTTAATTGTGAATGATGATATTTGCAGGACGTGGATACGAGGCAGATCCACGGACGTGAAGATATTATTTCACGGAGCTATTTAGCATGTGAGTAATTTCCTACCTGGTCCGGGTAGATGTAAATGCATTCAGATTTAGTCATAGATATGAGCATGTTAGGTGTTCATATTATCTTGACCCTGCTCTTTTTATCGTATGCTTGATCCTTTACCGTTGGCTATTAACTCCATTGCTGATATCATGTTTATTTTATCATGATTAGGAGTTATACATATAGGTGATGCAAGTAACTTAGAATTTGTTTAAGTTAAGTGCAAATAGTAAAGTTCGGATGACAACCTGATTGTACATTGGGCAAAAAGGTCATCCGTAGGTAGATAATGTCTTTAACCTAGGGTTAGTTCTAGTACCCTTAGGTTGTATGTTACCACCGAACATGTATTGTGTAAATGGTCAGAGGAATGATACTCAGTCTATCGCTACGGACCGGTGGTCATAGCTTGTTATAATCAGATGAGTACGACTCTCTACAGGATAGAGAGTGTGTCCATCAGTTGAGTACGACTCTCTACAGGATAGAGAGTGCGTCGATTAGATTGGTATGACTCTCTACAGGATAGAGAGTATTATGATCAGTTGAGTACGACTCTCTGCAGGATAGAGAGTGCGTTGATCTGGTTAGTATGATTCTCTGTAGAATAGAGAGTCTATGGTGGATGTCTGTATGTGAGACATTGCATTCATGTCATTTGCATGCATGCTGGCGACGAGGTCTCCCTTGTGGTTGAGAGTGTCGCCAGTCATCCTGCCTCCACGGTTACTCATAGGAGGAGTCACCCGTGTGAGGGCAGAGCATTGTGGTGTCGCACTCTATCACTATAGACGGTGATAGTTGGATTTGTGTGTCGTAGTCCTGCGTGTGTGGCACTTGACCACTCATGGGTAGTGACTGTCGGAGTGGCCAACAGCAGGGACCCCCATCGTGTAGCTTGCTCTTTACGCTTATATGCTACTCGATCATACTGCCCACTCGGCCACTCGAGAGTAGTGGTTGGTGTTGAGTTGGGACAGTTGTCATGCTCGAGCCACCGAGGCCACACTGGGGTCGTGGTAGCTTTAGGGTGAGCCGACATGACCATGCATGCTGCATTGCCGACTGATGACATTTTTGCATATTGCCATATATATAGATATATATATATATATATATATATATATATATATATATATATATATATATATATATATGGATGATTGTGATTAGTATACATATATAGATGCAGTCTATATATATATGCTTATTGTGATGTTGCATTTGATTGTACTATGATTGCTGCATTTGATTGTACATCATATTCATGCATGTTTCTTGCATACGTTATACATCTGATTGTGTCGGACATCTTGGTATGTGTTGATGCATTAGATACCTTCGACACATAGCATGAGTAGATTATGTGTTGGTATTACTCTTCTTGTTATATATATGTTGGATATATGTTCAGGTTGGATCAGAGTAGCGTAGCAGACTTCAGGTATGTCTGCATTTTATGTTATTCATTTGGTTAGACGGTATATGCTTGTATTTATATACTATGCTGATATACCTGTTGTGCATCTAGATTATGTTGTCGAAATACATGTGATATTACATATATACATGTTTTCTATTACCTGCTGAGTTTTACTCACCACCCCCCGCGGACCCTGGGTTTTCTGTCGCCCAGGTAACAGGTAGAAGACTTCGTGACGACTTGGAGCACCGCCGGCTGACATTGTCTCATCTCACCTCCGAGGCTCCTGTGTCTGTTTTGGATTTTCCGTATGTCTTGTTTTGCATTCGAAGTTTTCGTGATGTTATGTATTATGTGATGTACGCACATGTTGGTGCGGGTTTTGTCGAGGTTTTCTTTATGTTATGGTGTTAGTCATACCGGTATGCATGTGTGACATTGTATTGTTGTTGTATCGTTTACGCTGTGTATTTGTCGTAGTAGTTTTGTTATGTTGTTGTGGTTTGATTATATTGTTATATACATTGTTGTTATTGTGGGCCTACGGGCCTTGTATTAACCCGAAATGTTGCCACGTACAGGGGAGGTGCCGTCCGTTTGATTTTCGGCTCGGTATGCTCTCGGGGCGTGACAACTTTAGTGGTATGAGAGCCCAAGGTTCTGCGATGCCATACAATGTTGTTTTGTGTTGAGTCTTGGATTCTCGGGAGTCGATTTATTCGGTTTTTGGTTTTTGAGATGAGATGGACAGCAGTCTGAGCTATAAGCAGCACGAGGTGCGAATTCCTGAAAACTTATGGTTTAGTAGATATTTATCTAAACTTGATTAGTAGGTGTATACAATATAGTTATGACACCTGTGCAGACTTGTAGTAGGGGTCGTCCACCGAGGCGACCAACCGAAGTGACCTTTAGGGTTTATACTCTCGGTTATGTTGGCTATGCATTTAGATGCTTATACCAGGGAATAACCTGTAGTGTGTTGGTTATTATTCGTAATCGTGGTATGAGTTGACCACGAGAACGACCTATTGAGTCTGTGAGTCTTGAACCTGTGTCGAGGAGGTGATTTACCTCTGAGAGCCGACTAATACCGAGTCGAAAAACAGGGGCCAAGTCATCACATTTCTAGTTGAAATCAGAGATTTCGGCCTTAGAGATTTTCACTAACGGTGCTAGTCAGATCATTACCTGTTGGGTAATGGACAAGATAAGTAGTCTATTGTTGATGCAGATAGCGGAAGGCTAGGTTATGGAGTTTCATAGAGATTTTTATCCCTGAGTTATTCGTACTGAGTTGTATAACTGTGAGAGTACTTTTGAGTACTTAACTCATGTTATACCGAGAAAGAAGAGTTGTTTGCATACCATTATCGGGATCAAGCCGGTATTTGGTGATAAATGCAGAAAATAATCTTCGGGAAATAATATATCACTTGATCATGGATTAGTGATGTTGAAAGGGTGTATTTCCCCGTGTCACTTTTAGTGACACATTGTAAGGAATTCTTGAGCTCCAAGAAAAAAAAAAGGGTGATCGGTTAGTAATAGTGTACTGTGCAGAGTCGTGAGACTTGCAAAGATTACGACCACCTAATAGCTCAAGAAGATGAATGGATGATTTAAGCCACCCAGAGTTATTGGCTTATAGTTGGATAAGGAAGCCGGGATCTTCTATCAGATCCTACCGGAAGACGTTGGATTGAGACAGGAGTTTAGAAATGACTCCATACAAGTGTTTAAGAGTTGGAGACCGGTAAGCAAATATTGCAGGTCAACTTAATAGAGTCAGAAGTTTCCGACTGTTGGATAAAAGGAACAAGATCGGAGTTATAGACTTTGAGCTATTTTTCCAATTATAGAAGACCAACCGCAGATCATCAAGATGTTCTCGTGGATATCAGCACAATCAGAACAAAGACTTCGAAGGGATTATGTGCGTGCAGTGCAGATCACGAAGACACGCGAAGCCAGATTATCCGTTGGATTAGTTCAGCTGTTGCTATTGTGAGCAACCAGTACAGTAGAGGAGTTATACTTGAAGACTATCGATGGTATTCTAGGAGGATGAGGCACCGTCTCGACAGTGGAGATCAGCACCGAAGATTGAGTTATCTGATCAGCAACAACCTACTACCTCAGGCGTGGTTGGAGTTCCTTGATACTCCCCTTCAGCAAAGATCAGCACAGAAGCAGCATCCGCAGAAGACATCGTAGAAGATTCATGCAGACAACAACAACAGTTACCTCCAGACGTGTTTTGCTTAGTACAGAAGAGAGAGTATACGACGAAGGTCATATCTATTCGGTATTCTACAGTTGCAGCTCGTAGGATGAAGTGATGGGATTGGATGATCTAGGAAAAATCCTAGGATCATTCATCGCAGAAATGCGACTGCTTTGTCGCGAGTTGTTGGATCTGATCTGGTTCTCTTCGGAGAAAGGCCGAGACTTGCGGGGAGCCTTTGGATCGGATCGATAGATAATTGATGATTCAGGGTATTACTTTAGTTTACCCTCAATGTTAATATGTTGAGAGATTCTTGTAGTTACAGGTATCTGTGTCTAGAACATTCTTAGTTTGGATTAGAAGAGTTCCTATACATCGACTTATGGGTCAGTGGTCTCTCTACCGTCAGGTGAGAAGTGGACCAACGATTAAGCAGTTAAGGGATGCCCTTAGACTTTGATAGACATATCTTTACTGTAGACATATCCTTACGGATGGTCAAGTTGTGGAGATTATAGTATGATTGTGTCTCTCGGATGTGCGTATAATCCAAGAGCCTTCGGATATAGTTTCGGATGAACTCCTAGTCTTGTCGTTGCTTAGGCTAGTGGAGTAGGCGATCGAAATGATTGCGAAAATAGTCCAGTATCGAAGATCACATAACGAGTGATATTTTTATTGGTATCAGTGTTGTTAAACATGATAGAAATTGGAAGAAGGTAAGTTGTAATTATAGGGGAAGTTGGAAGGGATATTTATCTATCCCAGTATTCCTCCTTGATAAGATCCGGAACTCTTTGTTGAAAGAGAGATGGACCTTTGGAAGTATGCATCGATTATCGATGATGGAATACAGTAGTTGTTGTGAAGAATATCCTTCGTTGTGGATAAATGATCTATTGAGATCAGCCAATAACGCCTGTGTATACTCTGGGGTTGGTTTACGACTAGAGCATTGATATGGTAGTGACATGGTGTCATATAAGTATCATTATCGTTGTGATGATTGATATATCATCAGCCTAGAGAAAAAGGGGATGCAGGTGTGTAGAGACGACACTTTCATACTTAGTATGAATTTTCTGAGTTGTGATGTTAAATACTGAAAATTTAAAATATTAAATTAAATGACCAAAGAATTAAGGAAAATAATCCTGGAAATTTTTCGGGATTTATATGGAATTTTAGGAATTTTTCCAAAATTTTTCTGGATTTAAATGGAGTCCGTACGAGATTTTTTCGGGAATAAAATATATAGGTTTTAGGAGGGGTCTATTTCAGGGGTTTAATACGCGATAAAAACCTAATGTTTATTTTTTCTTTCTTTTTCCCCCCGCCGCGACCCATTTCTCCTCGGCAGTTCCCTCGCGCGACGGTTTCTTCGCCGGCGATGCCTTCTCCGCCGATTTCTCTGCGCGCTCGTTGTCCAGACGACGCGCGCCGGCAGATGGCTCGCCGTCCTCGCCTCGAACCGCCGTGCGACGCCCCTCTTCTTCCCCGAGCGCCGACGCTCGCCTTCCCGGTGCTCAGGGCCCGCCGGCTTCTCTTCCTCGCCGTCCCATTACCGCATGCCGACTTTGTCAACGACCCTGATGAAGGGGCGATGAGAGAGAGAGTTTGGCAGCAGCTCGACCGAGGTCGCTTCTCACCGCTCCGTCGGTGGTCGCCAGAGTTAGGGCAGCGGCTGGCATGGATGTTCCGGCGAACCAAGCATATTGAGGGGGGTCACGGTGGCTTCGTGTGGGGTGCTAGGGCAACAGCAGGAACTCCGGTGAATGCGCGCGGCAGGGAGGTCGCGACAGTGATGGCTGAACGTTCCGGCCGATGTCTCCCTTGGTGTTTGTTTTTCTGGGACCTTACTGATCGTTTGCGTGATCAGAATGACGACCTTGTCACTACAGCAGAGGGATGCTGGTTCGGGGTTCCAATCGCAGGTATATCTCGAGCTATCTCTTGTTGGCATGCTGTGTGGTTTGTTTCAGGTCGTATAGGGCTGTGGATATGGGTCAGGCAGAGGATTTTAAATAGGATGTATTAGGTCTTGAGCTGTGTATGTCACCTAGAGTTAGGGTGGATTCATATTTATGATTGGTTCAGTAATTATGTATGGAGGATTGATTAGGTGGAATAGGATAATCAAATCAATCTAGTGGATCGGATATGAGGTTGATGTAGGATTCGATTTGATCAATTGTTGTGAGATGGATAATATTTTTCATATGATGGATATTGATCATGGTGAGATTAATTGCAAGGATATGTTTTTGGCTTGAGGAGTTAATCACAGTTTATGACCTACGAGTTGAGGGTCTACTTGGAGATATATAGTAGTATTTAGCACGATATCGTGTGCTTGGATTTGATGGATTTATTTTAGATTAATTGGTTATGGGAGGAATCGATTATGTATTCGATTTGTCGGTGAATGATATTTTGTGCTTAATAATAGTTATGTGTTATGCAGGTTTCGGTCACGAGGCAGGATCACGGTCGTGACGATCTGGTGCTCTTTGCGGATATTTGACAGGCGGGTATTTTGACTTATCTCCTAGATATAGTCAAATGTTGATATGCTAGTTAGGATAGCTTACAATAATTTTTCATGTTTATATGCCTAGTATGCTTTGTGCCTACTTGCTACATGCATTTGATCAGTATGATTATATCTTCCCTGTTTTATTTGGATCATGATTACTTGGATCAGTTATATGCACTTATTGATTGTGCATATTATTCGGATAGGTATTTGTAGTTGGATTTACATGCTTTAGTATCATGCACCATCTTGCATGATTGCATGCTAGCTGGACGGAGTTCCATTATTGGAGCTTAGTTACATATCTACATACACCGCCACTCATGGGTTAGTGGTACATCAGAGTGTGTGCATTTGCTCACAGTTCACGGTCCGCTCCACGGTAGCGATGAGGCGTGGTAGCGGCGAGGATCCCTCCTCCGGTCTACATGAGGAGAGCTTAGCTCCCCCACTATGTTTGGGGCAGGAGGATAGGTGTACTCCGACAGCATCCTGTCCACTCGGTCACTCAGGAGTAGTGATGGCAGAGTGCACAGTTGTCATAGCCCTACCCACTCGGCTTCACCATTGCGTGTGAGGCGGCTGACTGGCGTCAGGGGTGACCATGTCATTTGCACGGCATGCATTTTTGCACGAATTGCATTTGTATTGTGTTTGCTGCATTTGTATTGATGCCTTGGATGTGCATATGATTGTCATGCATACAGGATACATGATTATATATGGTCAGGACTTTATTACTTCTAGTCAGGCACATGCTCCTATATCGAGGTAGGAGATTCGTAAGTAAAATCTGATCATTTTGTATTTCTTGCTTGCATACCCTATTTATGTGAGGATCTTGGCATGATATTTTTATTGTTAGCTATACCTTACTTTGCATATCTACTATACCATGAGTTCTTTGAACTCACCCGTTGATTATATCTATTTCGGGATGAAAGGGTCGGGAGAGTCCGCAAACCCCCTCGTCGTGGAAGTGTATTTGGTTATTTGTTTTTGGTTTTGGATATCTTGTTTAGAAGATATATTTAGGACTGGAATTGGATTTGTGTATTCATGGATTTTGGTGTCCTTATGGACTTTTATTCGGAGTTTTGTTCTGGATTGGATTTCGGTTGAGTAATCCTGCCCAGATGGCAGAAGGGGTAGGTCTAGATGTGATAGACTGTTTATTTATTTACTTGGATTGAAGGCCTGAGGCCTGATTTATTATCTGCGTGTGTGTTTGGATTCCGGTCGTGTTGACCGATGTATAGTGGCCGTGTAGGCCTTGTATGTAAATTGGGTTTGTCACCCGTACAGGGGAGATGCTGCCGGATTTTTGTCTGGCACGGTCTCCTTCGGGGCGTGACATGTGACCTTTCTCCGAAGATGCTTGACTAATTAACGATTTAGTTGCCACTGGATTTGAGAATCGTGTATCCTGAACACGATTGGATCAGTTCGTGGTTGTTGGAGTTGCGTAACCTGGCCACTGTTGATTGTGGTAGATGGAGTTGCGCACTCGACCACCGTAGATGGTGGTTTTCCTTGTATGGTTTAGATATTACTGTAGATGTGGATAGAATATTTTAGCATTACTATACCACAGACTTGTTTGACAAAGGTGATGTTGTAAATCATTTAGTCGGAAGCTGGTGAAACCAGCTTACAGGACCTAGATGGCGGTTAACTTTTACGCAAGTATTTGTTAATCCTTCAGGAGTGGATAAAAAGGAGGTTGTACGCTGATGCATCGTTTCAGGGATCGGAGCGACTCTGATGCAGTTGAATGAGGCATACTTTATGCCTATGTCAGATAAGAAACTACGAGATAGTCTGTCATATACATGACGTGACTTTAGTAGTTATTATCTGGATTTGTATATGTATGGAGTGGAAGTGCTCATGGAGTTTTGACTAGCTATTGGGTAGCTACTATTGAGTTGCTGGAACACGAACGGTTGCAACAAGTGAGATGGTCGCTTTAGTCTTCCATGCACTTACAGAGTGTGGTGGAGAGGATTTTGAACGGTAGATGGACTTCTCTTGTGAGAAGATGATTTTCCGTCTCTAACATGGATAGGTGTTCTGGACACGCATCCAGTTAAGAAAGAGTTGCTACAGGTGGCACATCAATTGAGATTTGCTCTACATCCTGGTGGTACTTGGAGGTACTGAGAGTTGAAACGTTTATACTGGTGAAATGGTACAAAGAGAGTTATAGCAGATTTTGCTGCTCGATGTTTAGTATGTCAGTAGGTGAAGGCTGAACATCAGAAACTCGATGGATTGCTCTAGAAAATTCCGATTCCGGAATGGAAGTGGGAGCATATCACTACTGATTGCGTTACGGGATTGCCAAAAACCCGTAAAGGACATGATGCGATTTGGGTGATTGTGGATCGACTAACCAAATCAACTCATTTCCTTCATATTCGTGGGTCATACTCGTTGGACCATCTGGTAGCGTTGTATTACCAAAAGATTATCTGATTGCGTGGGGTACTTTTAACTACCATATCGGATAGAGATTCGCGATTTACCTCGCGATTTTGGCAGAGTCTGCACCAGACTATGGGCACAGTGCTTCGGCTTAGTGCAACGTTTTATCCGCAAACAGATGAATAGTATGAGTGTATCATTTAGATGTTAGAGGATCTATTCAGATCATGTGTCGTGGATTATGGAGGTGTAGCTTATCAGTTGGTTTTACCTCCAACACTTGTGGGTGCTTACAACGTATTTCCTATTTTTATACTGAGAAAATACATGTCGTGTCGCATGTTGATCATGTTCTGGAAGAGGTTCCGATTCTACCTCAGTCTAATGCAACTTACGAGGTGATTCCAGGGTGGAGCCTAAGTCGCAAGGAGCGACAGTAGTGGGACGAAAACCATCCGACTCATAAAAAGTTGGATGACAGCATCATACCGATGAGGAGGCTATGTGAGAGCTGGAAGATACTATCCGAGCTAGATACCCTCATCTGTTCACTTGAGGAATGTATGTGGTTATTTCGGAAACTTGTTTAAAGTAATTTTTGCATGTTAGTACGAAATTTGGGGACCAAATTTTTATAAGTGGGGGAGAATGTAAGATACGACGAAAAAAAAATGATATGGTTAGGAGTTAATTACATCTAACCTAGCTTAAGAAATTTTAATAGCTTAATTAACCTAGATTTAATTGAATCTAGAGTTAATGGCTTATTGGATTTCTACCCTACCCATTCTCAAACCGACCCGTTAACACACTTAACACCTCGCTGATCCTGCGTCGTCTAGCCTTAATCTCGCCGAAAATCCTTTACTCCGAGCGTTCCAATTCACGCGACTTCACCTCCTTCATCGCGACAGCCGTTTCCCCTTCGCGCACACCGCAAGTTGCTCGTCACCGACTCTGCCACCGACGTAGACCTTTCCCGAATGCCTTTTCTCCTCTCCGAAGCGACCAGAGGCGATCGCGTCTTCATGCTCACGCTCGTCGTCGCCGAGCTCGCTGTGCCCTAAGGCGTCGCCGCCGCAAGAGAAGGAGTCGCTGCCGTCGGTGTTGATCCAATGATCTCCGGTTGTTATTGTTACCCTTCTAGCCGACCGTCGTCGGAGCAAGGATTTCGGGCCGGTGGCGGTTCGACTGGAGAAGAGGAAGTCGAAACTCATCTCCTTCCTCAGCCTGAGCCTCTCGCCGCTGTGGATTGGTTCTAGATGTCACTGTTGCAGTTGAAACTCCACCGCTTGTTCTTCGGATCGTCGGCCGGTTGACTGCCATCTCCGATCGGTGCCGCCCAAATCGTGATTTTCTCTTTCTCCCGAGCCCTAGCCGTTCCAATCGCCCCGGCCACTGTACCGGCAGCATCCCTCTTGGTGATCACGGTCGTCACCTACCTCGCCGGTGAGCCACTCTTGTGGGTTCAAGATTTTGATCTATGGATTGGCAGCGTTTCCACGCGATTAGATTGGGAGCTGCCCTGTTCGATCACCGTCGCAGCGAGGTAAGAACCAAATTTACCTTGGATGAGGTTTTGGTGATACGGTGTTTGTCGTGTGCTGAAATCCCTCTGTGAATTAGACAGGGGCTTGGGTCGGTGAATTGGGGAAGGAAGGGAATGGTGACTGTCGAGAGATTTCTAAGATGTAAGTCAGATTTACAATTTGTGATGTTTTTGTTCTGTTCTTGAATTATGGATGCAAGGAAAGTTAAGTGTGGTAAGTTCAAACCTAGATGTTTATGGATGCATATTGTTATTGCAATTGATCTGGTGGTTATGAATATTTGATTGTATCTATTATATAGATTGTGGTGAAATTTCAAGAACTTGGATCAAGAAGCTAGTGCCATGGATTCGGAGCTGGGTAAGTCTTGATTTATATATGATAGCTATGTAATAAGTTGATACAATAGTATTAATGGAAGAAGTGTTTCTATTGGTAAGATTTGGGATTAGGATTGAGTTAGATTCCTTTTCCTACCGATCGTTTATGTTAGTGCTTGAATTTAATTGTGAATGATGATATTTGCAGGACATGGATACGAGGCAGATCCACGGACGTGAAGATATTATTTCACGGAGCTATTTAGTAGGTGGGTAATTTCCTACCTGGTCCGGGTAGATGTAAATGCATTCAGATTTAGTCATAGATATGAGCATGTTAGGTGTTCATATTATCTTGACCCTGCTTTTTTTATCGTATGCTTGATCCTTTACCGTTGGCTATTAACTCCATTGCTGATATCATGTTTATTTTATCATGATTAGGAGTTATACATATAGGTGATGCAAGTAACTTAGAATTTGTTTAAGTTAAGTGCAAATAGTAAAGTCCGGATGACAACCTGATTGTACATTGGGCAAAAAGGTCATCCGTAGGTAGATAATGTCTTTAACCTAGGGTTAGTTCTAGTACCCTTAGGTTGTATGTTACCACCGAACATGTATTGTGTAAATGGTCAGAGGAATGATACTCAAGGTATCGCTACGGACCGGTGGTCCTAGCTTGTTATAATGTCCATCATTGAGCAATGACTCTACAGTGATGTAGAGTGCGTCGATTAGATTGGTATGACTCTCTACGTGATAGAGAGTATTATGATCGGAGTACACGACTCTGCAGGATAGAGAGTGCGTTGATCTGGTTAGTATGATTCTCTGTAGAATAGAGAATCTATGGTGGATGTTTGTATGTGAGACATTGCATTCATGTCATTTGCATGCACGCTGGCGACGAGGTCTCCCTTGTGGTTGAGAGTGTCGCCAGTCATCCTGCCTCCACGGTTACTCATAGGAGGAGTCACCCGTGTGAGGGCAGAGCATTGTGGTGCCGCACTCTATCACTATAGACGGTGATAGTTGGATTTGCGTGTCGTAGTCCTGCGTGTGTGGCACTCGACCACTCATGGGTAGTGACTGTCGGAGTGGCCAACAGCAGGGACCCCCCATCGTGTAACTTGCTCTTTACGCTTATATGCTACTCGATCATACTGTCCACTCGGCCACTCGAGAGTAGTGATTGGTGTTGAGTTGGGACAGTTGTCATGCTCGAGCCACCGAGGCCACATTGGGGTCGTGGTAGCTTTAGGGTGAGCCGACATGACCATGCATGCTGCATTGCCGAATGATGACATTTTTGCATATTGCCATATATATACATATATGCATGTATATATATATATATGGATGATTGTGATTAGTATACTTATATATATGCAGTCTATATATATATGCTTATTGTGATGTTGCATTTGATTGTACTGTGATTGATGCATTTGATTGTACATCATATTCATGCATGTTTCTTGCATACGTTATCTGATTGTGTGGATCTTGGTATGTGTTGATGACCATTAGATACCTTGACCTGTAGCATGAGTAGATTATGTATTGGTATTACTCTTCCTGTTATATATATGTTGGATATATGTTTAGGTTGGATCAAAGTAGCGTAGCAGACTTCAGGTATGTCTGCATTTTATGTTATTCATTTGGTTAGACGGTATATGCTTGTATTTATATACTATGTTGATATACCTGTTGTGCATCTAGATTATGTTGTCGAAATACATGTGATATTACATATATATATGTTTTCTATTACATGCTGAGTTTTACTCACCACCCCGCGGACCTCGGTTTTACGCCTGCAATGTGGTAGAAAACTTAGTGACGACTTTGAGCACCGCCGGCTGACATCGTCTCATCTCACCTCCGAGGCTCCCGTGTCTGTTTTGGATTTTCCGTATGTCTTGTTTTGCATTCGGAGTTTTCATGATGTTATGTATTATGTGATGTACGCACATGTTGGTGCGGGTTTTGTCGAGGTTTTCTTTATGTTATGGTGTTAGTCATACCGGTATGCATGTGTGACATTGTATTGTTGTTGTATCGTTTCCGCTGTGTATTTGTCGTATTAGTTTTGTTATGTTGTTGTGGTTTGATTATATTGTTATATACATTGTTGTTATTGTGGGCCTACGAGCCTTGTATTAACCCGAAATGTTGCCACGTACAGGGGAGGTGTCGTCCGTTTGATTTTCGGGTCGGTATGCTCTCGGGACGTGACACATTCATTGCCCAATAATCTTGCTGACGTGGCACGACAATGTTGGGGGTTACATGAAGGACGCGTTTCATATATCCAGTTGTGCACAGAGCTAATTAACTATGCTGAATGTGAAGAGGATCCTGAGGAAGACCCTATAAAGGGATGTGATCCATTCCATGTGAGGTCTTCTAAGGACTCTGTGTCATGGCAGCATGGGTTGCCTTTGAGTGTCCCAACTGAGAGTACTGTAGTTGAGTCCAGACGGAAGAGACATATCATGATTACTATTGCACTGGTGTATGTCCTAGTTGTAATGGTAATCATTTATCTAGCCTATTAGAGTTATTTATGTTATGAGTTGTAAGAATGTAATCTGTTACATTCTTAGTAGAGTCAGTTATTTGTTAACATAGTACAACTTGTTTAAGTTAATGATATGTTCATTTTATGCTGTTAACTCTACATGATGCATATTTTTTTTATACTCTTTGATTAGTTCATCATGAGTATATGGTTAAATGATGTATTCAATTATTGTTAAAAAGCATGTTGATTAATTTCATTAAGTGGAATGTATGTAATAAAATAGATCAATATAAGTCAAATTGGCACATACAAATGATGAGTGATAACGTAGTTATCTCTTGATTTTGTAAACCATATCAGATTTATTTTGAGTTTAATTTAAGATTACATACATAGATAACATACACTGAGTATATGAATGATGTGTTTATTTATGATAGATTATGGCTACGAAGAACATAATAGTTGAACTGAATAAGCGAGAAAAACTCAATGGAGATAACTACAAAATATGATAACTTAGGATACAGTATGTCCTAGAGGAACAGGAAGTTCTAGAAGCCGTAAATCAGGTTATGGATGAACCTATAGATGGTCTTTCAGCTCAGAACAGACGAGATCTTGATGCCTATAAGGCATGGAAGAAGAAAGACTCCACTGCAAATGGCATATTGATAAGTTCAATGGTGGACGACCTGACATTTGAATATGCAACTTTTGCATCAACTAATGCGGTCTGAATAGCCCTTAAGGAGAAGTACAGTGGGGTCAGTCTGTGCAAGCTTTGTCAGCTAACAATTAAGTTCGATAGCTATAAAAAACGCTCGAATGTCACTATGGTTCAACATCTCAGGGAGATGTCAAACATGATTCGGGATCTTAAAACTGCAGGTCATGAGTTGACAGATGAACAACAGGTTCAAGCAGTAATCCGTTCTCTTCCAGATTCCTGGGAAACCATGAAGCAGACCTTGACACACAGTGGAAGTATTAAGACTTTTTCAGATGTCTCTCGCCATGTTGAACTAGAGGCGGAGAGAGTGGAATCCGCAAGGATTTCTGGTCAAGCCTATGTGGCTATAGGTGCTGCTGGATCATCTGGATCCAAAAAGAAGAAATGGTTTGGGAAAAAGAAAGGGAAAGGAAAGAAGACAGAGGCTGTAACTGGAGGACAAGACCCTACTGAGAAAAAGAAGAAGAAGACAGGAAAGAAACCTAAAAACAAGTTGTCTTGTTTTAATTATGGCAAGAAAGGCCACTTCGCTCGAGAATGCACTGAGCTGAAAAAGGTATCTTTGAATCTGTCTTCTGAGCATTTTGTTGCTAGCTCTGTGTTGTTAGCTGATTCTTATCCTTTGTGGATTATAGATTCGGGAGCAACCAACCATGTAGCTCGGGAGCGAGTTACATTTGTGGAGTACCGTCGCGTACCAGCAGGCAACAAATGGATCTATGTTGGAAACAATGCAAGAGTTGAGGTCAAAGGAATCGACACTTGCAAACTTAACCTCCGTGGTGGTAGTATTTTGTTTCTACATGATGTCCTGTATGCTCATGAGATTCGACGGAATCTTGTTTCTATAACTTCTCTTCTTGAGTTAGGGTACTGTGTAAATTTTTACATGCGGTGTGTTGAACTTAAGATTGACTCAGTGTCAATCGGATATGGTTATTTAACAAATGGTTTTATGGTACTAGATGTGGTGCCTGATGTAAATTGTGCATTTGATAGTTGTTTTTCGAATATTGCTCTTACTAGCGATGCAGATATAACTGATGAGGTTTGGCATGCTAGATTGGGACATATAGGACAAGATCGCATGAATAGGTTAGCTAAAGAGGGTTTATTGGGCTCTCGTGCTAAGATAAGCTTGTCTATATGTGAGCATTGTCTTGCTGGAAAAGCAACAAGGAAACCATTTGGAAAGGCTATTAGAGTAGAGTCGCCATTGCAATTAATTCATTCGGATATTTGTGGTCCGATCAGTGTGAAGGCTAGACATGGAGCTTCCTATTTCATTACATTTATTGATGATTTATCTCGTTTTGGTTATGTGTATTTGATTTCTCATAAATCTAAAGCATTAGATTGCTTCATTCGTTATATGAACGAAGTTGAGAATCAAACAGAACGTAAGGTTAAAACTTTACGTACTGACCGTGGTAGAGAGTATTTGTCTGATATGTTCAAGACAATATGTAATGAAAAAAGGATTATTAGATAGCTAACGATCCCAGGAACTCCACAGCAAAATGGGGTTGCTGAAAGAAGAAATAGGACTCTTCTTGAAATGGTTAGGTCTATGATGGCCGATGATTTATGGTCTCTATCGGGAGATGTCTTATTAGCTGCGGCCTATATACTTAACAAAGTACCTTCAAAGTCAGTTCCATCTACCCCATATGAACGTTGAACAGGTTGAAAACCATATTTGAGTAATCTGAGACCCTGGGGGTCAGCTGCCTACGTTCATAATAGTTCTCACAAGTATGGAAAACTCGGACCTAGAGGTAAGAAATATATCTTTATAAGATATTCTGAGACCTCAAAATGTTATGTTTTCATAGGTGAGCAACACGATGGAACGATCTCTGAGATTGAATCTAGAGATGCCACTTTTCTAGAAACTGAGTTCCCAACGAGGGGAGAAGTTGATAAGACAGTTCCTTTTTTGAGGAGAATGAGTCGTTATCAATAAAACAGGCGTCTAGTGGGATACCTGGACCTAGTCAACTGAGTGGGAGTGACGTGCCTGATCACGGGGTAACTTCTCAACAACCCACCTTACGAAAAAGTGTTTGTAAGATCATACCTAAAAGGAGGTTTGATATTGAGAATGAGGCAATGATGACACTCCCAATTGACGAAGATGAACCTCAATCAGTTGAGGAAGCGTTGGGATGTAGAGTTGGAGATAAGTGGAAAAGTGCAATGGAAGAAGAGATGGAGTCAATGATTGGGAATCAAGTTTGGGAGTTAGTCGATCTTCCTCCGGTCGAAGGACCATTGGGAATAAATGGATTCTCAAAATAAAGTGGATCGATTAACTGATACAAGGCTCGCCTGGTTACAAAAGAGTTTACCCAAAGAGAGGGTATAGACTTTGAAGAGACATTTTCTCCTGTAGTGAAGTTTGTGTCCATCCGAGTTATTTTAGCTTTTGTGGCGCATTATGACTTCGAATTACATCAGATGGATGTCAAAACCGTTTTCCTTAACGACGAACTTGACGAGGAAATCTATATGGTTCAACCAGAAGGTTTCGTTGCTTTAGGCCAAGAGAATAAAGTATGTAGATTAAAGAAATCTATATATGGGCTGAAGCAAGCGTCAAGACAATGGAACATAAGATTTAACAAAGTAGTTTTATCTTATGGTTTCGAAATGATCAATGAAGATCATTGCGTTTTCCTAAAAAAGGAAAAAGGAAAGTATGTCATTTTATCATTATATGTTGATAATATGCTGATAGCAGGAAATGATATAGGTTTTGTGGTGGAAGTCAAAAAGTGGTTGTCTTCACAATTTGACACAATAGAGATATGGGAGAAGCTGAATACATATTAGGAGTAAAGATCATCAGGGATCGATCAAAGAGACTTTTGGGTTTGTCACAAGAGTCTTATATAACTAAGATGTTACAACATTTTAGCATATCTGACTGTAACGGTGAACAGACACCTATTGCGAAAGGTACTGTTTTGAGCAAAAGTATGAATCCCAAGACTCCAGCTGAAATAGCCGAGATGAATAAAAAACCATATGCAAGTGTCATAGGTAGTTCCTGGGATCAGCTATGCAGTGGGTTTAGTCAGTCGGTTCCAGTCAAACCCAGGATCAAGACACTGGAAAGCAGTAAAAAGGATATTCAAATATCTGAAGGCGACGACAGATTATTGTCTCTGTTATTAAGGATCAGATATAAGCCTAAAGGGATATTCAGATGCAGATTGGGCTGGGGACCTAGATGAAAGAAAATCAACATCAAGCTATGCATTCTTGTTAAATGGTGGCGTCATCTCCTGGAACAGCAAGAAACAGGCCTGTGTGGCCTTATCTACAATGGAAGCTGAATATGTGGCATGTTCAGCAGCTGTACAAGAAGCAGTCTGGTTAAGGAGGTTCCTGAAGCATTTGAAGATTGCTGAGAATAGTAGGAGTCCAGTGACCGTCTATTGTGACAGTCAAGCTGCTATAGCTTTTTCCAAGGATCCCAAATATCACAGCAAGGGCAAGCATATAGCCATAAAGTACAACTTTATAAGGGATATTGTTGCTAAGAAGAAAGTGATTCTAGAGTATATCCCTACACGAACTATGCTTGCAGATCCTTTTACTAAACCGATGACTAGAGAGTCATTAAATGAGCATGTAAAGTCCTTGGGACTTCGTAGAATGTAACAACGTTGTAATTGACTATCAGATATGTTTTGATTGTAATTTTTTATGAAAGCCATAATTTATTCAGTGTATGTGTATGTTCGGTTACGTTCTAGTGATAAGATCTCGATAAGCATGTTGACAGGTAACGATTGGTCCTTTCGTATGGACAATCATCTCTATTTATTGTGTATGAATAGAGATAAGACCGATGCTTGTAGATCAGCTTTGCATGGCTTTGAAGTCAGAAAATTTGTTACATTCCTATAAGTTAGAGTCGTCTTGATATTTGTATCAAGATAAAATCATTTTATGGTAAACGATCGAAATAAATGAACCCACCATTTACTATACCTGTTTATGAGCCAGATTAGAGTTTATATGTTAAATTCTAGATTCATATGTTGAATTCTGGATTAGGCATTGGGAATGTCTAGATCGAAATCTGTACGATGTTACTTTGATAATAACATGCACTCTTTATTGGTAAAGAGGAAAGACATCGTAGCATGTGAATCATACCACATGTGCTAAGACGATACTAAGGGTAGTAGGAGAATGAATCTTTGCTTCTCTACTATGTGAGCTCTTTGAGATTATATGTTGATCTCAAAATTTGCCCTTTGTGACTATTTAGGTGTCTTCTTGAAGTTTTAATCAATGTTTGCTACTTTAGCATGTCTACCTATGACTATGTATGATTCGGTCTATGGAACATGGCTAGGAAAGCGATTGATTAAAATGAATAGATTCACACTAAAAAGGAAGATTAAATAGGTTTACATCTAATGAGTATTATTCACTAGTCGACTCTTTTCTATTGTGTACAGAAATGTTTATGAATATTTGAAATATGAGACATGCTCTTGACATGATGATCATTAAGAGGGATTAGAGATGTTCATATTGATGTAAATAAGATTATTTAATCTGGGTAAATAACAAGACATGGATGTTTCCAGGTAAATGGTTATGTACCACCAGATAAATGGTTTTGTATCATCTGGAAAATGACTGTGTGTCACCTGGAGAATGGCGGTGTGTCATAAAATAAATAGTTTTGTACCACCTAGAGATGACTCTGTGTCATCGGGAGAATGATTATGTATCATTCGGAGAGTGACTAAGTTAGGCGTAACAACTTCTCTTAGCATACATCACTCTATGAGCAGCTATGTAAGGTGTAACAACTTTCTTAGCATTTGAACGCTCAATGTGCTTGCTGTCGCACGAACCATTTTCTAATTGGATGTTTCATTAGTCTATGTGACTATTGATCTATGTTGCTTCTAAAATAGTCTATATGATTATTTAGTCTATGTAACTTAAATACCTCTTCTAAATGGTTTGTGTGGTCATTGTGTCTATATGACATACCTTGGACGAGTGGAAGATGTTAGTTGTGGGCAGTTCCACGAACTGCGATGGCAGTTCGTGGAGCCGCCATCACACACGCACGGCGTAAGCCGTGCGTGATCTCCTTCCTGTAAAAGGGAGATGCATCCAAGGATGAGGTGTGGGGAGAGGCTGAAAGGTTGTCGATCAGAGGAACATCCAAATAGATTTGGTTTGTGAAACCAGAGAAATTTTTTATTTGGTGATCATTCCTTCGACACGAGCACATGACTCAACTCCAACCGAGTAAATTCTTCAAGAACAAGTATCGACACTGATAACAGTTTGAACGGAACTATTCCGTCAAGCCTTGCTATGTTAACTGGCCTTGGGGAACTAGACCTCTTCTCAAATTCTCTGCAAGGTAATATAACTGAAACTCACTTTTTTCAGCTTGTGGAGTTTGAATATATCTTTTAACTCTTTGAATATCGTTCTACCGCATTATTGACTTCCCCCTTTAATACCTATGAAATTGATATGAGTTTCTGTCATTTGGGAGGTACATTTCTTTAAGGGTTAATTCCAAAGAGCATAGAGAATGTAGATCACCTTCTAATTTTAGTGTTATCTAATAACAACATAACTAGTAGTTTTCCATCCTTCTTGTGATTTAACTTCCATACTTGTCATCGATTTGTCTAACAATCACTTATCTAGTACATTCCTACATTGTCAAAGCTCATTTCCTTTTGTGCTACAATATCTACATTTGAACAATAATAGTATCTATGGACAATTTCCTTTCTTCCTAAAAAATTATGAATCGTTAATCACTTTTAATCTGGGAGAAAATAAATTTTCTGATGAAATACCGACATGGGTTGGATACCTCAATTCTCTATAAATTTTACGTTCGAGCTCAATTAACTCTTTCACAGGGGTCATCCCAGGTAAATATAAGACACCTCACTTCTCTTAAGGTCTTGGATCTTTCTTTTAATAAATTATTTGGTAAAATACCTTCATTTGTGGGGAATTTCAGTGCTATATTTCGAGATTATACCGATCCTATTAAATGCGATAAAAATCATTTTCCCTGTGAAAGTGGACTTAATAGGAGCACTATGCCAAAGTATAAGATCCAAATGAAATGACTGATAAAGGTTCGACCAATGAATAAATTAACACTCTCTTCCTCGTGACCAGCATAGACCTATCGCACAATAATCTTTCCGGTGAAATCCCAAAAGAGATGGCGATTCTTCGTGTTTTGCACTTCCTGAGTTTGTCCGACAATCACTTGTCGATGAACAATTTCACCGGCACAATTCCCTCCAACTTATCTACTCTAAACTTTTTAAGCCACTTGAATCTCTCTTTCAATGACTTGTCCGGAAGAATCCCAACCGGGAATTAATTTTTAACCTTCAATGATGACCCTGGGATATATGCCGGAAACAAGGACCTTTGTGGTTGGCCACTGTCTGAGTGTCCTGGCGATCGAGCCCAGCGAGGTCCACTTCGCGCAAGAGACGACGATAGGTTCACTTCGCGCAAGAGACGACGATGATGGTAATGGCGGCAAGCTCGAAATGGTTCGATTATGCCGTCGTTGCTATGGGATTTATAGTCGGATTTTGGGCATATTGGGGCATAATGATCATGAAAAAGTTGATCAGAATTGCTCTCTTTCAGATAGTGGACAGGATTTACGACTGGAGCTATGTGCAACTCGTACAGAAGTTTGGAAGGTGAAGGAAGGCAAAGGGCAAAGATGAACTTGAAAGTCTTATAAATTGCTCATTATACTTTTCCATCAAAGAGAAACTCTCCAGCTTATTTGCTCCACTAGCTAGAATAATGACGCTATCATTTTGTGCTGTGCGTAATAAGTATTGGAAAACTATATACGATGAAGGTCCAAATATTCTATGAATTTGTAGAACCATTTGAGACATTGTTCCACTTTTCAATTTGCGTGATTATATTTGTATCCGACTATAACTTAGAAACCACCGAGCCACAATAAAATTACAAATTATTTTTGTTGGTTAGGAAACATACCAATACTTTTGGGGAAGCAAAAGTTGTTCGCCCTTGAATTCCAAAACAAAATACAATACAAATTTTATAAACTCGTCTTTTGGAATTCAAATAGGTTTGAACTAAATTTAACCCTTGGATGATCAATTATATTGCGAATCTTAAACAACTAAGATTTAATTCGGTGAAATATCTAGATAAGATTTCGTGAAATCGCTATAAAATATCTCAATTATTAGACTTGTTAATGTTAAAGGTAGATAAATTAAATAGAGAGTATCTGGATTTTTTTAATGTAATTAATATAGGCTAATGGGCCACAAGCCCAATACAATAAAATCCACAATCGATTAGTTAATAAATACTCTTTTTTTTTTTTATTTTTTTTATTAACAAATGGTATCTAAGTTTCGCCCGACTAATTCACTTTAAACCTGTCATCGTCATTCTAAGATTCTCCGATGGCCTATAAGTAAATCGTGATGACGACGATCACAAATCACGTGCTAATTGTGCAGGGCTAATTGCGTTCCTCTCCCTATATAAAAATATCTTTTAGAAAAAAGATTCTCAAAATCTATAACAAAGATCTTCGATAAAAAGATCATCCTTTTACTATGGAAAATGCAACGTCGTTTTCATAAATCATTTATTTAAAAAAAATATTAAATAAATAAAATTCTGTTAATTAGGATTCCATTAATTAAATTTATTATTTTTGACTAAGCAACATGCTATAACTATAAATAATATAACCTTTTGGCATATTAAGTTAAATGAATTCTTTTTTCCTCTTTTTCAATTTCAAATCAATCAAAACTCTAAACCAATAATCCCCAATCCACTAGTTTTTGGTGACACGATGAGAAATCTCTTCGAAATATCTCAATTCTATCCTTTTTTCTATCTATTAATTAATAAGAAGATAAATAATATGAGCGGACCACGTTAATTATACAATTAGATTTATTAATACTAAAGATATATACTATGAATTGTTTTAGTAATTAATCAAGACTGATTGATCCATCAATCATTGATGGTTGAAGTCCAATAACCACTTGACTAATTATTAATAATTATATCTTTTGACTCATTCAACGCACTGTTTGGTTCGGGATTATTAAGAATAACCTTGATTATTTTTTCAAAGTTATCAATAAAATTTTTATTTAGTTTAAGTTTTAAATGATTATCAAGTAATGGAGAATACTTGACATGTCAACAAATAACTACATACAGGAACATATAATCCGGAATTAGAAAACCTAAGAAAAGAGAGGTTTTTATTTATTCCAGAGTTAAAGAATTTTCTTTTCTAACATTAACCTCTGTTTTTTACTTATTGAGACAAAAATATCCCTGTCCATTGATTAAATTTCAATCGGCCCAACTATTACACAGCTTTTCCTGAATCACACGTGCAAAATTCAACCCAGCGAAACCCTAGTGGCCGTTTGAAATCATGCTGCAACCCCCCTGTTTTCTCCGGCGTTTGAAGGCGTCCCACCTCGCGAAGGAACCTAACAAGGCGTCCCACTCCGCGAAGGAACCTAGCGGCGTTCGACAGCATAGCTTTATCGACTCGCGAAGGCATGGTTTTCCCAACTCACAATCGCGAAGAATCCTAGCGGAGTTCTTCTCAGGTATCAACAAGTTAATTAATATGCCGATTTTAGGATTTTGTTTATCTAGCTTCTAGTTTTTGCGAGAAAGCAAGGTGGAAAAGGAAATTTGTGAGTAACTTCGTTTGTGTGGTTGACGAATTTTTGTGGTTTAGATAAATAAGAATTTGTGAGTAATACTTCCTGCTAGGTTTGTTTTTCTTGTTCTGTTTTTTTTTTTACTGTTTTGCATTAGGTCTTGTAGACTTAGTTAAGCTTTGTTAGTTCATTTTCCACTTATTCTGCCTACAAAGAATTTGTGAGTTACGCTTTGCAAAGTTCTTGTTTGAAACAAAATTTGTAGATTTTTATTTAGTATTATTAAGTTTTTTTGGACTTTTAACTCTCTTATTCTACCTACAATTTTGGAATTTTCCACCTTGCTAATTTACTCTTTGGCTGCCCTATTTATATGATAGGCTGATATGGCTCAGTTAGTAGTAAGGGAGGAGATGAAGATGATTTCGATACTCATTATGCGCATGAAAATGATGGAAAGTAAGTTGGTTATTCTTTTATTGTTGACAATTGTCTTAGCTATGAAGAAAAGGAGTGTTAGGTTCAGGATGAGAATGTCATTTGTTTATCAAGCATTGTCTAGATATAATATTAGGTCTATAAATTTAAATAAGATGGTTTTTTGTAGTGATCGACAATGTGTTGATAACTGTAGGATGAATAGAAGGTCTTTAAACAAACTTTGTTATTTGCTAACAACTCATGGACAATTGAAAGGAAATAGAAATATGTCAATTAGTGAACTTGTAATATCTTTTCTCCATATTATTGCACATAATGTGAAAAATAGGGTCCTAAAACGCCAAACTGCTAGATCAGGCGAGACAGTTAGTAGGCAATTTCATTTAGTTTTGAACTCTATTCTCCGGTTACACAACATTTTGTTTAAGAAGCCAGAGCCAATTCCAGAAAATTGCATAGATGAGAGGTGGAAATGGTTTAAGGTACAAATAAATAATTTCTATAAATTTATTTTTTTTCATAATGTTAATGTACACAATAAATTAATTTGATTTTATGATACTTAATTTGAGTGTAGGATTGTTTGGGAGCATTAGATGGGACTTATATTCGTGTCAATGTTCCAGTAGTTGATAGACTTAGGTATCGAACCAAAAAAGGGGAAGTTGCAACCAATGTCTTGGGTGTTTGCACACCGAACATGCAATTTAGCTATGTTCTACCGGGTTGGAAAGGATCTGCGGCAGATGGTAGAGTCTTAAGGGATGCTATTAGTAGGAGGAATGGTTTGAAGATTCCTCTAGGTAATTAAGTTTTACTTATCATAAAATAATAGTCATTTATAATATATTTAACAAATAATTGCACCCTATGTATATATTAATACATGTTCACTTGTAATATATATAGGTTGTTATTATTTGTGTGATGCTGGATACACAAATGGAGAAGGAATTTTTGGCACCATATAGAGGTCAAAGGTACCACTAGACTGAATGGAGACAAGGTTATCAACCAGCGACAACCAAAGAATATTTTAATATGAAACACTCTCAAGCAAGAAATTGCATTGAGAGGTGTTTTGGTATTTTAAAAGTTAGATGGGCTATATTGAGAGATAAGTCATTTTATTCGGTTAAGACTCAATGTAAGATTATTTCTGCTTGTTGCATTCTCCATAATTTCATAAGGTCTGAAATGACAATTGATCCGATAGAGAGTAAGTTTGATGCCCTTGAATCAAATGAAAGTGATGATGATGATGGTGATGATGATTTGATCAAGCATTGTGAGACCAGTCCTGCTTGGACTGAATGGAGAGATAAGCTTGGAGATGATATGTTCACGAGCTGGCAGTCATCAATTAATTAAATTTAATGTTCTTTCTTAAAATTTGAATTTCATATTTGGGTTTATTATAAATTGTAACAATTTGAACAATTTGATTGCATCTGAATTTTGTATATCTTTCATTTGAACAATTTGATTATGTTTTATGCAAGAAAAATGTGTTATTTGTACAGTTTAATTTCAGTTTCCAATGGAAGGAAAGAGCCAGAAGAGGCTAAAAGTAGTAGGACCGACCAAGGATGAACAAACTTCACATCCAATTTCATCAACCCGAGTTGAACAAATAGAGAGTTCAATGTCACTGAAATTCAAAAGAAAAACTAACAACAACAAACACATGTGGTCAAAATAAGAGGATGTTGCATTAGTTGACTATCTTGTTAAGTTGAGCAAAGCTTCAGTTTGGAAGAACGAGAATGGTTTTCGAACTGGGTACTTATTGCATTTGGAGAAACTCATGGATGTTAAAGTGCCATCAAGCAATCTGAAGGCTACCCCTCATATCGAATCAAGGTGTAAGTTACTGAAGAGGTCGTTCCATGCTATCAATGAGATGTTGAATAACAGCAGTGGATTTGAGTGGAACGATATTGATAAATGTATCATTGCAACAAAGGATGTGTTTGATGATTGGGTTAAGGTAGCTTTTTCTATTTTTGTGGTTTTTATTTATTTGATGATTTTGGGTTTATTTCTAATAATATATTTTTATTTCAGAGTCATCCAGCTGCAATTGGTCTAAGGAACAAAGAGTTCCCGCACCTTGATGACTTGATGCTAGTGTGGGGGAAAGATCGTGCTACAGGAGCTGGTGCAGAAACCCCAGCCAATGCAGTAGAAGAAATAAATTTATGCAATGAAGACGATGACACATTTGAGGTTGAACTAGACGAACATGCTGAAGGTCACGATGATGAAGATTTTGCCAAAAATGAAACAAGAAAATCTAAAATTGAGACTACATATTCATCAGTTTGTCCATCAAGTAAGAAGGCAACCACCAAAAACAAAAAAGGGAAGATTGATGATGTTCTATGTGACTTGGTAGGAGAGATTCGCAAGTATGTTACTGCTATTACAAAGGCTAATGAAGAGATGAAGGAAATTTCCACCTACTTTAAGCAACAAATTGCGAGCAATGATAGAAAAATGAGAATATATGATAAGTTGATGGAACTTTCTAACTTCTCTCAGTAAGAAATTATGGATGTCGGAGAGTACATTCTCAAAGATGAACATAAGGTTGACAACTTTTTCGCATTGCCCAAGGCATTTAGGAGAGATTATGTGCTGAAACAACTTTTTGAGATCAATCCATATAAATCAAGCTTTGACTTTTGAATTGAATTAGATATTTGAATTAGGTTGGGGGTATTTATATTTTGATCAAGTTTTGGACTAAACTTGTTGGATGAATATCTTTTTGGATTCAGCTTATTTTGAACAAAACTTGTTGGATGAATATCAGTTTGGATGAAACCTCTTTTTATGTGTTTAATGTCATTTTGAACGAAACTTGTTGGATGATATTAGGTTGAAATACTTAGACTTCCAATTATTTGTCGAAGAAATTTTGATGGGTTGATGCAATTTCTAATTGGATGATATGTTTGTGATCGTTTATGTATATTAGCAGGGAATATCTAATTCTATTCAATTGTATTTGTTTTTCATGAGCAATTAATGGATGCTCCATTATTATTTGTATAGCTTTTTAAACTTATTGAGAAATGCTCGTGACGATAAAACTTGTTTTTATCTTCTTTAGACAATGGAAGAAGATAATTTGTTTTTATCTTTCCTTCAGAATCTAAATAAAAATATAGGAAACAACGAACTACATGAGATCTTCTGTTCTTTTGGCAATATTTTGTGCTGCAAGGTAGCTATAGATGCATTTGGCCAGTCAAAAGGCTATGGTTTTGTTCAATTCGAACAAGAAGAGGCTGCAAAAAATGCCATTAACAGGTTAAATGGCATGCTTGTAAATGGTAAACCGGTTTATGTTGGACCCTTCGTTCATAAGCAAGAAAGGGAAAGCTCTGCAGACATGACCAGATTTTGTAATGTCTTTGTCAAAAACCTTTCAGAATCCACTACAAAGGAGAACCTACAAGATATCTTTGGAAAATATGGGAAAATCATTAGTGTAGTTGTGATGACTCGGGAGGATGGAAAATCTAGGTGCTTTGGATTTGTAAATTTTGAGATGCCAGATGCTGCTGCCCAAGCAGTTCACGAACTTTAATGGGCAGAAATTTGATGGTAAGGAATGGTATGTTGGAAAGGCTTCGAAAAAATTTGAAAGGGAATTAGAATCAAGGGCAGATTTTAACCTGACTGCCAGGGAAATTTTGATAGATATCATGGGCTTAACTTATATTTGACGAACTTTGAAGACAATATTGAAGATGATAAGCTGAGAGAATTATTTTCTGGGTTTGGGACAATATTTTCTGGGTTAAATTATAAAATAAATCAATAATTCAACGTTTCCTTTATATTTTTTATTTTGTATGGACATGATTTAGATATTTGTATGATTAAAAAAAATATTAAAATAATATTTTAACAATTCAATGTCGTATATTTTTTTTCTTTTATATTTTTTATTTTGCATGAATATGACTTAGATATTTTTTATAATTCAAAAATATTAAAATAACAGATTAATAATTTTCGAAAAAAATGATAAAATTATAATAAGAATGCACATCTAACTTAGGTTATGTATTAAATTTGTATTAAAAATAATACGGTAAAATATTAACTTAGGTTATGCATTAAACCCTTCAAACAAACAAGTGTTTATTATATTATTTATGATTGAAACAAATAATTCTTGATAATATTTTATTCTTCATAATCTTGATAATGTGATTATTAAGTAATTACATTACTAAGATTATACATAATAACTTGAATCAAATGTACCCTAAGAGTTTGACCAAAACATTAATGCATATATAGATGAGATACCAAATTATGATCAAATAGCAACAAAGTCGACATTTTATTTCTTCTCTGGCCCCACGACAATAAGATACAAAGCAACTTATTCCGAGAAAGAAAGAGATGAGGAAAGGGACATTAATACACCACTGGAGAGGACTCCGTTCGTTCGTCGATCAGTGGTGAGGCCATTAATTAAGCAAACAAACTTACCTTAATTAATTATTCAAGTTGGCTTGACTTTTGGCACAGACAAATGTGAAGGTGAAGGTGAGGGGACCTTAATCATCTCGTATCACATACGCATATATAAAAATCTTAAGAATTGACATCTATCTAATTTAATCTTCCTTCGTGTTAAAGTATGAAAGAAAATTAATTATTGTGTTGCATAACAAGGATTGTCCTAGATTTTCATGATCATCGAAGAGGTATTCTTTATATCTATTTTTATTGAAATAGTTTATATTGCCTCTAAATTAGTTACGTGTGACCCAATAAATTTTTAATTATGTTGATCATTCATAATTAACTTATTAAATATGAATAGATCATAAATGACATCTAGCAGTACATCATTATCTTCAATTGATCGAAAAATACAATATTAACTTCAGAACGATACTCATGTTTGAGGTTTGTCAGTTGACTGAGATTATGAATCAGTCGACTGATCAAGTGTTTTGACACTTGACCAACCGAGTTGACTCTAAGTAGTCGACTGCTATAAGTCGACTGAGATTCGACTACAGTAAAAGTCTTGGCAGACTATCGAAGATTCTGACAATGATCGATACGAGTAGTCAATCGTTATAGAGGGCGCCAATCATAGAGACGATATCGCCGTCGAGGACGTGAGCATAGAACGCTCGATAGCCGACTGATCAGTCGACTATGAGACTGACAGTCGACTAATGGATATTGACAATCGACTGTTAATGTATCTATTGGCTTGAATGTCAATGTGGATTAAGTCCGTTGTGAGACAACGACACTATTGACAGTGGTCGAGGACGTGAGCACAAAACGCTCGGTAGCCGACTAATTAGTCGACTACAAGGCCGGGCAATGATCGATGGATATTGACAATGATCACAATGTATCCTTGGCAATGTCGACGCGATTAAGTTCTGTGAGACAACAACACCGCTGGCAATGATCGGGCTTTATGGCAGTCGACTACTAGGTGAAAATCCAAGTCGCGTAGAGGCTTAAAAGGAGCTCGACGGGAGGGATTTCAGTGACGATTTTCTTGGGCGATTTAGAGGGGAATAGTTGGTGTTTTCCAGTCCTTAAAGGCTAGTCTAAGGCGATCAACAAACAAGCATTCAAAGCATCTGTTTGTAAAGTTTTCTTTACGTTATTTGTTGTATTGTATTTGTATTTGCTTGTTGTATTTCATTTATTGTTGTAAATATTTATACGAAGTTTCTTCGCCTCCGACGTGTTGTCGATAATGAGTTTTATTAGTAGTGAGTGGATCACTAGAGCTCGCCCCATAAAGTAGGAACCCTAAGATTCAGAACTACGTATATCGTTCTGTTGTGATTGTGTTTGTGATCTTTGTTTTTGTTATTGCGATTATATACATTCCACTGCGCATAACAAGTTTTATAGAGATGAATGCAATCAAATTCCATCATTAATGTACGACACGCTATTCATCCCTCTCTAACAACTTCCAATTCCTAACATTTATATTATTTTTTGGGTTCTTTTAAAGATAGATTTGAACTATTTTAAAAATGGACCCAAGACGACCACCTCTCTAACCTTACATTAGGTACGACCTTGTTTATGGATGAAATCATAATTATTAGTGCTCTCATTGATAAACTCTCTCAATCTTGGAAAGACTTCAAGTAAGATCTCAAACATAAAAAAAGAGGAAATCTCACTTGAAAGTATAGCTAACTCTTTTTGTGTTGAAGAAGAGTTAAGAATGTAAAAAAGTAATCCTCAATCAAAAGAGGATGAAAAAGACAAAGAATCAACCATCAAAATGAATATCATTGAGATAGGCCAAGGAAGCAAGCTAAGTCCAAGAAAAGATTTTTTATTGCAAGGCAATGACAAGAAAAAAAAAGAAGAAAGACAAATGCGTGTCGTCTTCTTCAAAAAAATAAAAATGCTCTAAACAATAAAGACAATGAAGTTACTTGTAATTCTATTGTTTATATGGAAAATTCCACCCTGTCAAAACCCATCCTCTCTCGTTACAGTATAAAAAATTGATGGTTATTGGACTTGAACCATCAATGATTGATGGTTATTCTGTTTGACTTTTCTTGACTTTAACGCGGATAAATTCTAAGGTGAGAGGATCTTGTGTCGTATCACATACGCATACATAAAAATCTTAAAAATTGACATCTATCTAATTCGATTTTCCTTTTTTTTTTTGTTAATATAGTAAGAGAAATCATTAAAAGGATTTTTTTAATGGAAATAACATTTGTTTTACCTAAATTGTCTCACTGTCCATATATTGTCCTCCTTAGCAGACGTCGACCTTCTCATCTACTCGCTCGAGTTCCGGATTGCGTCTTTTTCGACCGCAAGCGATGCGATAAGAGAAGTAAATCGTTATCGAGAGGGCAATCACAAACTTAATTATGTGATTATTAGATAATCATATTATCAAAATTATAAAAAATAAAATATAATTTATATTGTTTAATTTAATCTCTAATAATATAATCAAAATTTATTTATTTGAAAGTTTTAAAATATCATCTAATTTAATATTTTATTATATTATCTATTCAATTATAAAATTTTGTTTACTGCGAAACATATTTATTTATGGTCGTGCTGATCACCTTGTCGTCCAATGAGATGGCATCGAGTGACCATCGATAATTACGATAACTGTGTCGATAATTGATGACGATGGTCGCGATCGACAACCGATTGACAAGCGATGGCAGTGGTTGACACTTGACAACGACAACTAGCGATTGACGGTGATGACTGACGATCGATGATTGGCGATCGACGACGACCAATCGACGATCGGCGACGGTCGATCGATGACGCTCGACTAGCGATGATTGATCGGCGATCGGCGATCGGCGACCAATGATCGTTGACCGATGGTCGCCGCCGATCGGCAATCGACGACTGACAATTGATGGGACGATGCCCGACCGACGACGGCGACGGACGCGGCGAGCAACGACGAACAATGGCGACGACCGACAATGGCGGCCGCAACTGATCAATTAAGATTTTAATTATATTATTAATTTATATATACAGCAGTTTATTTAATTTAAAAATTTTTCCCCGTAATTGGCAGTGATACGTAAGTGAAGAATATTTTTAGAAAAAAATTCCATAATACAAGGAATCAACAAAAATCAAATTTCTCAAAGGTTTTCGATTATAACTCTTTTGCTGACGTGGTATGACATATCGGACATCCATCATAACTTGATAATCTTTTAAATTTTGAATAAAATAAAATTTTTATTGATAATCTTAGATGTAATTTGGGACTTCTGAGGTTTAAAATTTGGATGTTCATTTTCCTATTTTAAAACAAAATTTGTTATTAATAAAATAAGTTGACTTGTTGTTCAGTCAACTTGACGGACTACAACAAACAAGAGTCATCTAATTTTCTAAGCAAAACTAAGCACGTTACTTAACTTTCTTATATATATGCGAACTAAGGAATACATCCCATCCAACCCACATCTTCTTCCCCTCCTTCTTATAAAGAGATAGAATCATCTTATGAATGGCTTTTAATCGGGGCTTCAAGGTGATCTCTAGTCCCTCAAAGCATGCTGCGATCAAGGTGATCTCTAGTCCCTCAAAGCATGCTGCGATAGTTATCTTTGTCGCCTTAATATTGTTGAGCACTAGAGCAAGCTGTGATGATTCTCTACATGCAATAAAAGGGAACAGCTGCTTAGAGAATGAAAGAAGAGCTCTGCTTGCCATCAAGAGCGATATGAATGATCCGAATGATTGGTTATCTTCCTGGACTGGCTATGATTGCTGCAAGTGGAGAGGAGTTGCTTGTGACAATATTACTGGTTATGTCACTAAGCTTGACCTTCATTATCCCTATGAATATGATCCACAGGAAGACAGTATTGGGGCGAGTAAGTTAAATCCTTCTTTGCTTGAACTAAAGCATTTGAAATACTTAGATTTGAGCTTTAACAACTTCTCATATGCCCATGTGCCCCATATGATTGCCTCACTTGTGCACTTGGAATATCTTAACCTCTCCAATACCTTTTTCAAAGGATTAATTCCTCCTGTGTTAGGGAATCTTTCCCACATACAACACCTTGACCTTCGAAATTGTTGGCCATTTTCAGTGTTATTCTCACATGATTTAAATTGGCTCTCCAACATAAATTCTCTACGATATCTCGACATGAGTTGTGTCGACCTCTCTAATGTGACCAATTGGCTCCACCAAATTAATTTGATTCCTACTCTTCAAGTGTTGCTTTTGGAGGAAACAAGTCTCCCAAATGTTCCACCTTCTTTACCCACATTTAACCTCACATCGCTCACTGTGCTCGATCTCAGTTCATTTGAATTGAACATCAGTGCTTCCATGTTGAGATGGCTGTCTAATGCTAGCAAGCTTGAACAACTTGATCTATCCTGGACCCAGGGGGTGATTGATGTCAAGGAACTACCAGTTGCTTTGGGAGCTCTACATAATTTGAGGAAGCTAATTTTGGGCTATAATGGCATAGTAATAGATATTCCTACAATCATGAAGAACGTTAGCAGGATGCTGCAACACTTAGATTTGAGTGGGAATATTATATCTGAAGACATTTCAACAATTTTGTCGATCCTTCCGCACCAAATGGAGTATCTAGCATTGGATTGGACTAACATCTACGGGAGAATCCCAGAGATGTTAGGGAATTGCACAAGCTTGAGATCCTTGAGTATAGGATACAATCAAATAACTGGAGATATTCCAAGAACATTAATAGGGAAACTTACAAACTTGGAAGTTCTATATTTGACAGGAAACAATATCACAGGATCGATACCAGAGAGTCTTGGTAATATGGTTTCTTTGAAGTTATTAGATTTGTCTGACAATAATATTATTGGAGAAATACCAAAAACTTTGGGGAGTCTTCAAAATATGACAGAATTAGATTTACATGCCAACTTTATCAATGGGCAAATACCAGCAAATATTGGTAGAATTTCCAACTTGAGGTATTTGGATGTATCAGAGAACAACTTAACTGGAGAAATACCGAAGTCTTTTGAGCTCCTATGCAACCTCAGCACACTACATTTGTCATCCAACAATATCAAAGGAGAGTTATCAAAACTACTTGATGGCTTATCTAATTGTCCACAAGGAGCAATGCTATCATTTTTAAGCATTGCTGACAATAATTTGAGCGGAAGCATTCCATCCAACCTTGGACAGTTAGCTCACTTACGGGAATTGGACCTCTCTTCAAATGCTCTGCAAGGTAACATGACTGAAGTTCACTTTTCTCAACTTGTAAGCTTGCGGTATTTGAATATATCTTTCAACTCCTTGAATGTTGTTCTACCGCATGACTGGCTTCCCCCCTTTAATGCCTATGAAGTCGATATGAGTTCCTGTCATTTGGGAGGTACATTTCCTTTATGGATTCAATCCCAAAGGAATTTGAATTCACTGTATCTATCTAAAGTAGGACTTTCAGGAACAATCCCACTCTGGTTCTCAAATTTCATTTCAAAAGGTAAACTTCAAAATCTTGACTTGAGCTCAAATAATTTGAGTGGTCTAATACCTTCTGCCCTTTCTCCATTTACTGATCTTTCCAAAAACTCATTTGAAGGGTCAATTCCAAAGAGCATAGAGAATGTAGATCACCTTCGCATTTTAGTGTTGTCTGATAACAATATAAGTGGTAGTTTTCCATCCTTCTTGTGCAATTTAACTTCCATATTTGTCATCGATTTGTCTAATAATCACTTATCTGGTACATTCGCACATTGTCAAAGCTCATTTCCTCTCGTGTTACAGTATCTACATTTGAACAATAATAGTATCTCTGGACTATTTCCATCTTTCCTAAAAAATTGTGAATTCTTAATCACTCTTGATCTTGGGGAAAATAAATTTTTTGGCGAAATACCCACATGGGTTGGATACTTCAATTATCTACAAATTTTACGTTTGAGCTCAAACTCTTTCACCGGTGTCATTCCAGTAAATATAGGATTTCTCACTTCTCTTAAGGTCTTGGATCTTTCTTTCAATAAACTATTTGGTAAAATACCTTCATCTGTAGGAAATTTCCGTGCTATGTTTCGAGATTATACCGATCCTATTAAATGTGATGAAAATGATCTTCCATGTAGAAGCAGACATAATAGGAGTTCTATGCCTATGCCAAAAGATAAGATCCAAATAACTTCTCAAGGTTCGACCAATGAATACATTAACACTCTCTTCCTCGTGACCAGCATAGACCTATCGCACAATAATCTTTCCGGTGAAATCCCAAAAGAGATGACGATGCTTCGTGGTTTGCACTTCTTGAGCTTGTCCGATAATCACTTGACGGGTAGAATTCCTGAAAACATTAGCACCATGAGACAGTTATTTTCTCTTGACTTATCAACGAACAATCTCACAGGCACAATTCCCTCTAACTTATCAGCTCTAAACTTTCTAAGCCACTTGAATCTCTCTTTCAATAACTTGTCCGGAAGAATCCCAACGGGGAATCAATTTTTAACTTTCAATGACCCTGCGATATACGCTGGCAACAAGGACCTCTGTGGTTGGCCACTACCCGAGTGTCCTGGCGATGGAGCCCAGCGAGGTCCACTTCGCGCAAGAGACGATGATGATAGTAATGGCAGCAAACTCGAGAAAGTGCTGGATTATACCTTCGTTGCAATGGGATTTATAATCGGATTTTGGGCATATTGGGGCACACTGATCATGAAAAAGTCCATCAGAATTGTTCTCTTCCAGATGGTGGACAGGATTTACGATTGGAGCTATGTGCAACTTGCAGTGAAGTTTGGAAGACGAAGGCAAAGATGAACTTGAAAGTCTTATGAATTGCTTATATTGCACTTTTCCATCAAAGAGAAATTCTCCAGCTTGTATGCTAGCTGCAAGTTAGAATATGAATAATGGTGCTATAATTTTGTGTTGTGTGGAATAAGTATTCAGAGACTATATACGATGAATTTGTATAATCATTTGGGTCATTGTTCCACTCGTAAGTTTGCCTGATGATATTTGTATCGACTATAAATTAGAAATTACATATCGAGCAATACTAAAACTATTATATCTATTATATTCAATTTTTTTTTTTATAAAATATTATTTCGATGACTTCTAATTCTGTAACAATTTTATTGTTATATCAAAATTTCCTTTCAAACAAAATAAAATACAATGCAATTTTTATAGATTCACTTTTATAAATTTCAATTGGTTTGAATTAAATTCAGCTTGAATAATTAAATAGACCCTCTTGAACAATTAAGATTTGATTTCATAAAAACTTTAGTTAAGATTTCAATATCACTCTACAAAATATCTCAATTCTCGTATAATCTATCCTTTTGATATTGGTTCATAAGTACCGTACTATTACCGAGTTTGTCCTAATTATATAAAGATTTTGGATGACTCTAAAAATTTTGAATCCTACAGTCGAGTCACATCGAGTTCTACAAATTTTTGAATCCTAATCAGAGTAATATTGGACTCTAAAAATTTTTGAAACTTAGAACTGATTGTATACTACTAGTCTCCTGCAGTACGATACATTAGTAGCAATGGGAGTAAGTCATCCCATGTAACAAGGATTTAATTTCTATGTTACATAAATATTTGTCAACGGATAGAAAATCTGAATATTTGGATTATATAAAAAAAATAGTATACCATTAATCTTATAAAAGTAAATAGCACGGGGGACCATTTTAATTGCATAATTAGATTTATTTATTAATGTTAAACATTGATAAAATAAAGAGTCATGTTGATTTTTTTTTTCAATAATCAGAATCAAGACTGACTAATGAATAGATAAAGAATAACAAGTCCAATAAAATAAAGTCCAAGTCCAAGTCCATTAACCAATTGACCCATTAAACTTAGAGTCATGCTAATTGTATTGGCTCCTTTCATCTTTATTGTGTGCAATCATGAAAATTGTTCCTTTTCATCTAAAAGGTATTAAGAATCATCTTATAAATACTACTTTTCATGTTGTTCTATAATTAAAATTTTTACTACTTTCGAATTTAAGAATCAAGACAAAGAGTGTTCCTCCTCTCTACAACAACGATGGAGAAATTTTATGTTTACCTTGTTGGAAAGAGAGTCCTCCTTCAAAAAAATATCGTTCAGAAAAAGATCTCAAAAAACACAACAAAGATCGTCATGATAGAGAAAATCAATTTGAGTGTGGAAAATGCGGCAACGTTTTCAAAACCGAAGCTGAACGAGACATTCACATCGCAAAAGAACATTAAATGGTATATTTTTTATTAGTTTTTTAAATTTCAATTGATAATTATCTATTTTTTGAATTTTTTTATATCAGGATTGCACTTACGAAATCATCTTCAATCTGCTGAAAAAAATTTCAAGATGACTTAATTAAAAGATAGGTAGGACTATTTCTTTTTTAAGTGGTGTGTTTAGTAGAAGTTAAAATAGTTTATAGTATTAAACTATCTAAATTACTTAAATTATCATACATCAGAATTATTAGATTAGCAAGTGATGTTTAAGTAGGAAGCGTCTTTTATTTAAAGTAGTGATTTAGAACCTTCACTCGTGAGGGATACCATCTATATTTTACTTGCGATTATGAAAAGGGAAAAAAAACACAAAAGTTGTAGTTCAGATGAATTCTGGAATGCTCATTTATCAGAAAGGTTGTATTTCTTTGATGTCGAGTGGACTTTTACAAAAGCTAAGATTATTTCCACATTATAATTGATTCAAGAAATTGAAACTAAACTCACATTAATTTTTGAGGGAGCAGAAACTCTATCCTTTTACAAATTGTCGCTCTAAAATTACTTTGAAATTAATTGTTTGAAGAGACCGAAATAGTTTGTCTGCTCGAATGAATACAACATGTACTTGCTTCTAACAAATATTCTATTTAGAAATTAATTTACTGATCAGGAAGAATGATTCTCCTCTCCTCCTTTATCCCTGATATGATAATTCTTCGCTATAAATTTAGAATTAAATATAGATTGGATCCAACTAAATTCGTTGGAGATCCACCAAAATTAAAATTGCAGATTTTCTCGGGATAAAAAAATCAGAATCCTCAATTTAACTAAATCGAGTTTTTCTTGCCATTTGAATTTTCAAGATTATTTTTATTTTCCAGCAATTATAAGAAACAAGATTTTTTTTTTAATTTTATTCAGATTTAATTCACTTTTTCTTAAATTAATTTTGAATTTTTAAACAGATAAACAAACTTGATAGCTAAACGACCCATAAAATCTGCTTGGTAAAAGAAAATTATTTAACGAGACTTAGTCAACTAAAATTATTATTACTAAAATAAATTATTTGTTAAATAATTAAAATTCTGTTAATGAAAATTATTTTTTTTTGGCGAGGCGACGTATCGAATATAACTTTAGCCGACAATCCCCAGGCCATTAATTTTGTCGAAGCCCTCTCTCTGATCTCAATTAAAAATACATAATATTTCAATATGGATGTTGATCTCCACGACTGGTCGTCGCTTCCTCTCGATCTTCTCAGGAACATAGCAAAGAAATTACAATTCCCACGTCATATTGTATTTCGTACGGTATGCAAGTCTTGGTGTTCGACTCTTCCTTCTATTGTTTTTCCATATCCGTGGCTTCTTCTCCCTGCAAGGCAAATCGATGATTCGTGCACCTTTTTACCTTTACCTTCAGATGACGAGCGTTATTATTCCTGCTTCAAGTTTTCTCCCGTGCCTCCCCTCCACGGCTTGCGTTATGCTGGATCTAATGCCGGTTGGGTTGCGATTATCGATTTAGCATTTAACATTAGCCTCTTAAATCCTCTTACTGGGGCTCAAATCCATCTCCCTTCCACCTTTTCCCTTGTGAATCTCTGCCTAATTGTGGCGGTTACATATTCCACGACGAGAAAGTTGGAAATTCTTATTTTCATGAATTTGAAACTTGTCGTGACTACCGCATAGAGAAAGTCATCTTCTCCTCCAATCCAACTCCCAATAATTATATGGCCATGGTTATTTGCAATGCATTTCCAACTGCCTATGTTAAAGCGGGCACATTCAAGTGGATAAATCTAGCCTTTTCCGTGCTCGACGTTGTTTACCATGATGGATTGTTTTATGCCTTGATGGGTGTTTCGGAGATCGTTGCGATTGACCTAAGCGGAGATGATCCGATCAAAAGAGTTATCATTGATAGTGACGCTGAATTCTCAGACTCTTTCTTATCTTTACTTAGTAGATATTATAATCAATACTTAGCATTCTCGAGCACCGGCGAACTATTCCTAATTTTGAGAAATACAAATTATATTTATGAAGATGATTCATCTGATGATACAATAAAGCGTGAGACCGTAGGATTTAAGATTTTCAAGTATAATTGTGAGAGTAGTTTTTATTGGGATGGAGTTACTTGTTTGGAAAACAAGTCTATTTTTATAGGCATGAATAATGCTTATTTATTATCGGTCGAAGATTTTGTTGGAGTGAAAGCAAATTGTATCTACTTCACTGACACTTGGGAGGGATTCAGACGCAATGTGAATGTGGGCAGAACCAATCCTGACATTGGCTTCTTCGATTTGGAACAAGAAAAGTTTAAGCGCTGTGGATTGCGATATGAAACATTATTGCCTCCGCCAATTTGGTTCGTGCCATCTTTGAAGCATTATGAATGAAGATCGAGTAATCTTTATGGCTTTTTTTTTATAAAGAAAACAGTGTAAATCTTATAGCATTTATTTTGTTTTTCTTTTCTTCGTCAATAAAAAAAGAAGACATAATTTAAAGTTTATTGTATATAAAATCAGGAAATGTCTTAATTACTGCTTATTAATAGATGTTACACGTTCCAATATGGAGTGAATGCCAAGTTGAAAGCCCTGGAACGCATGCTAAATAATTAATAGGTCATGGCATTCACATGCAACAATTAGATGAATATTCAATACGTGGGAGATCTCGTGATATAATTATATTAATGAACAAGAGTTAATTTTTAGGGATTATAAATTTTTCGAAGTGTCTGTTCTTCTATCACATTAATCTTTGATGAGACAATATACTCTCCATAATTTATCTTTTTCGTGTTGACTGTAAAATCGACTAACGAATATACAAAGGTGAACGAATCACATTTTACAATAATATATAATAAAAAAATAATATTTAACATCATTTGTTTTCCTTCCAAAACAATTTGGATACAAAACTGATAAGTTAATTATGCATTAGCATATGCTGGCATGATATTTGAAAATTAAGTTAAAAAACAATCAAAATGATATTTTTATCTCTGTTCTTAGCTCATCGACCAATGGAATTTAGCATCGACGACCTAGTAAGTTGGCGATGAGAAACTAAACAGTCAACGGGGCAACCGTTGACTTAAGCCCCATGTGTCGCTCGATATTCGTCAGATGTTATACTTACTCGGGGAGCTAACTAACCCGAGGAAAGAATACGGATCGATTCCGATTCGATTGAGCGTGGAACACAAAGAGACAGACGATAAATAAATAAATAGTAATGGAGGATCGATTTCGGACTGGCAGGTTCGTGTGCACGTCGAGGACCGTCGAATTCATTCCATCCGACGACGAAGAGAGTAGGTTAGCTTCGACGGGATCAGTTTTTGTGATTTTAAGAAATCCTCAGTGCACCGTACTCGAACATTCGAGTTTCATCGAGAATCTCACACGGTTCGAATCTTACATAGTATATAGTATTCTAGGGACATTGAGTAATAATCAACTTTGTAACCTAATCAAAATTATATTATAAAATGAATTAATTTATTTAAAAAAATTTAAAAACGTCAGCTTACAAAAGAAATATTATATAATTTGATTACGTTACGGATTCAATATTTATCATGATAAATATATCATTCTTTTATTTTTCTTATTACTTCTCAACGGTCATCGACGGCGACCACCGACGATGGTCGCGATGACCGACGATCGATCGGTGATCGACGTACTGACAATCGACAGTCGATCGACGATCAGTCGACGGGCGACATCCGACGCTCGAGGACCACTAGTTGATCGTCAGTCGTCGGTCAATCGATCGCCAACCGCTGATCTGTCGCCAGCCGTTGATCGACCGGTCATCGGCCACCAACAAATAGTCGTTGGTAGATGAACGTCGACCATCGCCCCGTCAGAGGCCGATGACCGTGGCTGTCAAAGGTCAACGACCAACAATCGAGTATCGATGATGTCGATGGTGATCATATAGAATCGATCGATTAAGATTTTGATTACGTTCAAATGAAATTATAATAATATTTTTATTATTTTATAATAATATAAATTATATTACTTATAATAAATAATGAACTGAAATAATTTTTGTAATAAAAGATTACACACCACATCGATAGCTAACAAAATACAATATATCATATTACATTACAAACTTGATTACATTTTCCATATCAAACACAACTTTAAGTACTTGCTGTTCGGCATGCAACTCTCCTACCATGTAAACAAAAATAAGATATCAAATCGCCTACCATGTAAACAAAAATAAGATACCAAATCAAGGTGCAACGATAGACCACCCTCTATGAATATTTTTTAATTTATTTTGATAATGAATAATAAATTTTCATAGAATATCACTTTTAAAATTAATTGAGCCGAAAATTTGAACATCCAATGTCAATTAAAAAAAACAAAGATAGAATGCAAATTTTATACTCACCTTAAATTCAAATGGCGCTGAATTAAAATTAACCTTTAGATGATCAATCAAACTTTAAGATTTAATTTTGAAAAATTTCTATATAAGATTCTGTGAGCTCTCTGCATAATATCTCAATTCTGATATAATCCGCCCCTTTTGCTATTAGTTCCGAATAACATACCATTAACATTTTTAAAATAAATACCACAAGTAGACTATTTTAATTGTGCAATTAAATTGATTAATATTAAATATAGATAAAATAGAGAATCATAATCATTTTTAGTAATTAATTAGGACTAATTAATCGATGAGCCACGAACTCAATAGAACAACTAATTATTTTTTTAATAAAAAAATTATCTTTTAAATTCAATGTAATGTAGATTATGTTATTTCTTTCTTCTTGATTACACGCAGTCATAAAATTAATCTTTTTCATCCAAGAAGTATTAATAATCACTTCATAAATATAGAAAAATTTCTCGTATTAATAATCGCCGGATTTGAGGTGAGATTCAGAGGCGCTCATATATCTTAAGTTAATTTTTTTAAGAGCCCAAATTACTTTTTAGAGGGGCTTAAAAATTAATATGAGGAATCTTAAAATTAATTCATTAATAATTATTTTCTAAAATTTGACTCAGGAAGTTTATCTGTAACATATCAAAATTATTAGATGAGTAAGTGTTGTTTAAGCAGGAAGCGTCTTTTATTAACAAATATATTTCGGCAATTTATCAAACACAGCTCCTAAAGTTTGAGATTGTCCAAAAAGCGTAGCATAGTTTCAGATTTACCAAATCGCGCACCTAATTCCCCTTTACTCCCTCCTCACAAACAGATATTAATTTAACGATGAGAGAGATTTTCATGCATCCGAGCCATCACGAAAATTCAACCATCTAAACGCCACCAGAATTCAAATCCCAAAGACTACCCTTTTTTTTTATCTGATTTCTAATTTATATCGGTCTGATTTATGAAATATTACTGTGAATACCTAATAAAGCCTCGAATATCAGAAATTTTGGTCACGGATAAACAGAGGGACACTACTCAAACTCAATGGACTTGGATTGGATCGAAAAAGAGGTGAATAGGGCCATCAATGGGTTTTGACTGAAACCCATTGATGGACTTAGAGGAGTCCAAATTTTGAAATCTTGACATAGATTGAAGATCTTACACATACGTGAATTTTTGATATGTCGAGGAAACTTAGTTTTAATCCCCTATCTCTCAATTTTAACTGTGTAAAAAGATGAGATCTTGGTTGAGAAGCGGTGGAAGATGATGGTAGTGGTCTTTGGAATTGGAATTCCCAGACCAGCATGGTTACAATCCCTACACCATGCGGTGGTGCTTTGAATTGCGATTCAATCACTATGGTGTTGGAATTGCGAATTTTTCTACACATGATGATGTGCAATCCCACACGATCGCTTCTGGGAATTCTAATCCAAGATTCTGAAGACCACTACCATCATCTTTTGACATCCTTCAGCTTTTCAACTCCACTTTCTATCACCAATTCCAGCTGTTTCATCTCCTTCTGTGCATCAGCATGTTGCTGCTTCATAGATCGGCAAGCCATTTCAGCCTTCAAATTTCTTTGTTGTTCATTTTGTAAGGAAACATTGAGAATCTCCAGCTCCTGCACCTTCCTATTAAGATTATCCTTTTGGTCTCTTATTTTCAGTTTTAGGATGTAAATTTCCCACTGCAAAGATTGGTTAGCCTTCCCCAAAGCAAAGCTTTGTTCTTCAGCACCGTTTAAACTTGAAGCGTCTGTCATAATCACACTGTTAAGCTTCTTAAGTTCTGCTTCTGCACAGGAGATTTCATGCTCCAGGCAAGTTAATCTTGCTGTGGATTCTTGATATCGCACCAGAACATCTTGTTTTTCAGATTTTTCATTGGAGCAGACCTCTTTTAGGCATTGGAGCAGATAGTGGTGGAATTTGCATTCCAATTCGGCAATGGTGCTTGAATTCCAATCCACACGCGATGGTCTTGAAATTCCAATCCAACAGCGTGATGGTCTTTGGAATTGTGAATTCCAGCACCACTACCACCAGTTTTTCAACTTTCAGTGATAGATCGCATCGAAGCTACTGAAGAAGGAATTGTTAATCTATCAATTCTTTCTATTGGTTCGATGATTTGGATCTCACATCTGACGCTGATGTCTCCTTAATTCTCATTTAAACTGCTGCCATTTTCTTCACCATCACGAACAGAGTTCTATATATTTTTCTCTTGCATTCTCCTCGATTAGGGTTGCTTCTTGCATTCTAAAGTCGCCATAAAGTTTTTTTGTCTGAAGCCGCTATAAATTTAACAATGATTCGAGTTTCAGAAGTAGAATCAAATTTCCAAAATTGAATGAAGTTTATGAAATCGATTCAGAATCAGTTCCATAAATTAGTTTTTATCTCTAATTTGTATTAAGAATACATCTTTTCTTCGAATCGAGTTGTTTCTTGCTAATTAAAATTTGATGAAAAGTTAATGATGAAAAATATATTCATCACCACACGGTGGTCTTTGAATTCGGCACCGCGTGGTCGGATTAGAATTCCGACCTACGCGGTGGTGGTGGGATTACAACATCACGCGTGGTCTTTCGCAATTCGGCACCACGCGGTGGTGCCGAATTCGCAATTCGGCCACCGTGGTGGTGCAGATCTGCATACACCACTGCGTGGTCTTTGGGAATTCCAATCTCAAGGCACGGTGGTGCCTTTGAAATTCCAATTCGGCCACAGCGGTGGTCTTTGGAATTGCGAATTTCAGCACCACTACCATCATCTTCCACCAGTTTTTCAACTTACAGTACCATCTTTTTTTCGACACAAGTTAAAATTGAGAGATAGGGGGATTAAAACTAAGTTTCCTCGACATATCAAAAATTCACGTTGTAAGATCTTTCAATCTATGTCAAGATTTCAAAATTTGGACTCCTCTAAGTCCATCAATGGGTTTCGGTCAAAACCCATTGATGGCCCTATTCACCTCTTTTTCGATCCAATCCAAGTCCATTGAGTTTGAGTAGTGTCCCTCTGTTTATCCGTGACCAAAATTTCTGATATTCGAGGCTTTATTAGGTATTCACAGCAATATTTCAGAAATCAGACCGATATAAATTAGAAATCAGATAAAAAAAGGGGTGGTGCTGGGATTTGAATTCCCAGCACCACGTTTAGATGGTTCGGAATTTTCAGCAGTGGCTCGGATGCATGAAAATTCTCTCTCATCATTAAATTGCATGTCTGTTTGACAGGAGGGGTAAAAGGGGAATTAGGTGCGCGATTTGGTAAATCTAAAACTATGCTACGCTTTTTGGACAATCTCAAACTTTAGGAACTGTGTTTGGTAAATTGTCGAATATATTTTACTTGTGCTTATGAAAAGGGAAAAAAAACACATAAAAGTTCCAGTTTCAGATCAACTCATTTGTTAGAAAAAGGAAAAATAAAGATTTATAAAACCAACATATTATGTAAACCTATCTAAAACAACCAATTGACTTCGCCAAATCAGTTTAATTCCTACTCTTTCGAGTGTTGATTTTGGAGTTTGTAGGTCGCCACCTTCTTTACCCACATTAAGTTAATAAAGGTACAATTTTATCTTTTGACTCATTCAACCTAAAAGCAAGGGCTTGACCACAACATTAATTGATGCATATTGATGGCATACCAAATTATGAACAGTGATATCGGAAAAAACTAACCTATGACTAATCATATAACAAATGACAAATAGTACTCCAAGTCACTATATCACGGTTCTATGGAAAGATTCGGCAGTCCGATACATCCGAGCCGTATAAAGAGGTCATCTCGGTCGTATCATATTCCAGACGCCCCGCGTCTTGGCCAGTTCTAGATGCCCCACGTCTCGGCCTGTTCTAGACGTCTAGTGTCTCGGCTTGTTCTTCATCTCGGTCGTATCATATTCCAAACGCCCCGTGTCTCGGCCTATTCTTCATCTCGGTCGTATCATATTCCAAACGCCCCACGTCTCGACCTGTTATTCATCTCGGTCGTATCATATTCCAAACGTCCCGTGTCTCAGCCTGTTCTTCATCTCGGTCGTATCATATTCTAGACGCCCCGCATCTCGGCCTATTCTAGACGCCCCGCGTCTCAACCTGTTCTTCATCTCGGTCGTATCATATTCCAGACGTCCCGGTCTCGGCCTATTCTAGATGCCTCGCATCTTGGCCTGTTCTTCATCTCGGCCATATCATATTCTAGACGCCCCGCGTCTCGGCCTGTTCTTCATCTCGGCCATATCATATTCCAGACGCCCCGCATCTTGGCCTGTTCTTCATCTCGGCCATATCATATTTCAGACGCCCCGTGTCTCGGCCTGTTCTTCATCTCAGCCGTATCACATTCCAAATGCCCCGCGTCTCGCCCTGTTCTAGATGCCCCGCGTCTCGACCTGTTCTTCATCTCGGCCATATCATATTCCAGACGCCCCGCGTCTCGGCCTGTTCTTCATCTCGACCGTTTCATATCCCAAATGCCCGGCATCTAAGCTATTATTCTTCATCTCAGCCCCACATCTCGACAGTTGCACACTATTTCGGAGGTATGTCTTCCAAAAGTATGCTCCATCTTACCTAGTCAGGTGACGTAGCAGGTATTCCTGTTCATATGGTCTACAAGGCAGTCCTTGTCAGTGGTTCTTTTCGACCGGGGAACAGATGCCCATACTGGCCCCCAGAGGCCTGTCCATCGCATTAATGAGGAGTTGTCTCCCATCAACCACACGATGAACATTAATCACAACCCACGCGCCTGCGGTATTTATGAGGGTAATGACCCCTATTACTTCTTAAAGTAGACCTGAATACATCATGAAATCATACCGCTCATGCCTACCGTACTGCTCGACAGGAGGATTCACTTCTATATAACCCTCCTGAAGGAGGAGAAAAGCAGGTTCACACTCTCAAAAACCCTCTCCATTGCTTTCGTCACCTTTCCTACTAATTCCTACCTTGAGCGTCGGAGGGGCCTTGCCGAGATCTCTCTCGGCGCCTTTAACTGCATTAGTCTTGTAGGATATGCCATTCGGTCGTTTCACGCCACCCGGCTTGGCTCGCGCCCGACATGGCGACTCTTCCGTCTCAGCTTTCCCTCTGCGTCAGCAATCATTTCGTCCGAGTCATTAGTCCTTTGTCGCCTTCATCACCAGACACCTCGTCGTCCCTATCTTGATAGGCAACATAATTGGCGCCGTCTGTGGGAATTTGTCAGTAAACATACCTGAGACAAGGATGGGAGACCAAGGAGCAAATTCCGACAACAATAACTCTACCGAAGGAAATATGACCGGGGAAAGTATCATCGTCCTCATCAAGAATGCCATGGAGGACGTCCTACGTGACCTCTTCCCCCGGGGTCCTACTCGGTCTGGGCGTCCCGGCCCGCCATCAGGACTTGACAAGATCTCGCCTTCAACTCCAGTCCCTTCGAAGGTAGTTCCTATAGTCTCAATGTCGACTGAGTCATCCTCAACAGCATCTCTGCAGGAGTCTTCCGAAGAACCACCCTCTTACCCGCCACAAGAAAGGGATCCTAGGAAAGGCAAGGCTCCACTAGTCGGCGCAGATTCTCCCCTTACCCTAGCATTATAGCCGAGAGAATGCCCAAGTCCTTCAAACAGATATCTATAGAAGAGTACAGCGGCTCGGCCGACCCAGAAGAATATTTGGAAAGATTTAAAAAGGCTACCTTGATACATAACTATTCTGACGGAGCCAAATGCAAGGTTTTCTCTCTCAACTTAATAGGCTCCGCCCAAAGATGGTTCGATTGACTTCCTGAGGGATCCATCAGTTCATTCTAGGAGCTCTTCGTTCTTTTTCTCCAGCACTTCGCCAGCAATAAGAGATATCGCCGGACTGCCCGATACCTTATGACTATAAAGCAGAAGAGTCATGAATCCTTAAGGGATTACATACACCAGTTTAACCGAGTGGCAGTCGACGTCTTGGATGCTTCGTCCGGGACGGTAGTCAACGCTTTTTCCCGGGGTTAATAAGGGGGGATTTCTCGAAATCCCTAATGAAGATACCCCGCCTCACTTTGAAGCCTTATTAGCCGGAGCAGAAGCATACATCAACTTGGAAGAAGTCGAGAAGGCAGCCGATGAGCAACAGGGGGGAAAATCTAGCCAACCTCAGCTCCAAAAGCCAAGCAAGAAAGCTCTTCCCTCGGCATCAAATCACCCTCCCAGAATTCCTCCTATCTACCCTCCTCGGCTGGTCAAAGATAGAGCAATCAACACTGTGCAAAAAGTTTCTCAACCATTGATGCTGTTGAACCAGCGCGATCCTTTTTGCGCCTTCCATCAAGTACATGGTCACTCAATCCGGGAGTGTCATACTCTGGCCAAATAAATCAGGTAAGTTATGAGGGAGCAGCAGCAAAACTTCAACGCCCCGCCCCGGTTCCCGCAAATAGAAGCAAGACCAGAACTGCGAAACCACGCTTGGCGAAACCCAGCCAGGCGAGCTCCTCGACCCTCACCCGAGCGCCAGAGACAAGCTCAAGTCCCTCTAAGGGCCCGAGAAGCCTCTCCGAGCGAATCAACTCCCCGGCCAGGATCGCTGCAAAAACTCTCCAACACTCCACATCGCAGCACCATCAACATGATCACCGGCGGGGCCACAGATGGAGATTTAAACCGAGCCAGGAAGGTTCACGGGAGGCGGCTAGAGAACATGGAAGTAAATACCAGCCGAAGCCACGCCGAAGGATCCTCGATAAACTTCGACCCCGAGGACCTGCGAGGAGTTTCTGTCCCGCATGATGATGCTCTGGTGATAAGAACCACCATCTCCAATTATGACGTAGCCAGGATCTTCGTGGACACAGATAGCTCGGTTAATATCTTATTTAAAGACGCCTTTGATCGTATGCAGCTCAACCTGACACAACTCCAGCCAATGAATACTGCTCTATTCGTCTTCTCGGGTCATGAGGTGTCTCCGCTGGGCCGGATTGATCTACCTCTATCTCTAGGGGAAGAACCTCTCTGTCGGACCAGGATTACCATCTTTATTGTAGTAGACACCACCTCGGCTTACAACGTCATATTGGGAAGGCCGGTGTTATACTCCTTCAAAGCTGCCGTATCAACATACCACCAGAAGGTCAAATTCCCTGTAAATAATCAAATAGGGGAAGCTTCCGGAGATCAAAAGACGACTCGGAGATGTTATGTGGAAGAAGTCCAGACAAGCCCCAAGAAAAATCAGAAGATCGAAATAGCAGAAGTCTACACTCTCCAAGAAGAGCCACTGGATGAAGAAGTCGTGCAAATATAGCCGGACCAACCTGACCGAGTGGTCCAAGTTGTTGCTGACCTGTAAGCCGAGCTGAAGGAAGAAGTAATTAAGTGCCTGATGTGCAATCAAGATATTTTTACTTGGCATGGAAAGCCCAATTAGAGTATCTCCCGAACTGTGATGGAGCACCGGCTAAATGTCCTTCCCGGATCCCGACCCATAAAACAAAAGAGAAGACATTTCAGCCTGGAGAAAGATCAGATCATCCGAGCTGAAGTACATAAATTAATGCAGGCCGGATATATCCGAGAAGTTCAATTCTCCGAATGGTTGTCCAATATTGTATTAGTACCAAAGCCAGGAAGGAAATGGAGGGATGTGAATTGATCTGCATGATAGACGCTCATCAGGGGTATCATCAGATTCCGTTGGCATAGGAAGATCAAGAGAAAGTCAGCTTTGTCACGGCGGATGACACTTTTTGCTACAAGGTCATGCCATTCGGATTAAAGAATATTGGCACCACTTATCAAAGGTTGATGGATAAAGTGTTTCGGTTGCAAATAGGTCAAAACATTGATGTATACATCGATGACATTCTCATCAAGTCTGTAAAAGCTAAAAACATAGTCAAAGATATGGCGAAAACATTCAGCACATTGCGCCGATATAGAATTCAGCTTAATCCCAGCAAATGCATATTTGGCGTTCGAGGAGGTAAGTTTCTCGGGTACATTGTGACCGAGCAAGACATTGAAGTTAATCCCGGGAAAGCTCAGGCCCTGCAGAATATGATCTCTCCCAGAAATATCAGAGAAGTACAAAGGCTACTGGGCAGAATAACGACACTCTCCCGCTTCATCCCTAAGTCGGCTGAGCGAAGCCTTCCTTTCTTCAAGGTACTCCACAAGCCGGCTCAGTTTTCATTGGATAAAAAGTGTAAACAAGCCTTTACTAAACTAAAGCAGTATATATCTGAACTACCTACACTTAGCAAGCAGGTGCCGGGAGAAAGTCTGCTATTATATCTAGCCTCCTCAGAAGAGGTCGCGGCGTCAATACTGCTTCGGCAAGAGGATGGTAAGCAATTACCTATATAATTTGTTAGTTATTTATTAAAAGCTGTCGAGAGCAGGTACACAACATTGGAGAAGCTGGTGCTAGCTAAACTCATAACAGTCAGGAAGCTTCGTCCCTATTTTCTGTCTCATCTGGTTACAGTCTTAACCAACAGTGGTCTCGGAAGGATATTAACAAACCCTGAAGCATCTGGTAGCCTGATTAAATGGACCACTGAGCTAGCCGAATATGATATGCACTATCAGCCTCGTATGACTCTCAAAGCACAAGTATTGGCGGACTTTTTGGCCGAGACGCCGGGGGTTGAGAGAAATGAGGAATGGAGAATATATGTGGATGGTTCAGCAACCAAACAAGGCAGTAGAGTAGGGGTATTATTAATATCTTCTCAAGAGGACACAATCCAGATAGCAGTGCAACTCAATTTTCGAGCCTCCAACAATGAAGCCGAATATGAAGCCTTACTAGCCGGATTGCGAGCAGCTCAGCATGTGGGAGCTTCTCGGATTTCTTTATATTCCAACTCACAGTTTGTGGTGGAGCAAGTCAAAGGATCATTTGACACTAACAACCAATATACAAGCTTATCGCAAACTATCCTCACAATTTCAGGATGTTGTCCTCTATAAAATTTCTCGGGCAGATAATCAGAAGGCCGATGAATGTGCTCGCATGGTCAGTGCTCTCACTACTTGGAGCTTGGAGGACTCGCTGACCGAGACACAGATCGTTGCTCATATAGATCAAGATCTGATGGCACCCCGAAGTCCACCAGATTGGAGGGTCGCCCCCCCCCCCTCGTTGATTATCTGAAAAGGGGTACACTACCGGATGACCGAGCCGAGACACAAATCATCAAGAAAAGAGGGACCCGATTTGTCTTGATCGAAGACACCCTATATAAGCGAGCCTTTGCTCAGCCTTTACTTAAGTGTCTCGGCCCGGAGGAAGCTGATTATGTCGTGAGAGAAGTGCACGAAGGCTGCTGTGGGAATCATTCCGGAGGAACATCCCTTGCTCGAAAGATTTTATTGGCCGGATATTTTTGGCCGACTCTCCAGAAAGATGTCACCCACTGAGTATGTGTATGTCTCAGCTATCAAAAGCATCAAAACTTTTCTTAGCATCCAATTGAGTTGTTAAAGGTCTCAGTGATATCATGCCTCTTCAACCAATGGGGAATGAATATAGTAGGACCACTACCAACTGGCCCGAATCAAAAGAAGTTTCTGCTAGTCACGATGGATTATTTCTCAAAATGGGTGGAAGCCGAACCATTGGCTAAAATAACTGAAGAATTTGTATTAAAATTCCTTTGGAATAATGCAGTCTGTCGATTTGACATTCCGAGAAGGCTGGTCTTGAACAATGGGCGATAATTTCAAGGCTGAAAAATAAAGGAATGGTGCCAACAGTTGGAAATCCAACAGGCTTTCACTTCAGTGGCGTACTCTCAGAGCAATGGACAAGCTGAAGTGACCAACCGAGAGTTAATTCGGGGGCTCAAAATCAAGTTGGATCATACAGGGGGAAGTTGGGTAGAAGAATTGTCAAGCATCCTCTGGGCATACAGAACAACCCCCAAAGACAGCATGGACCTCACCTCGTTCCACTTGGTATACGGATCCGAAGCCCTAGTCCTAGTGGAAATTGGCATGGGGTCTCCTAGAGTCTCGACTTACGCTAGGGACAACAGTAATAATGAAGAAACAAGGCTGACTGAGTTGGACTTAGTCACAGAAATGAAAGATAACACCACCAGTCGAATGGGCGCCTTTCGAAAGAAGATAGCACAGACTTATAACAAGAGAGTAGTACCCCGCTCCTTTCAGCCTGCGATTTTGTGTGGAAGAAAATCCAGCCAGCAGAGGAAGTTCGCAAATTAGTACTCCGATAGGAGGGCCCGTATAAAATTATTAAGAAGCTCAGCTCTGATGCTTATTATCTTCGAGATAGCGAAAGAAAGGAGCTTATCCGACCATGAAATTGTCACGCCCCGAGAGCATACCGAGCCGAAAATCAAACGGACGGCACCTCCCCTGTACGTGGCAACATTTCGGGTTAATACAAGGCCCGTAGGCCCACAATAACAACACATATAAAAATATACCAAACCACCACGATATATATATATCAACACAACAACTACACACAGCGGAAACGATACAACAACAACACATCCTACACATGCATACCGGTATGACTAACACCATAACATAAAGAAAACCTCGACAAAACCCGCACCAACATGTGCGTACATCACATAATACATAACATCACGAAAACTCCGAATGCAAAACAAGACATACGGAAAATCCAAAACAGACCGGGAGCCACGGAGGTGAGATGAGACGATGTCAGCCGGCAGTGCTCCAATGTCATCACGAAGTCTTCTACCTGTTACCTGGGCGACAGAAAACCCAGGGTCCGCGGGGGTGGTGAGTAAAACTCAGCAGGTAATCAGAGAAAACATGTAAATATATGTATCAATATTACATGTCATTCAACAGTTTAAATCTACTCGAACAACGGGTATACATCAGCATAAAAGGTATATATACATACATACACTAAATAAACTGAACAACAACGATGCTGACATACCTGACCGTCAGCTACTCTATCCTGATCCAACCTGGGCATATAACCACATCATAGGGTATAAAAGAATAGTACTAACTCACACAATATCCTGAATATGATCCAAGGGTATCACTGTGAATAACCAACAGGTATACAAGTACCAGCCTACTACCATACAGGAAATGCAGTAGCATGTATGAATATGTACAAACAAATGCAACAAGTATAGTACAATCAAATGCAACATCTCAATAATCATATATATATAGACCGCATCTATATATATATTAATCTCAACCATCCATATATATATATATATATATACATGCATATATGTATATATATATGGTAATATGCAAAATGCCATCAGGTACGACAATGCAACATGCATGGTCATGCCTGCTCACCCCTACTCGCTACCACGACCCCAGTGTGGCCTAGGTGGTATGACATGACAACTATCCCGACTCCAGCCGCCACCACTCTCGAGTGACCGAGTTGGGTAGTATGATCAAGTAGCATATGAGCGTAAAGAGCTCGCTACGCAACGAGGGTCCCTGCTGCTGGCCACTCCGACTAACACTACCAATGAGTGGTCGAGTAACACGCACCCAGGACAACTGCACGCAACTCCAACTACCACCGTCTATAGTGGTAGAGTGCGGCCTGCAATGCTCGCCTCACTCGCACTTACTCCTCGGGGAGTGCTCTGGGAGGCAAGATGACTGACGACTCTCTCAATCCCCAAGGGAGACTATGTCGTCAGAATGCATGCAAATGACATGTGTATGCTGTCACAAGTACAACCATCTACCACAGACTCTCTGTTCAGCAAAGAGTCAAACCCATCTAATCAATACTCTCTGTCCTATAAAGAGTTGTACTCAACAGATCGACGGACTCTCTATCCTGTAGAGAGCCGTACTGAACTGATCATAACTCTCTCTCCAATAGAGAGTCGTACTCCACTGATCGACGCACTCTCTATCCTGTAGAGAGTCGTACTCAAACCGATTGTCAAGCTAGGACCACAGGTCCGTAGCGACACATTAAGTACCATTCACTTGACCATTTATACTATACATAGTCAGTGGTAAACATGCAACCTAGGGGTACTAGAATTAACCGTAGGTTCAAGACCTTATCTACCCACGGATGACCTTTTTGCCAAATTTACAATCAGGTTGTCATCCGGACTTTACTACTTGCACTTAACTTAAACAAATTTTAAGTTACTTACATCACCTATATATATAACTCCTAATCATGATAAAATAAACATGATATCAACAATGGAGTTAATAGCCAACGGTAAAGGATCAAGCATACGATAAAAAGAGCAGGGTCAAAGTAATATGAACAACTAACATGCTCATATCTATGACGAAATCTACATGCAATACATCTACCCGAACCAGGTAGGAGATTACCCACATATTTTGACGACTTGTCTGAGAATACAAGTTGTCTCCACATCCGTGCACCAGCCTCATATCAAAGTCCTCGCGTTGTTTCCATCTCAACCACTTCTTAATCTGCTTTAAGAGTCTGGTCTCAATTTAATCTAAATAAATCAAACATCATCATGTAATGAACAGGTACTATCATCACTACATAATTATAGCATATCCAGATCAGTTTGCTAAACATAACGGATACACAACTATGTACAACCAAATCTACTTACCTAGCTGAGCTTCCTCTGTACTGCTTCATGATCTCAACTCTCCCGTAATTGAACTAAATCCATCACATATGTACATAAATTGGGATTCAGCCAACCGACAACATTTAGCCCGTCCACAAATAATTTAACATATCAATCCACAATATTAGCTGTGAATATACCAATCAATACTTACTAGCCTAGCTCCAAATTTCGAATTTCCCTTCACTGCCTATCACTCTGCAAGGTGTCACAAGGTGTCACAGCAAACGATCTTCATCAATTCTCCAAATCAATTTACCTGCACGGCTACTCATCCTAGCAAAAATCAGAAATCGAGTTGGAGCTACAACAAACACAAAATGATGGATTCTTCGGTCTGGCCTTCAAACCACTGCAAGCTACAGGGGTAGGGGCTGCCGATGGAAAAATTGGTGATCGATCAACTTACCAACCCTAGGAACTCCACCGGCGACAGCAATCCATCCAACTCATGGCGACAGTGAATCCAACTTGCGACGACGTCGACCCATGCTCGAGCGACTGCGTTGTATCGGCTGGAGGCTCACGGTGATTGACAAGCAAGGGAAAAGGCTGCGGCGATGGTGGCGTTACTGTGCTCCTGAAATCCCTAATTGCTCAGGTGGAGATCTTCGACGACGCGGTGGCAATGGGGTAGAGGTGATGAAGGGTTGCGGGCGGCAGCAACGTCGGTGACAACCTCACCCGTGACCCGACCCGGCGGTGGCAGGCTGCGTGCGATGGCTTCGGCACGTGCCGTCGAACTTGGGTTGAGGCGGCGACCATGGGAAGTGGCAATTCGGCCGAGATTGGTGGATCAACCGGTGTAGCGCTCCTTCTCGCGCATGGCGACGCATTAGAACACAGAGCTCGGTGGCGGCGGCAGCGAGCTCGGCGTCTTGCGGAGAAGAAGGCGCGATGTCGGTGGCAGAGGAGGGCGACGATGAAGAAATCACGGCTCGAAAGAAATCAGGGAAGAGATCAGGAAAGAGGAATCGGGCGGTGAAGGAAGGAACGATCGATTGGGGGAGAAGAAAATGCTCGGGGAAAAGAAGAGGAGTCGGGGAAAAGAAGAGGAGTCGGGGGAAAAGAATCGACGGGAAACCGAAAGCATCAGGTTAATTAACCCATTTAATTCTCGTCTAAACAGGCTTTATAAAAGCCTATTCGTTTTATCCCCATGAAATATCTATAAGATATCCGTTTAAATCCAGAAAAATTTCTAAAAATTTCTGAAAAATTCCACATGATATTTTATCAATTACCGAGGAATAATTAAATTTTTTTTTCCGGTATTTTACATTCTCCTCCACTTATAAAAATTTGGTCCCCAAATTTCATACTAACATGCAAAAATTTACTTCAAGCAAGTTTCCGAAAGGACCACATACCTTCCTCAAGTGACCAGATGAGACCATCAAGCTCGGATAGTATCTTTCAGCTCCCACATAGCCTCCTCATCGGTATGATGCTGTCATCCAACCTTTATGAGTCGGATGATTTTCGTCCCACTTCTGTCGCTACTTGCGACCTAGGCTCCACCCTGGAATCACCTCGTAAGTTGCATTAGACTGAGGTAGAATCGGAACCTCTTACAGAACATGGTCAAATCGCGGCACGTATTTCCTCAGCATATAAACATGAAATACGTTATGAACACCCGCAAGTGTCGGAGGTAAAGCCAGCCTATAAGCTACACCTCCATAATCCACGACACAAGATCTGAATAGATCCTCCAACGTCTAAATGATACACTCAGACTGTTCATTTGTCTGCGGATGAAACGTTGCACTAAGCCGAAGCTTTGTGCCCATAGTCTAGTGCAGACTCTGCCCAAAATCGCAAGGTAAATCACGAATCTCTATCCGATATGGTACTTAAAAGTACCCACGCAATCTGATAATCTTTCGATAATACAACTCTACCGAATGATCCAACAAGTACGACCCACGAATAGGAAGGAAGTGAGCTGATTTGGTCAGTCGATCCACAATCACCCAAATCGCATCACGTCATTTACGGGTTCTATGCAATCATGTAACGAAATCAATCGTGATATGCTCCCACTTCCATTCCGAAATCGGAATTTTCCTAGAGCAATCCATCGGATTTCTGATGTTCAACTATCACCTACTAGTATGGTAAATATCCCGCAACAAGGTCTACGGTATATCTCTTCATACCGTTCCCACCAGTATAAACGTTTCCAACCCTTGGTACATCCGAGTACCATTAGGATAAATAGTCAATCTCCAATGATAAGTTTCCTATAGCGACTCCTTGACTGGACGCGTTTCCGGAACACACTATCCTTATCAAAGACGGGGAATTATCTTCTCAAAAGAGAAGTCCATCAACCATTCAAAATTCGCTCCACCACACACTCTGTAAGTGCACGGAAGACTATAGCGACAAATCTCTCAAGTTGCAACTATTCGCGTTCCAGTAATTTTATAGTAGCTACCGAGTAGCTAGTTAAATTTAATGAGCACTTCTGCTTTATACATCCACAAATCCAGATAATAACTACTAAAGTCACGTCATGTATATGACAGACTATCCCGTAGTTTCTTAACTGTCGTAAGCATAAGGTACGCCTCATTCAACTGCATCGGAATCATTTCGATCCTTGAAACGACGCATCTGCGTACATCATCCTTTTATCCACACCGAAGGATTAACTAATACTCGTGTAAAAGTTAACCGCCATCTAGATCCTGTAAACTGGTTTCACCAGCTTCCACTAAATGATTTCCAATATCACCTTTGTCAAACAAATCTGTGGCATAGTAATGCTAAGACATCTTATCCACATCTACAGTACTAACCAAAACATACAAGGAAAATCACCATCTATGGTGGTCGAGTGCGCAACTCCAACTACCACAATCAACAGTGGCCAGGTTACGCAACTCCAACAACCACAAAAGGATCCAATCGTGTTCAAGATACACGATTCTCAAATCCAGTGACGACTAAATCGTTAATTAATCTAACAACTTAATCACAACTTATAAAATTCATACTAAGTATGAAATTGGCGTCTCTACACACCTGCATCCCCTTTACTCTAAGCTGATGATATATATTAATCATTACAACGACAATGATAATCGTATGACCTCATGTCACTACAATATCAATACTCCAGTCGTATACCAACCCTAGAGTATACACAGGTGTCTTTGGTTGATCTCAATAGATCATCTATCCACAACGAAGGATATTCTTCACAATAACTATTGTATTTCATCATCGATAATCGATGCATACTTTCAAAGGTCCATCTCTCTTTCAACAAAGAGTTCCGGATCTTCTCAAGGAGGAATACTGGGATAGATAAATATCCCTTCCAACATCTCATATAATCGCAACTTACATTCTTCCAATTTCTATAGTGTTTAGCAACACTGATACCAGTTAAATTATCACTCATATGTGATATTCGAAACCAGAACTAATTTCCGCAATCATTTCGATCGCCTACTCCACTTGCCTAAGCAACAACAAGGCTAGGAGTTCATCCAAAACTACATCCGAATGCTCTCGGATTATACGCACATCTGAGAGACATAATCATACTATAATCTCAACAACTTGACCATCCGTAAGGACATGTCTACAGTAAAGATATGTCTATCCGAGTCTAAGGGCATCCCTTGACTTCTTAATTGTTGATCCTCATCTCACCTGACGGTAGAGATACCATCGACCCACAAGTCGATGTAAAGAACCTTTCTAATCCAACTAAGAATGTTCTAGACAAAGATACCCGTAAACTACAAGTATCTCTCAATATATTAACATTGAGGGTAAACTAAAGTAATACCCTGAACCATCAATTATCTATCGATCCGATATAAAGGCTCCTCGTAGGTCTCGACCTTTCTCCGAAGAGAACTAGATCAGATCCAACAGTTCGCGACAAAGCGGTCACATTCCTGCGACGAATGTCGCGGGGATTTTTCCTAGACCATCTGATTTCATCACTTAATCCTACGAGCTGCAACTATAGAATACTGAATAAATACGACCATCGTCGTATACTCTCTCCTCTGTACTAAGCAAAACACATCTGGAGGTAACTACCTGTTGTTGTCTGCTGAGTCTTCTACAATGTCTTCTGATGATGCTGCTTTTGTCTTTGATCTCTGTGAAGGAGTATCGAGAACTCGACCACTCCCGAGGTAGTAGGTTGATGCTAATAAGGTAACCCACATCTTTTGCTGATCTGCTTTATCGAGGGCGATGCATCTTCCTCCCGGAACACCATCGATAGTCTTCAACTGAATCTTCAAGGTACACCTCCTCTACTGTACTGGTTGCTCAACAATAGCAACAGCTGAACTGCTCCAATAGATAATCTGGCTTCACGTGTCTTCGTGATCTGCACTACACGCACACAATCCCTTTGGAGTCTTTGTTCTGATTTTGCTGATATCCACGAGAACATCCTGATGATCTGCGGTTGGTCTTCTATAATCGGAAAGTAGCCCAAGGCCTCTGACTCCGATCTTGCTCCTTTTATCCAATAGTCGGAAACTTCTGACTCTAATAAGTTGACCTGCAATATATGCTTATCGGTCTCCAACTCTTAAACACTTGTACGGAGTCATTTCTAAACTCCTGTCTCAATCCAACGTCTTCCGGCAGGATCTGGTAGAAGATCCTGTCATCTCAATCTAACTATAAGCCAATAACTCTGGGTGGCTTAAATCATTCCATTCATCTTCTTGAGCTATTAGGTGGTCGTAACCTCCACAATTCTCACGACTCTGCACAGTATACTATTACTAACCGATCACCCTTTCTTGAAGCTCAAGAATTTCTAACAATGTGTCACTAAAAGTGACGCGGGGAAATACTCTCTTTCGACATCACTAACCATGATCAAGTGATGTTTTATTTCCCGAATGTCATTTTCTGCATTTAACACCAAATACCGGCTTGATCCCGATAATGGTATGCAAACGATTATTCTTTCTCGGTATAACATGAGTTAAGTACTTAAAAGTACTCTCAAAGTTATACAACTCAGTACGAACAACTCAGGGATAAATTCCCTATGAAACTCCATAACCTAGCCTTCCGCTATCTGCATCACAATAGTCTACAAATGCATTTCATTAACGGTAATGATCTGACTAGCACAGTTAGTGGAAATCTCTAAGACTGTAGTCTCTGATTTCCATAATAAATGTGATGACTTGGCCCCTATTTTCCGACTCGGTATCAGTCGACTCTCAGAGGTAAATCACCTCCTCGACACAGGTTCAAGACTCACAGACTCAACAGGTCGTTCCCGTGGTCAACTCATACCATGGTTACGAATAATAACCAATACACTACAGGTTATTCCCTAGTATAAGAATCTAAATGCATAGGCAACATAACCGGGAGTATAAACCCTAAAGGTCACTCCGATTGATCGCCTCGGTGGACGACCCCTATTACAAGTCTGCACAGGTGTCATAACTATATTGTATACACCTACTAATCCAGTTCAGATAAATATCTACTAAACCATAAGTTTTTCAGGAATTCCTACCTCATGCTGCTTGGAGCTCAGGCCGCTATCCATCTCATCTCAAAAACCAAAACCGAATAAATCGACTCCCGAGAATCCAAGACTCGACATAAAAACAACATTGTATGGCATCGCAGAACCTTGGGCTTTGATACCACTAAAGTTGTCACGCCCCGAGAGCATACCGAGCCGAAAATCAAACAGACGGCACCTCCCCTGTACGTGGCAACATTTCGGGTTAATACAAGGCCCGTAGGCCCACAATAACAACACATATAAAAATATACCAAACCACCACGATATATATATATCAACACAACAACTACACAAAGCGGAAACGATACAACAACAACACATCCTACACATGCATACCGGTATGACTAACACTATAACATAAAGAAAACCTCGACAAAACCCGCACCAACATGTGCGTACATCACATAATACATAACATCACGAAAACTCCGAATGCAAAACAAGACATACGGAAAATCCAAAACAGACCGGGAGCCACGGAGGTGAGATGAGACGATGTCAGCCGGCAGTGCTCCAATGTCATCACGAAGTCTTCTACCATACAGGCGGAAAACCCGAGTCGCGGGTGGTGAGTAAAACTAGTGTCGGAGAAAACATGTAAATATAAGTATCAATATTATATGTCATTCAACAGTTTACATCTACTCGAACAACGGGTATACATCAGCATAAAAGGTATATATGCATACATACACTAAATAAATAACAATAACAATCTTACGACATACTGCTCTATCTGATCCAAGCATATAACCACATCATAGGGTATAAAAGAATAGTACTAACTCACACAATATCCTGAATATGATCCAAGGGTATCACTGTGAATAACCAACAGGTATACAAGTACCAGCCTACTACCATACAGGAAATGCAGTAGCATGTATGAATATGTACAAACAAATGCAACAAGCATAGTACAATCAAATACAACATCTCAATAATCATATATATATAGACCGCATCTATATATATATTAATCTCAACCATCCATATATATATATATATATATATATATATATATATATATATAAATCAATATATATATATATATATATATATATATATATATATATATATACACATGCATATATGTATATATATATGGTAATATGCAAAATGCCATCAGGTACGGCAATGCAACATGCATGGTCATGCCTGCTCACCCCTACTCGCTACCACGACCCCAGTGTGGCCTAGGTGGCATGACATGACAACTATCCCGACTCCAGCCGCCACCACTCTCGAGTGACCGAGTTGGGTAGTATGATCAAGTAGCATATGAGCGTAAAGAGCTCGCTACGCACGGGGTCCTCGCCACGCCACTCGACTAACACTACCAATGAGTGGTCGAGTACCACGCACCCAGGACAACTGCACGCAACTCCAACTACCACCGTCTATAGTGGTAGAGTGCGGCATAACAGATGCTCTGCCCTCACACCAGTTACTCCTCGGGGAGTGCTCTGAAAGGCAAGATGACTGACGACTCTCTCAATCCCCAAGGGAGACTATGTCATCAAAATGCATGCAAATGACATGTGTATGCTGTCACAAGTACAACCATCTACCACAGACTCTCTGTTCAGCAAAGAGTCAAACCCATCTAATCAATACTCTCTGTCCTGTAGAGAGTTGTACTCAACAGATCGATGGACTCTCTATCCTGTAGAGAGCCATACTCAATTGATCATAACTCTCTCTCCAATAGAGAGTCGTACTCCACTGATCGACGCACTCTCTATCCTGTAGAGAGTCGTACTCAAACCGATTGTCAAGTTAGGACCACAGGTTCGTAGCGACACATTAAGTACCATTCACTTGACCATTTATACTATACATAGTCAGTGTTAAACATGCAACCTAGGGGTACTAGAATTAACCGTAGGTTCAAGACCTTATCTACCCACGGATGACCTTTTTGCCCAATTTACAATCAGGTTGTCATCCGGACTTTACTACTTGCACTTAACTTAAACAAATTTTAAGTTACTTACATCACCTATATATATAACTCCTATTCATGATAAAATAAACATGATATCAACAATGGAGTTAATAGCCAACGGTAAAGGATCAAGCATACGATAAAAAGAGCAGGGTCAAGGTAATATGAACACCTAACATGCTCATATCTATGGCTAAATCTACATGCAATACATCTACCCGAACCAGGTAGGAGATTACCCACATATTTTGACGACTTGTCTGAGAATACAAGTTGTCTCCACATCCGTGCACCAGCCTCATATCAAAGTCCTCGCGTTGTTTCCATCTCAACCACTTCTTAATCTGCTTTAAGAGTCTGGTCTCAATTTAATCTAAATAAATCAAACATCATCATGTAATGAACAGGTACTATCATCACTACATAATTATAGCATATCCAGATCAGTTTGCTAAACATAACGGATACACAACTATGTACAACCAAATCTACTTACCTAGCTGAGCTTCCTCTGTACTGCTTCATGATCTCAACTCTCCCGTAATTGAACTAAATCCATCACATATGTACATAAATTGGGATTCAGCCAACCGACAACATTTAGCCCGTCCACAAATAATTTAACATATCAATCCACAATATTAGCTGTGAATATGCCAATCAATACTTACTAGCCTAGCTCCAAATTTCGAATTTCCCTTCACTGCCTATCACTCTGCAAGGTGTCACAAGGTGTCACAGCAAACGATCTTCATCAATTCTTCAAATCAATTTACCTGCACGGCTACTCATCCTAGCAAAAATCAGAAATCGAGTTGGAGCTACAACAAACACAAAATGATGGATTCTTCGGTCTGGCCTTCAAACCACCGCAAGCTACAGGGGTAGGGGCTGCCAACGGAAAAATGGGTGATCGATCAACTTACCAACCCTAGGAACACCACCGGCGGCAGCAATCCATCCAACTCACGGCGACAGTGAATCCAACTTGCGACGACGTCGACCCGTGCTCGAGCGACTGCGTTGTATCGGCTGGAGGCTTGCGGTGGTTGACAAGCAGAGGAAAAGGCTGCGACGATGGTGGCGTTACTGTGCTCCCGAAATCCCCAATTGCTCAGGTGGAGATCTTCGACGACGCGGTGGCGATGGGGCGGAGGTGACGAAGGGTTGCGGGCGACAGCAACGTCGGTGACAACCTCACCAAGCTGACCCCCGGACCGACCGGTGGCCAAGGCTGCGTCGCGATGGGCTTCAGCCGTGGCACGGCCGAACTTGGGTTCGGCGGCGACCATGGGCGATGTGACCCGGGGAGATTGGTGGATCAACACCGGCGGTAGCCGCTCCTTCTCTCGCGGCGGCGACGCATTAGGGCACAGCGAGCTCGGTGACGGCGACAGGCGAGCTCGAGCGTGCGCGGCGGGCGGAGAGAAGAGGCGCGGTGTCGGTGGCAGAGGAGGGCGACGATGAAGAAATCGTGGCTCGAAAGAAATCAGGGAAGAGATCAGGAAAGAGGAATCGGGCGGTGAAAGAAGGAACGACCGATTGGGGGAGAAGAAAATGCTCGGGGAAAAGAAGAGGAGTCGGGGGAAAAGAATCGACGGGAAACCGAAAGCATCGGGTTAATTAACCCATTTAATTCTCGTCTAAACAGGCTTTATAAAAGCTTATTCGTTTTATCCCCATGAAATATCCATAAGACATCCATTTAAATCCATAAAAAATTTCTAAAAATTTTTGAAAAATTCCACATGATATTTTATCAATTACCGAGGAATAATTAATTTTTTTTTTCGGTATTTTACAGAAATGCTTTTCATTTGCGGCCCTATCATGTCTAAAGGGGTAGGTGGTATGTAATGAGGTTTTCCATAATAAAAGGTCTCTTTCGTGACTGCAAGCAGGCTTTCTAAAAGTCATCTATCAAGGTGCAATTGATATAGAGCCGCTCCTTTCATCCGAGTATTTATTATTCGACTCTTCCTTGGATATCGCCTATCACGGCTGGTTTTGAGTAGTTATCATTCGACTCTTCCTTGGATATCGCCTATCATGGCTGGTTCCAAATATTTATCATTCGGTTCTTCCTTGGATATCGCCTATCACGGCTGGTTCCAAGTATTTATCATTCGTCTCTTCCTCTGATATCACCTATCACGGCTGATTCTAAGTATTTATCATTCGACTTTTCCATGGATATCGCCTATCACGACTGATTCCAAGTATTTATCATTCGACTCTTCCTTGGATATCATCTATCACGATTGGTTCCAAGTATTTATCATTCGGCTCTTCCTTGGATATCGCCTATCACGGCTTCATTTGGCACTTCCTTGGATATCGCCTATCACAGCTGGTTCCAAGTATTTATCATTCGACTCTTCCTTGGATATTGTTTATCACGGTTGATTCCAAATATTTATCTCTCGGCTCTTCCTTGGATATTGCCTATCACGGTTGGTTCCAAGTATTTATCATTCGACTCTTCCTTGGATATCGCTTATCAAGGTCGGTTCCAAGTATTTATCATTCGACTCTTCCTTAGATATCGCCTATCACAGCTGATTTCAAGTATTTATCATTCGACTCTTCCTTGGATATCGCCTATCACGGCTGGTTCCAAGTATTTATCTTTCGGCTCTTCCTTGGATATCGCCTATCACGGCTGGTTCCAAGTATTTACCTCTTGGTTCATCTTTGGATATCGCCTATCACGACTGGTTCTAGGTATTTATCTTTCGGCTCATCCTTGGATATCGCCTATCACGGCTGGTTCCAAATAGTTATTATTCGGCTCTTCCTTGGATATCGCCTATCATGGCTGGTTCTAAGTATTTATTATTCGGCTCTTCCTTGGATATTGCCTATCACGACTGGTTCCAAGTATTTATTATTCGACTCTTCCTTGGATATCGCCTATTACGACTGGTTCCAAGTATTTATTATTCGGTTCTTCCTTGGATATCGCTTATCATGGCTGGTTCTAAATATTTATCATTCAGCTCTTCCTTGGATATCGCCTATCAAGGCTGGTTCCAAGTATTTATATCGTGGCTCATTCTTATGGAGATTACCCATCATGGTTGGTTTCAAGCCTTACCCTATGGTTGAGGGGATTGGTTATGGTAACACAGCCCGCCAGTGGTATATGGTTCGACACATTATTTCTAAGTGGCCTGTTAGGTCACGTCTCGACCAAGTCCCCTGTCATCGGGCATCGTGAAGGTACTTTAGAGTTACTGATTATTATTAGTTATTGCGGTAGTCAATCTGTTGCGTTAAAAGGCCGAGAGACAACACTTAGCTCAAAAAACTTGTATTAATTTCAAAGAAATTACAAGTTTAGGGATGCCGCGTACGACTACAAAAATCTATTGCTAAAAATAAAAATTGAATACTAAGTTATTTTGGGGGCCCACCAAGAGCTGAGTCTCATCGATTAGACGTTGTAGATCTAGGAACTCAGCTGAGGCTCCCTCATGGGGTATCCGACTTCTTTGAAGTGTCGGATAGCCCCCTCGTAGCCTATCTCAGTGCGACCTCCTAGGATGTCAGAAAATTCTTCCGAGGCAAGGAAGGCTTGATTGCGCTGCTCCCAACGGCCCTCCTCGCCCGAGCAGTAAGAGACTAGTTCAGCCTTAGCCGTCTCGGCTTGGTCTGCTAGCTCATCCTGTCGTTTCACCTCAAAAAAACTCGGCGACCCTGACCCACTCGACTTCCCGTAGCTTAGCCTCTGCCTCTTCCGTGCGGGCCCGGAGCTCCTCCGCTTCAGCTGCTCGAAGGCGAAGGCACTCAGTCTCCCGCACCTAGTTCCGGAGGTCGTCCTCGAGACAGAGAGCTTTTGACCGAGACACCGCTGCTTCGGACTGAGCGATTCCAAGCTCCACCTCTTTGGCTTGGAGTTGGGCGGTGGTGGTCGTCACCCGAGCCCACATACCTTGGAAGGTAGTGGTCAGGTGAGACAGCTGAGTCATCAGCTCTAGGTGGTATCCCTAGAACTGTAAGGAAAAATTAGGGTTAGTAAAAATAACTGAAGTAGAAAAACTTAAAGAATATGTTCTTACCTTTGCCAAGTAAGTGTTCATCTCGTCGCTCAGCGCTGGGATGGACTTCTCCTTGGCGAACTCTCCGACTGTGTCTCGGACTTCTCGGAGGAAGCCCCGAGCAGGCCGCTCCTGCCTCAACACAGAATGTCCAGAGGATATCCCGGGGAGAGGGCTTGGACTACATAGTCGGGAGGACGACGGCTCGGCCGGAGGCGTGGGAGCCTCCGGGTACTCCTCCACGGGGAGCGTCGGGACGTCGGAAGGACCTACGTCGCTTGGTCCAGCACCACTCGGTCCAGCCGAGTCGTGAAGACTTGGGCTGGGAGAGGATTGCCGAGAAGGGCTCCCTTCTGCAGAGGAGAGCACAACCCGACCCCTTTTGCGCCACTGTCGCTGGTCCTCCGACCCCTCAGAATTTATTACCTTGACCACCATGGAAGGTCGAGGTAGTGGGGGTTCGTCTGAGCCGACCTTCTATGGTGTCTCGGTCAGAGCGTTCGCTGGAGGGATCATCTGCGCCCTCTTCCACTTCATCTTTTTGTTGATCGAGGCTCGAAACATGACTTCGACTGCCACAAACAAGAAAGAGGTTAGAATTCAGCAAAAAAAAAAACAAACAAGGTAAGGTCTTTTACCTAATGTGCCGCTCAGATCAACCTCTATTGGACTTAGACCAAAATGATACTGAAGTCCTTCCTCCAGCAAGACGTTGACGTCAAAGTTCAAGCTGGTAAGGACTCCGACTATCTCTCGATAAGTGGGAGATGTTCTAAAGCTACGGATAGAAGGAGAAGGGGGCAGCTTGAGCTGCCACCCAGTCGGCTAGAGGAAGGGAGATTCGAGTTTTACGAACAAGTACCAGGTCTTCCAGTACTTACGAGAAGTAATAAGCTTCGTCAAGAATTTTACTTCTTGCCGAGCCGTGAAGAAGAAGACTCCTGCTTCTTTCTTTTTAGGAATGAAGCAGGAGTGAAAAGCAGCGGCGAGAGGGGAAGGTAATAGAAAAGAAAAATTATAATGAAGTTGTTAATAAGGCTAAAGGCGTTGGGGGCTAATTGGTGTAGTGGGATAAGAAAATAGTTAGACAATTCGGCAAAGAAAGGGTGAAGGGGAAAGCGAAGACCAGCTATCAACTGGTCAAGGAAGAAGGTAGTAAACTCGAAGGGAGGCTCGTGGGGTCGCTGTTCGCATTGGGGAACCCTAAGCCTATAGGTATTGGGGATGTGGAAGACAACCCTAATTTCGTTACGAACCTCAGAGGTAACGGAGCTATGGGCTTTAATATACCAAATATCGGTGGGGGCAGCCATTGGAAAAAAGAAGAGAGGGATAGAGGACTTACAGGATGATGAGCTTCGACGGAGGGGGAAAGAAAGTAAATCGCCGGAGAAGAAGAGGCTGAGGAGGCTGAGGAGATGTCGTTTGCGAAATGATGAGACTTAAGTTTTGAAAGACACTTATAGACAAGCCGCGCCGGTTCATCCCTCGAGGATCCTTCCTCAGGATACTACAGGCATGTGACACAATAAAAGGAACCCTAGAGAAGCGAGACAATCATATCATATCCTCGCATTAATGGGTCATCTCTAAAGCGAGATCTCTTCTATTCCCGAGGGGTATATCCGAGGCACTACCCCCCATATCTCATTGAGTCGAAAGAAGGATAATCATAACATGATAAGTCCAGCCTAGTCATTCATGTTGCGCCTATCCTTCGACTAGACTTGAAGGGGGATGCCTATGATACCGGAAAAAACTAATCTATAACTAGTCATATAACAATACTCCAAGTCACTATATCACGGTTCTACGGAAAGATCCGACAGTCCGATATATCCGAGCCGTATAAGGAGGTCATCTCGGCCGCATCATATTCCAGACGCCCACGTCTCGGCCTGTTCTTCATCTCGGTCGTATCATATTTTAGACGCCCCGCGTCTCGGCCTGTTCTAGACACCCAACGTCTCGGCTTGTTCTTCATCTCGGTCGTATCATATTTCAGACGCCTCGCATCTCAGCCTGTTCTTCATCTCATCCGTATCATATTCCAGATGCCCCGCATCTCGACCTGTTCTAGATGCCCCGCGTCTCAACCTGTTCTTCATCTCGGCCGTATTATATTCCAGGTCTGTTCTTCATTTCAACCGTATCATATTCCAGACGCCACGCGTCTCGACTTATTCTAGACGCCTCGCGTCTCAGCCTGTTCTTCATTTTGGTCGTATCATATTCCAGACGCCCCGTGTCTCGGCTATTATTCTTCATCTCAGCCCCGCATCTCGACAGTTGCACACTATTTCGGAGGTATGACTTCCCAAAGTATGCTCCATCTTACCTAGTCAGGTGACGTGTCGGGTATTTCTATTCATATGGTCCATAAGACAGTCCTTGTTAGTGGTTCTCTCCAACCGAGGAATAAATGCTCATACTGGCCCCTAGAGGCCTGTCCACCACATTAATGAGGAGTTGTCTCCCATCAACCACACAATGAGCATTAATCACAACTCACGTGTTTGCGGCATTTATGAGAGTAATGAACCCTATTACTTCTTAAAGCAGACTTGAATACATCATGAAGTCATACCACCCATATCTACCATACTGCTCGGCAGGAGGATTCGCTTCTATATAACCCTCTTGGAGGAGGAGAAAAGCAGGTTCACACTCTCAAAAACCCTCTCCATTGCTTTCGTCACATTTCCTACTAATTCCTGCCTTGAGCGTCGGAGGGGCGTCGCCGAGATCTCTCTCGGCGCCCTTAACCGCATTGGTCTTGCAGGATATACCATTCAACCGTTTCACGCCACCCGACTCGGCTCGCGCCTGATACGACGACTTCCGTTTTGACTTTCCCTTTGCGTCAGTCATCATTCCGTCCGAGTCATCGGTCCTTTAATTTGCTGCCTTCGTCACCAAATACTTCGTCATCTCTGTCTCGACATGCAACAAATAGCAATAAAGTCACATTTATTAATTTCTTCTCTCGCCCTAGGACAACAAGACACAAAGCGACTTGTTCCAAAAAAAAAAAAAAAAAAATATAGTGAACATTACACGGTTAAGCAAACAAACTTGCCTTATTCAAGTTTGCTTGACTTTGACGCAGCCAAAGGTCAAGGTGAGGGAACCTTTTATCGTATGTGATACGTATACATAAAAATATTAAGAATTGACATATATCTATCTAATTTGATTTTCGTTTGTGTGAAAATATGAAAGAAAATTATGGTCGTGCATAACAAGGAGTCTTATATATATTTTCCTCATTTTTAATTTAAAATTGAAATAGTATATATTAATTACCTCTATGTGATCATCCATATTCATTATCCACCTCTCCTCCACTCTACTCTCGTAGACATTTAGAGAGCGTCTGATTTGAGTATTTTTCATTTTCATTTAAAAAAAATGAGAAAATGAGGAAAATATTATTTGGTTGTTATTTTTTATTTCTGTTTTAAGATTTAATTCGGTGAAATATATTATTGATGGATCACATTAATCTCCTCCCTCACACACATGCAAAAGATGATACCCTCAATTGTACCTATCAACCGATTCCCAAGTGAAGAGGAAGGAAGAAAGTGATTGATGCCCTCTCCTACTGGCATGTGTCCAGCGGGATTCGATCCCCAACTTCATGGATGATCTTTCACCTACTAGCCACAATTAATTCTTAACTTGTTCTAAGAAAGATATGAGAAAATGGGCACCTTAATTTAATACGCATGAGCAATATTCATAGTCTGCTTGACTTCGACGCGTGAGGGAACCTTCCTTCGTATCACATACGCATATAAAAAAATTTTACTTAAAAATTGGCATCTATCTAATTCAATTTTCTTTTTTTTTTGTTAAGATATTAAGACAAATCATTAAAAGGGGACTCTTTTATGATTTTTAAAAAAATTGAAATAGCATTTGTTTTAACCTAATTAATTGTCCTCATATCTTTGTCCTCTTAGGAGACCCTTTTCTCTACTCGCTCGAGCTCACAGCCACCACTTGACTAAGGTTTGTGGTCATCCCCTCTCATATGAATTTAAGGCCGAGTCAAAAGAAACAAGAATAAATTATGAAGTCGTTTTGCTTGCGGTCGAGGAAGCTAGACAAGTAATCGAGGATGATACCAAGAATAATTTAAGACTTTTTATAAGGTTTAAAAATTTAATGTCCATTTTCCTATTTTAAAATAAAATTTATTATTAATAAAAATAAGTTGACTTGTTGTTCAGTGAACTTGACTTGGATTAGCACAAATAAGAGTCATCTAATTTTCTAATCAAAACTAATTTTATAAGCATATTGATTATTTCCACGCGGTTAAGACTACTTGTATATATGCGAACTAAGGATTACATCCCTCCAACTCACATCTTCTTCCCTTCCTTTTTATAAAGAGAGAGAATCATCTTATGAATGGCTTTTAATCGAGGCTTCAAGGTGATTTCTAGTTCCTCAAAGCATGCTATAGTTATCTTTGTTGCCTTACTACTGTTGAGCGCTAGAGCAAGCTATGACGATTCTCGACGTGCCACAAAAGGGAACAACTGCTTAGAGAATGAAAGAAGAGCTTTGCTTGCCATCAAGAGTGATATGTATGATCCCGACGATTGGTTATCTTCATGGACCGGCTATGATTGCTGCAAGTGGAGAGGAGTTGCTTGTGACAATGTTACTGGTTATGTCACTAGGCTTGATCTTCATTATCCCTATGAATATGATCCATGGGAAGACAGTACTGGGGCGAGTAAGTTAAATCCTTCTTTGCTTGAACTAAAGCATTTGAAATACTTAGATTTGAGCTTTAACAACTTCTCATATGCCCATGTGCCCCATATGATTGCCTCACTTGTGCACTTGGAATATCTTAACCTCTCCCATACCTTTTTCAAAGGATTAATTCCTCCTGTGTTAGGGAATCTTTCCCACATACAACACCTTGACCTTGGAAATTGTTGGACATTTTCAGTGTTATTCTCACATGATTTAAGTTGGCTCTCCAACATAAATTCTCTAGAATATCTTGACATGAGTTGTGTCGACCTCTCTCAAGCAACCAATTGGCTCCACCAAATTAATTCGATTCCTACTCTTCAAGTGTTGCTTTTGGAGGAAACAGATCTCTCAAATGTTCCACCTTCTTTACCCACATTTAACCTCACATCGCTCACTGTGCTCGATCTCAGTTCATTTGAATTGAACATCAGTGCTTCCATGTTGAGGTGGTTGTCTAATGCTAGCAAGCTTGAACAACTTGATCTACTTGCATACAGTGGGGTGATTGATGTCCAGGAACTACCAGTTGCTTTGGGATTTCTACATAATTTGAGGAAGCTAGTTTTGTCCTATAATGACATAGTAGGAGATATTTCTACAATCATGAAGAATGCTAGCAGAATGTTGCAACATTTAGATTTGAGTGGGAATTTCTTATATGGAGAATTTTCAATAATTTTGTCGATCCTTCCGCACCAACTGGAGTTCCTAGCATTGGAGGAGAATAACGTCTACGGGAGAATCCCAGAGATGTTAGGGAATTACACAAGCTTGAGATCCTTGAGTATATGGAACAATCAAATAACTGGAGATATTCCAAGAACAATAGGGAAACTTATACATTTGGAGAGTCTTCATTTGTCTTATAATCAAATAACAGGAGAGATACCCTTGAACATAGGAAACCTTACAAACTTGGAAGTTCTATATTTGAGCGGAAACAATATCACAGGATCGATACCAGAGAGTGTTGGTAATGTGGTTTCCTTGGAGATATTGGATTTGTCTGGAAATAATATTACTGGAGAAATACCAAAAACTTTGGGGAGTCTTCAAAATATGTCAGAATTAGATTTACATGCCAACTGTATCAATGGGCAAATACCAGCAACTATTGGTAGAATTTCCAACTTGAGGTATTTGGATGTATCAGAGAACCACTTAACTGGAGAAATACCAAAGTCTTTTGGGCTCCTATGCAACCTCAGCACACTAGATTTGTCATCCAACAATATCAAAGGAGGGTTAGCAAATCTACTTGACGGTTTATCCAATTGCCCAAAAGGCGCAATGTTATCAGACTTGCTCATTGTTGACAACAGTTTGAACGGAACTATTCCATCAAGCCTTGGTCTGTTAACTGACCTTTGGGGACTGGACCTCTCCTCAAATTCTCTTCAAGGTAATGTGACTGAAGCTCACTTTTCTCAACTTTCAAGCTTGGGGCAATTGAATATATCTTTTAACTCTTTGAATGTCGTTCTACTGCATGACTGGCTTCCCCCCTTTAATGCCTATGAAATTGATATGAGTTCCTGTCATTTGGGAGGTACATTTCCTTTATGGATTCAATCTCAGACATTTTTGTATTCCCTATATCTATCTGGAGTAGGACTCTCAGGAACAATTCCACTTTGGTTCTCAAATTTTATTTCAAAAAATAGGCTTCATAATCTCGACTTGAGCTCAAATAATTTGAGTGGTCTAATACCTTCTACCCTTTCTCCATTTACTGATCTTTCCAAAAACTCATTTGAAGGGCCAATTCCAAAGAGCATAGAGAATGCAGATCACCTTCAAATTTTAGTGTTGTCTGATAACAACATAAGTGGTAGTTTTCCATCCTTGTGTAATTTGTCTTCCATACTCGTCATTGATTTGTCCAACAATCACTTATCTGGTACATTCGCACATTGTCATAGCTCATTTCCTATCGTATTACAGTATCTACATTTGAACAACAACAGTATCTCTGGACTATTTCCTTCTTTCCTAAAAAACTGTGAATTGTTGATCACTCTTGATCTCGGGGAAAATAAATTTTCTGGCGAAATACCAACATGGGTTGGATACCTCAATTCTCTGCAAATTTTACGTTTGAGCTCAAACTCTTTCACCGGTGTCATCCCAGTAAATATAGGATACCTCACTTCTCTTAAGGTCTTGGATCTTTCTTTCAATAAATTATTTGGTAACATACCTTCATCTGTAGGAAATTTCAGTGCTAGGTTTCCAGATCCAAGTAAAAGCGATGAAAATTATCGTGGAGGTATAAATATCACGAATATGCCAAAGGATAAGATTCAAATAACTGCTAAAGGCTCGACCAATGAATACATTAACATTCTCTTCCTCGTGACCAGCATAGACCTATCCCACAATAATCTTTCCGGTGAAATCCCAAAAGAGATGATGATGCTTCCTGGTTTGCACTTCTTGAGCTTGTCCGATAATCACTTGACGGGTAGAATTCCTGAAAACATTAGCACCATGAGAGAGTTATTTTCGCTTGACTTGTCAATGAACAATCTCACCGGCACAATTCCCTCTAACTTATCTGCTCTAAACTTTCTAAGCCACTTGAATCTCTCTTTCAATAACTTGTCCGGAAGAATCCCAACAGGGAATCAATTTTTAACCTTCAATGACCCTGCGATATACGCTGGCAACAAGGACCTTTGTGGTTGGCCACTACCCGAGTGTCCTGGCGATGGAGCCCAGCGAGGTCCACTTCGCACAAGAGACGATGATGATGGTAACGGCAGCAAACTTGAGAAAGTTCTGGATTATGCCTTTGTTGCTATGGGATTTATAGTCGGATTTTGGGCATATTTGGGCACAATGATCATGAAAAAGTCCATCAGAATTGCTCTCTTCCAGATGGTGGACAGGATTTACGACTGGAGTTATATGCAAGTCGCAGTGAAGTTCGGAAAGTGGAGGCAAAGATGAACTTGAAAGCCTAGCTTGTGATTTGCTGATTGTACTTTCCTATTAAAGAGAGACTCTCCAAGTTGTATGCTTAGCTAGAATATTAATAGTGGTGTACTGTTATCCTTTGTGTTCTGTGAAATAAGTAAGTATTGAAAACTATATATTATTATGAAAGTCTCAAACTGTTATGTATTTGTAGAACCATTTGGGATATTGTTCCCATTGTGATTTTCGTTCTTTGTTTTCCCTCTCGATTAGATGGCCTAATTAAGAAGTAGCTATAGATATTTTTATTTTAAGCTGTGTGTTAAGTAGATGTTAAAATAGTTTCTAGTATCAAATTATCTATTTTACTTGGTTAAGTTTATTCATCGCACATCGAAATTATTAGATTAGTAAGTGTTGTTTAGGTGGGAACCTTCACTTGTGAAGGATACGATCTATATTTTACTTGTGATTATGAAAAGGAAAAAAAAAAAAACATAAAAGTTCTAGTTCAGATCGACTCTGAAATGCTTGTTTGGCAGAAGGTTGTATTTATTTCATGCCCAGTGAACTTATGCAAAATTAAAGTTAATATTATTTCAAGAAATTCAGACTAAACTCATGTTTTGGGTGTAGCAGAAACTCTCAAATGGCAATTACATTGAGAGAACAAGAGATCTTTTTACAAATCTAAAATTACTCTGAAATTAATTGTTTGAAGAGACGATCTCAGTACGAAATTAGTTCGTCTGATTGAATGGATTCAACCTGTACTTCTTCTACGAAATATTCATTTTTAGAATCTTTAGAAATTAATTTATTGATCACGAAGAATGGTGAGGAAGAATATGATTCGATTCTAATCATCCTTTCTCCTCTCCTCCTTGATCCTGATATGATAATTTTTTGCTATAAATTTAGAATTAAACATAAATCGGATCCAACTAGATTCATTGGAGATCCACCCAAATTGAAATTTTAGATTTTCTCGGGATAAAAAATCAGGATCCTCAATCAAGTTTTTCTTGCCATTTAAATTTTCAGGATTATTTTTATTTTCCAACAATTATAATAAACAGGTTTTCCTTTTTTAATTTGATTCATTTTTTCTTAAAATAATTTTGACTTTTTAAAGAGAGAAACGATCAAACTTAACAGCTACGATCCAAAAATCTGCTAGTACGTAAATTAAAAGAGAATTGTTTACCGAGACTTAGTCAACTAAAATTATTATTACTAAAATAAATTATCTTTTATAATAATTTATTAAATAACTAAAATTCTGTTAATTAAAATTTTATTAATGAAAATTATTATTTTCGACAAAGCGACATATATATCGTGTCTATAAATAATACAACCTTTAGCCGATCGACGATGCCCATTAATTTTGTCGAAGCCCTCTTCTTTCTCTCATTTACGACGTGTACAAAAATACACAATATTCCAATATGGATGATGATGCTCAAGACCAGTGTTCTAAAAATCGGCGATTTTATCCGATTAGGCGGCGCCTAGGCGGTGGACGCTCGTCCACCGCCCCAACATTTCCAGAGGCGACGCCGCTAGGCGTCGCCGCATTAATCGGCGGCGTTGCCGCTTTAATCGGCGCCCAGAGCGATTAATCGGCTTCGATTAATCGGGGCGACCGGCAACATAGTCGCGATTCACGAATCGCGATTGAAATAATCGCGATTTCTGAATCACGATATCGTCTCGCGTGCAGCCTAATAAATCCTAATCGAGCTAAATTTTGGAATCCCTAATCCCGTGCGTGCAGCCTCTTCACTTCTTCGTCTCCGTTGCGCCCAGGGCCAAGCTTCGACTTCACGCGTGTCACCTCTCCGACCGTCGAGTCTCTGCCTGTCTGCCGCCGACCGCGTCGCCGACGGAAGCCAAGCACCCGATCTGGATCCCAGCCTCGCCGACACCCTTTTCGCTTTCATCGCTCACCTCTCTCCCCTCTCTGAGCTCTTCCTCGTCCCCGGATAGGTCGCCGGCTGCTCTGTTGTCGGCCCTTCCCTTCGCCGCACGCCACAGTCCAGAGTCCAGACTAAGGTAAGGGATTATATTATATGTGCAAGTGTGCAATTCATATGAGAGTTATATGTTTGATTATTTTCAGAGCGTATAGAATTCATTTCTGAGCATAGACAAGAAATGTGCAACCGACACGCCCGTGAGAAATGTGCGACACGACTGTGTTGAGCGCTGAAACTCCTGACACGCCGGTGAGAAACAACACAGGCGTGTCGCACAGGGAGAAATGTGCGACACGCCTGTGTTGTGCTCAACATAGGTGTGTCGACGCTTGAACGGGGCGTGTCGGTTGGGCGTGTTGAGCGCTGGAACTCCTGACACGGACGTGTCACTGATAACACGCTTGTGTTGTTTTGATACGCCTGCTTCGTCCAAAATGAGATTGATCCATATGACTGCTCTGATTAAGATTTCAAGATGTTCACTAATTGTTATCTTACTATGATATCTTAGCTAATACACATATTGTGTTTTCCTTTTGTTTGTTCCATTTCTTAACATTCCTCATCCAGCAATTACATACAATTCAATTTTGATGGTACTGCACTTGACTTCAGTGTGAATTTTATTCTGTTTATTGTTCTTGTAGTGGAGCACTGAGTGCTTTCTCTCGTAAATTGGTTTTTCTTTCCCTTACTAACAATAAATAGATCCACCTTGCATTTTGATTCAGCTTATACAAGGGTTTCATTTTTATCCTTTGTAGTGCAGTAAAATCAAAAATGTCAGGTACCAGATCTTCTGAAGCATCTAATTCAATGTCCGAGATTGATTTTTGTTTGAAGCGTAATTCCAATGATATTGGATGGGAATTTACGGAATTGGTGGATCCTCAAAATTTGGATAAATTGAAATGTAAGTTGTGTGGAAAAATTACTAGTGGTGGAATTTATAGGCTCAAACAACATGTTGCCAATATCAAAGGAAATGTTGCCCCGTGTAAGAAGTCTTCGGATGAGGATAAAGTGAAGTGTAAGAATGCTATTGAAGATGCAAGAACAAAAAAGAAACAAAAGAATATGAATGAAATGGAGGTGAGAGAAGAAGTTGTTCTTGAAGAATATGAGGTGTAAAATACTGAAATTAAAATACGAAATTTAATGGCCAGAATTTCGGGGAAATAATCCTAAGGATTATTTTCGAGATTTTTAGGGAATTTTAGGAATTTTTCTGGAATTAAACGGACTTCGTATGAGATTTTTACGGGGATAAAATAAATAGACTTTTAAAGGGGTTTGTTTAGACTAGTTAATGGGGTTAATTAACCTAGGTTATAAATCTAGGTTTTTAACTTCCTAATTTCCCTAGTTTTCTTTCCCCTCCGCGCCCGACGCCCCTTGCGGTTTTCCTTCTCTTCGCGACATCTTCTTCCCCCGACCTTGCGCAGCCGCAGTCACCGACGCCGTCGGCCACTCCTCCGCGCCGGCATCTCTGCCGGCCTTCCCCGCGCACGCATCGCGTGCCTTTGACACCGCTGCCACCGCGATCGAGCTGCCGCCGTCTTCACCCCCCGTGCGCGCCTGTTGCCATCGCCCGTATTTCCCCCTTTCATCCTCGCCGTCGCAACCCACATCGCAACTTTCCCTCCCCTGCAAGCGACGGCCGACCACCCCTCGCCGGAGCCGCGGACGAGCAATAGCGCAGAGGGAGCGTGCATCGGAGGCAGCTACACTCTGATTTGCTCGGAGTCGCGATTTTGCCGGAGTTAGGTAAAGGCTGCTCCTCTCCTTATCTTGGATGAGATATAGGTTTTAGCTGTGGTCACCCGTCGTTGAACTAGAGCTGTGATTTGGTCAGGATTTTCAAATGACAATTTGTTGGGAGGGGGTTGCTTCCGGTGAGGTTCCAACCAGTGGTAAGTTCGATATGTTTCTTTTCTTTGTCCATACTATGGTTAATTCTTGTTATATACGGTTGGATTTTTGATCTGTGGAGTTGGGGCTGTGAATAGGTCTATGGGTGTAGGTGAGGACTGTGAAGGGCTATGAGGTAGCTGTGAGTGGGTTTGATGTCGGTTGTACGATCGTAATTGGTATGTTAAGTGAGCTATGAATGATTCAGAATGTGTATTGATCTGTGAGATAGCTATTTGGGTTTTGGTTCCATCCTGTGGATGGTGAATTGGGTGTATTGAGGTGTTGTGCTCGTATTCGGTAGATTAAGTGAATACAGGTTCGATGTAGAATTTATCTAATCGATGTGGTGTGATTGGACTTAATGGTAATTATATTGTATGCAGGTTTCGGTCACGAGGCAGGTCCCCGGTCGTGACGATTTGGTTCTTTTTACGGATATATATTCAGGCGGGTATTTTGACTTAACTTTTAGATTAAGTCAAATTGATATGCTAGTAGGATAGCTTATAATAACTTTTTCATGTTGATATGCCTGATATACTTTTGGTGCCTACTAGATACATGCATGTGATAGGATATGCTTATATTTCCCTGTTTGATTTGGATCATAGTACATGGATTTGGGATATGTACATATTGGTTGTACATATCATTCGGATAGGTATTTTGAGTAGGATTTACATGCTTTAGTATCATGCACCATTTTCGCATGATTGCATGCTAGCTGGACGGGGTTCCATTATTGTTGAGCCCGCAGCTAGTTACATGACCTGCACACCCTGCCACTCATGGGTTAGTGGTACATCAGGAGGGTGTGTGCAGTTGCTCTGTCAGGCTCCGCTGGACCGCTCATGGGTAGCGACGAGGCAGCGTGGTAGCGGGCAGGGATCCCTCCTCTGGTCTATGACACCGGGAGATGAGAGCTTGGCTCCCCCACTATGTTTGGGGCAGGAGGATAGGTGTACTCCGATAGCATCCTGTCCACTCGGTCACTCAGGAGCAGTGATGGCAGAGTGCACAGTTGTCATAGCCCTACCCACTCGGCTTCACCATTGCGTGTGAGGCGGCTGACTGGCGTCAGGGGTGACCATGTCATTGGCACGGCATGCACTTTGCACGGATTGCATTTGTATTGTGTTTGCTGCATTTGTATTGATGCCTTGGATGTGCATATGATTGTCATCATCTGAGATACATGTTTATATATGGTGATGACTTTATTACTTCTAGTAGCACATGCTCCTATATCGAGTAGGAGATTGTAAAATCTGATCGCATTGTATTTCTTGCTTGCATACCCTATTTATGTGAGACTGTACTGGCATGATATTTTTATTGTTAGCTATACCTTACTTTGCATATCTACTATACCCGCAGAGTTCTTTGAACTCACCCCGTTGATTTTATCTATTTCAGGATGAAGCTGTCAGGAGAGTCCAGCTGCCAAACCCCCTCGTCGTGGAAGTGTATTTGGTCTTATGGTTTTGGATATTTGCTTTATGGTTGGATATTTTGGTTAGAGGACATGTATAGGTTTGGAGATTTATTTTGGTATTTGGATTTTTGGTGTCCTTATGGACCTTATTCGGATTTTGGGTTTGATTGGATTTTGTTGGTTATTCCTGCTCAGATGGCAGAAGGGGTGAGTCTATTTATGGTAGATTGTTTATGATCTATTTTGGTAGATGGCCTGAGGCCAAATTATATAACTGCGTGTGTGTTTGGATTCCGGTCGTGTTGACCGATGTATTGTGGCCGTGTCGGCCTTGTATGTAAATTGGGATTGTCACCGTCTGAGATCTTTGCCGGATTTTTAAATGCGTGGGGTCTCTCCTTGAGCGTGACAATTTATTTTGGTATCAGAGCGTAGGTTTCCGAGTTTCTTAGGGTCTTTGGGTTTATGGAGTTCGCCAAGTTTGGCAGGTTAACTGGGTATTTTCGGAGTTGTACGGATTTCCGACGATTTTTATGTTTCGGAAATTCGAGGTATTATTGACGAGGTCAATATGGGGGATTTGGCGGCGACAGGACATCTCCAGACAGCTAACAGGTAAATACATTCTAGAAAATTTTCTAGATTTAGTACATATTTATATTGGTTATGCGGTGATATCATGTTTTATCTAATATTGTTTTAACCTGATATCTGTTAGACTGTTAGATTTTTAGGTTGCTGGTTTATAGATAGCATTTGGTTATAAATTGCTATTACTGCTATACGTAGCTTGTTATCATTGTGATAAAAAATGATTAGATATTATTGGTAGATGTTTACCACTTAGGATTTGACTAGTATTATGATTATTAGACTAGTTGAATAATATGACTAAGATGGGTAAATTCGTAGAAGGTATATATAGAGGTTCTTTGACTCTCTAGATCATAGTGCAGGATGACATGATACAGCTTATGCAGTTTAGAGTATATATAAGCATCTGATGCTTTATTGATTTATTGCCTTGACTTTGTTCTGGCATGACCCTTTAGTTATACTCTAATTAATTTCAGCCATTGATTCCCATTAGTAGGACTATGCTGTCGTTTATTAGACAGCATGTTATATGTTTATGGTTATGAGTTTTTGCGGTGGATATCATGATTAAGACTAGTAGAAATAGAATAACTTAGATGAAGTTATTCTGTAGGAGCGGATCTCAGAAATGAAACAACATTAGTGGAACCCTAGGTGTTGGAACCCTAGGCGTAATGATCCGGATGTGCATATTGGTATATGTTTATCCATGTACTATTTCAGTGATATGGTAATCGGACTAGTAGAGTTTGTATGGTAAGGATGCGATTAATCCTTACTATATCTCCCATTCGTGGTTGAGAGAGAGTCTGCAGTAGAGTCTCTCTATAGGTAGGTGTTTTGTATATTGTGGTCAATCATGTCCCCCATACATGGTTGAGATAGTCTACTGTAAGGTTATACTCTTGCGTTATTCGTTCAGAGTCGGTGATAATCGGATTAGTATGACGCCTGTAGCTAGATAGCTACTTTACAGGTTAAGTAACCACAAGATCTGTTCGTGGTAGCATGTTGTAGCATGCATGATTAAGCTGGTAGGACGATATAATTTGGGATTAACCCTCTTGAAGGGCTTGATAGTAGACTTGTGGTCCTTATTGGCCTTGATAGGCGTTTCCGGTTAGTTGGGACGAAACCTTATGATTAATCGTCTCGACGGGATTATTAGTGGACTGGATTTATGATTTTGATCGACCTTGATAACCGATCATGTTAGAAGGGTTGGAACGCTAGATTTAACCATCTCGACTTATTTATTTATAAGTCGATGATCTTTCTGCGACTTTGGTAAACATTTTTGTTTTAGAGGTGTTGAAACCTCGCCAGCCTCGATGGTTTAATTATAGATCGATGATCTTTGTCGACGATGGTGCGTTTTATCGATGTATTGGATAACCCTAGGCTTAACAACCTAGGATAATCATTGCTCACGCGACCTATTGGTGGTAGTATGCGCGTGCGATCGATAATTAGATATTTATATCTGACTGTCTATCCACGAGTCTCATTCGTGGTAGCATATAGTTCTTGCGTAGCCGTGCTATTGATTGTCGGCCCATGGGTTCGTTCGCGGTAGCTCATAGATAGTTCCTTTTTGTGAGAGCCACGAGACTTTGTCGTGGTATCGGATGTACCTTGCTTGATTGTGCGGTGGTTGTGTATATTGCGGTATATTTGTTATCTGCTGGTCGAGATAGTTCTTGGTGATATTGGTACTCTGAGGTTGGGTTACTCTAGCTTGTTCCTGTGACTTCCATTATGTGCATTATGATTATGCACTATTGTCTACATCCACAGTGGTTGTACTTATTCCCTCCTCACTTATCCTCTAGGTTAATTGATGGAGGGCGTGTAAATGTTGACCTACCTTGAGTCGCTCGAGAGAGTTCCTTGCGTGCTTGTCCCCTTTGCATCGTCGAGATCGCTTTATTTACTTTATCGGTGTTGCATTTTTATTATACTTTGGATTTTATGCATAATTTGATTTGGGGTGTCATAAAACTATTTTACTTTAATGGATATATGTTTAGTCGCATGCATGCAGCTTATTAAAATACTAGTATTTCTATAATATTTTGAGGTTTTACCGATTTGGTCCATGGATTTTCGAATATTGTCACTAAGGGCTCCTCTGTTATTCGGATGATGGATATGCCCCGTGACGTGACAATTTTATTGGTTTACTGGTTTGGTTTGTGGATTTTGTGTATCGAGGATTATCTTTTCCTTGGATTTTGGGAGTTCTCGGTTTTGGGACCAAAGTAGCCAAGGATATCTCTGAGCTATAGGAAAAGTATTGTCTTTAGTAGTTACGATACTTTTGTGGCTAGGAAAACTATTGACTTAGTGAAATTGTCCCTACTCATGGTCGGGGACGAGGTCGATAACGTATTGACCTTGAGGAACCTAACGATGATTTCAGAAATACGGACTCTTTAGAGGTGCCGACTGATGTCGAATTGGGAAGCTAGAGATTTGGCCCGCTAGCCATTTATTAGGAGGACAAGGAGTAAACCCTCGGAGAGTATCAGTCCCTACTAATAGTGATTTGGTTATGGATAAGGCGTGTATGCCTACACTGGTTAAGACGATGAAAGATCGTTTTACCTTATTATAGGAGGTGTTGTATGGATGTTTATCTGTCCTAGTATTTTCTAGAGAAGATCCGGAACTCTTTGTTAAAAGAGAGATGGACCTTGGAGGTTATGCATCGATTATCGATGATAGAATGCGGTAGTTGTGGAAGGAAATGAATATCCTTCATTGTGGATAGAGGATCTATTTAGATCAACTATAGGGCATCGGTGTATGCTCTAGGATTGATTTATGATTGATGGGTTGATATTGTAGTGACATGGTGTCATACAATTATCATGGTCGTTGTGATGATTGTTATATCATCAACCTAGAGTAAAGAGGATGCAGTTGTATAGCGACGACAATTTCATACTTGGTATGAATGGTATGAGCTTCTGGATATCATATTAAACTTATTGACGACTTGTCGTCTGTGTGGATTTAGGAAATCGTGTATTCTGGACACGATTGGATCATTTGTGATGGTGGCAGTTGGAGTTGAGCACTCGACCACCGTAAATGATGGTTTTCTGGTATTGATTTGATTATTACCATAGATATGGATATGATGCTCTAGTGGTACTACACCGCTGATTGGTGATGGAATTTATTGAGTCTGAAGCTTGTGAACTTGGTTTCAGGGCTCAGACGATTGTTGACTTTTACACCAGCGTTGTGTGATCATTCTCGAGTGAAAGGAAGGTTAATTTATATGCGGATGCGATGTTTCAGAGAATGGAGCGTTTCTAATTTAGTTGATCGAGACGTATCCTATGTTTACGTCAAATGAGGAACTACGAGATGGTTTGTCATATATATAATATGACGTGGACTTAGCAGATATTATGTTGTTTTGTAGAGGTGAGAAGCAGGAATGCTTATGAGGTTTTAGCTAGCTACTGAGTAGCTGCACAGAGTTGTTAGAACACGGATAGTTGCAACTGGGGAGACTGGTCAGTAAAGTTTTTCAGTCACCTTCCGGTCTGTGCGATAGAATGGATTTTAGACAGCAGATTGCTTTTGAGAGAAAATATTTCTCCATTTCCGAGGAGAATGGTGGGTTACATAGTTACATTCGAATTTAGGAAGAGTTACTATTGATTCAGGAACAACAGATAGATTCCTGTTGGGATGATAGAGAGCATTTATCATAGAGTTGTACTCTTGCTCTACCGGTTCGGAATTAGTGATATTGGAATTTGTATGTAGTAGGTGGCTAGATACATCTTATGAGTCCCGGTTGTGGTAGCATGTCGTTGCCTGTAAGTAGTGCCTTTGACATTACTCCGAGAGCCACGAGGCTTGGTCATGATATTTTGATAAGTATTGCTGAAGATTGCAATAGGTTATATATGTTGCAGATGTATCGGATTGTATTCGGAAAATAGTAAGTATTGAAACGTTCTCCATGGTGGAACGACATGCAGGACATAGTTGATTGTGCAGTCTGGGGTGCAGTGTGTCAACTAGTAAAGGTGGTATATAAATAATCAGGAAGGTTCTGTACCGAGATGGACGTGAAAGCATAGTATGATGGACAGTGTTGGGAGATTATTTGGAATTCGGAAAGGACTTAGTATGATTAGCTAAGTCCGCTCATTTTCATTCGATCCATACGAGGAGTTTGTTGGATCGCTGGATAGGTTATCAGGTGACGATTTCCAGTTCATGGAGGATCTTTGAGTATCGTATGCGATAGTGATTAAGGATTTACCTTAGGATTATGGTAAAGTCTTTAACAGGTCACGGATATAGAGCTCCACTCGGGTACAGTTAGGTACTTATGATAGGTGGTCGATATGAAGATATTATTCATACTTTGGAAGGGCTACTAGAAGCAAGTGTGATTTGATTTTAAGGGATATCAGTAACCCCACTTAGTCACTTGAGGTGTGACTTATCTCCAGATGCTTGAGATGGTTATAGGGACATCTCGTACTTATATACGAGTAGGAAATTTGGGGACCAAATTTTTATTAGTGGGGGAGAATGTAAAATACTGAAATTAAAATACGAAATTTAATGGCCAGAATTTCGGGGAAATAATCCTAGGGATTATTTTCGAGATTTTTAGGGAATTTTAGGAATTTTTCTGGAATTAAACGGACTTCGTATGAGATTTTTACGGGGATAAAATAAATAGACTTTTAAAGGGGTTTGTTTAGACTAGTTAATGGGGTTAATTAACCTAGGTTATAAATCTAGGTTTTTAACTTCCTAATTTCCCTAGTTTTCTTTCCCCTCCGCGCCCGACGCCCCTTGCGGTTTTCCTTCTCTTCGCGACATCTTCTTCCCCCGACCTTGCGCGTACTGCGATCACCGACGCTCGTCTCCTCCGCGGCATCTCTCTGCCCGCCTTCCGCGCATCGCGTGCCTTTGACACCGCTGCCACCGCGATCGAGCTGCCGCCGTCTTCACCCCCCGTGCGCGCCTGTTGCCATTGCCCGTATTTCCCCCTTTCATCCTCGCCGTCGCAACCCACATCGCAACTTTTCCTCCCCTGCAAGCGACGGCCGACCACCCCTCGCCGGAGCCGCGGACGAGCAATAGTGCAGAGGGAGCGTGCATCGGAGGCAGCTACACTCTGATTTGCTCGGAGTCGCGATTTTGCCGGAGTTAGGTAAAGGCTGCTCCTCTCCTTATCTTGGATGAGATATAGGTTTTAGCTGTGGTCACCCGTCGTTGAACTAGAGCTGTGATTTGGGCTGTGGGATTTTCCGACGAACAGAGTTGTTGGGAGGGGGGGTTGCTTCCGGTGAGGTTCCAACCAGTGGTAAGTTCGATCTGTTTCTTTTCTTTGTCCATACTATGGTTAATTCTTGTTATATACGGTTGGATTTTTGATCTGTGGAGTTGGGGCTGTGAATAGGTCTATGGGTGTAGGTGAGGACTGTGAAGGGCTATGAGGTAGCTGTGAGTGGGTTTGATGTCGGTTGTACGATCGTAATTGGTATGTTAAGTGAGCTATGAATGATTCAGAATGTGTATTGATCTGTGAGATAGCTATTTGGGTTTTGGTTCCATCCTGTGGATGGTGAATTGGGTGTATTGAGGTGTTGTGCTCGTATTCGGTAGATTAAGTGAATACAGGTTCGATGTAGAATTTATCTAATCGATGTGGTGTGATTGGACTTAATGGTAATTATATTGTATGTGTTTGATCACGAGGCGGTCCCGGCCGTGACGATTTGGTTCTTTTTACGGATATATATTCAGGCGGGTATTTTGACTTAACTTTTAGATTAAGTCAAATTGATATGCTAGTAGGATAGCTTATAATAACTTTTTCATGTTGATATGCCTGATATACTTTTGGTGCCTACTAGATACATGCATGTGATAGGATATGCTTATATTTCCCTGTTTGATTTGGATCATAGTACATGGATTTGGGATATGTACATATTGGTTGTACATATCATTCGGATAGGTATTTTGAGTAGGATTTACATGCTTTAGTATCATGCACCATTTTCGCATGATTGCATGCTAGCTGGACGGGGTTCCATTATTGTTGAGCCCGCAGTTACATGACCACCCCGCCACTCATGGGTTAGTGGTACATCGAGGAGTGTGTGCGATTGCTCTGTCGAGCTCCATTGGGACCGCTCATAGGTAGCGACGAGGCGGCGTGGTAGCGGCGAGGATCCCTCCTGCAGTATGACACCGGGAGTTGAGAGCTTGGCTCCCCCACTATGTTTGGGGCAGGAGGATAGGTGTACTCCGATAGCATCCTGTCCACTCGGTCACTCAGGAGCAGTGATGGCAGAGTGCACAGTTGTCATAGCCCTACCCACTCGGCTTCACCATTGCGTGAAGCGGGTGGTAGCGTCGGGGTGACCATGTCATTAGTACGGCAATGCACTTTTACTGTATTGTGTTTGCTGCATTTGTATTGATGCCTTGGATGTGCATATGATTGTCATGCATACAGGATACATGTTTATATATGGACAGGACTTTATTACTTCTAGTCAGGCACATGCTCCTATATCAGGGTAGGAGATTCAGGTAAGTACAGTCAGTTTGTATTTCTTGCTTGCATACCCTATTTATGTGAGACTGTACTGGCATGATATTTTTATTGTTAGCTATACCTTACTTTGCATATCTACTATACCCGCAGAGTTCTTTGAACTCACCCCGTTGATTTTATCTATTTCAGGATGAAGCTGTCAGGAGAGTCCAGCTGCCAAACCCCCTCGTCGTGGAAGTGTATTTGGTCTTATGGTTTTGGATATTTGCTTTATGGTTGGATATTTTGGTTAGAGGACATGTATAGGTTTGGAGATTTATTTTGGTATTTGGATTTTTGGTGTCCTTATGGACCTTATTCGGATTTTGGGTTTGATTGGATTTTGTTGGTTATTCCTGCTCAGATGGCAGAAGGGGTGAGTCTATTTATGGTAGATTGTTTATGATCTATTTTGGTAGATGGCCTGAGGCCAAATTATATAACTGCGTGTGTGTTTGGATTCCGGTCGTGTTGACCGATGTATTGTGGCCGTGTCGGCCTTGTATGTAAATTGGGATTGTCACCCGTACAGGGGAGATACTGCCGGATTTTCGTCTGGCGGGGTCTCCTTCGGGGCGTGACATGAGGTGGACGAAGGGAGTCGAGGGACAAAAAAGAATCCGCGTACTCTTGGGCCTATGGATCAATTTGTATCTGTCATTGATCCTGATTCTTCATTGAGTGAAAGTAAGAAGACAAAACAACAACAAAATATTATTGATGCACTTTGGAAGCAAAGGACACATAGTGTGCACCAATATTTAGCTCGATGGGTGTATGAGTCTGGTATTCCTTTTCATGCCATTGACAATGATAACTTCAAGAGGTTTGCAGAAGCGGTTGGTCAATTTGGCCTAGGTTATCGTCCTCCAACTCAATACCTGTTAAGGGAGCCCTTATTGAAAGAAGAGGTAGATAGAACTAAAAGTCTATTAAAGAAGCAAGAAGAAGAATGTGCTTTGAATGGTTGTTCAATTTTGACTGATGCATGGACTGATCGAAAAAGAAGAAGTATCATGAATTTGTGTATCAATTGTAAAGAAGGCACAACTTTCCTTTCTTCTAGGGAAGCATCGAATGAAGCACACACCGGAAATTATATATTTGAATATGTGGACAAGTGTATTGAAGAAGTTGGACCCCAAAATGTAGTTCAAGTGGTAACGGACAATGCTTCGAATAATATGGCGGCAAAAGATCTGTTGAAGGAGAAGAGACCACATATATTTTGGACTTCATGTGCAACTCACACAGTGAATCTTATGCTTCAAGGAATTGGGAATCAACCTAAGTTCAAAGGGGTGATTGAAAAGGCAAAGAGCTTGACAATCTTTATTTATGCACATCACAAGACATTGTCAATTATGAGAAAGTTTACCAAAAAAAGAGACATAGTGAGGCCAGGAGTAACACGATTTGCAACCGCCTTTTTAACTTTGCAAAGCTTGATAGAGAAGAAAAGTGAACTAAGAACTATGGTTGCTAGTGAAGAATGGAATACATGCAAACATTCAAAGAGTGCAAAGGGGAAGGCGGCATATAATATCGCTTTGAGTACCTCTTTTTGGAATGGGGTAAGTTTTTGTTTGAAGGTGTTTGCCCCTTTAATTAAGGTGTTTCGTCTTGTTGATGGGGATAATAAACCATCTATGGGTTTTGTGTATGGAGAATTACTTAGAGCGAGAGAGGATATTAAAGTGACATTCAACAATCAAGAGCTTCACTATCGTCCGCTTATTGATATTATTGATGAAAAAAGCCATAATCGGCTTGATAGTCCACTACATTTGGCGGCCTACCTCTTGAACCCTTATTACTCCTTCAATGACCGGAGCATAGGAAGTGAAGAAGTGGTTATGAATGGATTTTTCACTTGTGTTGAAACATTCTTTCCTAATGATATTGATAGTCAAAGTGACATAGTAAATGTGGAGTTATTGAAGTATATCAACAAAGTGGGGGGGTTTGGAAGAGCATTGGCTATAGTGGGGTGCACAAAAAATGATGAGAAATATGATCCGGGTAAGAACTAAGAACTAAGAATTGCTTACTTTATTTTGTAATTTTTAATCTTTATTGGTTGTTTCTTGATTTTGCTTATTGTTATTGACTTATTGTTGGGTTTATTTTTATTTAGTTGGATGGTGGCATCTTTTTGGAAATGGTGTACCTAAATTGCAAAAGATGGCTAAAAGAATTCTTTCTTTAACTACGAGTTCTTCTGGTTGTGAAAGAAATTGGAGTACTTTTGAGGGAAATTGGCTAAGAAATTGACTTATACTAAATGTCTAAATATGTATTCAATAATCAATAATTCAATATTAATATTTTTCTAATTTTCTTTAATGTAGATTCATACAAAGAAAAGAAATAAATTAGATACCGGAAGGTTGAACAATTTAGTCTATGTTCAATTCAATACCAAGATCATAAACAAAAAAAGAAGACTAGAAGAAAAAGGAGTTGATGTGCTACTTGCTAGTGAAGCAACTATGGCACAAGGATGGATTGTTGATGGTGGAGATGAAGATGTTGAGACAAATATTGAAGATGTAAGAGAACTTCACGAAGAAGAATTTGTATCGGATGAAGAAGAGGAAGATGCCATGGATTTTGAGTTTGAATCCGATACAGAGGAAGTGTTGGAGAAATATGGAGATGAACTAGAAGAAGTTGAAGAACTATGGTAAAATCTAGATCGCTCTGTAAGGTAAATAATATTTTGTTTATTGGTTAAGATGATATCCACTTTATTATTGATGTGTCTTTGGTCTTGCCTTTTGGAGAGAGGATCTTTTTCAATTAAACATTCACAATGTGTAGGAATGTATTTTTCTTCATTCTATTAGTGTTGGGTACGTTGCTTATTGTCAAGTATTTTTAATAGTTTTTTTAATCCGTTAAATCTGTTATTGTGTCGTGCTTCATTGTGATTTGTGTGTTGTGCTCTTGTTGTTTGCAATGCTTATTGTTGCAATGTTGCTTGATGTATAAATTGGGTAAATTATTGTTTGTTGTCAAGTATTCTTGTTGTTTACAATTGCCAATTCTTATTATTGCAATGGATTTTTAATATTGTTTGCAATTATGTTTTTAATTCTTATATTTTGCAATTCTTATTGTTTACAATCTTAAACGTTTTTAATATTCTTGTTACTTGTTGAGTTGTTGTTAGTTATTATTTGTTACATGCATGTGGATGCTACAAAGTGAGTTTTGACTTTTGAGTGCCCCCTAATATATTAATTTTTTTATATATTATTATATTTAAAATATTAAAAAAATCGACCGTCTAGAAATCGCCTAGAAACCGCCTAGGCGGCGAGTGACTGCCCGCCTACCGTCTAGCGCTTTTTAGAACATTGCTCACGATTGATCGTTACTTTCTCTTAATCTTCTCAAAAAAGTTGCTGAGAAGTTACAACTTCCACATCGTATTGTATTTCGTATGGTATGCAAATCTTGGTGCTCGACTCTCCCTTTTATTGTTTTTCCATGCCCTTGGCTTCTTCTCCCTGCCGATCAAATCGATGACTCGTGTATCTTTTTGCAAAGAAAGCAAAGAATGCAAATAGAATGTAAAAAATAATACAAAGAGAAGGAGAGTAAAAGATAATCTCAAAAAGAGGCTAACCAAATTGTATATCACATGAGTTTACAAAGGAAAGAGAAATATAAATAGACAACCAAAATAATAGTAAAAAGACTAATCTACCCTTCTCAATAAAAATAATCAACTATATTAATATTAATATTCCCCTCAAACTCACGATGCACTAGCAGAAAACATCGAGAGTTTGTTAACCAAAAACTGAAAACGTGTGGTGGAATGCGCCTTGGTGACCAAGTCAGCAATTTGCTTGGAAGATGAGATAAATGGTAAGATGATGATACCATTGTGATAATGATAGTGAGTAAAATGACAATCAATCTCAATATGCTTGGTGCGCTTGTGAAAGACAGAATTGCGAGTAATTTAAATTGCACTGGAGTTGTCACAATGCATAGGAGTAGGGTCTAAGAGAAAAACACACATATCAGCAAGTAACCAACGTAACTAAATAATTTCAGCAGTAGTAGATGTCATAGTGTCCCCACGGAGATGACGTGGTGGCTAAGACACGGCGATACTTGTAGATATGACATGGGCAATTTCGAAAGAGGTCTAAAGTCATTTCTTGGATTCAGATGACCCCCACTTATCTTGGTCACAATGCGTCAAGACTCATATGTCCCTCCATGATTTACCTCCTTTACAATGGTCGTGGGACAGGCCGGTGGAGGCTGCTAGATTGACAGTTCCAACCTTTTACAGTAGTAAATGTCATAGTGTGATATTTTGCTTTGGTAGAAGAACGAGAGACGTCATTTTTCTTTTTAGTCTTCCAAGAGATAAAGGAGTCTCCCAAGAAAACATAAATTCCAATGGTAGACTTACGATCTATAAAATCACCACCCCAATCTGCATCTGAGTAGACATGCAACTCTAAAGTAGAAGTGGAAGGATAAAGAAGACTATGAAACTGGGTACCTCAAAGGTATTGAAGGATGCGAAGCACAGCTCCCCAATGTGCTGAAGTGGGACAAGCAACAAACTGATTGACAATGTGGACAAGATAAGCAATATCAAATCTAGTAATGGTAAGATACACTAGACTGTCAACTAGAGTGTGATATAAAGAAGGATCTGGCAAGAGAACGACATCAGTAGAAGAAAACCAAGCATTAACCTCAAGAGGAATATCAACAGTACGGGTGTCTGATAAACGAGCTTGTTTCAGAATATCACCAATATATTTGGATTGTGATGGAAGATATTCATGATGAGAATAAGCTACTTCAATTCCTAAAAAATAATGCAGGGGACCCAAATCTTTCATCTCAAACTCACGAGCTAAATGCAATTTCAACTCTACTATTCCACTTATATTATCCCCTGTAATAATCATATCATCAACATAAAGAGAGAGTAACGTACGACTCAACGAAGTACAACGAACAAAAAGAGCGAAGTCATGTTGGCTACGAAGGAAGCCAAGAGATGCAATCACAATGGAAAAATTATCAAACCAAACTCGAGGAGCTTATTTTAGTCCATAAAGAACCTTCTTTAGTCTGCAAACTTCACCAGGTCTATGAGCGACACCTGGTGGAGGTACCATATAAACTTCTTCTTGAAGATCTCCATTAAAAAAAAATATTTTTAACATCCATATGAAAAATGGATCACTGACGGACTGAGACAACTGCAATGAAAGTGAGGATAGTAACAAGCTTGGAAACTGGAGCAAAAGTTTTCTTGTAATCCATACTATATTGTTGGGAAAATCCTTTAGCAACCAAACGAGCTTTATACTGCTCAACTAACCCATCAGATTTAGTTTTGATCTTATACACTCATCGAGAACCAATCGCACGCTTTCCCAAATGAAGAGGAACAAGATCCCAGGTACCTGTTTGATACAAAGCAGAAAGTTCTTCTGTCATAGTCTACTGCCAAAGAGGATCAAAAGTAGCCTCTTTATAAAAAGAGGGCTCAAAAAATTTGTGAATATAAGCCAAAAAGGAAGGGAAATAATCAGAATAAGTAGAATATACAAAATCAAGTGGTTGAGTGGACTTACGGGATCATTGAGGGAAACGAGAAGGAGGATCCGCTATCACAGGAGCATCATAGGGGCAGTAGGGGCAAGGGGATCATCCGTAAGTTGATGACTAGAATCTATATGAGTGTCAATCTTGCAAGTAGCATCATTAGAAGAGGAGGTGCTAGGGTAGTCTAACTGTGGGAAAACATGAGATGACATATCATCGAAGTCAGTGCAAAAGGGATTAATACGAGCAAGATCATATCTTTGAAGATTAGGAGTGTCAGAGGGAATGGAATAGAATGAGATGTGTTCAAGAAAAATAACATGATGCGAGACATAAAGTTTTTGACTAACTGGATCATAACAACTGTATCCCTTTTGACCCTCACCGTAGCCAAGAAAAACACAGAGTGGACCGAGAACTAAGTTTTTTGCACTCAACATGAGGACGGAGGACAAAACATATGGATCCAAAATCTCTTGAGGCAGAATAATCAGGAACGTGACCATATAATTTTTCAAAAGGAGACAAATTGGATGTAATAGAAGATGAAATTCTATTGATAGAATGAATTGCAGTAAGAATAGCTTCCCTCAGAATTTGCTAGGAACATATGTTGATAATAGGAGAGAACGTGCAATTTCAATAATATGTCTATGTTTTCTTTCAGCAACACCGTTTTATTCTAGAGTTTCAGTACAAGAACTTGGATGAAATGCACCATCTGAGGCGAGTAGTTCAGAAAAAAGATTGGATGTGTATTCACCACCCAAATCACATCTAAAACATTTGGTAACAACATTATATTGAGTTTTGACAATGACACGAAACATATGATAAATATTAAGAAAATTAGAATGATGTTTCATAAGATAGACCCAAGTGTAACGAGTACAATCATCAATAAAAGAAACATAGTAACAAGATTCATCTTTTATAGGAACAGAAGATGGACCCCACACATCAGAATGAACCAACTCAAAAGGTACAAGAGAAACATAGATACTTCTATAGAAAGATAAAGCAGAAAATTTTGCCAATTTGCAACCACAACAATTTGAAATATCATGAGTTTACAAATTTCCTAAATATTCCTTAGAAGCTAAGTATTTCAAACAAGGAGAAAGAACATGTCCAAGATGAGAATACCACAAATAAAACTTAGAAGAAGTAGAGCTTAATCGAAAGGATGACAAATCAACACTAGAAGCTGCAACATCTAGAATTTCAACTTTTCCAATACATATAGTCCCCCCTATCTACGGTATATCTCAATCTGCTTCTGAGACCGTGAATCTTGCACATAACATGAAGATGCAATAAAGAAAACTGAGAAAGCAGAATCATATAATTGGCCAAAGGAAACAAGATTCAAAGTAAGATTAAGAATATGATAATCAGATAGAGACAAAGATCAAATAACTGCTAAAGGTTCAACCAATGAATTCATTAACACTCCCTTCCTCGTGACCAGCATAGACCTATCGCACAATAATCTTTCTGGTGAAATCCCAAAAGAGATGACGATGCTTCGTGGTTTGCACTTTTTGAGCTTGTCCGATAATCACTCGACGGGTAGAATTCCTGAAAACATTAGCACCATGAGACAGTTATTTTCTCTTGACTTATCAACAAACAATCTCACAGGCACAATTCCCTCTAACTTATCAGCTCTAAACTTTCTAAGCCACTTGAATCTCTCTTTCAATAATTTGTCCGGAAGAATCCCAACGGGGAATCAATTTTTTAACTTTCAATGACCCTGCGATATACGCTGGCAACAAGAACCTCTGTGGTTGGCCACTACCCGAGTGTCCTGGCGATGGAGCCCAGCGAGGTCCACTTCGCGCAAGAGACGATGATGATAGTAATGGCAGCAAACTTGAGAAAGTGCTGGATTATATCTTCGTTGCAATGGGATTTATAATCGGATTTTGGGCGTATTGGGGCACAATGATCATGAAAAAGTCCATCAGAATTGCTCTCTTCCAGATGGTGGACAGGATTTACGATTGGAGCTATGTGCAATTCGCAGTGAAGTTTTGAAGACGAAGGTAAGGATGAACTTGAAAGTCTTGTGAATTACTTAGGGGACGTTTGGTAGAGAAAAAATTTTTCATTTCTATTTTCATTTTCTGAGAAAATGAGAAAACGTATTTGGTTAGCGTTTTTCATCTCCGTTTTCTAGAAAATGAAAGATCGTTTTCTGGAAAATTGGAAAACTCTAAAAAATCGTTTTCTATTTTCATTTTCGTTTTCTAAAAAATAAAAAAGTATTTTCTAGAAAATTAGAAAACACTAAAAATTTATTTTCTATTTTCTAGAAAAGAAAAACAGAAAACAGAAAATGAAAAATTTTCTCTCTACCAAACGCTACCTTATATTTCACTTTTCCATCAAAGAGAAACTCTCCAGCTTGTATGCTAGCTGTTTTGGGTCATTGTTCCACTTGTAAGTTTGCCTGATGATATTTGTATCGACTATAAATTAAAAATTACATACCGAGGAATACTAAAACTATTATATCTATTATATTCAATTTTATTTTATTTTATAAAAGATTATTTCGATGACTTCTAATTCCGTAACAATTTTATTGTTATATCAAAATTTCCTTTCAAACAAAATAAAATACAATGCAATTTTTATAGATTCACTTTTATAAATTTCAATTGGTTTGAATTAAATTCAGCTTGATTAATTAAATAGACCCTCTTGAACAATTAAGATTTTATTTCATAAAAACTTTAGATAAGATTTCAATATCACTCTACAAAATATCTCAATTCTCGTATAATCTATCATTTTGATATTGGTTCATAAGTACCGTATTATTACCGAGTTGGTCCTAATTATATAAAAATTTTGAATCCTACAGTGGAGTCACATCGAGTTCTACGAATTTTTGAATCCTAATCAGAGTAATATTGGACTCTAAAAATTTTTGAAACTTAGAACTGATGTATACTACTAGTCTCCTGGAGTACGATACATTAGTAGCAATGGGAGTAAGTCATCCCATGTAACAAGGATTTAATTTCTATGTTACATAAATATTTGTCAACGGATAGAAAATCTGAATATTTGGATTATATAAAAAAAATAGTATACCATTAATCTTATAAAAGTAAATAGCACGGGGGACCATTTTAATTGCATAATTAGATTTATTTATTAATGTTAAACATTGATAAAATAAAGAGTCATGTTGATTTTTTTTTTCAATAATCAGAATCAAGACTGACTAATGAATAGATAAAGAATAACAAGTCCAATAAAATAAAGTCCAAGTCCAAGTCCATTAACCAATTGACCCATTAAACTTAGAGTCATGCTAATTGTATTGGCTCCTTTCATCTTTATTGTGTGCAATCATGAAAATTGTTCCTTTTCATCTAAAAGGTATTAAGAATCATCTTATAAATACTACTTTTCATGTTGTTCTATAATTAAAATTTTTACTACTTTCGAATTTAAGAATCAAGACAAAGAGTGTTCCTCCTCTCTACAACAACGATGGAGAAATTTTATGTTTACCTTGTTGGAAAGAGAGTCCTCCTTCAAAAAAATATCGTTCAGAAAAAGATCTCAAAAAACACAACAAAGATCGTCATGATAGAGAAAATCAATTTGAGTGTGGAAAATGCGGCAACGTTTTCAAAACCGAAGCTGAACGAGACATTCACATCGCAAAAGAACATTAAATGGTATATTTTTTATTAGTTTTTTAAATTTCAATTGATAATTATCTATTTTTTGAATTTTTTTATATCAGGATTGCACTTACGAAATCATCTTCAATCTGCTGAAAAAAATTTCAAGATGACTTAATTAAAAGATAGGTAGGACTATTTCTTTTTTAAGTGGTGTGTTTAGTAGAAGTTAAAATAGTTTATAGTATTAAACTATCTAAATTACTTGGTTAAATTATCATACATCAGAATTATTAGATTAGCAAGTGATGTTTAAGTAGGAAGCGTCTTTTATTTAAAGTAGTGATTTAGAACCTTCACTCGTGAGGGATACCATCTATATTTTACTTGCGATTATGAAAAGGGAAAAAAAACACAAAAGTTGTAGTTCAGATGAATTCTGGAATGCTCATTTATCAGAAAGGTTGTATTTCTTTGATGTCGAGTGGACTTTTACAAAAGCTAAGATTATTTCCACATTATAATTGATTCAAGAAATTGAAACTAAACTCACATTAATTTTTGAGGGAGCAGAAACTCTATCCTTTTACAAATTGTCGCTCTAAAATTACTTTGAAATTAATTGTTTGAAGAGACCGAAATAGTTTGTCTGCTCGAATGAATACAACATGTACTTGCTTCTAACAAATATTCTATTTAGAAATTAATTTACTGATCAGGAAGAATGATTCTCCTCTCCTCCTTTATCCCTGATATGATAATTCTTCGCTATAAATTTAGAATTAAATATAGATTGGATCCAACTAAATTCGTTGGAGATCCACCAAAATTAAAATTACAGATTTTCTCGGGATAATTTCAAGATTATTTTTATTTTCCAACAATTATAAGAAACAAGATTTTTTTTTTAATTTTATTCAGATTTAATTCACTTTTTCTTAAATTAATTTTGAATTTTTAAACAGATAAACAAACTTAATAGCTAAACGACCCATAAAATCTTCTTGGTAAAAGAAAATTATTTAACGAGACTTAGTCAACTAAAGTTATTATTACTAAAATAAATTATTTGTTAAATAATTAAAATTCTGTTAATGAAAATTAGTTTTTTTTTGGCGAGGCGATGTATCGTGCCTATAAATAATATAACTTTAGCCGACAATCCCAGCCCATTAATTTTGTCGAAGCCCTCTTTCTGATCTCAATTAAAAATACACAATATTTCAATATGGATGTTGATCTCCACGACTGGTCGTCGCTTCCTCTCGATCTTCTCAGGAACATAGCAGAGAAAGTTACAATTCCCACATCATATTGTATTTCGTACGGTATGCAAGTCTTGGTGCTCGGCTCTTCCTTCTATTGTTTTTCCATACCCGTGGCTTCTTCTCCCTGCCGAGCAAATCGATGATTCGTGTACCTTTTTATCTCTACCTTCAGATGACGAGCGTTATTATTCCTACTTCAAGTTTTCTCCCGTGCCTCCACTCCACGGCATGCGTTATGCTGGATCTAATGCCGGTTGGGTTGCGATTGTCGATTTAGCATTTAACATTAGCCTCTTGAATCCTCTTACTAGTGCTCAAATCCATCTCCGTTCTTTGCTCCACCTTTTCCCTTGTGAATCTCTGCCTAATTGTGGCGGTTACATATTCCACGACGAGAAAGTTGGAAATTCTTATTTTCATGAATTTGAAACTTGTCGTGACTACCGCATAGAGAAAGTCATCTTCTCCTCTAATCCAACTCCCAATAATTATATGGCCATGGTTATTTGCAATGCATTTCCAACTGCCTATGTTAAAGCGGGCACATTCAAGTGGATAAATCTAGACTTTTCCGTGCTCGACGTTGTTTACCATGATGGATTGTTTTATGCCTTGATGGGTGTTTCGGAGATCGTTGCGATTGACCTAAGCGGAGATGATCCGATCAAAAGAGTTATCATTGATAGTGACGCTGAATTCTCAGACTCTTTCTTATCTTTACTTAGTAGATATTATGATCAATACTTGGCATTCTCGAGCACCGGCGAACTATTCCTAATTTTGAGAAATACACATTATGTTTATGAAGATGATTCTGATGATGCAATAAAGCGTGAGACCATAGGATTTATGGTTTTCAGGTATAATTACGAGAGTAGCTTTTGTTGGGATGGAGTTGGATGTTTGGAAAATAAATCTATATTTATAGGCATGAATAATGCTTATTTATTATCGGTCGAAGATTTTGTTGGAGTGAAAGTAAATTGTATCTACTTCATTGACACTTGGGAGGGATTCAGACGCAATGTGAACGTGGGCAGAACAAATCCTGATATTGGCTTCTTCGATTTGGAACAAGAAAAGTTTAAGCGCTGTGGATTGCCATATGAAACATTATTGCCTCCGCCAATTTGGTTCGTGCCATCTTTGAAGCATTATGAATGAAGATCGAGTAATCTTTACGGCTTTTTTTTTTATATAAAGAAAACAGTGCAAATCTTATAGCATTTATTTTGTTTTTTTTTCTTCGTCAATAAAAAAAAGACATAATTTAAAATTTATTGTATATAAATCAGGAAATGCCTTAATTACTGCTTATTAATAGATGTTACACGTTCCAATATGGAGTGAATGCCAAGTTGAAAGCCCTGGAACGCATGCTAAATAATTAATAGGTCATGGCATTCACATGCAACAATTAGATGAATATTCAATACGTGGGTGATCTCGTGATAGAATTGTATTAATGAGAAATTTTTTGAAGTGTTTATTCTTCTATCACATTAATCTTTGATGAGACAATATATTCTCCATGATTTATCTCTTTCGTGTTGATTGTATAATCGACTAACGAAGATGCAGAGGTGAACGAATCACATTTTACAATAATATATAATAAAAAATAATATTTAACATCATTTGTTTTCCTTCCAAAACAATTTGGATACAAAATTGATAAGTTAAATATGCATTAGCATATGCTGGCATGATATTTGAAAATTAAGTTAAAAACAATTAAAATGATATTTTTATCTCTGTTCTTAGCTCATCGACCAATGAAATTTAGCATCGACGACCTGGTAAGTTGGCGATGAGAAACTGAACAGTCAACGGGGCAACTGTTGACTTAAGTCCCATGTGTCGCTCGATTATTCGTCAGATGTTATACTTACTCGGGGAGCTAACTAACCCGAGGAAAGAATACGGATCGATTCCGATTCGATTGAGCGTGGAACACAAAAAGACAGACGATAAATAAATGGAAAAGTTAGAGTAAAATCCCTCTGCTCTTGTTTATATTTGGATTCAGTCCCTATATAATTTTTTTTAGGATTTGATACCTGACAACCACCCAATCTTAGTTTTAACTCCCTATAAGGCTGAATTTCCGTTTTTACCCTTATTATTTACATAGATTAATTTTTTCATTCATCTTCTCCCACGGATTCATCTTGCAACAACCCATCTTCTTCCCTTCCCCTTAACAGAAACTCTCGGTCCCGACCAAATCATTTGCTTGCGCCCTTGAAAACCATCGACTCTCCTACCTTGACCACTAGCGACTTGAGGCAGCAAATGTGATAGCAGCAATTTTCTTCCCAACAAGTCATCGTCTTCCCTCCCCCAACGGTAACCCTAAACACTTGATTCATCCCTCACTTGACCAAACAGTTTGCTCGCCCCCTTGAAAACCATTTTGTCTCCCTTATACAATCGACCCACGACATCAAGCAAATACGATAGGAGTGAGCAAGGAGACTAACGAGCAAGTGCGTAAAAAAGATTAAACAAGGTAAATATGCTTAATTAGATACAATTTTGGATAATTTTTTTATGATAATTACATTTTTTTATTGATACAAAGAGTATATAATTTGAGTCAATAGGTATTTGATTTTGTGCTTGAAATATTCTGATTTGATTTTTGGGGATGTAAAAAAATTATACTTTGAAGTTAATAATAATAGTTTTTGTTTGATGTTCATGAAGTAAAAATATGATATATAAATTGTTATAAAAGATTTTGTACCTAATGTGAGTCAATAGATACATATTGTAGCTTATTAAATACCCTGATTCGATTATTAGTTGTGTTATTCATGAAATAAAATAATGATACCGAAATTTGTAGAAAAAATTCTTAATGTTAGTCAATCGATACTTGTTTTGACTATTTAAATACCAAAATTTGATTATTTGAGAATGTCAAAAAAATTATTTAAAAGTTAATATTAAGTGACTTATGTTTGTAGCCTTCGTCAATCGGTTCTTATTGTGGTACTGATTATACATACAATTTTGGGTAAATTTTTTGTGAAACTTACCCTTTTTTTTTATTGGTTCAAAGAGCATCTAATTTGAGTCAATAGATATTTGATTTTGTGCATGAAATAATCTGAATCAAATTTTGGTGTTATAAATATAAATTATACTTTGAAGTTAATAATATTGACTTTTGTTTGACGTTCATGACATAAAAAAATGATACCTAAATTGCTACAAAAGATTTTATATCTAATGTAAGTCAATAGGTACTTATTTTGGCTCATTAAATACCCTGATTTGATTATTGTTTGTGTTATTCATGAAATAAAACAATAATACCTAAATTGGTAGAAAAAGTACTTAATGTTAGTCAATCGATACTTGTTTTGACCATTTAAATACCAAAATTCGATTATCTGAGGATGTCAAAAAAATTATTTAAAAGTTAATATTAAGTGGCATGTGTTTGTGGCTTTCGTCAATCGATACTTATTGTGATACTGATTTTGTCCTATATTGCTTAATGCATTATCTAGATTAATATGTCACGTTGTGTTTCTTATTGACTTATTTTATGGAAATATTTATTGAAATTATTGCTAATTAAGCTTTTTGTGAATTAGAAATGACAAGGACTAAAAAACACACGGATGATAATGATGGAGATGTTGAACCAAGTGGAAAAGAAGGTTATTCAAGGTGTTCTCCAACAAAATTTATGTCAATCATGGAACAATTGGTTCCCAAACTAGGTGAACTACAATTAAAGAAGATCAAGGCTTCACCTCTTGCACCTTGGTTGAAGATTCAAAAGCTTTCTATAAGCACCTCAAGAGTTTATGCAATGCTTAAACACTTTGAAGTAGAGACATGCAGCTTTTGTTTTGGAAATAATATCATGGTGTCATTCACTTCTAAGGAGTTCTCAATCGTTATTGGTTTACCTAGCGTTGGTCAACCGGTTAATATCGATTTGAAATTAGGTTCTAACTTCCTTGAGCGACATTTCAAGGGGATGAAATGTGTTAAGAGAAATGTCATCGTAGAGAAGTTATTTGTATTGGCAGATAAAGAATTAGAAATTGATGATTTTTTTTAGGTTTTTTATTTTGCTACTTTTTAATTGTATTATATTTCCTATTAGCAATTTTGATACACCTAGTTTTATTTTCCCATACTTAGACAATTTGGAAATATTTTTTTAGTATGGTTGGGGAGATGCAGCTTTTAGATTTTTGCGTGCTGAAATTGAAGACCATCTTGGATACTCCAAAGTGAACAAAAAAGAGAAAACATATATGGGAGGTTGCATAGTTGGACTGATGGTATTATTTTCAGCATATATGTGTTATTTGTTGAGTGAGTAAATGCTAATCATTGTATTTGTATAGGGTTGAGTTTATGAAAGAGTTCCTATGCTTGGTCAACCTCGTGTTTTACATTGCTTTCCTCGATTATTCAAGTGGGGAGAGAGCAAAATTCCTGTGAATCCTAAAGGTGCAGAGGCTGCATTAATGGCGGTGAGGTCAAATAAGGTTGGTGCAATTTATTCTTTATCATTGTATAATTTGGTTTAAATGTGTTATTGAACTAAAAATTTATTAGATTGTGCCAATCAAGCCATTCCAAGAGGAAAAAGTACTTGCTGATGATATAGAAATGTTTGGTGAGGTAACAATTTTTAATCCAAGATAACAAATTTATTAAGAGTCTATTATTCAACCAATTAGCATGCTTAATTAACATTTCTATTTCCAGGTTGATTCTCGACTCAGTGATTCAGAATTGTTGGATCACATAAAAAGGCTTGAAAATGAGATTAAAGTGTTGAAGGAAAAAAATAAAGTGGTTGAAGAGGATACAACCCAATATGACTTTAAGGATTCCCCACATATGCATGATGAAGGTCATACCGAGAAAGATGTAGCTGTGGATCACGATCCCTTGAGCCGCAGGCGACAAAGTGCCAATGAACATGCAGACAAAGGTAAGTCAGAGAGTTTTTTCAAAGTGGTTATAGATGAAATGCAAATGAACACAAATGCTAGAGATAATGATAATGTAGGTAGCAATAGCGAAAAAGGAAAAGAGATGATTGTTTATAATCCAAAATCATCTATTGTGAAGACTGTTCAGAGAAGAACAAATAGATTGAAAAAAAAGAAACATCCGGACTACATGACACCCCTAGTATCTTGTCCCCAGCGAAAGAGTAAACGACATTTGACCCAAGTCGTGGATGAGGTAATTTCAGTAAATATTTTTTACAATGCCTGCATATATTTTATATATTTGACGAGTATTGTAGTGTTTAATTTTTTGATTGAATTTTGTATTTCTATATTGTGTTGCTTCTATATAGGATGATATGAGTATAGATATTCAAAATATTGCTGATAGTGCTATAGAGGAATCTCTACAGGAGTTCCGAGGAAGATTAGACTTTTATGGGCATGATAAAATATCAACGGAAGAAAAAAATATTATTGAGAAGTACATCTGCGGAGATATTTTGGGGTAAAAATATCTTATATTACTTTAATGTTTCTGAAATCTTATTTTTCTATTTTATTTTTTTAGTTGTTAAGTTTGGTATTTTGGCTTTGTAGTGGTGTAGTCTGGCAAGATGATGATGTATTATTGTATGAGTATGAGTTATTGTAGTGTTTGTTTGACACCGAACTACGATCTGACCTCATTCATGCCTATTTCAATGTTTTGAGCAACAAAGAAAATAACTATGTGCATGAAATATATTGCATGTCTCCTAATGTCCCGGTACATACTCTTAATAGTATTTGATTTATATTATCATCATAGTGATAGTTAATGATTATTTTTAAATTTTTTATAGAATGATGTGATTACTATGCTCGAAAATACCAAGCAGAAGAGGATTCGATAACAATTTTTCAATATTTTTATCAAAGTTGACCAAGAGTTCATTGGTCAGTATCGAGCTAAAGAAAGAGCTCCTAGAATACTGTAAACACATACTTTTCCCTATGCATTATAAAGCACATTGGTTCTTGCTCGTGTATACTCCAAGCGAAAAATATTTTACGCTGAAAAATTCTATTAGCAACCCTATTTACAAAGGTGCAACGAAGAAATTTGTAAGTTGGATAAAAAAATAAGTTATTTTTATTTTTTAAAAATTGGTACACATCTTTTATGATTGATTTGATAAATATGTTTGTTTGAATTGGTTGTGTAGGCAAAAATTTTGGCGAGATATCTTTGGAATGTGGAACAATGTGATATTGGCATAGGTGAAGTAATTGCTGTAAAGAGTCGACAACAAGGAAATGATTTGAATTGTGGTGTTTATATTTGTCATGAGGTGAATGCTTTGCCCGAGATAATCTAACATTTTGGAAAGAAGAATGGGACACATCAATCGAAGGGTATAGAGCTCGGATTGCTTCGGTCATTTTGTCTGATAAACGAGGCTTGTTCAAAGGATTGAAATGACTTATCAGTGCGTTGTCAGTGTTTCGACGATCTTGTCTGATAGTTGTTATGTATTGGTGATGATGGAGATATAATTATGTTTTAAATTGGTGTCATGATATTATGAATTTGTAGAACAGTATTTTGGTGGGATGATAATTTCATGTTTGATGTATAAATTGACCTTTGAGTGTTGGATTTATGGTATTAGTCTCGCCCTTTTCTTCTTCTACTTTTGTAGTGATGTTATGTTATTCATGCGTTAAGATCATGCCGAATTTTTTAATATTTAAGGGGTCAAAATAAATATCAATTGATTAATATTAAGTACTTCTTATACCTATTTAGGTATTATATTTTTATTTCACGAATCACACACACAATAATCGAATCAGGGTATTTAATGGGATAAAATAAGTATCCATTAACTAAAATTAGGTATCATTTTTAACAATTTATATATCATATTTTTACTTCATGATTGTCAAACAAAAGTCACTAATATTAACTTCAATGTATATTTAAGGGGTCAAAACAAGTATTGGTTGACTAATATTTAGGTTTATTTCATGAATCCCACAAACAAATTAAAGTCATTCAATAATTGAACCAGAGTATTTAATGAGCCAAAATAAGTATCCATTGACTAAATTTTGGTATTTTTAAAAATAATTTAGGTATTATATTTTGTTTATTTCATTGTCTGGAACATTTGTACTCATCACTCCCAAATTTGATTCTCTCGTACTCAGATCTTGGGTTTCCATACTCGGTCAGATGCTTCTATAGGCATCCCACCAATTTCCCGAGTACGAGGAACCTTGGTCGAGTACCATTGTCCAGCAAACATACTGCTTTCTCCGACTAATTGAGTACCCAACATTACTTGTGCTTTTGTACTCGACACTCCTAATTTCGAGTTTCTTGTACTCGATTCTTCCAAGTACAAGACTCCATACTTGAGCATGAGCCTTCTCATACTCTTTCCCGAGAATGAATACTTGAGCCTTCTCTTTCTAGTTTGCAGAGTACCTGATTTTTGGTCCAGTGTTTTAGGGGATCTTCTCCGATGATCCCTTGAGCTTTTAAAGGGTCATAACAAATATTACTTGATGAAAATTAGGTATTTGTTGTATCCCTTTAGGTATGTTATTGTTATTTAAGTGTTTAAGGGGTCACGCCAAGTAACACTTGATAAAAATTACATACTCGTTGTATCACTTTAGATATTCTATAGTTTATTTGATGAATGTCAAATAAGTCATTCAAAATTAAATTCTAAGTGTAGTTTTTTAACCGAATTCGAGTAGTTAAAGGGATATAGCAAGTATCACTTGACAAAAATTAGACATTTTTTGTATCACTTTAAGTATTCTATTGTTATTTAATTGTTTAAGGGGTCACATCAAGTACCACTTAATAAAAATAGATATTCATTGTGTCAGTGCATATAAGATTCACATATCTCTATAATGACATGATATTGTCCACTTTGGGCCTAAGCCCTCATGGTTTTGTTTTTAGGCTTTACCCAAAAGGTCACATACCAATGAAGATATCTTTTAATCTTATAAGCACATGATCTTTTCCATGTCTTACAAATGTGGGACTTTGATTGTATTCCCAATACTCCAACAATCCCCCCTCAAACGAAGGACCACATTGACCAAAGTGTTTGCTTCAAGTCTATCCGTCCTCGAAGGACATCCTATGCTTGATGTCTGATCCTCAACCCATCAAGACTTCCTGCCAACTATCTGGTAATCCTGACTCAGCTGAATTTTCTGCTAGTTGTTCAGCCCATCTGGCCCAAATGGACTTCCTGTCAGTTGTTCGGTCCTCCCGGCCGAACTGGACTTCTTGCCTGGTGTCTGGTTCTCTTGATCCGGACATGAGAGCTCAACTTTCTTCGTTCGAGGTTCATGACTTGACATGTACCATGACTCTAATACCAATTGTTAGTGCCTATAAGATTCACATATCTCCACAATGACATGATAGTCTCCACTTTGGGTCTAAGCCCTCATGATTTTATTTTTGGGCTTTACCCAAAAGGTCTCATACCAATGGAGATATCTTTTCATCTTATAAACACATGATCTTTTTCATGTCTTAACAATGTGAAACTTTGATTGTATTCTCAATACTCCAACACGTTGTATCACTTTAGATATCTTATAGTTTATTTGATGAATGTCAAATAGTCATTCAAGATTAAATTCTAAGTGTAGTTTTTTAACCGAATCGAGTAGTTAAAGGGTCATAATAAGTATTACTTGATGAAAATTAGGTATTTGTTGTATCCCTTTAGGTATGTTATTGTTATTTAAGTGTTTAAGGGGTCACGCCAAGTAGCACTTGATAAAAATTACATACTCGTTATATCACTTTAGATATCCTATAGTTTATTTGATGAATGTCAAATAAGTCATTCAAAATTAAATTCTAAGTGTAGTTTTTTAACCGAATCGAGTAGCTAAAGGGTCATAACAAGTATCACTTGATAAAAATTAGGTACTCGTTGTATCACTTTAGGTATTCTATTATTATTTAGTGTTTAAGGGGTCACGTCAAGTAACACTTAATAAAAATATATATTCGTTGTGTCAGTGCCTATAAGATTCACATATCTCCACAATGGCATGATATTGTCCACTTTAGGCCTAAGCTCTCATGGTTTTATTTTTAGGCTTTATCCAAAAGGGCTTATACCAATGAAGATATCTTTTAATCTTCTAAGCACATGATCTTTTCCATATCTTACCAATGTGGGACTTTGATTGTATTCCCAATACTCCAACAATCCCCCCTCAAATGAAGAACCACATTAACCCCCCCCCCTCCTTCAAGCTTATCCGTCCTCGAAGATTAATGTTTGATGAATGTCAAATAGTCATTCGAGATTAAATTCTAAGTGTAATTTTTTAACCGAATCGAGTAGTTAAAGGGTCATAACAAGTATCACTTGATAAAAATTAGGTACTCGTTGTATCACTTTAAGTATTCTATTATTATTTAGTGTTTAAGGGGTCACGTCAAGTAGCACTTGATAAAAATTAGATACTCGTTGTATCACTTTAGATATCCTATAATTTATTTTATGAATGTCAAATAAGTCATTCAAGATTAAATTTCAAATTTAGTTTTTTAACTGAATTCGAGTAGTTAAAGGGCTATAACAAGTATTACTTGATGAAATTTGTTGTATCACTTTAGGTATGCTAGTGTTATTTAAGTGTTTAAGGAGTCACGCCAAGTAGCACTTGATAAAAATTACATACTCGTTGTATCACTTTAGATATCCTATAGTTTATTTGATGAATGTCAAATAAGTCATTAAAGATTAAATTCTAAGTGTAGTTTTTTAACCGAATCGAGTAGCTAAAGGGTCATAACAAGTATCACTTGATAAAAATTAGGTACTCGTTGTATCACTTTAGGTATTCTATTATTATTTAGTGTTTAAGGGGTCACGTCATGTCAAGTAGCACTTGATAAAAATTAGATACTCGTTGTATCACTTTAGATATCCTATAATTTATTTGATGAATGTCAAATAAGTCATTCAAGATTAAATTTCAAGTATAGTTTTTAACCGAATTCGAGTATTTAAAAAGTCACAATAAGTATTACTTGATGAAAATTAGGTATTTATTTTATCACTTTAGGTATGCTATTGGTATTTAAGTGTTTAAGGGGTCACGTCAAGTAGTACTTGATAAAAATTACATACTCGTTGTATGACTTTAGATATCCTATGTTTTATTTGATGAATGACTTATTTCAAATGTAATTTTTTAACCGAATTCAAGTAGTTAAAGGGCCATAATAAACATCACTTGATAAAAATTAGATATTTATTGTATCACTTTAGGTATTCTATTGTTTATTTTATGAATGTCAAATAAGTACTTATATTCTATGATGAGTGGAGAACATGTTTCTTTTAAAAATTAAAAAATTTAGTACTTTTTCAAATAATCATAAAATTGGGTATCACTTGAGGTAAATTAAGTTCCGAGAGCCTAAAATTGAGTACTTTTTCAAATATTTCTGGGAAAAATTTGTCAAGGTGCATTTGTAGTTGTATGAAATCACAACATATATAAAACTACCATTAAACACAATATTTTAATGATTAATGTATAAATCACTTCATAAAGTATCTCTTAGTTGCAATTACATAACCGACATCGAACTTTTAACCACATAAATGGATCATTAAAGTCTTATATATAAGTAACAAAATTTTATACCAACACTAATTTTGTTTAATACAAATCACAAAATATCACTAGATCTTGTAGATATTTTTTAAAAATCTTCAAAATTGCTTCCTCGGTTTAGCAATTGCTTATGCCTGCAAGAAATTTAAACAAAAAAAAAAAAGATGTTAGTTTGACATTTTGAAAATAAATAACAAATAACACGACATAATTTGTTTAATTATATGAAACGATATAGTATTAAGGTCTATGTGACTCATACCAATTATGACACTGGTTCTTTGCATGTTCGTCTATTATGCCCTCGCCCATGACATCTCCCACACGTTGTCACACGTTGTTCAACTTGAGAAGGTATCCGCTTAGTCCTTCTACGTCCTGGTTGGCTACGAGTTGTAGGAGCGTAAATGGTATCTCCATCATCGAGATAGCTCTCGTACATGTCAAATGTTGGAATGAGATTAATAATTCCTTTGTAAGCTTGGCGGTACATGTCTATCTTAAAATATCCATCACAGAATTGATAAACCGACATGGATTTTGATTCTATGCAAGAGCAAGCATGCTTGCATGGTAGTCTATAGATTTGCCAAACTCGACAAGAACAATGTCATGAATTCAAATCCACTGCAAAACTTTTGTCCCCATCTATGACTTCAAACCGAACTCCACAAGACTTGTGCACCTTTAAGGTTCGAGATTTACTATATGCAACTGACATTTCCTTCTCCTTTTTTGGACTTAGTTCTTGTGTCATCTCCAATATTTTTTCACGCCTTTGGTGCATCATGGTCATAATTTGAATGTGTATATTATCTACCATAGCCACAATAGGTAGATAGCGAGCAGGTTTTATCCAATTGTTCCAGCTTTCAGCAATATTATTATTAATGACACTCCATCGATCACCCATAAACAGAGTATTGGCCCAATTTTCAGGGGATGAGTTCACAAGAAACTCCTGGGCAAGTGGCATCGAATTTGTTATACTTAACATATGTTGAGTGAACTCATATCTTGATGGGGCGTATGCAGCTTTCTTCAAAACAGAATACCAATGTTTTTTGTTATGGAGAGGGTATTTACGCAATACCTACAAGAATAAAATTTAAAATATATATATATATATATATATAATAACTAGTTGATAGAAAATAAAAAAAAATAAATGGCTAACATATTGGAAAAGCAACATACGACACACCTGCTTGACAAAGTTATCGACCAAATGTCTCAGACAATAAGCATGGTGACTACCAGGGAACACAAATTGAATAGCCTTGATCAATCCAGGATGTCGGTCAGAGAAAAAAGTATAGTTACGGAATACCATGATGTATTGGGAAGCCAAGACATGTTTTAACTGGTAGCAAAACCATTCCCAATTAGAATCATTTTCTGCATCTACAACTGCATACGCCAGTGTAAAAATATCATCATTCGCATCCTTAGCCACAACGACTAATAGACATCCTTTGTACTTGTTCTTAATGTGAGTTCCATCCAAAAAAAATTAATGGACGACAACCACTAATAAAGCCAATAAGACATGCATGAAAACATATGAACAATCGCCTAAATTTATTTGTCATCGGATCAATTTCACATTCAGCATAACTCCCTGGATTTGTTTCTTTGACAGCATGACAATACCATCGCAACTTATCATATGACCTCTTATCAGTCCCATGAATATCATGCATTGCCATTTCTTTGCTCGCCCAAACTTTAAACAAACAAACATTGAACTTTAAACAATCATAATCAAATTTTTTATATGCTAATTTAACCAATTTAAATGGAATAGGTTGCCATTAAAATTCAAAACATTAGAATTTGAAAGGGAAAGTTAAGAAAGGCTATGAAAATTAATGAAATTTCTAGTGACATACCCATGAAGTTACTATTGGTAAAATTTAGGTATATATACCAATTCACAAATTATATTACATAGGGGTTGAATTTTAAGTAAAATAATTTGGAGCCAAAATAAGTACTTATTAACTCACATTAGGTATCATATTTTTATTTCATAAACGTCAAACAAAAGTCACTATTATTAACTTCAAGATATAATTTCTTTACATCCCCAAAAATCAAATCCGATTATTTTAGGCACAAAATCAAATATATTGACTTTTGTATCAATAAAAAAAATTATGTAATTATCATAAAAAAATTATCCAAAATTATATGTAATTAAGCATATTTACCTTGTTTAATCTTTTTTTACGCACTTGCTCATTGCTCTCCTTGCTCACTCCTATCGCATTTTCTTGATGTCGTGGGTCGCTAGTGGTTGAAATAAGGGAGACAAAATGGTTTTCAAGGGGGCGAACAAACAGTTTGGTAAAATGAGGGATGAATCAAGTGTTTAGGGTTACCGTTGGGGGAGGGAAGACAATGACTTGTTGGGAAGAAAATTGCTGCTATCACATTTGCTGCCTCAAGTCGCTAGTGGTCAAGGTAGGAGAGTTGATGGTTTTCAAGGGCGGAAGCAAATGATTTGGTCGGGATCAATCGAGAGTTTCTGTTAAGGGGAAGGGAAGAAGATAGGTTGTTGCAAGATGAATCGGTGGGAGAAGATGAATGAAAAAATTAATCAATCTATGTAAATAATAAGGGTAAAAATGGAAATTCAGCCTTATAGGGAGTTAAAACTAAGATTTGGGTGGTTGTCAGATACTAAATCCTAAACAAATTTATATAGGGACTGAATCCAAATATAAATATGGGCAGAGGAATTTTAGTCTAATTTACCGTAAATAAATAAATAGTAATGGAGGATCGATTTCGGACTGGCAGGTTCGCGTGCACGTCGAGGACCGTCGAATTCATTCCATCCGACGACGAAGAGAGTAGGTTAGCTTCGACGGAATCAGTTTTTGTTATTTTAAGAAATCCTCAGTGCACTGCACTCGAACATTCGAGTTTCATCGAGAACCTCACACGGTTCGAATCTTACATAGTATTCTAAGGACATGAATAATAATCAACTTTCTGACTTAATCAAAATTATGTTATAAGATGGATTAATTTATTTGATACAATTAAAAAAAAAGGCCACTTATAAAAGAATAGTAAAGATTCATAATCTGTATTACAAAAAAATATTATATAATTTAATTACATTTCGGACTCAATATTTATTATAACAAATATATCATTCTTTTATTTTTTCCATTACTTCCCGACAATCGTCGACGGCGACCACTGACGACGATTGCGACGATCGACGATCGATTGATGATCGATCGGCAATCGACGATCGACAGTCGATCGACGATCAATCAATGGGCGACAGCCGATGACCTGTCAACGACTGACACTCGGGGACTACCAATCAATCGTCAGTTGTCGACCAACTGGTCGTCGACCATTGATCTGCCACCAATCGCCGATCGGCCGGTCATCGACCGCCGACTGATAGCCATTGGTAGACGGGCGTCGGCCATCGCTTGTCGGAGGCCAACGACTGTGACTGTCGAAGGTCGGCGACCAACAATCGAGTATCGATGATGGCGATGACGATAACATAGAATCGATCGACTGAAATAATTTTTGTAATCAAAGATTACACACCACACCAATAGCTAACAAAATATAGTATATTATATATATTACATTACATTGCAATACAAACTTGATTACATTATCCGTACCAAACACAACAAAAATAAGATACCATGTAACTCACCTACCATGTAAACAAAAACAAGATACCAAATCTCTATGCAACTCGCCTACGATGTAAACAAAAACAAGATACCAAATCGCCATGCAACTCCTACCATGTAAACAAAAACAAGATACCAAATCAAGGTATATATATATATATATATATATATATATATATATATATATATATATATATATATATATATATATATATATATATATATATATATATAGAAATCTTCTCTGCGACTCCGTCAGTATTGTATAAGCGGACGTCATTGCCCATGTCGCCGCCGCGTCGTCCGACCCTGCCGATCGCCGGACGGGCGCGATCGACGCCTTGGCTTCGGTGCGATCCGGTGGCCGGTTCCGGCCGGATTAAGCGCCGGAATCACGCATAAGCCGTGCGGGGCTCCCGCCACGCGGCGGCGACCCGCTGCCGGCCCGCGATCGCGGATCGGGCCGGAATCCGGCCAGACGGACAGCGGTCGCTGCCGTCCGGCCGTCCGGTAATCGGTCGCCGGCGATTAGCCGATTCGGCCGGGCGAATCGCTGGCGAAATCGGCCCGCGAGAATCGGGCGGCCGATTTCGGCCGCGATGGCGGACCGTATGCAATTCATCGCGTCGGCGCGTGGCGAAAATATATATATATATTGTGAATATTTTCTAATTTATTTTGACTATGGATAATAAATTTTCGTAGGATATCACTTTTAAAATTAATTGAGCTGTCAATTAAAAAAAACAAAGATAGAATGCAAATTTTATACTCACCTTCGCAAATTCAAATGGGGCTGAATTAGAATTAGCCTTTAGATGATCAATCAAACTTTAAGATTTAATTTTGAAAAATTTCTAGATAAGATTCTGTGAGCTCTCTGCATAATATCTCAATTCTGATATAATCCGCCCTTTTTGCATGCTATTGGTTCCGAACAACATACCATTAACATTTTGAAAATAAATAATATAAGTAAATTATTTTAATTGTGCGATTAAATTAATTAATATTAAATGTAGACAAAATAGAGAATCATAAATCATTTTTAGTAATTAATTAGGACTAATTAATCGATGAGCCACGAACTCAATAGAACAACCAATTATTTTTTTAATAAAAAAATTATCTTTTAAATTCAATGCAATGTAGATAATGTTCTTTCTTTCTTCTTGATTACACACAGTCATCAAATTAATCTTTTTCATCCAAGAAGTATTACTAATCACTTCATAAATAGAAAAAAAAATCTCTTATTAATAATCGCCAGATTTGCCAGATTTGAGGTGAGATTCACAGGTGCTCATATATCTTAAGTTATTTTTTTAAGAGTCCAAATTATTTTTTAGAGGGACTTAAAAATCAATATGAGGAATCTTAAAATTAATTCATTAATAATTGTTTTTTAAAATTTGACTCAAGAAGTTTATCTATGACATATCAAAATTATTAGATGAGTAAGTGTTGTTTAAGCAGCGATTAAGAATCTTCACTTGTGAAGGATACGATCTATGTATATTTTACTTGTGCTTATGAAAAGGAAAAAAAAAAACATAAAAGTTCCAGTTCAAATCAACTCATTTGTTAGAAAAAAGAAAAATAAAGATTTATGAAACCAACATATTGTGTAAACCTATCTAAAACAACCTCACCAAATCAGTTTAATTCCTACTCTTTCGAGTGTTGCTTTTGGAGTTTGTAGGTCTCCACCTTCTTTACCCACATTAAGTTAATAAAGATACAATTTTATCTTTTTGACTCATTCAACCTAAAAGCAAGGGCTTGACCACAACATTAATTGATGCATATGGATGGCATACCAAATTATGAATAGCAATAAAGTCGACATTTATTAATTTCTTCTCTCGCCCTAGGACAACAAGATACAAAAGCAACTTGTTCCAAAAAAAAAAAAAAAAAAAAAAAAAGAGAAAGAGATAGTGAACATTAATTACACGGTTAAGCAAACAAACTTGCCTTATTCAAGTTTGCTTGACTTTGACGCAGCCAAAGGTGAAGGTGAGGGAACCTTTTCTCGTATGCGATACGCATACATAAAAATATTAAGAATTGACATATATCTATCTAATTTGATTTTCCTTTGTGTGAAAATATGAAAGGAGTCTTATATTTTCCTCATTTTTAATTTAAAATCGAAATAGTATATATTAATTCTCTCTATGTGATCATCCATATCCATTATCCACCTCTCCTCCACTGTACTCTCGTAGATATTTAGAGAGCATCTGATTTGAGCATTTTCATTTTCATTTAAAAAAAAAATGAGAAAATGAGGGAAACATTATTTGGTTGATGTTTTTCATTTCCTTTTTAAGATTTAATTCAGTGAAATATCTAGATAAGATTTCGTGAAAATCGCTATAAAATATATATCTCAATTAATAGATTTGTTAATGTTAAAGGTAGATAAATTAAACAGAAAGTACCTGGATTTTTTTTAATGTAATTAATATAGGCTAATGGGCCACAAGCTCAATACAATAAAATCCATAATCGATAAATTAATAAATATTCATTACATTTTGTGCAGGGCTAATCGTGTTCCTCTCCCTATAGAAAAATTTATTTTAAAAAAAAGTTCTCAGAACCTATAAGGCTATAACAAAAATCTTCGAGAAAAAGATCAACTGTGGGAAATGCAACATCGTTTTCATAAATCATTTGTTTAAAAAAATTATTAAATAAATAAAATTCTGTTAATTAAGATTCCATTAATTAAATTTATTATTTTTGACTAAGCAACATGCTATAACTATAAATAATGTAACCTTTTGGCATATTAAGTTAAATGAAAATCCCCCCCCCCCTCTTTTTCAATTTCAAAGCAATCAAAACTCTAAACCAATAATCCCCAATCCACTAGTTTTAATTTGGTGACGCGATGAGAAATCTCTTCGAAATATCTCAATTCTATCCTTTTTCTATCCATTAGTTATTAAGAAGATAAATAATATGTGCGGACCCCTTTAAATATACAATTAGATTTATTAATACTGAAGATATATAATATATACTATATATGAATTGTTTTAGTAGTTAATCAAGACTGATTGAACCATCAATGATTGATGGTTCAAGTCCAATAACCACTTGACTAATTATTAATAATTTTATCTTTTGACTCATTCAACATTAAAAGTCAATAGTCTAATTAGGGCTTGACCAAAACATTAATGCATATGGATGACATACCAAATTATGATCAAATAGCAACGAAGTCACATTTATTTCTTCTCTCTGGCCTACGACAATAAGATATATATACACAAAGCAACTTATTCCGAGAAAGAAAGAGATGAGGAAAGGGACAACAATACACCATTGAAGAGGACTCCGTTCGTCGATCAATGGTGAGGCCATTAATTAAGCAAACAAACTTTCCTTATTCAAGTTTGCCTGACTTTTGGCACAGACAAATGTGAAGGTGAGGGGAACTTAATTATCTCGTATCACATACGCATATACAAAAATCTTAAGAATTGACATCTATCTAATTTAATCTTCCTTCGTGTTAAATTATGAAAGAAAATTAATTATTCTGTTGCATAACAAGGACTGTCCTAGATTTTCATGATCATCGAAGAGGTATTCTTTATATTTATTTTTATTGAAATAGTTTATATTGCCTCTAAATTATCTCTATGTGATCATGCATATATATATCCGCCTCTCATCCACTGTACTCTCGTTGCCACTTTACCCCCAAGCTTGTGACTCGTTTTAGAGTGCATGTGAACCAAAGACATCTAGTTTTTCAACCAAAACCAACCATTTTGAATAATTTTCACATGGTTAGGGACCCCTAGACTGATTAATTATCTACTCTTCTCTTTCCACTATTAATTGATAGTTGCGCTAATTGTGACTTCGAGATCATTTCTAATTCAGTAATTTACCAAACAGCATTTTTAAAGTTTGAAATTATCCAAAAAATACTTCATACTTTTATATTTATCAAATAACGCACTTAATTCCCTTTTTATCATTCAGAAATAACACACTTAATTTTCAAACGTGGTGCTGAAATTGCACCACCATTGTGGTGCTGAGATTGTAAATTTCAACACCACCACTGTGGTGTTGGGATTATAAATTCCAACATCACCATCGTAATCTTGGAAATCAAATCCCGATCTATATTGGTGTTAAGATTTGCAATTCCGTAAGTGATCTTGAAATTGTAAATTTCGTACGCGATGATAGTGCAGATCACGCACCACGGTGATATTAATTTGTAATTTGATCAGCTAGTGCAGATTTTTTTGACGGAAGGAATAAAAAGAGAATTAAATGTGCTATTTGATAAATATGAAAGTATGAGATGTTTTTTAGATAATTCCAAACTTCAACAGTTGTTTGATAAATCACCATTTCTAATTCCTCAAAGTGTGCTACTTCTATTCTCATTGCCTAAATATTATTGAGTGTCTTGGCATTCTGTGATTGTTATATATATATATATATATATATATATATAATGAAAATTTAATGAGTATTCACGGAAGAGATAAAATTAAGATAAATTTGTGGCAGGGTTTAAAAATTAAATATTCAATTTTCTATTCTCAAAGAAAAATCATTTCTAATAAAAAATGACTTGTCGACTCGTAATTAATAGGTGCCATTGATCATGAAAATGACAAAGCTTGACCATCATAAATAAAACTCATACAATTTTTCAATCAAAATTAATTAATCTACTCTTCCCCTCTTTCTTAGAGAGAGGATCAATTGATGAATCACTCATAATTGTGACTTAGAGATAATTTATAGTTCCTCAAAGCATGTTCTAATTATCTTTGTCGCCTTCAACAGTTGGGGCAACAAGAAATCTCTATGAAATATCTCAATCTTCATATAATTTGCCCCTTTTCTATTTATTTATGAATTACATACTATTAATCGAAGATAAATATAATAGCATGAGTGAACCGGTTTAATTGCACAATTAAATTTATTAATATTAAAGATAGATAAAATAGAGCTATGTGGGTTTTTTTTTTAATAACTAATCGAGCAAAATAGAACAAAGGCCAAATCCAATAACTAATTAATAAATTATTAATAAGTATCTATTAAATTCAATGCAATGCTAACTGTGTTCTTCTTTAGTCTTTATTGCGCAGGTGTAGTCATATGAAAATTGTCCTTTCTCATCCAAAAATATTGAAAATCAACTCATAAATAGGGGAAATTTTCTCTTTTCATATTGTTCTCGTATTGATATTATTGTCCCCACGGGGATGGTGCGTTGGTAAGACAGTGTAGTTGCTTTGGATACGGAGTGGGGTCAATTCCGGATGAGGGGTCTAAAATTACGACTCGGATGACCCATTGTCTTTGTATGCTCGGGACATAGTCTCTCGTGATTTATCTCCCTCGCCATGATAGCCTTTGGATCATATTGATATTATTAAAAATTGTATTATTTTTGAATTTAAGAACGAAAACAAAGAATCCTGTCGCTTGTACGTTGACAGTGAAAAAGTCCTATGCTTACCTTCTTCGGAAGGGAATCCCTTGCTGGGGAAAAATATCTTTTAAAAAAAGTTCTCAAAATCCATAACAAATTAAGATCTTCATGATAAAGATAACCACTTTAAGCGTGGAAATTGCGTCATAGTTTTTAAAACCAAAGCCGAACGAAAATAGTACATTTTGGATTATTTTTTTTAGTTTCAATTAATATTTATTTATTAATATTTTTTTATTACAGGAAAGCAATGGTAGAATTATCTTCAATCTACTTGAAAGCTTTCAATTAGATGACCTAATTAAGGAGTAACTATAGATATTTTTATTTTAAGTTGTTTGTTAAGTAGATGTTAAAATAGTTTCTAGTATTAAATTATATATCTATTTTACTTGGTTAAGTTTATTCATCGCATATCGATTTTATTAAATTATTAAGTGTTGTTTAAGTGAGAACCTTCACTCATGAAGGATACGATCGATCTATATTTTATTTGTGATTATGAAAAGGAAAAAAAATACATAAAAGGTTTAGTTCAAATCCACTCTGGAATGCTCATTTGACAGAAAGGTTGTATTTATTTCGCGCTGAATGAATTTATGCAAAGAGCTATACAATTCATTCGTGAGTATTTATGATCATTTTCATTATTCACTGTTCGATCAGATGTGCATTATAAATCAATTCATGAATCTTAATAAATCGGACGATAAATAATAGAGATGCTCATGAATATTCACGAATGAATTTTATAGCCTAATATTTCTATTTATGCAAAAATGCTAACATTATTTCAAGGAATTCAGACTAAAATGACTATTGCATTGAGAGAACAAGAGATCTTTTACAAATCTATAAAATTACTCTGAAATTAATTGTTTGAAGAGACGATCTTAATACGAAATTAGTTCGCCTGGTTGAATGGATTCAACCTCTATTTGCTTCTAAGAAATATTCATTTTTAGAATATTTAGAAATTAATTTACTGATTACCTATAGCAATTAATTTACTGATCACCTGTAGCAATAGGTGATCAGTAACTGATCACGAAGAATGGTAAAGAGGAATATGCTTCGATTCTAATCGCCGTTTGTCCTTTTCTCCTTGATTCAGATAATTTTTACGTATTTTGATTATCATGTTCATATCCAAAAAATCGTTTGTGATTTATCTCTCTCACAATGACTGTAGAACAGATAAATGAGGATCGTTAAATTGAGAGTTTCAACTTTTGCGGATGATATGATAATTCTTCCCTATAAATTTAGAATTAAATATAGATCAGATCGAACTAGATTTATTGGAGATCCACCCAAATTGAAATTTCAGATTTTCTCGGGATAAAAAATCAGGATCCTCAATCGAGTTTTTCTTGCCATTTAAATTTTAAAGTTTATTTTTATTTCCAACAATTATAATATACAGGATTTCCTTTTTTTTTTTAAATATGATTCAGATTTAATTCATTTTGTCTTAAAATAATTGACGACCAAACTTAATAACTACGACCCAAAAATTTGCTGGGTACGTAAAAAAAAGAAGTATTTAACGAGACTTAGTCAAATAAAATTATTATTACTAAAATAAATTATTTGTTATAATAATTTATTAAATAACTAAAATTCTGTTAATTATATATATATATATATATATATATATATATATATATATATATATATATATATATATATATATATATATATTAGACGATCCCGGTCCATTAATTTTGTGGAAGCCCTCTCTTTCTCTCAAATACAACATCTACAAAAATACACTGAGAAGCTACAACTCTCATATCATATTGTATTTTGTACGATATGCAAGTCTTGATGCTCGGCTGTCCCTTTTATTGTTTTTCCATGCCCTTGGCTTTTTCTTCCTATCGAATAAATTGATGACTCGTATACCTTTTTACCTTTACCTTTATATGAAGAGCATTATTATTCCTATTTGAGTTTTCTCCGTGCCTCCATTCCACGACATGTATTATACTGATTCTAATGTCAGTTGAGTTGTCATTATTGATTTAGCTTTTAACATCAACCTCTTAAATCCTCTTGCTGGTGCTCAAATCCAACTGCCTAGGCTAAAGCAGGCACATTATTTATCATCTCCTCTCTCACCCACTTTTGTAACAAATGTTAATATGCTCCTCGAAGCGCTCTATCGTAAAAAAGATAATCAAGAGTTAATCTACTTCCTCGCACACACAAATATAAAAGATAATACTCTCACCCCAAATACTTCTGCAATCGATTTCATAATCAACATAAAAGAAATAAATCATGATATCCTTGTAAACTATTAGATGGGAGATGCCCCCTCCTGCTAGGCATGTATCTAGCGGAATGCAATCTTCCATCCGTTGGCCACAAAAAATTGTCCGATAAGGACCCCCACACACACATGTAGTGATTTTTTTTTAAAGACCACTTAAAGAGGTGCCTTCAAATCTCATGACTGAAAAGTCTTTGATACTAGCCGCTCCGAGCTCCGAAGCTTGGCAGTCGCCACCTCTCGAATCGCCACCTGATGATTGTCCAACGCATACCCCGTCAAATTTTTTCATAAAAGATAAGAGTTTATATATTCATGATTTTTTTCGAATATGTCGAAATTATAAGCAAGACTAATGGACCTTATCTCTACCGATATCCACGTCAAGATCTCTAGAAACAACTCCATAAGCAATAATTAAGCCTTTGTCTCCAATTGATGCTAACCAACCAACGGAGATGAGAAAGCGAGAGAGGAAGAAGACGATCGTCAAAAGAGAAATTTTCTCTCAAAGATTATTAAAAGATCTATTTATAGTTTTATTAATTACGACATCATAGAATGCTTAGACAGAACCAATCTTATTACAATTATCTCATAATTAAGATAAAAAAATTAAGAAAATTTCTATACGTGAACGCACAAAAAACAGTGTTCCGTGACATGACCGTGTGTGGGTGTTTCTTAGGCACGACTGTGCCTGGACACGCAGGAGAGCCATGTATCCTTCTGGGTACGATTTCATGCATGACAATTTTGGCCAGGGTTAGGTAGACCCAAGTCTAGTTAGGCACAATCACGTGAGACTCTATATTGTCCGTTTCGATTCGTTCAAGTGCTATACGATCATGCTAGCTAAGCCTTAGCATGACTATATGAGGTCTATAGCCCTCGTTTTGCACCCTTATGACATAATTCAATCAGTTATAATCTCTCTCTTTGAGAATCTAATTCTCAGTCTTGTTTTACATCTCTAGATCATCCATATTACGTATGACCCAATAAGTTCCTGGTTATTATGTTGGTCATTCATAATTAACTCATTAATTATGAATAGATCATGAATGATATCTAGTAGTACATCATGATTCCCAATTGATCGGAAAGTCCAATATTGACTTTAGAATGTTTCAGAACCCTTAAATAGCTTTAGTTGTTCGCGCCCTTGTTCTTTTCACTCATTCTATACCCACTTGATTCAAGAAATGGTCTATGTGTTCGTCTCCAATAGGTTGGCTATGTCATACCTAGCCCAAGTTAATTTATTGTCATGCTATTTCAAGTTACTCTTATACATTTCCAAAAAGACTATTTTCCTAACATGTTTATTCTGGTCAGAGACTTTTGAGTAACAATTCTGATAAAAGGACTGGGGTATACTGTTGGAGTACGGAGAATACAATCAAAGTCCCACATTGACAAAACATGGAAAAGATCATGTGCTTATAAGATCAAAAGATATCTCAATTGGTATGAGGCATTTTGGGTGAAGTCCAAAAATAAAACCATGAGGGCTTAGACCCAAAGTGGACAATATCATACCATAGTGGAGATATATACGGAATCTTATAAAACACTTACATATACAACTCCTTTATAAGAAATGGTAAATTTTCTATGAGCAATTCAAACATCTTCGATCACTTTGACTTATACTTAATTAATCCGGAGTGACATCCCCTATAGAGATGGCTACGAAGAAGTCAAAGTATAAGTCGTCATGATCAAGATGACTTGAATACCTCAAGTCTAAGGAAGCTTGCACTCGAACTGCAATGAAATTTCATCGACATGAATGACCATATAAAGTCCTATAGTAGGTCACTCTAATTTACTTACCTTAACTAACATCCACATGTTCACTCTCAACTCTCAGCATCTCTATGCTTCTATTTAGTGAATATCAAATGCTTGGATAAATCAATGAGCATAACATGTAGTATCACAGAATTGATAATGTTTAATTTCATTAATTAATCGACTAGGAATAGTTTCAATACTTCCATAATTACACATGATGAAATATCATTCATTGTGATCCAATCACAATTTTTTTTATGTTATATTTCGTATTGTGAACTTTAATATATGAGTTTAAGATTCAATCATATATATATATATATATATATATATAATAATGTATATTCAAATAGTAAATTATATATATATATATATATATATATATATATATATATATATATATATATATATATATATATATATATATATAATGTATATTCAAATAGTAAATTTTTTAATAATATTTAAAATAATTATCTTAAGACATCTCTTAATTACATAGAAAATACGTTTCAAGAATTCCAAATCCAAGAGAGTGAAGCGATCGAGATGGAAAATTTGAATAGGAATAGAGGAATGGATGACTACGAAGGTCGACTTGGATGGGATAAATTTAGGACCTACATATACGTGTTCGTGTTGAGCACCATTTGGTCCTCACATGAATGATGTGGTGGCTAGCTAAGGTACGACGGTGTTTGTAGAAATAATATAGGTTGATTTCGGAGAAGGTCTAAAGTTCTTTTTTGGATTCGGATGACCTCTACATGTCTTAACCAACACGTCAAAGTCCATAGACCCGTCCGTGATTTACTTTCCTCACAATGAGCGTAGGACAGATCGATAGGGAATGTTAGGTTGACAGTTCCAATCTTATACAGAAGTGTTCAACACCATCTGATTCCATCCGACGAAGAGGGGCTTAGATTTTGTAACTTCAACAAAATCTCTTATCGTACTCAGACTTGATTCTCCAAAAACCTCACACCATTCAACATAGCCAGCTTGGATTTTAAAATTTTATCTTAGGGCCCTAGACTGAATTTAAAAATTGAGCCATATTTTTTATTAAAATGTTTGAAAATTGAATTTTTTCTATGAAAAAAATTTTTTTTTGGCCTGGACGAGGGCTCCATCTGCCCTCCCCACAGGGCTGGCTCTGCCATTCAAATGTTACATAATAATTTAAATATTTTGCTATTAATTCTCCATGCATGCAACTCGCCATACATCGTAAACAAAACAAAATAAAATACGGACTCACTCACCTTCGAATCGGTTTGAGTTAAATTTAACCCCTGGACGATCAATTAAACTGACAATCTTGAAGAATTAAGATCTGATTTCGTGAAATCTCTAAATAAGATTTCGCGAAGCTCTCTATCAAATATCTCAAATTCTCGTATAATCCGCCCTTGTTATCGGCTTGTTTGAAGATAAATAGTATGATTGGACCATTTTAATAACACAATTAAATTTATTAATTTGAAAATAAATAAAATAGAGAGCAATGTTGATTATTTTAATTATTAATCAAGATTGACATTTTTTTAAAAAAAAACTTCAGATATTCAATTAATTCGGAAGATAATCCCACCGAAGTCTCAAATTCTAATTGTATGGGAATCATTTCATCTATTATCACGCACCGTGAGGATTAAAAAATATTATTATTATTATTTTTATAATTTAGATTTAATTTTAAAGATGGGATCAATTGAATTCCACGAATTTTTTTTTATAAGTCATCGAAATAAATTTGAGAAAAAGGGCACAAAAAATGGTTTGTGTACAGCGATCGTATAAAATATCTGATAAGAGAATAAAACCCTAACTGTTTAAAAAATCATTCTATTCTTTATCGCCGCACGTGAATCATTCTATTCTTTGTCACCGCGGCAACGAATTTGCTTTGGTTTTGCAAAATCGTGCTCAAAGCTAATACAAAACCGTGAACGGATTGAATTTCGATATGATCTCAATTGAAATCTGATTGAATTATGATCATTAAAATCGCGGTAATTGTAATTCAATCGAAATTTAATCATTATCCGATTGAATTATAGACGTAATACAATTGAATTATAGTCGCTGGTGTTGCGGTCGTTAACGGCTATAATTTAATCGAATTTCGATTGTAATTCGATCAAAATCTAATTACACTATAATCAAATTACGATCGAATTTAGATCAGATCACGGTCAAAATTCAATAATCCTCTAAGTCCATCAATGAGTTTCGGTCAAAACTCATTGATGGTTCTATTCACCTCTTTTTCGATCCAATTCAAGTCTATTGAGTTTGAGTAGTGTCCTTCTGTGTATCCGTGGTCAAAATTTCTGATATTCGAGATTTTATTAGGTATTCACAGCAATATTTCAGAAATCAGACCGATATAAATTAGAAATCAGATAAAAAAAAGAGGTGGTGCTGGGATTTGAATTCCCAGCACCACGTTTAGATGGTTCGAAATTTTCAGTAGTGGCTCGGATGTATGAAAATTCTCTCTCATCATTAAATTACAGGTCTATTTGGCAGGAGGGGTAAAAGGGGAATTAGGTGCGCGATTTGATAAATCTGAAACTATGCTGCGCTTTTTGGGCAATTCCGAACTTTAAGAGTTGTGTTTGGTAAATTGCCGAATTTGCTTTGGTTTTGCAAAATCGTGCTCAAAGCTAATACAAAACCGTGAACGGATTGAATTTCGATATGATCTCAATTGAAATCTGATTGAATTATGATCATTAGAATCGCGGCAATTGTAATTCAATCGAAATTTAATCATGATCCGATCGAATTATAGATGGAATGCAATTGAATTATAGTCGCTAGTGCTGCGGTCGTTAACGGCTATAATTTGATCGAATTTCGAATGATATAAAGTAATACTTTGGCAAAAAGCTAAAAAAAACGGCTTTCATCATCCCCATTTAACTCCAACATACTTTATTAACTAGTGATTATTAATCGGCGATTGTGTTATTAATCAACCATTCAATCGGCAATTCAATTATCGATTTGAATTGGCAATTGAACCATCGGTTAACAAAAAATGATCCTTAATCAGCCCATCTCTAGATGGGTTGATTACGAGGTGAGCTTGTTGAGTTAACCAGAATTAGTTTAAGAGTAATCATCTGTTGACCCAGTTCAAATTCTGGACCGGATCTGACTTGCATACTGGTCTACTTTTCACTGAAGGATTTGCCCCTTTCAATTATCAACAGCAATTAATCCTCAACTTGTTCTAAGAAAGATGTGAGAAAGTGCAATATTCTAAGTCTGCTTGACTTTGACGCAGATAAAGATGAAGGCGAGGGAACCTTCTCTCGTATCACATACGCATACACAAAAATCTTAATTAAAAATTGGCATCTATCTAATTCAATTTTCCTTTTTTTTGGTAAGATATCTTATTTATTATCGATCGAAGATTTTATTGACTCAAAGCAAATTGTATCTACTTCACTAACGCTAAGGAAAGATCAAGACACAATGCGCATATGAAAAGGATTAATATTGATATTGACTTCTTCGATTTGGAATGATTCATATTATTAGTGTAATCTCGCTTTCTTTTTTATAAAGCAAACACAATAAAGAGTGAAAGTAAATCTTATACCATTGATCAGGCGAACAGCTAGCATCTGCTAAAGCATATTTAACTTGTACATTCTTATTTCATCGATGCAGTTTCTTTTCTTTTTTAGACCGCGTAGAGGAGGTGCGTTCAAATCTCATGAATGAGGAATCCAAGCTCCGAACTAATCCCCAATCCCCGAACTAATTTCTAAAATCTCATGAATGAGGAATTTCTAAAAAAAAATTCCTTCCGAACTAAAACTTGAATTACTTTGTACGTGGCCCCGCTCTTGCTATGAGCTCTCTATCAAATATCTTAATTCTTGTATAATCCGACCTTTTTGTTATCAGCTAGTGATCGAGTAACATTTCATTAATCTTTCAAAGATAAATGCTAACTGGTCCACGGGTTTCACACGTATGTCAAATAACATACAAATCCGTAATTAACGCGTCAATAATATCACTTTATGCCACAATAATAAATCCGAATGTTATTACTTTGTAAGTCAACGATCTGGAAAAATAATATCCAACAGTCATGCTCGGTACGAAAAATAGAATGGAAATGAGAGTCAGAATAGAAAATAATGCGCTGTACTCGCATCTGATTTGTTCTTCGATGTCAGCTAAAATTGAATGCCTATGTTTCTAATTAACAAAAAAACATCAATATGATCTAACTAAGTTAATGAAGATATTCCTATCGAATTAATTTGCTCCTGGTCCAAAATTAAATGTTTATTTCTCTATTTTTAGAAAAAAATAGGGCGATCAATCTAATAAGTTAAAGAAGATATTCCAATTTAATTGATTTGCTTTCTAATGTGGCCTAAATTGAATATATATGTATATATATAGAATTTTTTTTTCCTGTGCGATGTATTTCTCCGTGCCCGTCCGCTCCATGCCGATCAACGGTCATTGCCACGGTCACCGTAGCGCCGTCCGGCCACTGGACAGGGCGCGATCGACGCGTAACTCGCCGACGGTCTAATGGAGCTCGGATCTCGATCGGTTTGCAATCGGAATCCGGCGCAAACCGGTCAGAAACGATCGCCCGATTGCGGCCGAAATTGACCGCTCGATTCTGGCGACCAATTTCGACGGCGGTCCATGGCGGCAATGAATAATGGCGATCGGCCGAGTATCGGGGCGGACTTCGATTCGGTGTCGGTCGCCGATGCCGATCACGATTGGTGAATCAACCGATCAGGCGGCGCCCGCAGCCACTGCACCGGCCGCATGTTTCGATCATTTTGATCGATTTACACCGAATTTGACGAGTTGCACATCGATTGCGCCGGTGTGGCGACGACGATGGTGAAAATAAATCGCGCATGAGAAAAAAACTCTCTCTATATATAACTTTTTTATTCTAAATAAGACCAATCTAATCCAAGGCAATCAAAATATTGCTGTCGAATTTTATCTAGTGACTGAAGGACTTGACCCGTTAAATTATCCATTTTAATTTTCAATAGCAATTAATTCTTCAACTAATTCTAAATACTATGACTCCATAAATTTTTTTTATGAATTATAAAAATAAATTTAAAAAGTATGGATGAATTTAGATGGGCAATCTAATATTACGAATAATTCGAATACCACAAATATTTAATATGTCGAACAAAAAAATCAAACTCTTGTCAATTAGGAAATAGCACCGATCCCGGAAGAAATTAATTCTTCAAACTTGTTCCAAGAAAGAAAGAAAGAGATAGGAAATGGACATCTTTGACGGGCATGACCAAAATACAAGTATGTTTGACTTTGCGTGACTTTGACGCAGATAAAGTCGAAGGCGAGGGGATCTTGTATCGTATCACATACGCATACATAATAACCTTAAGAATTGACATCTATCTAATTCGATTTTCCTTTTTTGTTAAGATAGTAAGAGAAATCATTAAAAGGAATTTTTTTAATGGAAATAGCATTTGTTTTACCTAAATTGTCCTTGTATCATTGTCCATATATTGTCCTCCTTAGCAGACCCTTTCCTCTACTTGCTCGAGCTCACAATCACCACTTGCCTAAGTTTGTGGTTGTCCCCTCTCGTATAAATTTAAGGTCGAGTGAGAAGAAATAAGAAATAAGCGGTTTCGCTTCGCTTGCGGTCGAGGAAGACAAGCAATTGGGAATGACTCCAAGGGTAATTTGGGACTTCTGAGGTTTAAAATTTGGATGTTCATTTTCCTATTTTAAAATAAAATTTGTTATTAATGATAAAATAAGTTGACTTGTTGTTCAGTGAACTTGACTTGGACTATAGCAAACAAGAGTCATCCAATTTTCTAATCAAAACGAAGTATGTGATCAACTTTCTTATATATATGCGAACTAAGGATTACATCCCCCAACTCACATCTTCTTCCCCTACTTCCTAGAGAGAGAATCATGGGCTTCAAGGTGATTTCTAGTTCCCTGAAGCATGCTATAGTTATCTTTGTCGCCTTAATACGGTTAAGCACTAAAGTAAGCTGCGATGATTCTTTACATCCAACAAAAGGGAACAATTGCCTAGAGAATGAAAGAAGAGCTTTGCTTGCCATCAAGAGCGATATGTATAATCCGGATGATTGGTTATCTTCATGGACCGGCTATGATTGCTGCAAGTGGAGGGGAGTTGCTTGTGACAATGTTACTGGTTATGTCACTAGACTTGACCTTCATTATCCCTATCGATATATTCCATGGGAAGATGGTATTGGGGCGAGTAAGTTAAATCCTTCTTTGCTTGAATTAAAGCATTTGAAATACTTGGATTTGAGCTATAATAACTTCTCAAATGCCCATGTGCCCCACATAATTGCTTCACTTGTGCACTTGGAATACCTTAACCTCTCCAATGCCTTTTTCAAAGGATTAATTCCTCCCGTGTTAGGGAACCTTTCCCACTTACAATATCTTGACCTTGAAAATTGTCGGTCATTTACAATGGTATTCTCCTATGATTTAAGTTGGCTCTCCAACATAAATTCTCTACGATATCTCGACATGAGTTGTGTCGACCTCTTTCAAGCGACTAATTGGCTCCACCAAATTAATTTGATTCCTACTCTTCAAGTGTTGCTTTTGGAGGAAACAAGTCTCCCATATGTTCCACCTTCTTTACCCACATTTAACCTCACATCCCTCACCGTGCTCTATCTCTGTCCATTTGAATGGAACATCAGTTCTTCAATGTTGAGGTGGTTGTCTAATGCTAGCAAGCTTGAACAACTTTATCTATCTGCATACTGGGGGGTGATTGATGCCAAGGAACTACCAGTTTCTTTGGGAGCTCTACATAATTTGAGGAAGCTAGGTTTGTCTTATAATAAAATAGAAGGAGAAATTTCTACAATTCTGAAGAACGTTAGCAGGACTTTGCAACAATTATATTTGAGTGGGAATTTTATATCTGAAAAAATTTCATCAATTTTGTCGATCCTTCCACACCAACTGGAATTTCTAGCATTGGACGGGGATAACATCTATGGGAGAATCCCAGAGATGTTAGGGAATTACACAAGCTTGAGATCCTTGAGTATAGGGAACAACCAAATAACTGGAGATATTCCAAAAACAATAGGGAAGCTTATACATTTGGAGAGTCTTGATTTGTCTTATAATCAAATAACAGGAGAGATACCATTGAACATAGAAAACCTTACAAACTTGGAAGTTCTATATTTGCGTGGAAACAATATCACAGGATCGATACCAGAGAATGTTGGTAATGTGGTTTCCTTGGAGATATTGGATTTGTCTGAAAATAATATTACTGGAGAAATTCCAAAGTCTTTTGGGCTCCTATGCAACCTCAGCACACTGCTTTTGTCATTCAACAATATCAAAGGAGAGTTAGCAATTCTACTGGACGGCTTATCCAATTGCCCAAAAAGAGCAATGTTATCACACTTACTCATTGCTGACAATAGTTTGAACGGAACTATTCCGTCAAGCCTTGGTCTGTTAACTGACCTTTGGGGACTGGACCTCTCCTTAAATTCTCTGCAAGGTAATATTAATGAAACTCACTTTTCTCAACTTGAAAGCTTGCAGTATTTGAATATATCTTTTAACTCCTTGAATGTCCTTCTACCGCATAATTGGCTTCCCCCCTTCAATGCCCATGAAGTTGATATGAGTTCCTGTCATTTGGGAGGTACATTTCCTTTATGGATTCAATCCCAAAGGAATTTGAATTCACTGTATCTATCTGGAGTAGGACTCTCAGGAACAATCCCACTCTGGTTCTCAAATTTCATTTCAAAAGGTAAACTTCAAAATCTTGACTTGAGCTCAAATAATTTGAGTGGTCTAATACCTTCTGCCCTTTCTCCATTTACTGATCTTTCCAAAAACTCATTTGAAGGGCCAATTCCAAAGAGCATAGTGAATGCAGATTACCTTCAAATTTTAGTGTTGTCTGATAACAACATAAGGGGTAGTTTTCCATCCTTCTTGTGTAATTTAACTTCCATACTCGTCATGGATTTGTCTAACAATCACTTATCTGGTACATTCGCACATTGTCATAGCTCATTTCCTCTCATGTTACAATATCTACATTTGAACAATAATAGTATCTATGGACAATTTCCTTCTTTCCTAAAAAATTGTGAATGGTTAATCACTCTTGATCTGGGGGAAAATAAATTTTCTGGCGAAATACCGACATGGATTGGATACCTCAATTCTCTGCAAATTTTACGTTTGAGCTCAAACTCTTTCACCGGTGTTATCCCAGTAAATATAGGATTCCTCACTTCTCTTAAGGTCTTGGATCTTTCTTTCAATAAATTATTTGGTAAAATACCTTCATCTGTAGGAAATTTCCGTGCTATGTTTCGAGATGGTACCAATTCAAACGCATCCAGTGATAATAATTATCGATATGCGATGGCACCTAGCGAGAGCCCTAATTATCAACATGCAATGACACCTAGCGAGAGCCCAAGGGTGGCACCTATTGAGAGCCCTATTTCTCTGGCACCTAGCGCGAGCTCTTATGCACCAAAGGATAAGATCCTAATAACTGCCAAAGGATCAACCAATGAATACATTAGAATTCTCACCCTCGTGACCAGCGTAGACCTTTCGCACAATAATCTTTCTGGTGAAATCCCAAAAGATATGATGCGGCTCCGTGGTCTGCACTTCCTGAGTTTGTCCAACAATCACTTGACTGGTATAATTCCTGAAAACATTGGCGTTTTGACAGAGTTATTTTCTCTTGACTTGTCGATGAACGATCTCACCGGCACAATACCCTCCAACTTACCTGCTCTATACTCTCTCAGCCACTTGAATCTCTCTTTCAATAACTTGTCCGGAAGAATCCCAACAGGGAATCAATTTTTAACCTTCAATGACCCTTCGATATATGCCGGAAACAAGGACCTTTGTGGCTGGCCACTGCCCCAGTGTCCTGGCGATGGAGCCCCTGCCCCGCGAGGTTCACTTCGCGCAGACGACGACGATGGTAATGGCGGCAAGCTTGAGAAAGTTCTGGATTATGCCTTCGTTGCTATGGGATTTATAGTGGGATTTTGGGCATATTGGGGCACAATGATCATGAAAAAGTCCATCAGAATTGCTCTATTCCATATGGTGGACAGGATTTACGACTGGAGCTATGTGCAACTCGCAGTGAAGATCGGAAGATGAAGGCAAAGATGAATTTAAAGTCTTATAAATTGATTATTGTACTTTCCAAGAGAAACTCTTCAGCTTCTATTGTGTGCTCTATACTAGCTAGAATATGAATAATATTATAATAATGGTTGGTATCGTGTGAAATAAGGAATTGTTCGAAAACTATATATGTACGATGAAGGTCCAAATCTGTTATGTATTTGTAGAACCATTTGAACACTGTTCCACTTTTCGGTTTGCCTTGTGATATCTGTATTGACTATAAATTAGAAACTATCCGACCACACGAAACCTCACATCCCTGTATATACATATACCATATGATATGCAACTTTGTCATATGGCAAATCCAGATACCCCAAATTTCTCTCTGAAAAAACTTGGGGATCGTAAATGGATGGAAAATTACGCAAAAGATTGGATTTGCTGCTAGGCAAAAAGAATTATTATTACTTACATAGATTATTAGGATTTTGTTAATTAAAATTATTTTTTATCCATTAGGCAACATAGTAGTTTTGGTGAAGCAAAAACTGTTCATCTTTGAATTCAAAAGCAAAATATATCTTTGAATTCAAAAGCAAAATAGTACATCCAACGTCTTAAAAGTATAAAATGTAGACAATATAGAAAATAGTAATTCAATTGTGTATTTGATTCATCCCCTAAAGGAGTATATATATACAAAATGTTTTTTGTCTTGCAAGGAATATTTCTTATCTGTCTCACAAGAAATATTTCTTGTCTTACAAGAAATAACATTTTAGATTATCTAAATTAGAATATTCTAAATATACAACTTCTATAATTAGAATATACAGTTTTCTATACTTCCCTTCAAGTTGGTGCATAGATGTCTATCATGTCCAACTTATCAACTGAGTTATCAAACACTTTTCGAGATACCCCCTTAGTGAGGATATCAGCTAATTGCTCCTTTGGAGTTATGAATGGAAATTGAATAATTTTTCTATCAAGTTTTTATTTAATAAAGTGACGATCAAACTCCACATGCTTTGTTCGATCATGCTTAATTGGATTATGCGCAATTTGAATAGTAGCTGTATTATCACAATGTAAATCCATAGGCCTTTGAAGCTTGAACCCCAATTCCTTTAGGACATTACGGATCCATAACATTTCACAAACTCCATGAGTCATACCTCGAAATTCAGCTTCTGCACTTGATCTGGCAACAACTTTTTGTTTTTTACTACGCCAAGTTACAAGGTTCCCACCCATAAAGGTGAAGTACCCTGATGTAGAGTGTCTATCAGTTTTATCACCAGCCCAATCTGCATCTGTGTATCCAACCACTTCTAATGTATATTTTTTTTCCAAATAATAATCCTTTACCAGGCGCCATCTTCAGATATCTTAAGATACGAAAGACTGCATCCATATGCTCTTCACTAGGACAATGCATAAACTGACTAACAACACCTACAGCGTAAGCAATATCCGATCAAGTATTAGAAAGATAAATTAACCTTCCTAAAAGACGTTGTTACCTCCCTTTATTAGTAGGGACTTGATCAGGAAGAATAGCGAGTCCATGATTCATCTCAATGGGTGTCTCTATTGGTTTGCAGTCCAACATCCCAGTTTCAACAAGCAAATCAAGAACATACTTCCTTTGTGAAAGTGAAATCCCTTTATTTGACCTTGCCACTTCAATGCCCAAAAATTACTTCAATTGTCTGAGATCTGTCATTTCAAATTCCTTCAACAGATATTTTCGCAAATCATTTATTTCTTTTGGATCATCTCCTGAAACGATCATGTCATCAACATACACAATTAGAATTGTAACCTTACCATCCTTATGTTTGATAAACAAGGGGTGGTCCGAATTAATTTGTTTGTATCCAAAAACTCTTATGGACTTTGAAAATCTTCCAAACCAAGCTCTAGGAGACTGTTTTAGGTCATACAAAGACTTCTTCAATTTACACACTTTACCAACGTCTCTTGGGTTATTCTTCATGCCAGGGGGTATATCCATGTACCCCTCTTCCTCAAGTTTCCATTGAGAAATGCATTCTTCATATCAAGATGGTGTAAAGGCCAATCTCTATTTGCTACAAGTGAAATTAAAATTCGGACAGTAATGATTTTTGCTACAGGTGTGAAAGTCTCCTCATAATCAATTCCATGGCGTTGTGTATATCCTTTGGCAACCAATCTTGCCTTGTATCTACCAATAGTTCCATCCGCATTAAGCTTCACATTAAACACCCAACGACATCCTACAGTCTTCTTTCCAACAGACTGAAGAGCCTCCAATTCTTCATTCATTGTTGTTGCCCATTTGGGATCCTTCAATGCGTCCTACACATTACTAGGAATAGATACAATAGATAATTGATTAATAACAAGTGCATGTGACTCGGAAAGTCTATGATGAGATATGAAGTTCGCTATAGGGTATTTGGCTTGGGCTTTGATGTCCGGTTCATATTGCCTTTTAGGGATCCCTTAGTAACCCTTTGTGATTTCCTCAGTTCACCACTTTCTACCCTAGAAGAATCATTAGAGGTTAAAGGTACCTGAGGTGGATCATTCTGAGCGAGATCTTCAGTTAATGATCTTGATTATTTGTTTTTGTCTCATGAGGAAATTGATCATCATGAACCAAGTGGTCGATTGTCTGTCCATTTTCTGCTGCTATGGGAATAGTCTCAGATATTACAGGAACTACAAATTGTTCCTCCAAGTTTTTCAATTCTTCAAAGACTTCAATATTAGCAATAGGATGAGGATTCCCTTCACTACCACTCTCCCTCTTAAGGGAAGATTGGGAAACTCCCTCTGAGTAATATGGCTCAGAATTCAGATTCATGGAATGAGACATCAAGAGAGAGATGCATTTTGTTAGTGAGTGGATCATAACATCTATACCCTTTCTGGAATTCTGCATAACCCACAAAAATACATTTCTTCGCGTGAGGATCAAGCTAGCTTCATTATAGTGCTGGTATGTGGACTAAGCAGTGCACCCAAACACATGAGGCTCCAAATTAGGCATCGACAAGATGGACAAAAAAGTATGAAGCTTCTGATGAGGATTCTTGAACTCAATTACTCGTGAGGGAGTACGGTTAATAACATATGCTGCCGATTTCACTGCTTCACCCCAATAGAATCGAGGTACATTCATACCAAACAAAGAAGCACGAACAACTTCTAACAATTGTCTGTTCTTTCGTTCCGCTAAACAATTTTGTTGAAGAGTATTAGAATTAGAGGTTTGATGATGAATTCCATTTGACTGACAAAACTTAGGCATAAGGCTATTTACAAACTCTCCATCATTGTCAGTTTGGAAAACTCTGATGGATTGTTGGTACTGTGTCACCACCATTTTGTAAAAATCAAAAATCATTTCAAATACATCACTCTTATGTTTCAGTAAGGACACCCAGGTCATGCAAGTGCAATCATCAACAAAAGTTACAAAATACCGAGCTACAGAAAATGAAGGAATCTTTGCAGGACCCCAAACATCGGAGTGAATTTTCATAAAAGGAGTAGGACATCTATTAATACTTGGTGCATAAGAAATACGATGACTTTTGGCCAGTTCACAAATATTGCAATGGAATTCTGAAGCATTAACGACTGAAAACAAATGAGGTTGTAACTTCTTAAGATAACTAAAAGACAAATGTCCTAAACGACGATGCCATAACCACACCACTTCCTTTGCATTCTCGACCCTTATGACCTGATTTGCTTGTCCCAAAAAATGCTTGTAGTTCTCTCCCTTCTCCGTGAGATTTAATGTCACACCCGCCCTTTCCAGGGGTTGGAAGGGCGGCGCGACGCGATCATACATACATACATTACAGCAGAAGACTACATATACTTCTTACAGCGGAAGACTTTAAACTTCTTCTTTTTTTCTTTTAAACATAAGCATGCATCATCATTTCATAAATACTTAGTTCCAGTTCATGACATTCAATCTTAAAGAAAACGTGCATAAGTATGAGAAACATAAACAGATCTCCTCCACCATGCCACTACCACACACACTTTGCCCCTCCTGCTGCTCCATTTAGTTTAGCCATTCTTTACCCTTATCTGTAGTACAAGGGAACATAAAACTATAAGCACATAGGCTTAGTAAGATCTTGTCCTACTCACAAAAATCATACGTCAAGCATTAAGCATAGAGTAGTGACATGATCATATAAGCTCATATAAGCATAACATTCATATAAACGTACACGAACATATAAGCAATCATAACATGCATATAAATATACCAAAATATAAGCATAACATTCATAAAAACATTCAAGAACATAAGCAAGCATAACATGCATATAAATATACCAGAACATAAGCATAGCATTCATAGAAACATTCAAGAACATAAACAAGCATAACATGCATATAAACATACCAGAACATAAGCATAGCATTCATAGAAACATTCAAGAACATAAGCAAGCATAACATGCATATAAATGTACCAGAACATAAGCATAGCATTCATATAAAAGAAATGACATGAGCATTCAGAAACAAATAAGCATAACAACCATAATAACATCATAATGATCTAGACATGAAATAAAGGTATATGCAAGATGCTCTTTGAAAATATATATATTATAGGTACTTAAACATAATCTCAACATATTGGGCCCGACATTGTACCACATACATCATCATTATAGCGTGCATCCCTAATAGACCCGAGGTAGCTAATCCCGAACCCACTAGAGTACTAGGCCCGTACTATGTCCGTCGGCCTAGGGGCAATATAACATAGAAGCTCATCCTAAGCCCGCACTTATGACCGTTGGCCTAGGGCATCTGGGAGCCCATCACGTACTGAGTCCGTACTATGGCCGTCGACCCAGGGGCACGTAGGAGCCCATCCCTTGGACCTTATTAGGGTCCGGTATAAGTCATGCAGAAAGTAAAATAGCATATCATGTTCCTTATCATAACATATCATATTTCTTTTCATAAACATATCATGTTCCTTATCATTGCATATCATGTTTCTTCTTCATAGCATATCGTGTTCCTTCTTCATAACATATCATATTTCTTTTCATATCATATTATGTTCTTTCTTTATGACATATCATATACTCATACAATTAACATGACAATGAGCATAACATAATCATACATTTATACAATTAACATGGACGTAAAGCAGTGACATCAATCAATCATGCTATCATAAAATCTAACTAACATCATATTTGCATCTTTTCTACATGTAGCATGGCATGGAGGACTTAGTAGAGGGCATGTACATAGGCTGGCCGAAACCCTAAGGGAGGGTTTCTATGAGTTTACATGTTAAACAACTTGTGCAAGGTCTACTTAACATCATACTAACATCACACACATATAGAGTATGACATAAACATCATGAACAAGCATAACTTGGTGTGATCTAAACTTCATAGGGTTCTCACAAAATTTTAAACCCTAAACAACTACTTGTACAAGATCTAACTAACCACATGTTAATTCCATCACATATAGATCATGGCATGGAAAGACCCTTAGGAGTTTAAATGGGTCTTGGCCGAGAGCTTCAAGGAAACTTAAGATCAATTTCTTAAATCTAACTTAGCTATCAACATGTTACCTTCATCTACATTCAAAACATAGCATGGCAACTTATAGATCATAGCATAAAAAATCATTAGGAGCCTAAATGGGTCTTGGCCGAAAGTTTCATGAATCTTTTAAGATCAAACATTTAAGTTTAGCTTAGTTATCAATATACTATCTTCATCTACAATCAAAACATAGCATGACCACATATAGAACATAGCATAGAAAACCATTAGGGGTCAAAAGGGGACTTGGCCGAGAGTTTCATGAAGTTTGAAGATCAAACACTTAACTTTAGTTTAACTATCAACATACTATCTTCATCTACAATCAAAACATAGCATGACCACATATAGAGCATAGCATAGAAAACCATTAGGGGTCAAAAGGGGACTTGGCCGAGAGTTTCATGAAGTTTGAAGATCAAACACTTAACTTTAGTTTAGCTATCAACATACTATCTTCATCTACAATCAAAACATAGCATGACCACATATAGAGCATAGCATAGAAAACTATTAGGGGTCAAAAGGGGGACTTGGCCGAGAGTTTCATGAAGTTTGAAGATCAAACACTTAACCCAAGCCTATCTAGAAACCTATTATCATCATATTCATACAAAACATATCATGGACAATCATGGAAAGCTTAGAGGAGGTTTTGACTGAATGTTTCCTAAGGAATTTTCTTAACAACCATCAACCGAAGCAACTTGACTGCAGGTGAGGGGATACTTACATCCTTCGCTTTGTTTAATAGTTGGAAAACACCCTAAGTGATGCCAAGACTAGAGCCTTCTTCTTGCTTGGTTAGTTTTCGAAAAATGGAAGAGGGGGAGCTTAGGGTTTCGGTGAGGAAGAAGAAGAGAAGTGGAGAATGACAATTGTGGTTTCTCTTGTCTCCTCATTCCCCTATTTATTCACTTGAAGGTGTCCCTTAGCCTCCCTTACCCTTATCTATCATTTCCCATATCCTTCTAATAACATAACCTTGCTGGACTTCTGGTTATTGGGTGCATCTTAAATGTTAGCTATCTACTTGGGGGTTTAGGGTTCAAATCTTGGGTCATGCATCCTTTTTGGCTCTATTTCTTTTATTTTTTGTAAGAGTCCACATAAATCCCATTATAATCATGCAAAAATTCTTATAAAATTGCTAGGAATTTTACGGGCGTTACATTTAAGTAGTATAATTTCCCCCTTCTAACACCATAACTAAAAATCTGCCAAGTTAGAATGTCCTGAAACACACAAAAAAATGGATAGAATGTCACAGTACATGCAAGTGTTAAAATGATTTGATAGATAGACAATAGGTTATAAGATAGTGATGGAACTACTAAGACAGACTCAAGAGTTAGGGTATCAGATAACACAATTGAACCTTCTCCGCTAATCAGAGTTGGAGTACCATCAACAGTAGAGACAAAATTTTGTGGGGAAGCTCTAAGATTTTTCACAATGTTAGGGTCATTTGTCATATGATCAGATGCACCTGAATCAATTATCCATGTACTATTTAAAATAACTGTATCATTCATACCTAATTGTGCTATATTAGCCGAAGTACTATCACAATGTTCATTCTCAGTAGTAGCAATGACAACCTTGCTTATATTCTTCCGTGACTTCTTGATGAAGTCCCACCAATCAGGATAACCAATCACTTCATAACATCTCTCCTTGCTATGACCTAGTTCTCCACAAACATTACACTTCTTATTTGCGTATGGATTTGATTTACGTGTAGGATGACGAGGATGACTAGAAAAACTTGGAGGAGTAACTTTTCTACTATGAATAGCCAAAACAAAAGATTCAGTAGATACATAATGTCCCATAGCTTGTTTCCCAGATTGCACCTTGTGGATGTGAGCATAACTCTGCTCCAAGGAGAATTTAGGTTCCTTGCGTAAGATCTCTCCACGCACCTGATCATATTCTGAATCTAGTCCACTCAAAAACATATGAACACACAATTAAGACATCATTGAAGTTTCATGGACAACAACTGCAACATCATTATTCTGAGAAGTCATCCTCTGATCAATCTCTTGGAACATGGCCACCAATTCGTTGTACTGAGTCAGAATAGGTCGACCATTATGCTTTGCTTCAAAACACTTCTTGTTCAATTCAAAGATTCAAGTTTCATCAGAGTCATCATAAAAAAGTTTTCTCCACAACTTCCCAAATATTTTTTATAGTAGAAAGACGAATATATTGGTTCATAAGAGAGGTCTCTATGGAATCAATAAGTCAGTTTTTTACCCTTTCATTATCTGTGGCCCAAACTTCATATTCTGGAGTATTCATAAGGGGTTCAGATTTTGCACCAGTTAAATAACCTATCTTTCCTTGTGCTCCAATACGCATCCGCATGAGGGGAGCCCATATTGTGTAGTTGAATTCATTCAACAGAATCGTTTTAGGAAACACAAAGTTGTCATAGTGGTGATGAATGACTTCTGATTGATTATCATCAATTACAGATCCGTCTATTGAGAATGATAAATTCAACGGTGAAAAAAAATGAATTCAATGGTCTATGCTAGTAACTAATATAATACCTCTAGAGGCAAGGTGTAAGGATGTCTTCAGTGTCTTCGCAGGAAGCCTTCCAGATGGAGATTCAAGGAACTCTCAAGAAAAAAGGAAAAAAAAAACAAGCCAAGTTCAAAGGATACCATGTAGACAATATTGAAAATAGTAATTCAATTGTGTATTTGATTCATCCCGTAAAGGAGTATATATATACAAAATATTTCTTGTCTTACAAGAAATAATATTTTAGATTATCAAATTAGAATATTCTAAATATACAATTTCTATAATTAGAATATACAACTTTCTATATAAAATTCACTCAAAGGACACTCAATAAAATTCCATCGTTTGGAAGTGAATGTTTTTAAAATTGAAATTGAATGGGACATTGATAAAGTAGAAAAACACTAAATAGTATATTTTTATTAATTTTTTAAATTTCAGTTAATAATAATAATAATAATTATTATTATTATTATTATTATTATTATTATTATTAATACTTTAAAATTGTGAAAACGGAATCATCTTCAATTTATTCGGAAACTTTCAAATAGATGACCTATAAAGTAGAAGTTGGGTCTTAGAAAGTTATTAAAATAGTTTATAATATTAAATTATTTATTTCACTTAATTTAATTTATCTATCCCATATCAAAAAAAATTCTTAGATTAGTAAACGTTGTTTAAGTGTCAAGCGTCTTTTATTTAAAAAATAATAAATGACATAAATAATTAATAAAAGAGATGATATAATTGACATAAATAATTAGATGCAGTAGAAAGACAAAGTGGACTTGATCTTCAAAAAAAATTCCTTAGATCATTATCAAAAGTTCCTAATTACCTAGAATATAATCTATGTAACAAATCTCTATGATCATACTCAAAATCCATACATTATAGTGAATGTTAAGATTCAAGGCTTCTTTTAACCCACTTGAATGCATAAGATAAGAAATGATTTCAATTAACAAAACTAATTAACAAATTGTCTCTAACCTCTAAATCATATTCTACCAGCTAGATAATTTGCAAATTCATCCGGGAGAATATTAGTCAACTTAATTCTGAAACATGCAATTTGATAAGGATCCTTAAATAGATAGAAATAAGAGTGTCGGTTAATTACTATTCTAAAAAATTTTAAGGGAACTTACACTAAACAAAAGCAAACACATTGAACCATGATAGTTCAACAAAATGCAGGCAAGGAAAAAGGAACCAACCTAGAGTGGCTGTTTTTCATCAGTTGACCCCAGCATTTCATTTACCAAGAATTTTTGTTCTTGAAGATCATTAAAAACCAAGCATTTTTCAATAACATTTGAAGCAAACTTTTGCTAGCTCATTTGTACTGTTAATTTACTAATAATCATGGATCGCTTATCAGCCTTTCCATGCTCTAGTACATGCTGCCAAAATTTAGGCTTTGTGAAAACTATGTTATAAAAGTCATGTATGAAAAGTTCAGATTTCATAGTTTTAAACACGAAACCTAATAGAATTCACAATCTCCGAAATATTGCACATTATAAAACATATAAAAGTCTGGCAAGCTATATATGACAAGAGTAATCACGGATCAAGTCCTCAAAATTTTATAAGTAATACAGCAGCAGTTAGGCATGATATATATTAATTAAAAGTAACATAGAACTAGTTCTGATAGCTTCAAATGAAGAACGTACTGTACCCTTTATGTACACTGCCACCCAATAAATGGTGGATGTCAAATATCCAGCAAAGCTTTGCGGAGTTGCTTTAGCTAAAGCAAGGAACTGATGGAAGAGCTAAACTAAGCAATTGAAGCTGCTCTACCAAATATTAAACAAGAATTTATATTTTATTTTTTGATTGGTACTAGGTATCCGAGTCTTCGGCTCGATTAATCTTGGAGGTGATCAGTTCGACTTCACGGAAGTTTTCTATTGGTCATCAGAGTAAATCCAAAATGTGCTTGTGATTAAATTGCCAAGCCCGACCTTCACAGTCGCATCGTTCCTATAAAATCGGAAATTTATTTTTTTTATTTTGTGTTGTGATTTGAGACTGTCGGATGGGATGACATGGTAGAGTACTCACGGCCTAGGTGAGAGGCTGAATGAGCACAGGTCGAAATGGCTTAGCTTCTTCATCTGGAACAATTGTCAGAGTTGCAACGAGTTGGACTCAAATCGTCGTCGGAGCCGTCATCGGGATTGAAACCTAAGGAGACTCACGAAAGGGTGAGAAAGAGGGTCAGGGGTTGAGGGGGACCTCAGTCAAGCCCCTCCAACACCCCAAGTCAGAACGTGAAGAATATAGAGAAAGTTGCTTAAAGAAGTAAAGTTGAAGATTAGAGATTAAAGGAGAATTCATTTTTCCTCTTCCTTGTTACCTTTATATAAGCAATGAAGCAAGAGAAGTCCGATGACATGACTCTTGATGGGGATGTGATTTGGTAGAGGAGATTTTGGGAGACATGAATCTCATTATGATGAAGATGTGATTGTACGAAGGGGATTTTGGGAGGCATTATCTCATTATGATGAAGATACGACTATACTGAGAGGGTATTGAGAGGTATGACCTCATTATGATGGAGATACGATTATACGGAGGGGATCTTGAAAGACATAACCTCATTACAATGAAGTGGAGTGGTGTCTCCCGAACAGAGACACAAATATCTAATTGACGAACTAAACTGATATGATAGGTCGAGCTGAGATATTAGACTGATATAGTCCATTGACGTAGAGACATAGGAGTGTAGTAGTCTACCAAGACAGAGAAATAGGAGTGTCTGCCGATGCAGAGACATAAAAGTGAAGTAGGATATCGAAGTAGAGACATAAAAGTGTCTGTTGAACTAAGCTATTACTGAGGTGGCCGAGGTAAGTTGGGCCGAGGTGAGCTATGGCCGAGGTAGACGAAGTAAATTGCCAAGGTAAGCTATGACCGAGCTGAGACAATGCTTTGCCGAGCCGAGATAAAACTAATATTTAGCCGAGCCGAGGCAAAGTTGCAGTTTTCAAGTTTGTCACTCCATTTGAAAAATGTGACAATGTTTCAAGTGTGGAAAATGTGACAATGTTTTCAAAACGAGCAAGACACATGGCAGAAGAATATTAAATGGTATATTTTTTTATTAGTTTTTTTTCAATTGATAATTATTTACTTTTATTTAATTAATTTTTGAAAAAAATTTATATCAGAAATACGACCACGCAATCATCTTCAATCATCTGCTTGAAAAATTCAATTAGATGGCTTAATTAAGAAATAGCTAGGACTATTTTTATTTTAAGTGGTGTGTTTAGTACGTAGACGTTAAAATAGTTTATAGTATTAAACTATCTAAATTACTTGGTTAAATTATTACACATCGGAATTAATTATTAGCAAGTGATGTTTAAGTAGGAAGTATCTTTTATTTAAAGCAGTGATTTAGAACCTTCACTTGTGAAGGATACCATCTATATTTTACTTGCGTTTATAAAAAGGAAAGAAAAAAACATAAAAGTTGTAGTTCAGATAGATCAACTCTGGAATGCTCATTTATCAGAAAGGTTGTATTTATTTGATGCTGAAATGAACTTATACAAAAGCTAAGATTATTTCACATTATAATTTAAGAAATTCAGACTAAACTCATGTTTTTGGGTGTAGCAGAAACTCTCAAATGGCTATTGCATCGAGAGAACAAGAGATTCTTTTACAAATTGTCTAAAATTACTTTGAAATTAATTGTAATTTAGAGACTAAATTAATTTGTCTGGTCGAATGAATTCAGCCTATACTTAGCTTGCTTCTAAGAAACATTCTATTTAGAAATTAATTTACTCATCAGGAAGAATGATTCAATTCTAATCACCGTTTCTCCTCTACTTCTTGATCCCTAATATGATAATTCTTTGCTATAAATTTTGAATTAAATATAGATCGGATCCAACTAAATTCATTGGAGATTATCCTCAATTTAACTAAATCGAGTTTTTCTTGCCATTTTAATTTTCAAGATTATTTTTATTTTCAAACAAATATAAGAAACAAATTTTTTTCTTTTTTTAATTTGATTTAGATTTAATTCATTTTTTTAAAAATAATTTTAAATTTTTAAAGAGAAGAACGATTAACTTAATAGCTGCGACCGATAAACGAGACTTAGTCAACTAAAATTATTATTACTAAAATAAATTCTTTGTTATAATAATTTATTAAATAACTAAAATTCTGTTAATAATTTTTTTTTTCCAACGAGGCGACGTATCATATCTATAAATAATATAACCTTTAGCCGAAAATCTCCAGTCCATTAATTTTGTTGGAGCCTTCTCTTTTCTCTCAATTACAGCGTCTACAAAAATATACGATATTCGAATATGGATGATGATGCCCACGATTGGTCGTTGTTTCCTCTTGATCTTCTCATAAAAGTTACGGAGAAGTTACCACTCCCACATCGTATTGTATTTCGTATGGTATGCAAGGCTTGGTGCTCGGCTCTCCCTTCTATTGTTTTTCCATGTCCTTGGCTTCTTCTCCCAGCTGAGCAAATCGATGACTCGTGTACCTTTTTACCTTTACCTTCAGATGACGAACATTATTATTCCTACTTCAAGTTTTCTCCCGTGCCTCCACTCCACGGCATGCGTTATGCTGGATCTAATGCAGGTTGGGTTGCGATTGTCGATTTAGCATTTAACATTAGCCTCTTGAATCCTCTTACCGGGACTCAAATCCATCTCCCTTCGTTGCTCCACCTTTTCCCTTACGAACCTTTGCCTAATTGCGGCGGTTACATATTCCACGACGAGAAATATAGAAATTCTTACTTTTATGAATTTGAAATTTGTCGTGACTACAGCATAGAGAAAGTCATCTTCTCCTCGAATCCAACTCCCAATAATTATATGGTCATGGTTATTTGCAGTGGATTTCCAACTGCCTATGCTAAAGCGGGCACATCCAAGTGGATAAATCTAGACTTTTCCGTGCTCGACATTACTTATCACGATGGATTGTTTTACGCTCTAATGAGTGTTTCGGAGATCATTGCGATTGACCTAAGAGGAGATGATCCGATCAAAAGAGTTATCATTGATAGTGATGCTGAATTCTCAGACTCTTTCTTATTTTTAATCAGTACATATTCTAATCAGTATTTAGCATTCTCAAGCACCAGCGAACTATTTCTAATTTTGAGAAATGCACATTATGTTTATGAAGATGATTCTGACGATGCAATAAAGCTTGGGACTGTAGGATTTATAGTTTTCAGGTATAATTATAAGAGCAGTTCTGGTTGGGACGAAGTTAGATGTTTGGAAAACATGTCCTTGTTTATAGGCATGAATAATGCTTATTTTTTATCCGTCGAAGATTTTATCGGAGTGAAAGCAAATTGTATCTACTTCACTGACACTTGGCAGGGATTCAGACGCAATGTGAATTTGGGCAGAACCAATCCTGACATTGGCTTCTTCGATTTGGAACAAGAAAAGTTTAAGCGTTGTGATTTGCCATATGAAATATTATTGCCTCCGCCAATTTGGTTCGTGCCATCTTTGAAGCATTATGAACGATGACAAATGTACGAAGGAGAATTAATTACTCATTATTTAGGGGTAAACTTTGTGGCTTTTTTTATAAAGAAAACAGTGTAAATCTTATAGCATTTATTTTGCTTTTCTTTTCTTCGTCAATAAAAAAAAGAAAGAAAGACATAATTTAAAGTTTATTCTATATAAATCAGGAAATGTCTTACTGCTTATTATTAGGTGCAACAATTAGATGAATATTCAATATGTATAATAAAAAGAAATAAAATTTAACATCATTTGTTTTCCTTCGAAAACAATTTGGATACAAAATTGATAAGTTAAAAATGCTTTAGCATATGCTTGCTGTTCGCCTGAAATTTGAAAAGTAAACAATCAAAATGATATTTCTATCTTTCTACCTCTGACCTTGGCTCATCGACAGCAGACATTTAACCTGATAAGTCGGCGATGAGAAACTGAAAGTCAACCGGGCAACGTTGACTTAAGCCTCACGTGTCGCTCGATTAATCGTCGGATGTTATACTTACTCGAGGAGCCCGAGGAACGAATAGGGATCGATTCGATTGAGCGTGGAAGTCAAACAGACAGACGATAAATAAAATAAATAATAATGGAGGGCGGCTCGGATCGATTTTCGGGCTCTGATATTCGTGTGCACATCGAGAACCGTCTGATTAATTGCATCGGACAAAGAGAGTGATTTATTGATACAAAATTTATATCGTTCACTCTAATTAAACATGCTTAGGATCGGTTCCCCGTGGAGGTACGAAGAGAATGGCTTAGCCTCCGGTCGTTTTTTCTTTGGACAAAAGTTGAAATTCAACAACCTCCCTATTAATCCATCTCGATATTAAGAAAAGTAAATCATAGAGAATTTTTAACCTAAAATTCATTAGTAAATTGCACGAAGAGCCGACGTTCCATAAAAATAGCGGATTGACTTTTATTTCTTTAAATAAATTCTATATGTATTTTATTAAATAATAAAATAAATTGACTTGTTGATCAGTCATAGTGCGTGGTCGTTGATTACGAACTTAAATGACAATATTTTTCTCAACTCGACTTGGACTATCCCGATCACAAAAGTCTATCTAATTTTCTAATCAAAACCAAGCATATCGATTAACTTTCACACGGTTAAGACTATTTATATATATGCGAACTAAGGATTACATTCCCTCCGATCCAACTCACATCTTCTTCTTATGAATGACTCTTAATTGAGATTTCAAGGTGATTTCTAGTTCCTTGAAGCCTGCTATAGTTATCTTTGTCGCCTTAATACTGTTGGGCACTAGAGCAAGCTGTGATGATTCTCTACGCGCAATAAAAGGAAACGACTACTTAGAAAATGAAAGAAGAGCTTTGCTTGCTATTAAGAGCGATATGTATGATCCGGATGATTGGTTGGTTATCTTCCTGGACCGGCTATGATTGCTGCAAAGTGGAGAGGTGTTGCTTGTGACAATGTTACTGGTTATGTCACTAGGCTTGACCTTCATTATCCCTACGAATATGATTCACAGTAAGATAGTATTGGCGAGAGCAAGGTAAATCCTTCATTGCTCGAACTAAAGCATTTGAAATACTTAGATTTGAGCTTTAATAACTTCTCACATTCCCATGTGCCCCACATGATTGCCTCACTTGTGCATTTGGAATACCTTAACCTCTCCAATGCCTTTTTCCAAGGATTAATTCCTCTCTAGCATAAATTCTCTAGAATATCTTGACATGAGTTGTGTAAAACTAGTCTCTAAAGCAACCAATTGGCTCCGCCAAATTAATTTGATTCGTACTCTTCGAGTGTTGCTTTTGGAGGATGCAAGTCTCCCATGTCCTGCACCTTCTTTACCCACATTTAATCTCACATTCATCACCATGCTCAATCTCCGACAGTGTCAATGGGACATCAATTGTTCTAAATTGAGGTGGTTGTCTAATGCTAGCGAGCTTGAATACCTCGATATATCCTCTTGCGGAGGAATACTTGATGACCAGGCGCTTCCAGTTGCTTTGGGATTTCTACATGATTTGAGGAAGCTAGTTTTGTCCTATAATGACATAGTAGGAGATATTTCTACAATCATGAAGAATACTAGCAGAATGTTGCAACATTTAGATTTAAGTTGGAATATCTTATCTGGAGAAATTTCAACAATTTTGTCGATCCTTCTGCACCAACTGGAGTTCCTAGCATTGGATTGGAATAAGGACGTCTACGGGAGAACCCCAGAGATGTTAGGGAATTACACAGGCCTGAGACACTTGGGTATCCTCTACACTCTAATAACTTGAAATATTCCAAGAACAATAGGAAAACTTATACATTTGGAGGGTCGTTATTTGTCTTATGATCAAATAACAGGAGAGAGACCATGGAACTTAGGAAACCTTACAAACTTGGAAGTTCTATATTTGAGCGGAAACAATATCACAGGATCGATACCACAGAGTCTTGGTGATATTGTTTCATTGAAGTTTTTGGATTTGTCTGAAAATAAGATTAATGGAAAAATTCCAAAAACTTTGAGTCTTCTTCAAAATATGTCAAAATTAGACTTACATGCCAACTCTATCAAAGGGCAAATACTAGCAACTATCGGTAGAATTTCCAACTTGAGCTATTTGGATCTATCAGAGAACCACTTAACTGGAGAAATACCAAAGTCTTTTGGGCTCCTATGCAACCTCAGCACACTACATTTGTCATCCAACAACATCAAAGGAGGGAATGTTGTCATCCTTACTCTTTGCTGACAACAGTTTGAATGGAATTATTCCATCAAACCTTGGCCTGTTAAATAACTTGAAGGAACTGGACCTCTCCTCAAATTCTCTGCAAGGTAACATGACTGAAGCTCACTTTTCTCGACTTACAAGTTTAGGGCATTTGAATATATCTTTTAACTTCTTGAATGTCGTTCTACAGCATGATTGACTTCCCCCCTTTAATGCCTATGAAATTGATATGAGTTCCTATCATTTGGGAGGTACATTTCCTTCATGAATTCAATCCCAAAGGCATTTGAATTCGATGTATCTCTCTGAGTAGGACTCTCCGGAATAATCTCACTCTGCTTCTCAAATTTCATTTCAAAAGGTAAACTTCAAAATCTTGACTTGAGCTCAAATACTTTGAGTGGTCTAATACCTTCTGCCCTTTCTCCATTTACTGATCTTTCCAACAACTCATTTGAAGGGCCAATTCTAGAGAGCATAGAGAAGTCAGGTCTCCTTAGAATTTTAGTATTGTCTGATAACAACATAAGTGGTAGTTTTCCACCCTTCTTGTGTAATTTCTCTTAGCCATATATATTTGTCATTAATTTGTCTAACAATCACTTATCTGGTACATTCCCACATTGTCAAAGCTCATTTGATCTCGAGTTGCAGTATTTACAATTGAACAATAATAGTACCTATGGATTAATCGCTCTTGATCTCGATGAAAATAAATTTTCTGATGAAATACTAATGTGGGTTGGATATCTCAATTCTTTATAAATTTTACATTTGAGTTGGAACTCTTTCACCGCTGTCATCCCAATAAATATAGGATACCGATTTTTAAGTCGGTCTCTAATTAGAGACTGATTTTGAATCGGTCTCACATTTGGTCTCTAATTCAAGATTTTTTTTAATATATTTAGATTATGATTGGGAAAAAAATTTTGAAAAAAAAAATTATAATTTTTCAACTATTCAAATATTGGAAAATAAAATAAAATTTCTAATTTTTAAGTATTCTAATTATAATTTTTAAGTATTTTAATTTTTCAAAATTAAATTAAATTTCAAATATTAGAAAATAAAATTTAATTTTTCAACTGTTTTTTTATTTAATTCAAAAGCATTAAGAATTTAAAAATTTTATAGAGATTTTTTTTGGAAATTATTTTTTATAACATTTTTATCATTAAAATATTAAGATATTTAATTATTTTATATTTTTCAAAAACTAATGATGTAATTTTTCTTTTTATCCTTAATTTTCTATAAATTGGAGAAGAAAAAAAAATAATTTATATATTGCTTTTAATTATCGAAAGAAAGATAAAAGGAAAGAAATTATAACTATTTCATTTAATATCTATACAAATTTAATAAAAAGAAAAAAATCTTGAATATTTAAAATACAAAATGAATAACTAATAAAATTAATTTTTTCATTTTAATTTTTTTAAATAAAAAAGTCACTTAAACAAAAATAATCATAAATCTTTCAATAAATTTCTAATTAGAGACCGATTATATAAACGGTCTCTAATTAGAGACCGAATTTCAAAGTCGATCTTTAATTTAGAAATCATTTATATAATCGATATATAATTTAAAGACCGATTATAAAATTGATCATTAATTAAAGATCGAATTTTAATCGGTCTCTAATTTAAAGATCGAATTTTAATCGGTCTCTAAATTAGAGAACGATTTTATAATCGATCTTTAATTAAAGATCGAATTTTAATCGGTATCTAATTTAGACACCGCTTATATAATCGATCTCTAAATTAGAGACCACATTATAATCAATCTTTAATTAGAGACCGAATTTATAAAATCGATTTCTAACTAGAGACTAATTATAATTCGGTTGATTAATTTGTTACAGTGATTATTTGAAGAGACAATCTCAGTACGAAATTAGTTTTTCTAGTCGAATGAATTCGACCTATACTTGCTTCTAATGAGTTCTGAGAAATATTCATTTTTAGAATATTTAGAAATTAATTTACTAATCAGAAAGAATGGAATACGAGTTGTCGTTGCTCTTATCCTCCTTGATCCTTGATATGATAATTAGATTCATTGGAGATCCATTAAAATTGGAATTGCTGATTTTTTTCCGGATAAAAAATCTGGATCCTCAATTTAATTAAATCGAGTTTTTCTTTCCACTTAAATTTTCAAGATTATTTTTTATTTTCAAACAAATATAAAAAACAATTTTTTTAATTTGATTCAGATTTAATTCATTGTTTCTTAAAATAATTTTGAATTTTCAAAAAGATAAACGATCAAACTTAATGGCTAAGACCCCCGGTAAAAGAGAATTTTTCAACGAGACTTAGTCCACTTAAATTATTATTACTAAAATAAATTATTTGTTAATCAAATTTTTTTTTTAACAAGCCGACATATCGTGTCTATAAATAATATAAACTTTAACCAACAATCCTGCGTTCATTAATTTTGTCTCGAAGCCCTCACTTTTCTCTCAATCATAGCGTCTACAAAAATATACAATATTCAAATATGAGTGATGATGCCCATGACTGGTCGTTGCTTCCTATTGATCTTCTCAGAAAAGTTGCAAAGAAGTTACAATTCTCACATCGTATTGTATTTCGTGCAGTATGCAAGTCTTGGTGTTCGGTTCTCCCTTCTATTGCTTTTCCATGTCCTTGGCTTCTTCTCCCCGCTGAGAAAATCAACGACTCGTGTACTTTTTTATCTTTACCTTCATACGAGAAGCATTATTATCCCTTCTTCAAGTTTTCTCCCGTGCCTCCACTCCACAGCATGTGTTATGCTGGATCTAATGTCGGTTGGATTGCGATTGTCGATTTAGATTTTAAGATTAGCCTCTTGAATCCTCTTACTGGTGCTCAAATCCATCTCCCTTCTTTGCTCCACCTTTTCCCTTGTATATGTCTGCCTAATTGCAATGGTTTTATATTCCACGACGAGAAATTTAAAATTTCTGACTTCTGTGAATTTGAAATTTGTCGTGACTACTGCATAGAGAAAGTCATCTTCTCCGCCAATCCAACTCCCAATAATTACATGGCCATGGTTATTTATGATGCATTTTCAAATGCATATATTAAAGCAGGCATGTCCAAGTGGATAAATCTAGACTTTTCCGCGCTCGACATTACTTATCACGATGGATTGTTTTACGCTTTAATGCATTTTTCGGAGATCATTGCGATCGACCTAAGCGGAGATGATCCGATCAAAAGAGTTATCGTTGATAGTGATGCTAAATTCTCTAACTATTTAAGTAGTAGATATCGTGATCTGTACTTGGCATTTTCGAGCACCGACGGACTATTCTTAATTTCGAGAGATATAGATTATGATTATGAAGATGATGAACCAATAAGGTATGAGACCGTAGAATTTATGGTTTTCAGGTATAATTGTGAGAGCAGTTCTCGTTGGGATGGAGTTAGATGTTTGGGAAACAAGTCTATTTTTATAGGCATGAATAATGCTTATATTTTATCGGTCGAAGATTTTGTCGGGGTCAGAGCAAATTGTATCTATTTCACTGACACTTGGGAGGGATCAAGACCCGATGCTAAGTCGGGCAGAACAAATTCAGATATTGGCATCTTCGATTTGGAACAAAAAATGTTTAAGCGTTGTTACTTTTCAAATGAAATTTTGTTGCCTCCCCCAATTTGGTTCGTGCCATCTTTGAAGCATTATGAATGATGATCGAATCGAGACAAATTAAATGTACGAAGGAGGATTCATTATTCATATTATTTAGTGTAATCTTGTTTCATTTTAAAGAAAAAAAAACAATGAAGATTAAAATCTTATAGCGTTTATTTTGTTTTCCTTTTCTTTATCAGTAAAAATGCATCAAGTTCTACCAGTTTTTTTTTTTTATCTTTACCAAATGACAATATATGATCATTGTTTCTACTTTATTTCTCTTAAGTCTTCACTCCGTGTGACATGCATGATGTTAATTTTATCGTCGGTCGATTGTAATTGTTTATTTAACTTTAATTTAACATCAGCCTCTTGAATCCTAGCTCTCATTGGTGCTCAAATCTATCTTTCTTTGCTCCTCTATTTCTTGTTATAAATTTCGAATTGCCACTGTAAATTTTTTAAACTTTTTTCCATCGACATTATTTATCATGATCGATTGCTTTGCAATATAATTCTGGTAAAATATTTCTCCACTTCTTTGAGAAAGAGAAAACTAGTAAAATTTAGAGATGACTCGCCTAATGAGTCATAAGTCATCTGAACCTTGGTGTTTATTCTTTACTTTCCATTGTGATTAACTAACTCGATTAAACTTGTTATGCATTAAAAATAATTAGAGCTTTAAAGCCAGAAAGGATATTTAAGCAGCTTTTATTGATGAGATCTGACGAAGGAAAGTTATGATTTAAAGAGTTTAGTTTGAATCAAATGACATGATTTGGAGTTTAGAGGAAATGAGGAAACTTACCAGAGTGATCAAGCAATAGTACAATCATTCTTAGAAAATAAACCAGGGTTCATCTACAAGGCTTATATTTGAAACAAAATTGTCAAAAAAAAAAAATTATTCCAAAACACCAAAGTGCCCAAATGGCTGTTCTTGCAAAGAACAGACATCTAACATCTCCTAAAAAGCAATAAAACCTCAGAGCTCATGTCATCATGCTTAAATCAATGATCATGTACACCAAACTAAGTACGCGAACACTTGAAGCCTATGTAAGTCAACACCTTATATCACCAGTAACATACAAAAGCTGGGGAAAGTATAATTCGACAAAATTGATCCCAACATTCGGAAGAATAGAGATATTGCAACCTTCAGCTTTGTGAGTCAGCAAGCGCATGAGGAAACAATAATTGGGGTGATCATTAGTAATTTTATTCCCAATTTCAGTTCCTGCAAAACAATACTTCAAAGAGTTGTAAATCTGGATTTCATATGGCTTTCCTGCAAAAGTTGCAAGAAATTCAACTTCAATACTTCAAAGAGTTGTAAATCTGGATTTCATGTGGCTTTCCTGCAAAAGTTGCAAGAAATTCAACTTCAATACTTCAAAGAGTTGTAAATCTGGATTTCATATGGCTTTCCTGCAAAAGTTGCAAGAAATTTAACTTGCAATGGACCACAAGTATCTGGTCCAACCACAAACATTAAACAGGGAAATCTTTCTTCAATTGTTGGAATGTGCAATGACTTGACTCTCTTGGCATCTATTCACCAAACTAAAATTGTCAGGAAGATTTACACTGTGCATTCACTTCTCAACAGATTACTCGTAACTTAAAAAGTGTCAAATGCCTTGAAAACTTCATTGACTGGACTAAAATGTAAACTAACCAGCACATTTCCAAGAGATTCTTTTTTAGTGAGGCAGCACAAGATGGATAAAAAAAATAGCTAAATACCAAGAGTAATAGAAAGATCAAAAGTCAGAGCTGAAACATGATACAAAAAATCTCATACTTCAACAAATTAGACAGCAAGTACCAAATATGAGATTCACAAATGATATAATAAGTCGAGGGGGCAAAAGGTGAGAGCAAAATGGAAGACCCAAATTATAGGTTTGGGCACACATCTACCAGATTCACAATGAAGGCTAGTCGCCACCAGCGGGTAGCATGCACTCATCCCCATTGGTCTCCAAGCATGCTGTGGAAGGACCAAGTGCAAGAGCATCCACGGAGACACTGACAGAACAAAGATGAGGGTAAGAAATAATTAACTAGAAGAGAAGTAAAGTAAAATGTGTCCTACCTTCTGTTTCATTTCCTATCCAATCTTGTGAACATATCAAGCATTCTATAATCGCTGGATCTGTCGAACTTAAATACTGATTTAGAGTTCTTCCTTCACTATCTAATGGAACAACTGAAATAGGAATGCCCATAATATCACGGGCCATCAAAGAAAGCACAGGATATTTGGCAGCGTTATATTTCCACCATGCCAGGATATCAAAATTGTCTTCAGAACCTTTTGAAGGATGAACAGCCTCCTCCAAGTACATATCCAGATCAGATCTTGCTGGATGACCGGAGGATGTCTCTTTAAGATACTGATCTAATCCACGCTGTGTATCCGACAATGTGATGCGAGAATTCTTGCATTCTCCACCATTTACATATTCACTCCCACTGTAGCCACTACTGCTCCCAGCATAGAAGGCTTGAAGTTTTGAAGAATTAGCAGAGTGGCCTACATACTCATTATATAGATTTATAAAGCTGTCACGAACATTGTCAATGCTTGTTTTAGCTTCAAATGCATCATCATAAATTTGCTTGAAGAAGTACTCCACAGACTTCATCTTGTAACGTGGATCTAAAACAGATGCAACTGCCATTAACATTCTACTCGAGTCCCAGAATTGTTCAAATTTCTCAAGCATCTCCTTAGCCATACAGGCAACAAAGGGTTGTGGACTCTTATACCAGGTCTTCAAGAGAAGATGAATGCCACACATGTCATTGAAGTATAGATTTGCAGTTGGGCTTCTTGTGGCAGAGAACTTCTCCATAGCTTGGTAAAGAACATCTAGGCACTCGACGACAGCTCTAACATCTTCCCAATCTTTGGGTGAAAGAAAGCTAGCATTGTCTGCATCACTTTCTGCCAAGTGTTTGAAAGCCTCTTGATAATGGCATGCAGTTTCCAACATCATATATGTTGAAGGCCAATTAGATGGAGCATCAAGAACCAACGGTTTTTCTAGGATGCCTATTTGCTCTGCATTTTTCTGAAGTACAGATAGTCTTTCCTGTGATGATTTTACAAATTGCACACTCACACGAACTCTATCAATGACTTCACATGCTGCTTCCAGGCTTTTGTGAACAATGGCATTCAGCATATGCCCACAAGAACGGGCATAAAATAGATCACCATTTGAAATAAGAAAACCCTTTGCACGGAGGTATCCTATAAGCTCACTGGCCACAAAATCACTGGTGCTACAGTTGTCTAGCACTACAGCACATAGCTTCCCGTCAATATTCCATCCCTGCAATCTCTCCATGATGGCTTTGCTCATATCCTGCCCCAGTTGGGAAGGCCCAAGAGGAAAGAAGTTGAGAATTTTTTTCTGAAGCTTCCAATCATTGTCAACATAGTGGCAGGTTAAACACACATAGTCCATGTCTGCCATAGATTTCCACGTATCGACTGTGAGGCTAACTCGGGAATGTATCTTGTCTAGCATATCCTGCAACCTGAGCCTCTCATTTTCATATATCTTCATGCAATCTGCCTTCACAACATCAGCAGATGCCATTTTAAACAGCGGCTGAAGGTTCCTTACAAAAGTCCTGAAACCAACATGATGAACAATATTGAACGGGTAACCATGCAGAATGACCATGCGTGCAAGATCTTGCCGGCTCAGTTCCTGATCAAACTGGGAATGCTCGGAACTCATGCCGCCCTCATTCTTGGCATCATTAGACTTAAGGACAAGGCGGCGCACCACCAGCTTCTTGCGTTTAACTCGTTTGGTTGATGTGCAGATCACAAGATGGTTCTTTAGATGAGTCGTACCACTCCGACTGCTTGCTGTGAGCTGCTTCTTGCAATGATTGCATATGGCGACATAGCTCCCATCTGGTCTTCTCTCCTTGGTGAAATCATTCCAAACTAAGGATCTCAACTTCCGGGCTCTTGGATTATGGACAGTAATTGCAGTGCTGTCATTTGCATCCATCATAGACGATTAAGAGATTTAATTGATCGCCTCGCTGACTACAGTTGTCTCTACTACAAACTCATCATATCAATAAGCATGTCAATTTCTATAACATTCACATACGAAGCTCAAAGTAGGGGGTAATATATATGTATGTAATAAAAAAATTGGGAAAAAAAAAGGGCTTGCAAGGAGAAACGAACATACAATTGACAGATAACGATCAAGAAATAACAAGATCAAGTTTTTACACCATTAAATATTGTATGACGTGAAATCCACAAGATGTTTCATATATAATTTAAACCCGCCTCGAAAATACCAACGAATGATGCGCATGAAGAAAAAAACAGTTATGGGTTGAAACCGGAGACGATCAAATTCCCCCAGACTATAATTCTGCAAGCGCAGGGGAAATTTTGAGATGGAAAAAAGCTACCTTTTATCCAGAGAACCCAGTCGATGGATTCGAAAACGAAGTCTCGCGGGATCGTGACGAAGGGTAAAAAAAAAATTGTCGGAGCCTTAATCGGAGCTCCGGAGGTAGACAGGGGCGACCCTGGAGGAGGGAGATCGAATCGAAGGCTCCTCGAGAGTGGAGAGCAAGCGCAGGAACAAGGCGTGCGGGAGATTAGGGTTTCGGTTTCGGATGGGAATTGGGAGGAACCGAAGCGAATCGAATCGCTTCAAGGCGAGAGAAGAAGCGGATGCTGCTGCTTCCAATATTTGTCGCGCTCATATTAAAAGGATTGATATCTTATCGGATGCGGGCCACTGATCCATAATCAAGTCCGTTAAGAAGGGCCCGCTTGGCCGATGAACCGCTAGCTTCCGGATTCAGATATTGGATCGCGTATTCGATTAATCGAAACGGGTAAACCGCCACGTTATTTTTAAAACAAGTGCAGTTAACTAGCCCGCATTATTTAAAGCAACAGCAAGGCTAAATTGTTTTTTAAAATATATAAAAAAAATTATGGAACATAAAGAGAGCGTTGATTTAATATTTATATTTTCGATCTTTCTGCTACTCTTTTTTCTTGGCAAATTGATAAAAACCGATAGTTTTCCACAATGTTTGATTGAAAATGTCACACAGACAAATAATATACAAAGTTATATAGCATAAAAGCACGTTTCAATCTCACCAAGAAACCCGTCCAGAACAGCAACCGATTCCGAAAGAGTTGGCGCATCATCCAGTAACAACATTTTAGGGGAGTTTCAAACTGCAGTATGCACTCCATCACTGAATGCTCACGACCGTCTCGGTGAAAAATTCCTGCTAGTCATCGTCTTCGAGCACACTTCGACGCCTCTGAATCTGAATATGGAAGAGCAAAGATCACTACGAGAGATCAGACTAAGAAGATTACTGTTTGTTTGTTGCGGCGACTCACCGTCACTTTTGTCTGTTTACTCGTTTGGCTGTCGATCTGCTCCAGAAGTGAAATAAGCCTTTCTTCAGATACCTGAATCCAAACATGAGAATCCTTTCATCGATGCATCATATATATAATGAGCAGGAAATGCCTCCATTTCGAATTTGTACCTTATCAGATATTTGTCCCATTTGAGCTGCTCTTAGTAGAACATCCTCCACTCCTCTTGCTTTATCAGGTTTCACTAAAGCAATCCGAGCAACTACAAGTAACGAACATTACTATGAGCGAAGAACCTTATGTAAATAATCAATTCGTTGTTAATTGCACAAGGCATGGTTAGCATATCATAATTAACAAAAAGACTACTGTGATTTCCAGTCAATAACATTTACCAGCCCAATTCTACAAACTTCATAAACAAGATTCCATAGTTCCTATTTTATAATAGGTTGGTTCATGTATGGAATTGGGTCAAAATATATAACAAGAAGGTATTTTTGAAAAACCAGTAAGTCAGTTTCTTCTGGTTATTTCCGAGCAAGTATGAGATTGGCTTGGCTACAATACCCTAATCCAGCCAAAGGAGGTTGGATCAAAGATTAAGATAAAACATAAATAATTTTCAGTCAACATAATTGCAATCTAAACTTGAGTGTGCTGAGTTCCAAGATGTACAGTCAAGAGATTAATTTTGATTGAGTTGTAGTAGATGTGCTATAACCATGGTAGACTTCTAATAGACTACCCAGCAACACTAAGTGACAATGATGAGAAGTAGTAAAATAAAACACTTACGCCTTTCTCTTGCCTGAGTTGACAATGTCTGGCTCAGCATCAACTGCCTACGTTCCTCTGCTTCCCTGCATTTCGAGTTACAAATAGATGAATCTTTAAATTTTAACATAACCAAAGAGAATTTGCGGGCATCTTGTAATAAACCTTTTTGCCTCCTCTTGCGCTTTCTGTTGCTCACCATTTTGTTGATTACCCTGACAAAAAAGTGAAAGATATATTAGCCACAAATTCAGAATTGTTTATACTCCAACATCGATGAAGATAACTTACAATGCCAGGTTTAGCCATTAACTCTTGCATTCTTCTTTGCCTTATAGCTTCAAGCTCTGGATCATCCTATGGAAAAAACAAAACATATTCAAGATTGTGAAGGTCAAGGACCTGTCTAAGAACAAGAAATGAATAGGTTCGGACCATTGGATCAAAGTGTAAAGGTCTTTTTCAGTACTATAATTTATTGATTATACTTACTTTTTGATATATAATATTAATATTAACACTTTAACCTTTATCATAGTATCATGAAGCAGAATTAAAATTATTGATTTAATAATATGGCGATGCAATATAATTCGTAAAGTGTTGCAATACAACAAGTAGCAATTCTATAAGATGAATGAAGATGGGCAACAATGGCAAAAGTTAAAAAGACTTCTTCTAGTTAGGAGTTAAAAACAATCTCCTATAATTAAAAACTTCTCAAGTAACATACACAGAAAAAACTAGATCAAGTAAATGTCAAGCTTAAAAATATCCAAGTGAATGTAAATATTTTCTATTCAAGGTTGTTATACCGAGATCCTATATATGAATGATGAGGTAGCATCGAATTACTGAATTAGATCATAGGTCCACTAGTGATAACAGCTACAAGCATGATTGTGTAATGGGAATGAAGAACAATGATTGAAGGAGACATTTCAAAGGAAGGGTAAACATGAGAAAATCCAACCAACTGATCCATCATGAATGTTCCTCTTTGTCAAAAAAAAAAAAAAAAAAAAACTATTTTTTCAGTATATAACAACTAGGATATCTGGTGGACGCCTTTGGCTTCACAAGGCATGACTATATAATTAAGGAAAAGAAAAAGGAGCATTTTTATCTTCTTGCGAAATTAGATCTAAATAATTAGTAACATATAACCCCAATCAAGGACATGAACAAATGGATCGATCAATCGAATCTTCTCAAGATGAAGAAAGGAAATTTCAAAAAAGAAAACATAAATGGTACCATAAAACATTTGTGTCTGACTATGCAATCATGCTAGGTTAAAAATTCTAAAAATTTCGAGAGGACGAAGAAGTGAGACTCCGATTTAAGTAACGAAGTAGAAAAACACCATCGAAGTCCAAAAGAAGACCAATCTGCATCCCGATTAAAAGAGCTGCAGAGAGAAACAACTTCACGACCAAGCCCTAGCGGAAGGGCAAAATCATCGACAAAAAGATGCCGCAAAAAAATTGAAATAGATTAACCAACGAAAAAAAGCGAACATCCATACCATGTCGCGCAAAAGGTTGGATTTCCACTCGCGATCTCTTCTGCCTCAGCTTGTCTAGTATCACACTACTGCTGTCTTCGTCGTCAATGGGTAGATAGGCTAACGGTACGACCCCGCGTCTATCCTGCAGCAGGGAAAGGAAGCCTTTATAGTTTTTTTTTTAAATAAAAATATTCATAATATTTTCAAAATTTAATTTAAATTTTTATAATGTTTAAATGATAATTCAACGTGGAAATAGTATTCTCAGATAAACTCTTGAAATATCAAGCCGTCCGAATAGATTTTTTTAAATTCATATATCACAGTATTTTTATCGTGAACTGTATTTTTATTTAAGATGTCTCTTCATTTTTAAAATTCTTTTTAATTCAAAAAAAAATGAATTTATTAATTTTATTCATTTTTATTGGAATGCTATCTTTATTATTTATAGACATATACAAAAAATAAGTGCCTGGTTAAACATATAATAATAATAAATTGAAATAGTATTCCCTTGAGATTGAGAAAGGAAAAATCTGAATAATTCGATTAGTCTGCCATTTTATTGGAGGATATTTTAGTCGTAAAAAATTCATTATAATTTCTTATCGAAAGGAATTGCTGTAACAGTTTACTCTTAAACTCTGTTCCCTCCTTCCAGGTGGTTTGGAAGTATAAACACAAGAACACCACCACAGGCATCCTCGGCGCATGCAATTCGATCAGAACTCTGGTTTCGATGTCAGAGATGATTCCCTTTGAGATCTGAGAGCGTGATCTTTCCAAATTTGGCAGCGTCTAGCTTGTCGAATTGATCGCAGATCAGCGTGATGTCTTTTTCCGAAATCTTTCCCATTTCCTTGAGTTTGTAAATCACGTAGTCTGATTTACTGCAGGGAGCAACATAACATGGAAAAGATGAGTTTCGTGGCTGAACAAAGTGCTGTATTAATACGCATTGAACATCCTACAGCATGCAGCGACAATTAATTTGCGGATCGATCCTGCATGCATTCTCTGGTGCAGAACCATTAATTTTTAACTCGTTTGGATCATTCGACTCCATGTCTATCGGAACTCATTGTCCGCCGATGGCTTGAGTCTGAACCTTTGTTCGAGCTCAAAAAGCTTCAGTTTGTCCAGATTCGTACTGAATAATCCGAATTATCATGGTGTATGATGTGCCAACGAAAAGATGACTGTAAGAATCCAAGGGTGATGTAGACGAGGAGGAGGAGGAGGAGGAGGAGGAAAGCCTGGTGATGATGGAGGGGCGATCGGGGATGTCGAGATGGGAGCGAACTGGGTCATTGAACGCAGAAATGGCCGGGCCGCGACGCTGCGGGATCGATGGAGGTCGTTCCTCAAGCTGGCGACGGAGGAGTAAGAGGAGAAGTTGGAAAAAAGATATATGAGATTGAGAAAAGGGATTTAGCACTTTATCATCAAGCTTTTGAGGAATCGATCAAAATGGTTCTACTTTTCATAATTTTAAGAAATATAATTAAGGTAAGGTTTGGTTTACGAAAATTCTTTCATTTTCGGTTTCTATTTTTTGAGAAAATAGAAAAATGTGTATTTTCTATTTTCGTTTTCTAAAAAAAAATGAAACTTCAATTTGATTGGAAAATAAAAAACGTGAAAAACTCATATTCTATTTTCTAAAAAATGAGAAAATGAGAGAAAATGGAAAATGGGACAATGCAAACGGCAGCCTAAATTTTCGATTCGATTTGTTCGTGTCTGTTCGAACTGTCGAATTGATTTAGATTTTTTTCGTCATTTTTTTGTTGGGGAAGATTTATTGGCAACGGAACAGTGAATAAACCGGAAGCCGTACCTTATGGAGCCATCATTGTCGAGGTCCGCCGCCATGACGTCGCCGACGGTCATCCTCCGGCTCAGCACCCACTCTGCAGCCCTCCGGTTCCTCTTCTCCACCCTCATCTCCGTCAGGTACAAGAACGCCCTCGCCACCGCTAGCGTGCTCACCGGCAGCCACACCGACGCGAACAGCCTCCCTTTCACCGTTCCGAAGGCGTAGTCCCCGTACCCCACCGTTGTCACCGATACCACCGCAAGGTAGAAGCTGTCGACCCAGAACAGGCCCTCCAGCATGCGCGCCGCCGCCGTCCCGACGGCGATGCAGGCGACCACCACCGCCAGCGCGAGTGCAACCTTGATCCGCACCCGCATCCGCCGCTTCTGCACGTCCACCAGGAAGAGCGCGCGGCCGGTGGCGCGGCGGCCGCCGGCATCGACCGCCGCGAGCAGTGCCTCCTCCTGCCGGTCCAGCGCGTGCACAAGCAGACCACCGAGCACGACGTCGATGAAGCCGAAGCCGACGAGGACGAAGGCGCAGGCGAAGAGCTTGGCAGCCCGCGTGCCCGGCACGAGGTCGCCGTAGCCGATGGTGCAGAGGCTGACGACGGTGAAGTAGAGGCCGTCGACAACGGGGGAGGCGGTGGTGCGGCCTTTGAAGCTCTCGTGCCTCGCCGCGAAGACGGCGACGCCGACGGAGACGTACAGGACTACGACGGCGGCGGCCTGCTTCATGAAGGAAAGCGCAGTAGGAGGAGGTCTGGCAATGGGTTGCAGATCGATCGCACGGGCCGACGGAGCATGGGAATTGACGAAGATGGATGGAGAAGAATGCGATCTGCGAAAGTGCGTATCAAGAAGTGGCTTTGAAAGGGGATTAGCGTCGTCATGAACGATAACATGAACGGAGGATTCGGCACAGGAGTTTGGCGGCGGAAGAGTAATAGAATCCATTGACGATCGATAGGCATAAAGCTTGGATTTTTGAAACAAGATTCACAGTCGGGTTGATGTTTAGGTGCGACGAGTAGTTGGACGACAGGTAGTTCCTAACGATCAGTGTCACAATGAAGGACCAATACTCAAAAATGTTTTCGAAAACTGTGAACCGGACCGGACCGTGTTGCCATATTTCTGAACACAAATATCTAGATGTTCATAAGCATTATAAATGAAATTGTGAGTACAAAAATCTATGAACAGAGGATGCAGTGAAGAATATTTCTTGATGTTTCGGTTGCTTCAAGCAACAAGACAGTTGCAATAATAGTTGCCACGAGGAAGCAGAGAACTTAGACAGAGCTTCTCAGGAGATAGGATATTATGCAGCCGAGCAGGGCCCCTGCACAAACCTGTGTCCAGAACTCGTGTGGTCACAAAAGCCAGCTTCTCAAGAGATGAACCAAATAGCTTTGCTAGCAGATCAAAATTTAAGGACCGAATAGATTCTTATATGGAGTGAAAAAGTCTGATGTGAGTTGCCATAGACAAATTTTACTTGCACTATGAAATGCATGCACATGCAGAGTACCTGGAGTGGAGTGTGTCCAAGAGGTTCGCGTAAAGGCCTGCAGTTGGAAACAGGATGCTGTGGTGGTAGCTCACATACTATTTGATTCAGCAGCTGCATAAATGACCACACAGAAACAAAAGTTATTACATTTTTTTTTCAGTGATTCACAACGCCAATAAGGTAAATAAATAAATAAAAAAAGGCCATATACTTGCCAAACATTGATACAATAGAATGTTTTAAAAGTCATGTATCAAAAAAACAAAGAGTGTTTACACTTGAAGTTTCATAAAATAAGAATGGATCAATGATGTAGAGCGAGGGGGAAGACTTCGCATGCGAGGAGAAAATGCAATAAAGTCTTGTGATATACTGCATAACTTATGATTTATACCAAACAGTTCATAAGGTTCTACAAGAATGGCAATTAATTGAATCAAGATTAGCAAAAAAAATTATTATCTAGCACGCTTCAAATAAAAAACAAATATTGAATAGGCCAGATAAGGCAATGGAGGAGTAGTTTATGCAAGAACCTATAACGCAACCTATGCTTAAAGCTTGAGAGAATTAAGGCAGTGTCATGTGTAAACAATTTGCAAGCAGCAACCACATAACCACAACAGTCAACAGGCAAGATAGAGGTGAACTCACTGAAACAAAGTATTAAGAGGCTATGGATCATGCTAGGGTAGCCAGCACATATTATCCAAAACCATGGATTTGGGAGCACTTCAAGATCTATGGATCATGACTTCTCCATACAGTACAATTTATTTTCAACAAATAGGATGCTTGCTAGATCTTCCCTTAACACAAGAAAAAGTTCCTATCAAAGATATTGGAAAATGAACACTTTTCTAAGAATACAGAAAACGATTTTGGTATCCATGCAGGCCAAATGCAAAAAATTTTATTAGACATACCTCTGCTTGCCGACCAGCATGCAATCTGATTCCTGATGCATCATACATTACCTGAAACCATCCGATAATTTAGATAGCAACTAACACGTGTGGGACATTCTGATGTTGAATGCATCAAATCATAATGAAGTTTGACAACATTAAGTTCAAAAAATATCATAGTGTCAGCATGAGATGAAATATGGATTGCAAAAGAAAGATCTGAGAAAATATGTCATGAAATAGTAATCCCTCACCATGAGACAAAACGTCAAATATATACATGAGCCAAAAACACAAAAGAAGGAACTCGTGACCTCTAGATCATAAGGCAGCAACTTTACCGTTGTGCCAAGGTTCCCCTTCAACTTCACATGATATATAAGCTAAATTAAATTTGAAAGGGAAAATACAGAAACTAACAATATAATAAAGGTAACAATGCATTTTGTATCAAATTATACAGGGAAATTACTAATAATCAAGGTTAGCCAAAACTTAGGTTTGTGCCTAATTTAAGCATAACAACTTTCCAAATTATCATATATCTGTCCAAATCGATGAGGATTAAAAATTCCACAATGAACTGAGCATGGCAAAGTAATGTGGAATTCTGTCCATACCCCCTACCCAAGTGTTGCTTAATCATGGAGCTAGAAAACAGGAAAAATTATATAGCTCTGACTCCCTGACTAACAGGATAGTGAATGAACATGATCTGGAGATGAGTGCAAAATATGGCACATCGCCCTAACAAATCAAAATATCAATAGAGGTTATTACTGAGTAGAAGGTTATCCAGATATATGATAAGACCTACAGTTCAATCCCCAATCAGTTAAGAAGGATTCAGCCTGAGTTTGTTAAAATTCATGTAGTTCAAGATACAACAAGTGATCAGCCAGGATATAATCAATTAATGAATCAGAAAGCTTGTAGAATCCAAAGCAATTGTGCATACAATGGATGCTAAAATTACAGCAAGGGCAAATGTAGTGCTGCCTATCCCTTCTTGTAGACCGACAGCCACCGCAAGAGCTGCCACAGTAGCTGAATGCGAGGAAGGCATTCCACCTGAACCAAGTAACCTCCTGGAATCCCATCTTTTATCTTTATACCTGCATTTCTAGAATGAGTTTGTTAAAGATAACCAAGGAATAAATATCGAAAGCAAGACGCAAAAGCAATACAGAAAATTCCAGAAAGACAAAAAAAAAAAGTCCATATTTTGGTTGTGCATTTGCATCACAATATAACGAAGGTAACTAATACAGATTCCTTAGGCATAAGACCTGAGAAACTAGGAACATATGGAATAGAAAAATTGGAACTTTTGAATCGCAAAGGACGAACCAGGTGGTGAAGAGCTTGAGGAATTGAGCGACCGAGAAGGCGAGAACCGCGGAGACGAGGGGGAGATTGGAGGACATCGGCGGCGCGGAGCCGTGCGCCACCGACGCGTTCGACACTTCCACATCGGCGGAGGTTAACACCTCGTCCATCTCGTCTGCTCTCTCGATTCGGAAGCTAGGGCGGAGGTCGGCGGTATGCGACGGATGGATGGCTAATTCGCTCGATCTCTTCCCTTCTTAGCACCCTAGAGTTTCGCCCTTCGATGGCGATCTCCGTCCACCGCGGCGAGGGATAGAATCCGGAAAAGGCCTACAGTCGAACCAAAACCCTAACCTAGCCTTCAGGGAAGATGCAGCCTACGAATTATTACTTTAATTTTCATAAGGTAATCTTATATGTTTGTATATATATTTTAATTAATTAAATTATTTTAATTATAAAAAATTGTTCTCCTAAACAAAATTATTAGAAGTTAATTCAAATTTGGCCAGAGAATATATGTTATCTTTTTTGTCCCTTGAATTATTTATTCCTTTCTTTTTAATTGATTTCTTCACTAATGTTATTGGCTTATATCTTTCCTTCTTTGGTTAAACCTTCCTAGATTTTATTCCCCCTAGGAACTTAGAAATTATTGTTTTATCTACTATTTAGTTTGTTCTTTGTGTTCCTTTTGGGCCATTCGTTCTCACCATCATCTTCCTCTCTCTTCAATTTTTTTTTTTTGAGGATGATAAATATGTATATATATATGAAAAGAATGAGAAAATACAAAAGCTATATTTTTACAAAGTGATAGACATGAATCTGTATTTTAAAAAATAACCTCTCAATATTATACTCATGGTCCTCAAAATGACTCCAATTGAGCCTGCCATACAAAAAATATCTTCCTTCTCTTGGTTACGTAGATGCCTCCTCTCTTTCATCAAAAATTCATCATTCACCTCTTTGTGCATCGACTTTGTATTCTCGGAATTCATCTTCTTTCTCTTTTTTTTTTTTTTCCCTGAGAAGTGACCATCATTTTATTTATTTATTTGTTCAGAGTCATTTTGAGAACTCATCGCTCAAAGTTCAAACAGGTCAATGGGAAACAAGAATGTGATATTAGTATATGGACACTGCATCATAATGATATAGACTTGTATGGGAAAAAAAAAACATATATTTTGAAACAATAATCAATTAGTAAAAAATATGAAAACTGGTGGATTTACCAACATTATATCAAGTGTAAGCCACAATATAGTTCCTCATTTAGAACATTATTGTATCATCCCTCGATAATCTCTCTCTATAAGCTAACAATTACAAGACGAGTCGAAGCTTGCCCATCGAAATGCATTGTGTTTGGTTCTGTACAAATCTGTATCCGCAGTCAATTTCGCCCCTCCCACAATTTTGCATGATGATTTCAGGTTCTTGCTGCATTTGGATCAATTTTCAGAGAAACTGAAATTCTGAATGAATGATCAATAAGCATGCTTCTGCAACTATCGAGTTATCCATAGAGGTAAAACTATGAGTCAGGAAAAAATAGAGAGCCAGCGTCGAAGGGACCCACGAAACCTTCATTGAGAATGCGCATAGCCGCACTCCTTGAAAACTTCCTAGCAAACAAGAAACAAGGAACAAAAGTAGCATTGCATTGACACCACTCTGTGCGATACTCCGTCTCATAGTACACGCGATTGATACCCTGCAAAATAAGGGAGGAAAAAAAAAGCCTCTTTGGTTAAGGGAAAAGGAACTTGTAGCTAGTTTTTGAGAATCAAAATGATTAGTTCAAATGGGAGGCAAAGTAGATTGCGAAACAAGAAACATCCTTGTTTATAAGCATACCGTTCTTCGTCGAAATTTACAACAATACAGGCATAGAAAGTGTCAGCTCTGCTTGTGACACCAAAGACGTCTTGCAATTCAAAGTATGATAAAAATGAACACTCAAGATCCTCGCGGCACATTCGTGAGATAAGATTGATTCATTGGTTTAAGGGGGAGTTTGGGTAATGCCAAAAGGCAGTAGTTTTAGGTCGGTGAACAACGCTAAATAGTATAAGCAACATATTTAACAACCTAGAGTTGTACAAAAACTTGTGCAGACAGACAAGCTTAGTAGCTAGAAATAATGGATGGATAGTTACTGACCTTTATTTCTGTAATATGTTGGGGACTTGCATCAGCAAATTCAAATGTCTTAGGGTGCCAACCTCTTTTGTCCTTCGCATCCATAGATTGGTTCCATGAAGTATACGTTAAAGTTCTTCTCTCCAGTTCATCATCAAGTTGGCTCATCTACAAAAAGATAGAACAATCAGATCATGAAAAAACAGCATGACAAACACAGGAACCATCATTAACAAATTAACTTTATAACATAGTCTTACGGAGAATAATGTCTGGACATAGTGTTCGTCAGGTATACAATCATGTTCCTTCTGTGTCGCTTCTTTCTGCACATATATAAACTAAATATTGAACACTGAAAAAAGATTCATTGTGATATAAAACCAGAAGAAAAAGCAATTTCCACTTCCAATTGACTATGGAGAAGAAAAGATTTAAGTGATATCACAAATAAGCAACCCAAATGCACAAAAAACCTATATAACAGAAATGCATAACCAAAGCTATGCAATGCCAGCCAAAGTAAACAAAAAGTGACAGTAAACAAAAGAACTCTAGTTAAAAAGAAGAAGAATTTTCAGTTTGCACTGGTAAGCTTCAACCTTCACTTGAAACTTTTTGGCTAGTACCACATTTACTCATATATTCTATTTCACTTGCACTCGGTGTCACTACTGACACCACGGGTGTAGATCCACATGGCCATTTCAAAAATTTTCACATGATCAATAGGGTGTTGAGTGTCGGTCAATATCTAAGACGAGCATCAAATCTTATATTGTTTTGACTCTTTCATTTTGCAAAGCGATATTATACAGCATCTTCTGGCCATATCTTAGTTATACAGTCACAGAGGGAGAAGAAAAAAAAAGAGACCATAATTTTAAGCATGTCTTTGAGTCTTTCACTCAATTTGAAGAGAAGGTCAATTGAATATATGGGAACAGTTGCAAAATTATTAAACTACAAAATCATGAAATATTGGAAATTTGTGAAGCTTGTCTTGTTTTATGCTGAGAACATGTTACAGCTAATACACATAAGATCATTGTGCTTGTGCATAACATTATTCAATTGTACACTTCCTTTTAGCAGATAGCAAGAAACAAGCCATAAAAACATGATTATTCTTCTACAAGTAAACATATTGAGGTTTTTCATGTAACTTCAACACATATATTGAGGTTATTCTTCTATAAGTCTTTTGTTAACTTTAAACCTAAATATTGCTTGATTGTGCACCCATCATGTCAAAACTAACCAGCATCCTTACAGTTAAGAATCTTGTTAGCAATCTAAATCCACAATGAAGATTGTATGATCAGTGCTCGAATTTCCTATAAATTTGAGAAGCTACTCTAAAGCTCACACAATTCCAGCATAAGCAGTCTCCTGAGCAAGCAACTAAGCGCTCAACGTTCATTTCATCTGAATGTTGATAGGAACCCATGTCCCTTCCAATGGAGAAGCAGACAAAAGGGAAGGGGAAAAGGGATGATCACTTCCAAGGGTTGAGCTCCATAATGCCATAGACTATTTTATTTCATAAATTTGCTTGATATTTTAGATTTCAATGGGGTGCTTATTTATAGAGGTCAAAAATATGCTTTGTCTATAATAAAATAACCACAGGTGATAGAAAGGAATAATGAATTAAAAAGAAATCGTTCCAGGAAAGCAACCTATTAGAGAAAATAAAGGAGAATAACTTATTCTAAATAAAGTAAAGAAAATATTTATATTTGAAGAGTTCGTCTTTGGGGATCTTATCGCATGATTTTTTTGTCAACATAGGATAGGATGAGGAAGAGATAGGAGGTAGGATCATGTGTCGCAATTGTGATCACATGAGAAAGGTGTGTGTTCCAATCAGTGATCTCGTAGAGAATCTAAGAGAACTTTTATTAAGTGTAAAACTGTAAAATAGAGAACTATTTTCAATAATGACACTAAGCTCCTTATATAATAGGCCTTACAACAAAATCTAATTAACACTTGAGCAAAGAAAAATAACTTTAATTATAAAATATTGATCAGGATCTTGGGAATGATTTACTTTATTTAGACCAATTTATTTTATTTGAATTGCTTCCCTTCTGCATCACTGAGTCAATTTCAAAAGGCAGAAAATAAAAACAAAGGGGAAGCAAAAAAATATATGATGGCATGATGAAATAAATAATAAACTAAAGGAATGTAATGCGATATGGCTAGGATATTCAAAAAGAGCCCAAAAGAAGAAATGGAGAGATTTGTTTTCTTCATAAAGTGTTTACTTACCGGTGCAAGCTTAAGACAGGGAATCTTAAAAAAGCTTCTCTCCGAGACTTGTGCAAAGGTAAGATTGATTAATTTTATAACTTCTCGCAGATGGAGTAATGAATTTGAAGTTTTTCTAGTATGACATTGCAAGAGCCAAAAAAAGGAATGACCATTCAAATTGAAGCACCAGGGTAATGGTACAAAAAACATAATTTCTCTATTACCATACAAAGAAGCAAAGCTGAGAATAATCCACAATAGTTATGTTTTTCTATTCCAGACAACTACAAAAGAGAGGAGGAGAAGCAGAAGCTCTACAAGCAACGCCATAATATGAAGAACTTTCAATGCTGTAGAGCAAGTGGGCAAGAAGGATAATACAAACTTCATTTCATACACAACTCAATTATTAAATCCAACTTCAAGGATTAAGCTTTTAGCTTTTAGGAAAGCAGTGCAATAGTGGTTGTGTTTACAATTTAATTAAAAATTAGAGTCATTGCTGGTAGTGAAGAAATCTCAAATAAGAGGAATCATACCAAAAGTGTTTGCACTATCCACCTTAGGAAGCCTAATCTGATCTGTGCTTTGAAATAAAATATTTTCAGCATTCTCTTTTTTTTTCAAGGGACAAATTTTAGCATCTTCATAAAATTGAATACATTTTTAAGCTCAGATATGCATTTGATAAAGAATTCATGTTGAATAGTCAACATGTTAAATGAGAATAAAAGTTCCAGCTAGAGTTTCAGTACTCAATCAGAAGAACCAAATCCTTTCTACATATATTTGCAGGAAAGAACACTTTGAGGTATGAACCAGGTAAACTTAAGCTAACCGTGGAAAGACATCCTTCTGAATTTACAAATGTCACATCAATGTAATATGAATTGAATAAATTAATTGAAGTGATAGTGGTACCATGAAACGCCATATAATACAGCAAAAAATGGAAAAACAAAAGGCCTGAGTTCATTTCAAGAGGCCATAATTTGATTAGAACGATAATGAAACTACTCACTTTTTTTTGTTTTCTTTCAAGTGCTTCTCCACTCAGGCGCTGCAAAATGATCACAATAAGAGGCTTGAAATACTTTTGACTAATCCATAAACACGATCAATGAATCCCAAGTAGTTTAGATTTTGTGGCAAAGACAACCTAACAGTTTTCTATACCCATTATTCTCTATGATATCCAATTCAGCTTGCAAATAACTCAAGGCAAGACAAAGCTTAAACTCAAAAATATATAAGAATGACAAAATTTCTCTATGTAACAGTCACTTCTTACCTTGCAAAATCTCCTGAATGCTGGAAAAACAACAGTATCAGCCACGACAATTTTGGCATGCTTTCTAACCAAGGTTATCCACTGGATTTAAGAATTATTCAGTTATACAAACTTATTTGTTATTCTTTGATGCAAAAATTAGACAGATTTGTGATCAATTGAAAGTAAATTACCTGAGAACCTTTTCTCCATCTGTCCCTGGGTATTGAGGGAAACATTTTTGGACTATAACGCCCTTCCTTTTTGTCAAGAAAGCTAGAACAAGGCCAATATAGCTTAGTCATCACCACATTCTTCGATGTAAAAAACAATAAAATAAGCTAATAATGCCCTTCCAGCTCTTTACCTATCCACAAAACTTTTTGGAGAAGACATCACATAGTTATATATGTAGCTGAAGTTGTAAAGAGGTACACAGCTGCAATATAGACGAAATGAATCAGAGATCCAGTCTGTCGTGATCAACCAAAGTAGATTCAAACCACTATAATAGAAAGGCATTGGAAGAAGATGAAAAATAGCTACCAACAGGGAAAAACTGAATTAGTGAGTTTTTAACTGCTCGGATATCATTAATCAAAAAAGGGATTACTAGATTGACATAAGATAGCTGAAAGGACTAAACCACATAAAAATATTCAATACAAGACTTGCTGGCATAATCAACGTATGTCTGGAACAAGACAAATCACAGAAAACAAGGCTTCATTTTTGAGATAAGAGGCAAACCCTTCAATAGAAGAGGTCTATTTCAAACATGAAAAACAAATACTATATCCATTAAAAACACAAGTATGAAAACATATAAACAGAATCATTAGTTTGCTACAAAACATTCAAGGAAGACACGATACCTATCAGAAATCAAGGCAAAACGCTGGTTAGAAGTATCCTTGAGGGCTGCAGCAAGAAGCAGCCTCTCTGCTTCGATCATCGTGGACTCACCCCAAATCACCTGTGATCCCAAAAACCCCTCTCGCTCAGTTTATATAATTCTTCACCAAGTACCAAAATGAGGAGCGAAATTTACAAAGGAAGATGAACTATAGAAGAATTCAAAAGACCTTTATGCTATCCGGAATCTGACGGCCAAAAAAGAACGGGGACCTTGTCGTCGTCCTATCGAACACAAATCCCGGCTCCGAGTGGACGTATATCGAGTATTTCTCCTCTTCCGCATTCTGCACGACACATCGAAAGCAAGCTCATTCTAACCGCGCAAATGAAAGAAAACCCCCCAAAGGCGAGATTTTTTGGCGACGAAGATGCCTGGAAGAAGGTGTGCCAAACGAAATCGAGCGGGAGGTTGGAACGGGCAAGGAAGAGGAAGGCGATCTTAGGGGTGCCGCCGCTCAAGGGCGTCTCCTCACTAACAGACGCATCCAGGGACGGCGATCTCGCGGCGATGCGGATAAGCGCGATCGAGCACGCAAACACCGAGAGCCAAATGATCAGCTGCAGGCCGAGCCAGAGCCTGCCCCGGGAGAAGGCTACCGACGACGGCGACGACGCAGACAGCGGCGACGCCCTCTTCTTCATCGTCGTGATTCCAGCGTCCGAGGAAACGGAATCACAAACCAAAAAAAAAAAAGGAAGAAAAAGAAAAACGCTTTCAAAAATCAAGCGCACGGCTTCGATTTGCTCTCCCAGCGCATCGATGCCGCCATGGATTTGGATTTGGCTAACAAAATATATAGCGCAAGCAAATTGACCACTTTTCTTGTTACCGTCTTATTTGTTTCGCTTCGCCATGTAATAAATATTCTCCTTGGGAGCGTTTAAATCCCCGTAATTTCATATCGGTTAGGCAGTTGATTCATAAATAGTAATAAATCTAAATTATAATCTAATAATATTTTATCATTTTGAGAAAATCCATGTTTGCAAAGCAGAACGAAAACGATGTGAACGAATTAAAAGGAATTCTCGTTCATTTATCATCTATCACAATTCACACACTTGGAATGATCTTACTTGTAAAATTAATTACGCGGGCAAGAAGCGTGTTGAGCTGCTTCTTCCAAATTTTCAATACAATTATGTTTGTATAGTATTTTAGTTTATATAATTTAAAAAGGACACGATACAAGTCATGGCGGATGGAATTCATGCCATTTGTGTTCTTGATGTCGTTGGACGACAACACAGATGGCATGAAATCTGAGGCCTGAATGAGCTACTTGGATGAGTTGGGTTGATCAATCTACACTAGATATAGACGGGACTCTTATAACATTCATACACATCGACCGTAACAATATTTTATTCCACATATATATTTATTATTATTTTATTCCTTGTCTACCGCATTCTCTAGAGAGCAGAGACAATTGTCATTCCTTGTCCATTGTATTTTATTATCTTATCACTCTTTATTACATTTATTTTTATTAATTTTTAACTATATAGTTTATTGATCGAAATTAAACATGTAATCTATTTCTATATTCATTATTCACCTAATTTGTTGAGGTTGAGACATCAAATGCGAAGTTTTACTACAAATCGAAGATGATTTGACACCCATTACCAGAATAATTGGATGGCGTCCGCTGACTCAAATGGATTGATGGACTCGCCCTCAAATGAGGATTGTTGATTCGTCTCGGATGAAATTGACTCATGGAACCTCCTACTAGGAAGGGTCAAAACAACGAGAGAGAAAGTCGAAAAATAAACACAGATAAAGGAGGGTGAGAGAGATCTCGATTATGCTCAAGTCTGGACTCGTGAAAGAAGAAGGAATGCAAGGAATATAAAGAAAGGAGTAGAGAGTTCGAATTTTTTAGATCTCCTCATGTTACCTTTATATAGGCGTGTCAATCCCTATAAAGTCATATGGGAGGTGTGGGAGGCATGAGCTCTTTAAGGTAGTGCTCTGTCATGTCCAGGAATGATAAGGAGTATTATCTCAATAAATGTGAGGATATATAGAGACTTAATGTCTGATCTGCGTGATTGATAGGAAACAAAGTTTCATTAATATGACGAATGTGTCTCCTCGACGTAGGTATGGAGAGAGATCTACTTATCTTATGGTACACTTACCATATGACATCTTCTTTAATGTCTTGACTTTGATGACTGAGATATACATTAGTGAGGGTCAACATTCAGTCAAAACTTATCTCAGCATGTGAAAATCGAGGCGTAAAATCGAGACATGCTGCCGAGATATGAGTCTACCAATACATGAGACTGTTGAGATATGAATCTATCGAGTCACAGGTCTACTGAGATATGAGTCTATCGAAATATGAATTTATTGAGATATAAATCTATCGAGATATGACTGCTAAAATATGAATCCACTTATCGAGACAGTCCCTAACGTAGTGTGGCAATCAGATCATCGACACGTATCTTGTGTGGGGCTCATTGTGGCGACTCCCTTTCGCTCATTCATAGCGGCGGTAGGCAAAGGGAAGATAATAAACGACTCCCACAAGCAACTACGGACGAGAAGGGAATATAATATAATTAATTAATTTACACGTACATTTAAAATCAAAATAATACAAACAAACACAATTATTTAAACCCGAATTAACTCTAATTCGTCGTCTCGAACATTAATTAATTAGGTAATTAACGACGAAGGTAGCATTACGAACATTAATTAATGGATTGCGCTACGAGACGGCGGTGAGGCCGAGGAACTCGACGGCGGACTTGGCCATGACGGCGGCGAACTCGGAGAAGCTTATGACGCCGTCGCCGTCGGTGTCGGCCTGGCGCATCATGTCGTTGAGCTCGCTAAAGGTGAGGGGCTGTCCCATGCAGGCCATGGACCGGGCCAGCTCGGCGGCGGAGATGTAGCCGTTTCCGTCGCGGTCGAAGGCGTTGAAGACGGCGAGGAGCTGCTGCTGGTTGAGCAGCGCCTGCTCGGTCATGATGGGCGCGATGGCGCCGGCGAGCTCCTCGAACTCCACCGCGCCGTTGCCGTTCGCATCCATCCCCTCCAGCAGCGCGTGGATCTGGTCGCCGGAGGGCTTCAGGCCGAGGGAGCGGAGCAGGGCGGCGAGCTCCAGGTGGGTGAGGCTGCCATCGCCGTCCATGTCGAAGCGGTTGAAGATGCTGCGCAGCTGCCGAAGTTGCTCCCCCTGCAGCCCCCCACCGCCGCCCATTATATTCCGATGGATCAGAAAAAGAAAAACTTCAAAAATTTATGGAATGGATCGAATTAAGGGAAGAAATAATTGTTCGTTCGGTGGATTGAAATTGACGGTGTGGAGGATGGAATTCGAAGTTGTTAGGATCGAAAAGAGGAGATGGTAAAATTGGAAAATTAAAAAGGGGGAAAAAAGGCACGGCAACGTGTGGACGGGGTTCCAAATTGCCATGTCAATTTTAGAAAAATTTGAGATAGAAGTTCTCTTTTGAGGACTAAATTTGGAACATACGGATAGATTTTGATGATAAGTTTTAAATTCCATTTTAATATTAATTTATATTGTTATAAATATTATATTATGTCATTTCTAAATATAAAAAAAAATAAACAAATATGATTATTCAAATTGAAACTCCAGGAACGCGGAGCGACACCCGGCACGGCGGCGGTCACTCCATAGATTTTGGCCAAATCTTGCGTTTCAGAATCTTTCGAGTGAGTTCCAATCGCCATTAGACGGGCAAGATTTCCAGTATTTCCTTCTCGTTATTTTCCCCCCTTTTTAATATTTTTTTTTCTCTCTCTCAATCTCCTGTACCTATTTCTGAGGATTGATTCCAATTAATGCACAGTTTTGTGCTAATGCATTTATGCTTCAGGAATCAGGCGAAGGGCAGATTCGCTTGGATCATCCCTCTCCAGTACAAATGCAGACCAGATATTTCACCGTTGCGTATGATTGAGGAAATGCAATCTTGCCCCCTAACTCGCTATTGCTCCAGTCGCAGTTCTTTTAGTTATCTCTTACCAAAACTTGTCGCACCAATTTCAGCAGCAGTCTATGAACAATGAGTTCGACAAATCGTTGCTTTGTCGGATAATTTCGCTATTTTAACTTGGAAGGCACCTTTTAGCAATATTCAGATGAATTTTCTGCTGCCAGATATAGATTGAGTTTTGAAAATAATCCTTCGACAGGAAACGACTTTAGCTTCCTTCAAGAAGCTTTCGGCGAGGAGTTCGTAAAATGGAATAGCTTAGCCTAGAAAAGAGTGGCATACGGGCACTGGGTGCGGCGGAATCGCATATGTGCTGCTTCCGAAAAGAAACCGCCGAGACCACGCAGCAGGAGCCACGTTTTCGATGATCCGCTTTAGGAAAAGCAAGCACAGAAACCAGAGGCGCCCATGGCGGTTTCGAATACCACCAGACCTGTTCATCTCCAGGTACGACGAATACGATCCCTCTCTCCTTGGCCCTTGCCTTTTTATACTCGCTACCGAAACCCGCAACTTCCATGGACGGAGGAGCACAGCAAAAACCCTAGCCCCCAGGCGAGCGGGAAGGGAAGACGTGGTCCCTGGAGGCTTTCGGTGTGGGGCTGGCTTGGAAAAATCCAAACTCGATCCCCAATCTCCTCCCTTTCCGGCCACGGAGATTGGTCGGGTCGGTGTTTTCCAATGCCTCCCACGCCGATGGTTTCCAGGCGCCCCTCCCCTTCCCATGGCCCGCCTTCCGATTTCCGATGAGATCGATGAGAAGAAAGAAGGGCGAAGAAGAAGTGGACGGTTGCTCCTCGTTTCTCTGCCTTCCGATGTCCTCTCTTTGATCTGTTCTCGTTTCTTCTTCCGTTCTCTCCTGCGTAATTTTTAAATTATTTTATTTAAAACTGAAAAAGTAGTCCTTCCAAGCCGCAGCTACTAGAAGTATCGATCCCTTGCAAGGCATATGTATTGATAATCAAATTAAACCTCTGTACAGTGATAGAAGTAGAACATAACTTGAATTTCTACACATAAATTTACGATCAATTTATTTATCGCGACGCATCTGGATATATTTACTAAGGATGAAGGGAAGGAGCATTGGAATGGCGGTTGCTGGTCGGCGCCGGCGGTGTAAAGGAGACACTCGACCGTTTCGACATCTCCCTTTCCCTCGGCAACTATGCCCTCGACTCTTCCTTCAGCATGAGTCGATACATGTGCTGAGACGAAAGTTCAGATGAAATCTGTTACGCAATTCGACTGGAAGAAAGGTGAATTTGGGAACCAAACCTTGCGCTTTTATTCGCCGTGAAATGGCAGTGGTGGCGGTCGATGAGAGAATGCCGACGATAAGGAAGAAGATGAGAGACGAATTAGTCTTCATTTTTTGCACATGAACTGGTTGCAAAAGCTTCCCGTTTATATGGGTTCAGAGATGCTTGTGTTGCCAGCAACTGGTGACTTGCAAACAGATGCAGTTGAGAAATTTGGCATTTGTTTTCTTTTCTATTTTCTCGCTTCTGCTTTAACTAAATCCTCTGATGTCTTCTGACGTAATGCTGCCTTAATTTAGCCGAGAATTAACGCTTATTTTCGAGCACATTTATGTCTTGATAACGTATTTTTGTAACAGTTTGATCGAATGAAATGTTATAACGCATGTTCTCGAAATTAAGAAATATCAAAATTGTGTAATTAACTTTTTATAATTACTGTATCACTTTACTCTTTCGTTCAAATTTTTTTAATCAATGAAATAGTTCAGTAGAATTCGGACGAAATCGATTGATGAACCTAAATATGTATGTGATTTCGAAAAACATGGTAATACATTATATTTTTTAAACTTTGATTTTTTTTAATATAATAGCTTCATCGGTTAGTTTTATTCGAAATCGGTTGATAAACCTAAACAATTCAGAATCACACATTATATTGGAAGCATATTGAGGGTATCGATTTTTGAAATTTCAAATTTTTTTAATGAAATAGCTCCATCAATTGATGGACTTAGACAATTCGAAATCACGCGATTCGAAGACTCATATGCTTCTCTCACACTCTATAATACGTACGTGATCAGAAAATATTATAATAAATCATATTGAGAGCAATGATTTTTGTCAATCATGTCCGACATATAAAGTATAGTCGAAAGAACATTTCAAATGTTACGAAGACGATATCCGTTGGCCCAAGTGACACGTATATATTATGGAGTGCGAGAGGAGCACAAAGTCTTCGAATCATGTGATTCCGAGTTATCTAGATATACTTGTCGATTTCGAACGAAATCAACTGATGGAGCTATTTCATTAACAAAATTTGAAATTTTATATCTGCATGAGTGATGGAGTCCGAGGAATTCATTGGTGACTTCATCCGACGGATATCGTCGTCGTAGTATTTGAAATGTTCTTTTGACCACACTTCACATATGGAGCACAAGTGATAAAAATTACTGCTCTTAGTATGATTTATCGCAATATTTTCTAAGATCACGTACGTATTATGGAGTGCGAGAGGAGTGCATAAGTTTTCGAATCACGTGATTTTCAAGCTGTCTAGGTCCATCGATCGGGTTCGGACAAAACCGGTTGATGGAGCTATTCTATTAAAAAATTTAAAGTTTCAAAAATCGCTGCTCTCGACATAGTGTATCACAATGCTTTTCAAGATCACATATGTATTATGGAGTGCGAGAGGAGCACATGAGTCTTCGAATTATGTGATTCCGAGCTGTCTATTTCTATCAGTCAATTTCGAATGAAATCGATTGATGAATCTATTCTATTAAAAAAATCATAGTTTCAAAAATTCACTGCTATCAATATAGTATATAACAATGCTTTTCGAAATCACGTACGTATTATAGAGTACGAGAGGAGCACACAGATCTTCGAATCATATAATTTCGAAATATTTAGGTCCATAAGTCGGTTTTGTCCGAAATTGGCTGATGTAATTATTTTATTAATAAAAAAAAATAAAATATTGAACGGAGAGATAAATTCGGAAAGTGATATGCAATTTGATAATTAGGAAAGGTATTTTCTAATTTTAAGAACGTGTAAATTGTCTCTATAACGCGATATTATACAGAGGGATTTTGGCAGGCGTGACTCGCACGTGCTTCCTTCTCGTGGTAAAAAATTGTAAAGCAAGCAACAAAAATCACGAGGAGAAACAGAAACACAAACGGAAACGCTTCGGCGTTAACATTTCTTCGGAGGGCACCGCGAGAGAGGTGGATGGGAAGCGCGGTTCTTCTTCTTCTCCACCCCTATGCGCAGTTCTCTTGCTTCCCTCGGCATCGCCTCCGACCACCTAATAATCGGGGCGCCGCCGTTTCGCTAGCGGCTTTCACTCCGCTCTCGAAGCCCTTCCGCAAGCGTCGCCGCCTCTGCTACGCCGTCCTCAAAGACGACGCCCGACCGGAGGAGAAGGAGGAGGAGATATCGCAGCAAAGTCCAGGTGAGGGAGTCGGGGCAGCTGTTGAAGAAAGACCTGGTGTGTTCTCTGCTTCTACTTCATCTTCCGGATAATTCGAAGTTTAGTTTCAATTCCCAAATTGCCATCTTCTTTTCCTTCTGTTTAAGTTAATTAGTCTGTTTTGTTGCTAATGCTACTATTGAGAAACATTACTATTGTAATTTTTTTGTTAAACAGTTTTGTTCTTTTTTCTAGAGATTTTTTAAATCTATGACCTTGTTTAGTATGGCGAAAGAAAAGTAATGGAAGAGATGAATCGAATTATAGATTTTGTTATGCGAACAAAAGTTCTTCTTTGAAATGAATTAGTGAGAAGGATCACCATCAGGGAACAGTAGTTATTGAAAACTAATGCAAGCTCAAATATCTAGAACTTAATTCCACTCAGCTGTGATTTCTGTATCAACATCTAGCATGTTACTTCTTATCAAGTTATAAAAGCTCATTTGACTGCAGAATCATGGTGATGTACTCAACAGATGTGTGTGTATTGTTGTCAAACAAATTTATCATTGTGATATTAGCCGCATTCTCTTGGAAGACATTGCCAATATCGGAACTAGGGTTAGTAATTAGATGGACATTTCTTTCTCATTGTTTGCGTTGAATATTTTAATTTTTTCTAGTTGAAGTCTAAATTTATTCACATTCTTGTTCGCTTAGTTGTTTCTACATCGACAAGGGGACAGACACATATCTCAACTATTCCAGTCAGCTATGATAGTGAAGTTTTGGGTATATTTTGTGCTAAATTTTAAACCTAACCCAACTTTTTGAGTCTGGGAAGCTTAGGACTGACATAAGGAGCAATTTGGATAGCTCTCTCTACCTTTTCTCTCTCTCTCTCTCTCTCTCTCTCTCTCCTCTCTAAGGATGGGTTTACTTGGTGGAGAGATAGAAGGGGAGGGGGAAGGGAAAGGCTCACAAATTACATATGAAGCATGAATTACTCATATATTGTGTGTCATTTCCCTTCCCTTTCCCCTCTCCCTTTTGTCTTTCCACCCAAGCAAACCCTGCCCAAGTGTGCTATTTTTGATACTTCTTTACTTACCCTTGTGCCATTACAATAAATATGGTATTCATTGTTCCATCAGAAACTGTGGATATGTCTCCAACTTGGATAAGGTATTGTTCTATATTACAAGTATAGTCATGTTCCACTGCACAACCTCACTTATGGCCCATTTTAGTTGCTATATCACTAGGAAAACATCATGATGGTTCTTATGTCCAGAAATGTCTTGAGCTGCTAAAATTGGGAACATAAAAAATATAACAGGAGATTCTTTTAGACCGTCATGCAATGTTTCTTTTAGATGTCAAAAATGAAAGAATGCAATTCATGTGATTAGATGAGCAGGATCTCTTTGATTTGGGTTTTTTTTTTTTTGTGGCTTGGTTTTCTCTACCCATGTCAAAAGTGCAGAAATTTAACTGATCCCTTCCAGGGGCAGCTAAAGATAAGAAGCCATTTGTGTTTTTTGTCTACTTGCTCAATCTATGCATTCTAGGGCATGCACTGCAAACTATGAGGGTCAACTCATCAGATGAATAATCAAACCCTTCACTACTACAAGCTCAACATTTTGTCACTTAGGATCCATCTGATGTGCCTCAGCTGCAAGTCCCATTGCTTTCATTAAAGTAATGAGGGTGGAAATCAGTTTTATTGATGTTTGAAATATTTGATGCTTCAAAGTACCTAAGAATGTCACTGATATTTGGTGCAGATGATAATATTATTGAAGATTCATTGCAAAAAAACCAACAAAATGAAGAGAAAAATGCCCTTTATAATTTTCTCTATCCTGATAAAGAGCTTCTTCCAGACGATAAAGAGATGAGCATATTTGACCATTTAGAAGAACTTCGTCAAAGAATGTTTGTCTCAGTTTTGGCTGTGGGAGCTGCCATAGTAGGCTGCTTCTGTTTTTCTAAGGATTTGATCGTACTCCTCGAAGCACCTGTTAGTTCCCAGGGAGTTCGCTTCCTCCAACTTTCACCTGGAGAATTTTTCTTTACAACTTTAAAGGTAAATTTTCTTATCCCTGAACTTTAGCAAAATTTTCTCATACTTTCTTTTTTTCATGACTGTTACTCAAATTTTAGATTTTTTTTTTTGCCTCTAAAAGCTTATCATTTTTGCCATAATTTATCAAAAAAGGTTGTCTTCATGATAACTGTTTTTCCGTAAATTAGACATCACATACTGGTTGAATCTGTATGTGCATGTCTATTTTCATTCTAGACTTCTAGTTGTGTTGCACTATTGCTCATTTGATCAAGTTAGAAAGGTTTACAAATACAGGTGGCTGTCAACTTTAACAGATATGTATTTCAATAAATACAGGTATCGGGTTACTGTGGGCTGCTTCTCGGGAGTCCTGTCCTTCTATACGAGATCATATCTTTTGTTCTTCCCGGTCTAACAAGGGATGAAAGAAAATTCCTCGGACCAATTGTGCTGGGATCCTCTGTCCTATTTTACGTCGGTATTGCCTTCTCCTACACAGTTCTAACCCCAGCAGCCTTGACCTTCTTTGTTAACTATGCGCAAGGTGCAGTCGAGTCACTGTGGTCCATTGACCAGTATTTCGAGTTCATTCTCGTTCTTATGTTCAGCACAGGATTGTCTTTTCAGGTGATGCTGGAACACCACATATTCATCATGGTTCCGAAAATGTTTTGTCACAACTTCCATTCTCGTGCAGGTTCCAGTCATTCAACTACTGTTGGGGCAGGTTGGATTGGTATCTGGGGACCAGATGTTATCGATCTGGAGATACGTTGTGGTCGGCGCTGTCATTGCGGCGGCGGTTCTAACACCCTCGACCGATCCCCTCACGCAGATGCTATTGGCAGGGCCTCTGCTGGGTCTCTACTTCGGCGGTGCATGGATGGTCAAATTAATTGGCCGCTAGTTAGATTATACGTAGCTTTATCAAATTGTTAGGTAAATCTCATGGAAGATTGTATATTTTTTTTTCATAAAAGCTGTATTAATCTTGTTAACAATAAGAGGCAATGAAAATATGTTCCATCTCTCCAGCCTTGTATTACCTTCCCTTTAATCGTCTGCCCTGCCGCATATTAAGAAGCATAACTTTCCCATTTGATTGGATTTTCTCTGCAGCTTATCATCGAAACATTAAAAGTTAGTCGGCCAATTGCTGGTACAGGAGCTAAACAAGTTGGGAAGAGCAATAATTTTAACATTTCTGTGGATTGCAATGATCCCATTGAAGCTGATTTTATCAGTTTTGTCTCGAAATATATTTTAAGCCTGTGATTTGGTCACAAATCCCATGCAACGATCCTTCTCAGATTATCAGTTTTTTATATAATTAACGTTCTCTTTTACAATGATTGCTCACAATTTCAATTTTATACATGTGTTCTTAATCCTAATTAACAAGGAGAAAATGACGATGAAGAAAAGAATTCATCTTGAAAGACAAATTCCTTCCTCGTGGATGGTCTCCAGGTTCGGCTTCCTCGACCGGCACATGCTTAGCCTGTACTTGAACTCTCCGATCTCCGCCGCCGCCTCCCCCTCCATCCCCTCCCCCCGCTCCGCCGCCGCCTCGCTTTCCACCTCCGGGCCGACTACCATCGACCGGTCCGGCATCACCCGCGCGCCTCCCGCTTCCCTCCGCACCTCCCTCTGCGCGGCCAGCAACAACGCCGCCATGTCCGCCGCTTTGACCACCGCGCCCGCCCGCTTCATAGGGAACATCACGTACACCTGGCCCATCTCCAGCTCCTCGTCCGCCGCCAGCGGCGCGAACCGCCTTCCCGCGTGCATCGACCGCGAGCTGACGACGAAGTGCCCCGGCACGTCGAGCATCATCTCCGCCGCCGTCGCCGGCCCCTGCACTCGCTGCACCTCTCCGCCGGGAAGAATCACCTTGGCCAAACGCGAGCCGCCGCCGGGACTGCCGAGCGCGCGCAGGACACGTAGTTCCCCATCGACCGAATCAATCAAGAATCAATCCGCCAACTACAAAACTAAAACAAAGCCAGCAATTACTCGACCAATTCGTTCGCTCAACGTCGATCAAGCAGACACGCATACATATATAGGTGGAGATGGATGGAGGAAGACTCACCGACTGGCACAGGTTCTAAGTTCTAACAGCTGGATCCGCGTTGAGATCAGGGTTTGTACCGTGGCAAACACAAGTTGTTGCAGAGAGACGGAGTAAACGTTGAAATCGTGAGAATTGTCAGCGTGACCGCGCGTAAAACCCGTAGCGGTTCCTGCCCTGTTCCTATTTGGACAGCGGCGGCGCCGCGGCGGTAGAATACTAAAACAATAGATTCGACATGTGAAAATTTCACCGAGTTGTCGTACTGTATTAAATCTTTCCTCAGGTCAACGACTGGTAAACGCTATTTAATATTTTAATTGAAATAAACAATTACAGTGTGAAAAGCGAAACTTCCTGAGAGAATAAAACGAGCCCCGACACTGCAAGTCTGTCAACTGTTCTTTGAAATATAAAAAAACAAAAATTAATCACAACACTTGACTGATACGTGCAAGGAAAAGCTAGTGTTGAAGTGTGGGAATAAGATCGTCTTCTTCCGTGCAATTTCTCAATAATTCATACTTCAGGGAATAAAGCGGTTGGAAATGTAAATGGAAATTAAGTAAGGGAAGGATGGAGAAATCCTTAAAGGAGTTTAGTTTCATATTTAAAGTTGAGGAATAATTTAGTTGGTTTATAATATATCATAAGTATTATAGTTGTGAACATATATAAGGGAAAAAGTAATCTCTAATGTGTGGGTGCGTATGGGTGCAAATTTAGGGCTCGGATTGTACTATCATAATGTGACTCGTGTGCGATCGCGATCTGCGTGCGTCGAATGTACGACCGATCAGGACATAATTTGCCTACCGTAAGACGACTCGTGTGCGAACGTGATCTGCGCGCGTCGAATGTACGACCGGTCAGGGCATAAGTTGTCTAAGTGGATTCATCCATTAATTACGTAATTAATTGAAGATATGCTACGAAATTATAAAAGAGGAAGTGTTTGAGATATGAAAAAATACCTCTGCTTTTTCCCTCTATATCGATGATAACTTTCTTGATAACGCTTCTCGATTTCGCTCGTTGATCCTGTAAAAAGCGATTGTCCATCACCTCAAAGCATAGAAGAGAGACAAATCTGTTTTTAAGGACACCGCTGAAAACTATGAGCCTCGACAGAGAGTGGTCCGTGGAATAACTAAGCGCTTCGACTCTGTCGAAGCTTGACTACGCTAACACGCCTCTGTCCGAGGCACTTTGTCGACTCTGTCTTTAACTTGGCTAATGCTAAAAGAATTGTCCGAAGTTAGTACAACAGATCTCTTCTGAAGGAGAAATACTACCACATAAGCTTTTTGTCCTAGCAGTTTGATTTTTTTCTGCCAGTATTACTCTTTGAAAATTTTCACGAGTGCTCAATTGAAGGACCTAATGCAAGCTTCTATTGACCGAATTTGATTTATTTAGTGGGCATCAATGATCAATCGAAGAGTCAATCACCATTCATAGAATTAATCAGACTGAAAAAAAAAAAACTTTTCTATGGGATGAATTTAATTTCCATAAATTAATTTGTCAAAATTGACAGTGTCTTACGTTCTAATTCATAGCACCAAATTTGACCAATTACTCCGACGGCCCTTGGCAACAGCTGACTCCTGATAATTGCGTTTGACTGCATGAGAATCTAACAAGTGGATATTATCCAAAGTTGTCATAGTAAACTCTAACAGAAACTCAGACAGTGAATTGGAATGCGATTCACCTCCCAAGATTGACTGTTCGAGCAACCGCCAAAAATATTTACCAGCACAAACAGTGGATTTCTGCTGCAGATGAACACATTTTATACCAGTACGCAAGCTTATTCGATCGGCAGTTTCATGACCTTAGCCAAAAGAATCACACACAAGAACTTACCTTCAGAACAAAACGATTAATGTCTCAAAGACTGAAATTTCATCAAAAGATCAACAGAAAACTAGGCGACATAACACACATAGCATGAGTTCCTCCGCAACCAACGTTCAAAATACTGGATTAAACAGAATCAAATAGAGGCCAATTAAGCAATGCATCAAACGTAGTTGGATTGTTTCTCTCAAAGCTTATGGAGACGATCGATACTTTCATACTGACAAAACTCTATGGTTTCGAGTACTCCTCAAGTGACCTGAGACATGGGCACTGCATGCCACATTGCTCAGTTAGGCCGAAGATCCTTACTTTAATAACTCATGGCATATCGCTCTTAATTTGTTTGTTTATGATGCTCGAACAGCGTACAATTAGCAAGTACAACTCAGAAACTCGATCACTTCGTTCTCAGTATTCTATTCAGAAACCATTTGACTTGCCCTCTTTGTCTATCACAAGCACCCCATCCTTTCTGGCTACAATCACTGACGTCGCCAGACCTAGGAACATCCCATGCTCAACCACGCCGGTGATCCTCAAGATGTCATCGCTGATAGCGCGAAGGTTGCCGTCGATCCCATCCTCGAAGAATAGGTCTACGATATAATTCTTGTTATCCGTCACGAATGGCTCCATTTCAGACTCTTTTTGGGTAAAGGCGCTAGCTTTGGCGTTGATAGATGCGGTCCTGAGCTTGAGGTTGAAGCCGGGCGCGTCGTCGAAGAGGCTCCGGAGTCGGCGGAGGGTGAGGGTCCAGCCGAAGGGGATGACCTCCACGGGGACTGCCAGGCCGCTGCCACCGAGGCGCGGGACGAGCTTCGACTCGTCGACGATGACCACGAAGCGGCGACTGGCGCCCTCCACCATCTTCTCGCGGAGGAGGGAGCCGCCGCGGCCCTTCACGAGATTGAGCTCCGGGTCGACCTCGTCCGCGCCGTCGATGGACAGGTCGATCACTGGGTGCGAGTTGAGGTCTGAGAGAGGGATGCCGGCGGCCGCAGCGCGAGCGGCGGCCCACTCGGAGGTGGGGATGCCCACGACGTCACGGAGGTAGCCGCGGCGCAGGAGGTCGCCGATGCGGTCGAGGGCGTGGGCTGCGGTGGAGCCGGTGCCGAGGCCCAGGACCATGCCGGACCGCACCAGCTCCACGGCGCGGAGGGCAGCGACGCGCTTCAGGTCGTCCTGCGACGAGCTGGCGGCCGGCGGGGCAGCAAGGGGCGCCGCCGTTGCTTCAGCCGGTTGGGGGCAGGAGGGTTGAAGGAGGTGCGGCGATCCCATCGTCAGATTTATGGATGCCGACGGAAGATCACGCACTCCGAGCTATCTTATAGAGCGGCAAAAAGTCGGAAAACAACTAAAAAAACCTATAAAAAAAATCGGGAAAAAAAATGGAGAAAAAAAAACAATCCGCGAGTGGGGATCGAATGGACGAAATCGATTGGTGGAAAACAAATTTCCGTTTCACAATTTAGTAAATTTAATGTCTGCCTTTTTAGGACTAGGGTTAGGAATTGAACTCACCCGACGACGAGTGGCGCAGCGCAACGGCGAAGACCTCATCCTCGATTTCTAAGACGACACGTTTCCGAAGATGACACGTGTTAATGAAGCCGGAAGCAGTTCCAGTGCTTGGTGTTCGGGTATTACTCCGGATGGCACAGTAGAGATCTTCGCGCGTTACTGAGTGGAGAACAAAACTGACGGATAAGATCTCTCGCATCGAGTAGCCTGTCGGCTGTCGGACGCGTGAACGACGAAATAAAGCGGGAATAAAATGGCTTCTCCAACCCGCGGCCCACCCACCCAATAATTGGATAGTTTTATCGGGAACGACATCTGGGGTTGGTATGATAACTGGATAAGCGCGTGAAGTGCCAGTAGCAAGCTCTGCACACGCCTCAAGATGTGATGTCGTCATAATTTTGATAAAAAGAAGAAATATTCAACACATATTATATTCAATTTATTTATTAAATTAAATGCGTTTAAAAATATCCATTCAATATGATATAATTAGTTTGTACAAATAAATTTTTACAGTATTAAATTTTATTGACAAATATTTAGTTTGTTTGCGGCCCTAATTGAAAATGACTAATTGGGCCGGGCCAATTTGTTTACGATTGAGCCGAATCGAGCTGCGTCCTCGATCTTGGTTGTCCTTCGATATCGAGTTATCAGCTTCGTGTTTCCCTCGCCGCCTCCTTCGCCGAAGAGAAGAATCCCTACGATCTACAAATCTCTCATTTACTACGTGCTGAATGATTGAGAGTCAAACTCCGGCTGTTTGTTGCTGCCGCCCGCCGGAAAGGAAATCGCAGAAGGCTCACGCGGTCTTCTCTCTCCAGCCTCTGCGGCCGCCACCGGAAGTAAGTTGGTCACTCCAAATAGACTCATTCTGCTTCTGCCTCCTTCTTTTATTTCATCTTCATGATGATTGGTATCGTAAGGAATTCAAAAAAGAAAGGAATTTGGTTATTCGGCCTAGGGTTTTCCTTGCTGAGATACTGAAATCGGAGTATTTGATTATTGCATACAGTTTCTAGGGAATCAATCTCTCGGATTTTTTTTTTTTTGTTCCACTCATTCATTCGTTATGCTTTATAATTGGCTTCTACCAATTGTATCACATCCTACTTAGAAGAAAGTCCGGAGCCTCGTCATGCTAGAAATTATTTCCTCCTTTTAGGTGACTACTGACATAGAACTGTATTATTTGGGAGCCAAAATAATGTGCACGCGGAAGCACATCTAAACTCCCCAATTTGATAGTATCAATAACGTTATCTAATGCTGTGTTAATTTTCGATTTTCAGGTTGAAAGTTTCACCACTTATACTAGCTCACTATATTTTGCAAGCTTATCTCTTATCATAGAGCCATAGAAAAATTCAAGGAGTAAGAAATCACTGGCATGGAGAATGTGCATGATCGATCATTGCCTTCTGAATTTGACACATACTCACATTCACATACTACGTCAGATGCTGCACCTACAGATCCACCTGCACCTATTTCTCCAGTGCCTCCTGCATACAATTGTGACGGACAGACTAACGGTTCAGCAAATCTTTTCCCTATTAGGCCCTCTAATATACCCTTCCCTTCAGCTCAAAACTTTCTGCATTCACAACCGTCTCTATTCAATGGGCCCAGCACTGCGCCTATTCAAAGTTTGCCAGTGGAAAACAGTTTTAATTTATCAGAACCGCATCTTGATAATGAAAAGGTCCAGATTATCCAGGAAATCTTCCATGATAGCACTTCCAACCGTAATTCTAAGCTCCACGATAAACATCCAGAACAAAGTTTACTCGTGCTAAATAATCAGATCTTTGGTGCAGTGTCGCAAATTGCAGAGCATGGTATGGTAAATCATATAGGATCAGTAAATGACAGCTCTAAGCTGCCCAGTGCTCCTGAAAGGGTTGAAGAGAGTCCAATGGTTAAAACATCAAATTTATGTAGTGAAGATTCCAAAATTGAGACTGCTGCCGAAAAAGCTGTACTACATAAACAGGTATATTTCATTATTTATTGTTAACACTTCGTGTTTCTTATTGTTGTGGTATTGAAGTTGTGCCAATTTGTCACATCCAGGAAATTATTACACAAGAAATTATAAAAGTTCAAAGGTCAGTTTTTCTTGTGTGTCTCATTTCATGTTGCTGGGCACTTGATATTTTAATAAGTGATCATAAAAAACTTTCAATTTATTGTAATTTGTTTCCTAATCACAGACAAGCAGAGGGCAGAACTGGATCTTTGGACAACAGCAAAGATATTCTGTCTGGGCGCTATGATCCCAATGCATTAAAGGTCTGTTACTTTTCATCCTATATATTTAACCATTATAGCATAACTATTTTCTCTGCATACCTTTATTCAAAGTGATTGTATTTTTATGGCCTCTTTTACTGCTTACTGTAGGAACACTTACTGAAGATGGCTTCTGATCATAGGACTGAAATGGCCAATAAACGTGGAAAGTCGATCCACCATGACAATGGTAAGTCATGCATTTTTTATATATGTTTCATGATTTTTCCAGCTCATTGCATTTGTTTCATTCATTTGTAATTCTTAAGTTTCCATTTTTACAACGGTAAAGTTGCCTTGTGACTTAGAGGTTATGGGTTTGAGTCTTGAAAACAATCTTTTGCAAAGCAGGGTAAGACTGCGTACAATAAACTCTTTCCCAGAACTCTGTATGATGGGAACTTCGTGCACCGAGCTGTCTTTTTTTTTTTTTTGCATCTCGGAAGAATTTATATGCATTTTCGTTAAATCACATTAAGTTAATACATCATATTGGAGCATGTACTTTCTTCATGGTTCCAAGATAATGATGCCCTAACATCATAACTGTTGATATAGCCATTTCTTTTCTGATCAATCATGATAATCTTTCCTTTTCATTTGTATGATATTGGTTTTCTTTTGAAGTGATATCTTCTTGTCTATAATTATTTGACCATTGTAGATTTCTGGTCAGGCAATGTTGAAATTGGTAATGGCTATGGTGTGCCAGGTGGTGGTGCATATTATGCTGCTCCATCATTTAATATTCAGTCCAGTAAGTTTCTTAAAAAAATTATCCTTTAATTTTATAATTTCATATGGAGAGGTTTGATGAGCATCTGGTCCATCAGGAAAAAACAAAGATGAAAGTCTTAGTTTGAGTTCCCCAGTTGAAATTTCAGAATCAAAGGTTCCTCAAAGGGAGTTACCCGAGTATTTGAAGAAGAGATTAAAAGCAAGGGGAATTCTTAGAGATGACAAACTTGATGATAGTTCCAAGATAATTGAAGATGCAAGTTCTTATCCTAATCTAAAATTGTTGTCCTTTTGCATGTCTTACTAACTCTAATCAATGACTCCACACTGCATGCCAGAAATTGGAGCATCAAAATGATATGGCAAAAAGTGTCTCTGTGTTACCTATTGGTTGGGTAAGCATGTAAAATGTTAATGCATTTGCCATTCCTTAAGCATCAGAAATTTTTCAGAAATGGCAAACTTGATCTTGAAATCTACAGAGTTCAGTTCATTTGAAGTATTTATACACTGTTTTGTAATGTGAAAGTTCTCAACTTTTGTTGTGGCTTGTGCTGCAGCAGCTGGATAGATTGTTTGCCTCAGTTATTGATCTCGTGGTTGTGTGCCTTAACTAACGATCTCATGGGAGATGAAAATATATTAAGGAACTTTTTATATGGAAAACAATGAAAAATGTTCTCTTTAATAAGGAACCTTTTCATAGGCTTTATGTTAGCATGGTATCATAAGGTTTAGTAAAATTAGTGAGACGTGCTGGGTATAACAAATTTAAGCCAGGTAGAATAAAGTAGGATTGTTATTTAGATGCGGGTAGTTATTTTATTGGACCTTTTATTTTTTTTGAAAAATAATATATTTGTATTTTTTGAGATTCTACTAGTTAGTTTAATAAACAACAGTCTGCATAAAATGAGGCTAATGACTTTCTCTTATTGTCTTAGATTGAAGCAAAGGATCCGGCCACTGGATCTTCCTATTATTACAACGAAAAAACTGGAGAAAGCCAATGGGAAATTCCCAGTGCCAATGATAACTATAAAGTTGCTTTGAGCCAGTGCCCATTGCCAGATGATTGGCAAGAGGCAACTGATAATTCTACTGGTATGATGGAAAAGTCCTTTGTTTTTTAGCTCAGACATTCACAAAACCTATGCACCTTGCTGATACACTATTATCAAAAGATCGCTGATTTTTTTATTTTCTATTTCATATACTCTTCTTACAGTATTTGTCTGGATTTTATCAGCTTTGATTCATCAGATTGCTATTTTATTCGAAATTTTTGCTATTGCTTACATCAGGGAGATCAAAACCATCATATTGTTCCCTTATCTACTTTAACACATGGTTTTTCAACTGTTATAGGGCAAACATACTACTATAACATAAAGACACACATCTCTCAATGGGAGCGGCCTGCTTCAAGTACACTTGACTGCTCACAGAACAGTGTGCACAATGTTACTCATGGACAATACTTCAGAATCGAGCACTCATACCCTAATCAAGTGAAAAGATGCATGGGTTGTGGTGGATGGGGACTTGGCTTAGTCCAAGATTGGGGCTATTGCAATCACTGCACACGGTATTTATTCTGAATGTGCTACTTTTGGTTTGTTTATGCTTGCATTTGATTTTCCTTATGCATAAAAAAATTATTTGATTCTACTTTGCCTTAGTATGTAGATATAAATATGACAACATAGACCGATATTTTTAAAATTGGTTTGACATATCCTTCACAAATGCTGAAGGTGCAGAGAAAAGAGCATTATGGCATTGCACAAATTGTGTTAGTTTCCAATAATCTTTTGCATGTCGTTTCAGAGTTTCTCTGTATGCGTTTAGGACCAATGGATGCTAATTAGCTATTCAGGGACTAAGAGATGACTCCTAATTGTGTTTTAAACCCTAAATCAAAGCCAAACTTCAACTTTTTCTTGAGCCATGATTTTTTGTTTTAGTTTCTTAAGTTTAAGGTTGAAAGAATAATTCTTTATATTTATAAGTATCATAGATACTGGGCTATATGGGCACACTAATTTGAGAACATACAAAAATTATAGCCTTAAGGGTCATAAGCATGAAGTCAAATTGTTTGAATCATCATTTCTCAAGGAGTTTTAATAGTTACTGAGGCATATAGTTAAACATCTGATCAGTTGGTTATATCTTCGCCAAGAAGTCTATGTGACAGGTTAGTCTTTATTTGCTATTAATAGCTTAAGTCTGCATCTTCTGCAATTGTTGGTGCATACTAAGCCAGACAGCGAGTTTTGATTGTTGCCTATTGACCAATTGCAATTTTTTCATGTATACTTTGAGAGCTGTGTGATTATTTGACATCTAGTATTTTGTCGATCATGCTTTGCTACTGGCCAAAAAGTGATTAATTTTTTAAAGAAGGTTGTCAAACTTGACATAAAAGAGTCTATTTCGTATGGATATAATTTCCACACAGCTGTCTGTTTTACACATTGGGTTTCTTCATATATTCATATCTTGTGCACATTTTCTATTTTGTAAGTGTTTAATTTTTTTTTAAAGAAGGTTGTCTAACTTCCACATAAAAGAATCTATTTCCTATGGATATAACTTCCTCATGTTTAGTTATCTGTTTTACTCATTGTGCACATTCATAGCTATTGCGCATTTTCTATCTTGTGCTAATCCTAAGCTGTACACATGAGCTTAGCTATCCTTCCTTTGTGTATGATATATCACTCTTATCCCAGAATAAGGCCATGATGCTGGTTTCCTTCAATTAACAAACAGACCTGCACAACTATAATTAGTCAACCTCCCTTGCTATATCTTGTACTTCACAATCGGTTCTTCTTCTCATAGCAGCCATACACAGGGGTAAGTTAAAAGAAGCTTGTTTGTATCTCTTCAAATAAAGCCAAGAGTAAATTTGCACAAGTTATGATTCTCTACTAGTTAACACTTGCTATATGGTGTTGACCTTTTATCCTTCTTATCAATTATATTTGCTCTGATGTCCCAGGATGTAGAAATTAATTTCCTCTCTCTGTCTCTTTCATTCTCTCTCTTCTTTTAGGGTTATACCTCCACTTCCTTCAGAAAGTATGAATTACACAAGTACTTTGTGATGTCCCATGCCATTTTTACTGGCAGTGGAAGTTTCTTGTCTATTATTACATAGTGGATGGAGCTGCAATTTAATTTAAGCATTAACATATTATACGCATCAGCCTAATTCAATTTCTTTTTCAAAGATCATTATGCTTTTGAATTTACAGAATCAGCTTATAGAAAAATTCTACATAATATCAATAAATGATATTTTGTTACAGGATTCATAATCTTCCATTTAAACAATATCCAGCACCTTACGTAGTAAACGACCAACATGGAAAATACAATGCTGGCTCGGAAGACCAGTCAGGCAAAGCAATTCCCAAGCATAGGTAATTTATTTCCTCGCCAGAAAAATACACGGCAGAAACAGAACAAAGCATGTTGCATCAGCATTTTTTAAATCTTTCAGTAACCAAACCATGGGTTGTGATTTGCCAATTGTTGATGTGTAGGGCGAGCAAGCCTCCACTTGGAAAAGGCAATAGAAGAGATAGGAAACGAACATTCTCCGAGGATGATGAATTGGACCCGATGGATCCGAGCTCATATTCAGATGCTCCACGAGGCGGGTGGTATGTTTTATTAACTAAATTAAATGTAAATAAGTATAATTGCATTGTTAACAACTATGGTATTTGAGTTGTAGTTTGTGAAAGTTCATGTTGGCTATATCTGCTGGGAAGGAATATCATGCAATTTATGTGCATGAGATCTGTTTTTTTTTTGTTTTGTTCCCATCTCCTCTTGGTGACATTAATATTTGATCGGCTTTGTGATTGGTTAGGGTTGTTGGCCTTAAAGGGGTGCAACCACGAGCAGCCGACACCACAGCCACTGTAAGTTTTCTCTGAGGAATTCCTCCAGTAAAATTTTTACTAGGTTTATATGACCTTTAGTAGGGACACTGTCTAGTTCTGCTGTTGAAACTGGAAACCAACATTAACATTTCTACCTGACCTATCGCACATTTGCTGTTGTTTTCGGTCTGATCCAGGGCTGATTTTATTCTGCATTGCAGGGTCCTCTGTTTCAGCAGCGTCCCTATCCTTCTCCTGGTGCCGTCTTGCGGAAAAATGCCGAGATCGCCGCGCAGAGCAAGAAGCACGGATCGAATAGTCGCATGATGCCCATCTCCAAGAGGGGGGATGGAAGCGATGGACTTGGAGACGCAGATTGAACTTCATTCATCAAGGCAATCCTACTGAGAATTTCCTGTAAAGATGGATGAACCGCACAAGCCTGACTTCAACGCACCATTTTACCATCATCGAGATAATGTAAAGGATTGATGTGTATGAGATTGTCATGTTAGTTTAGTCTATTTTTCCTCCTTTTGTTTCTGTTTTTTATCATCTTTATTTCCATGAATTCCTCTTCTTTTCTTTTCTTGCTAATCTGATAAACGAATAGAATAGTTATAGACAATCTTCCAATCTACCTTCAAATTTTCAAAAAATGAGTAACCACTGTATTAACAGTCCTTTTGTTGGAAGAGGAAGATAAATCGAAAAGTCCTTTTGTTGGAAGAGGAAGATAAATCGAAAAGTATTCATAATCTCAGTAATTTTATTTTTTTTTATTTGTCATTTTATTTAGAATTTTTTTATAAATTTATCATATTTAGATATTAAATTGGGATATCTGAAAATTAAATTGGATTTTACTTCCTCTCTTACCGTCGATCCATTTAATCAAGAAATCCGTCAGTGTTGCATATTTTATACACTAAATCAAGAACAACCACGAGAGCAGCTGTCACGCTCCCGTCGTCTGCTCCATCTCTTGAATGTACAAATTGCATTATCTTAATTTTGATTTACGGCAAAATAGATGAAAATAACAATTTTAATTTTTTATTTTTTTATTTCATTTTATATCTATGATTAGCAGAGTTAGATTGAACACGACCCATTTATTTTTGATTTTTTTTTTAATCTCAAATTTAAGCTTATGAATTTGTTTCGTGGCTAAAAAACTAGGAGGATCGATGTGTCAATTAATGTCTTTGATATATTTAATGCAGTAGTACCTTTGAGTGGGTCCAGCCCGACCAATCATTGTCTAACTGACACAGCTATCCACCTCATCCATTATATTTTACACGTGGAATTAATTGATCCACATATTTAAGGAAGCAAAAAAAAAAAGAAGGCAAAATAGTTATATTTTTTTTTAAAAAAAAAATTAATCGTATTATCAAATTGTAAAAATCAGGTACATTCAAAGTCGATTATTAAAGAAAAGGATATGCCTTAATCCTACTTAATTAAATATACGTACTCCAGCTGTGCCCTTCATTAACGTGGGCGTTCGTGGAGTAGTGTCATAATTAAGAGGCGATACGCGTACTGTTTTCTCATCTCACGATCGGATCGCATAAATCGTGCACGTATTTAAGTGCATGGTCCATGCAGGCACATATATTACAGCACCGTTTAATTCCCTCGCAGTTAGTTAATTAAATTAATTACTGCTCGGTCAACATTCGTAAAAGACAGGACAATTTTAAATGGAAATAATTTTAGCCGCTAGCTAGCTAACTAATTAGTTAATGTTACAATTTTCCGCGAAAGGAGAAACATAGCTAGTTTGACTTTATACGTTCTCTTAAAGTCAACTCCAACAGAAACAGCTAGCAAGCTCGTAAACGTCAACTCGTTTCCGGTCGGCCGGCCTAAAGTTTATAATTTCACATTTTTTTTAATAAACAGACTCATTACTCCTGTGTAAAAAAAGGTCAATTTGGCTTAATTCCTTTGACCTCAAAATCCTCCAATGTCAATATAGGTGACCGATTTTTTTTTTTTTTTATCTACGGTTGAAGTGAAAGTAAATTTTTATCTATCCGAAAAAAATTAAAAGGAAATGAAAAGTTTTTTTTGTGCTATTTAGATCGAAAAAATATAATTAAAAGAAGAAAAATAATTTGTCGACCAATAAAACATAAAGTTGTACACCATTAAATAAATAAAAGAAAAAATAATTCTTTTTTTTTTTAAGTAAATGCGATTTTTTTGCCATCTCTATTTTCATCCTTCCAATAAATAAAGCATAAATCTCACTTAGCTATGCGGCCACCATATGTGTGGGTACATGCATGTATGAATATGTGAGTGTGGTGCATTGATAAGTTAATGGATAAATTTATATAATAAATTAGAATCGATTTCGAAGGCGATTTAAAATCTTATTTCGGGCTCAGATGGTGATCCATTGTCTTATCAATTGCGTCCACGAACATAACTCTTCCATGATTTACTCCCTCTCGAATCTCTGAAGGATCGAAACGAGGGGTGGTTAGATTGACGGTTCCAATCATTTAAACAATACATGCATGAACACGCACGGTTGAGAGAAAAAAAAGCACGACGAGAAATAAATGGTCTTGAATTAAAATAAATAAATAAAAATTAATTATTTTCTATTTAAAAAATAATTATAACTTATAATTTCCTCAAAATTATAGTCATTAATTTAACATATTAATTAGATATATAAAATTAATTAGCCTACAACCAAGTCAAATTTAATTAATTAGCTATATTTTAACTACGTACTATAATTAAATCTCAATTTAAATCAAATAGATTATACCCGCTATTTTTTATTATTATTTATAATGTAGTAAATTCAATCGTTGGCCAATTAATTATTTTTTTCTTTATTGCAATATATATTATTTATATATAGATTTAAATTCTAGGTATATATTGATAAATTAAATATTAATTCAATCTATTATTTTTAAGAAGGTGATAAAAATATATTATATGGTAAAAAGTAAAATAGACACGGCGCACACGTGCACGGAAATTTGGGCGCTTCATCGGCCTCCCACCCTGTTTAAACACATCCATCTCAGGTTAGTTCCTCTGTCTCAGTTCTTCAATCCTTGTCTCAGATGCTTTCCTTTCTGGCAATCACGAGCTTTAGGGTGGCCAAGGTGAAGTTTTTATCTGGTAAAGTTTTGATCTTTCATGTCTGCTTACTGTGATTAGGTTTGTGATATATGGAGGTAGCTAGCTGCTGGTTCTGCATGTGTTCTCTGCTTTGTTTTCGCCAAGGTTTTTGCGGGGTTGTTGATTTATTTTGTTCTTTTTTTTTTTCTAATTTAGCGCTAGAGATTGTTGTTTGGTACTTGTTTTTCTGAAGAAGAAAAAATGATTTTTTTTCTTTCAAACTGGAAGTTTGAAAAGTTAAGAAAGATTGGCCCCTTTTAGATCATTAGTTCGTCGCTTTTTTTGGCATTTGATAGCCTGTTTGCTTAATGTTCTAAACCAAAAATTTCCATTTTTCATGCAATTTTGACAGAAAGACCTACTATTTTGACCTCCTGATTCATGTTTTGTGTGCAAGCTGATACCTAAATCTCACTGTTTTTAAGAACCATGAGATGCACAGCATCAAGGGCTCTTCCTTCTCGCATAACCATGGAAATAGCATTCTCGAGTTCTAGAGATGACTATGAAGGTAATGGAAGCTCTCGTTAAGAGGTCCCTCAATTCGGGGAACGTGATGAAGTCCATCACTTTCAGTAGAAGGGACTTCCACTCCACGGCTTTCGAGCTTTTTCGCCCAGAAAGGTTTCTACTTGAAGGTTCTGTGAAATCAGAAACAAGGATATCCATAAGGAGCCCCAAATCTAGTCCTTTGAAGATGAGATCGCTCGAATCGAGCTTGAATATGTCGACTGAGTGTCCCAAGCACCAAGCTGCTGTGAAACTTCAGAAGGTCTACAAGGGGTTTCAAACTCGAAGGAGGCTTGCAGATTGTGCTGTCCTCATAGAACAGCGTTGGTATGAACTTTGTTCCCAGGTTAAGTGGGTTTTCATTATAAAAAGGATTGACTTAGCGACTGTGTTTGGATTGCACATTGTAGGTGGAAGCTGTTGGATTTTGCACTCCTCAAGCTAAGTTCTGTGTCATTTTTCGATATCGAGAAACCGGAAACTGCAGTTTCTCGATGGTCCCGTGCAAGAACCAGGGCTGCTAAGGTAGTTGATAAGTTTTTTGTATCACACTTGTGTCCATTTTGGTAGATTGTTTGAGCTCAAGCTTCTTGTTCTTCGGTTATAGGTCGGCAAAGGTTTGTCGAAGGATGAGAAAGCTCAGAAACTCGCTTTGCAGCATTGGCTAGAAGCAGTAGTTTAACTACACATCAATTCTTATGCATGTTAGCTCATGTTTTGCTCAATCTGTTATTGTTAACCTATGTGCAGATCGATCCTCGACATCGTTATGGTCACAATCTCCAATTCTATTATGATTGTTGGCTTCAATGTGAGAGCATGGAGCCCTTCTTCTATTGGTGAGCTTGAAGTTTCACCGAATTGTTTGTTAGGGACAAAGTTCAATTAGGGAACTTAACCATCACTGCTAATGTGGATTAATAGGCTTGATGTAGGGGAAGGAAAGGAGGTCAATCTCGAAGAACAGTGCCCACGGTCGAGACTTCAACAACAGTGCATCAAGTACCTCGGCCCCGTAAGCAATGCCATAGATTATCCAATTCTTTTCATTTCAAATACACATGTTATATACGAGTAACATTGCGAAGGAATATGCGAAAAGATTTCTCGATTTGCAGAAAGAAAGGGAGGCTTATGAAGTAGTAATTGAAGATGGAAAATTCTTCTACAAACAGAGCAGACAATTGCTGAACACATCTGATAGTCATCAAGATGCTAAGTGGATTTTTGTCTTGAGCACATCGAAGAATTTATATGTTGGTCAGGTAGGTAGAAGTTTTCTCAACCCATTGAAATTTTATAAAGACACTCATTTTTATTTTGATATGGTCGTTTTAGTTAACAACCTTTAATGAATTCTTCAGAAGAAAAAAGGTAAATTTCAGCACTCCAGCTTCCTTGCTGGAGGAGCCACATCTGCTGCTGGGCAATTAGTTGTAGAAGATGGAATTCTCAAGGTAAATGTTCATTAAATATGTTAATTTATGTTCCTAAGAGACTATTTGCTACTCGAGAGGTTTAGCTATTCGATCATAATTTGTTAGGCTGTGTGTTCTCATAGTGGCCACTACCGACCTACAGAAGAGAACTTTGAAGAATTCATGAGCTTTCTTGTGGAAAATAAGGTTGATCTCGCTGATGTGAAGGTGAGCAAGTCAATGCACATTCTACTTGTTTAGAATGCTGACAACCATGATACTATGAGTTAAATCTCGAGTGCCTTGGATTTTCAATGACTAATTTAAATAGGTGTATTCCTTTTGTTTGCTCTTACCAGAAAGGTGTCGCTGGAGAGGATTATGAATTCAGTCATGAACTCCAAAAGAGCAACTCTGGACTCATATTCTCCGAAAAAGAAATCAGGGCTGAACCTGAAACTGAAGCGGATGAGCAACCACTAAGCAGTGATGCAGCAGCACAGAAATCTTCATTTGAGGCATTCAAGGAAGTAAACTGCCCCCTTGGTGATCTCGAACCCTGGGGAAAAGAGAAGATGACGATACAGGCACTTGGTGTGCGAGCACCAGTTGAAGTCCATGACGAGAGGGAAGAAAAGGATGACGAGGAAGCAGGCAGTTCGAAGGAACTAGAAAGGGTTAATTCAGATGGAGGAGAAAGTGCAGTATCAGAAAATCCTTCGAGTTCAGAAGCGAATTACATTTTCATAAAAAAGAATCTCTTTAGCGAGGAACAAGAGGAGGATGCAGGAGCTTTTATGCCATCGGAGTTGATACTTAGGAGGATAAAATCCAAGAATGGAATTGAGTCCTATCAGTTGGGGAAGCAGCTCTCTTTCAGGTGGATATCAGGTGCAGGGCCTAGAATTGGGTGTGTGAGGGACTATCCACCGGAGCTCCGATTTCGAGCCCTGGAGCAAGTAAACTTGTCGCCGAGAAGTGATGGGGTGCCAAGATTTACTTCTCCTAGGAAATCCAGCGGTCCAAGATCCAAGGAAGCATCTTAGGAACTGTACAAATCATAGATATCATAGAAGAAACCAGTCTCTTGTTTTGTAGAGCTGTCAACGCATGTAGAGTATATATACTACACAAACTGTACAGAAGAAATTTGATGGTTCATAGAAAGTAAATTACACACTACAAATTGTGATTTTCAGGCTGATCGCAGTGCCATTGTTGTGTTCAAACTGATATTTTCGATTTTCCTTTTGATCGTGTGCCCACATCTCGTGTTCCTCAATCATTCATCTTCATTTTCAGCTAGCAAACTTTGATCATTATAACTTGCTTTGCAGTCTAGTCCCATTCGGATCAATAGGGTTTTCAACAAATTCTGATGAAATGAGCAACCAATACAGCCACTTAGTTGATCAGCTAGTGAAAATGCCATTTTGAGCTCAAACACCAATCTCCTCAAATTCTCCAAGTCCAATTCTTCATAGTGGTGGTTTTGATTGTAAGAAACTCAATGTGCAGAGTTGACCTAGCACTCGACGGTCAACTTCGGTGTGTTGTGGAATCCAAGTTAACTGAGTACTTTAGCAGCTTACGATTCTAAAAAAAGGTCTTGATTGGAGAAGGATTAGCTTATGAACAAAAGTCTTACATGGAAATAAACAGAACTGTGCAATTCGCTTCAGATCCCTTGTCAGGGAAACGTTGAGAATACTCCCAATCTTCTCTCGACCTGAACAACTAGTGTCTTTGACTTCAACCTTGCTGTCTGCCGTCCGTGACTTTGACCTTGACCCTTGACGTTGCCTTCGTCCTCATCTACCATTTGCAGTCTTGATTCAATAAGTTTGATCCGTCCCGTAGTCCTCGAGCAATTCACCAGCTAATAGAATAATTTGGAGACGAGAAAAATCAGCAAAAAATTCTGGCAAACCACCAAAAATTGAAAGCGACGGACGTGAACTGCGGCCAAGACGCGGAGGATCCAGTGGCCGACACGCTAGATTATTCAAATCTTCCCCCAGCCAATTATATTATTTCCTCATCCGCCGCCGTTTCTGATGACTCGGATCGAGACTTTTTAATTCCTTCGGCGATGAGTCTGCTTAATTAACAAATCACTAATCCTCAAACTCATATGATTACCATAGCTAATTGCTAAATTTTCCTGTATCCTTTATAATTTCTTCTTTTTTTTAAGAAAAAAATTATTTTGAAATACTTCTGAAATCTTAAAAGTGATAAATTGATAAATCTGTATTTTTTTTTGATGGATTCGATTCATCTGTTTGCCACCGTCCGTTCGACACGTGGGAGTGGGCCCGTGTACTGGTAACTGCACGTGCGCCGGGACTGCGGTCCCCTTAGCGCTTGGCGATCACCGTTCCTTGGCTGCTCTCGCGTTGATCCGGACTTCTCCAGCCGTCTGATGTCGGCGACGCCGTCACGTTGCGTGATTCGCGCAGATGACGCGAGCTACAGAGCTCCGCGGTTGAATCACCGCATCCATTCAATGAGCCCAGCGGGCACGCAAGCGCCCATTTCGCACGTTACCGACTCACTGATGGCGGCCGAATGGTAACCGGTAAAAAATAGACGGGCATTCGGTCGAATACCTGTCGGGCGGAAGCGAGACCGTCGTCTCCGCCTATAAATAACCACTCTTGGAACCCCTCCGCTGCGCCTCGAAGTTTTCTGGTGGCGATGGCGATGGCGGCGGCGGCGGCAGGGGGAGGAGCACGGGGGGAGGCTCACTTCCGTGGGGTGCGGAAGCGCCCGTGGGGCCGGTTCTCGGCGGAGATCCGGGACCCGTGGAAGAAGACGCGCAGGTGGCTGGGGACCTTCGACACGGCGGAGGAGGCTGCGCGGGCGTACGACGAGGCCGCGCGCAGCCTGCGCGGCCCCAAGGCAAAGACTAACTTCGGATCCGCCGACGAGCAGGCGGTCGCGTGGGGGCTTCCCCCGACGCCTCCAGGATGGAGACCGCCGGCGATCGGCGGGCAGGACCTGTCGCTGGGGCCTCCAGCGGGAGGAGCACCGGGGCGATCCGTCTGCCGCGTCGACGCCGTCGAGGTGGTGGCGCAGGAGAACGCCGCCGCCGCTGGCGGCGCGGCGGAGGCGAAGACGCCCTTTGCGTTTGATCTTAATTTACCGGCTCCTTTCTATTGATGTAGATCGGACGGTCGAGACGTCTCTGTTAAAAGTTTTCGGTTTTTTTTTTCGAGCCGGTGGCGGCTTTGTACAAAGTGGTTCACTAGAAACCGGCTGTCCCGAATTCTCCGGTTGGTTTTTCCGGTTCGGTCTTTAATGACATATTCTCGTCGTTTTCGAGATTAAGTGACCAAAATGCCACCGACACTGTTATTATTTACTTCGGTTCTCCTTCACGTGCCGAGACATTAAAAATCAATTAATTAATGTTGAAATCGACAATAATATATGATTTTTTTTATAGATGATGGCAATAAATATATTAAATATACTTCTAATATCACATAATGAAAAATGGTAAAAAAAATTTGATCTTTCATTAAAAATGTAGTTGACTATCAAAATAAAAACATTATATTTATATTTTTTTAACAATAAGCTATAAATTTCTATGGCAGATTGGCAGACAGTAAAACAATAAGAATGACACCATAAACTCACTAAATATCTATATAATTAAATATTTTATATTTCGATAACCTATCAAAATTTAATAATAAAAATATTGCTGAACATTTATAACCATCTATATTATTCTGAATTTAACTCAATAATAATACTTAAAAAAAAAAGAACCATCAGCTTAGCTTTGTGCTAATTTTTACTTTAACAATGAGTTAAATTTCGATTGACTCATAGTTCAAATTAAAACATATTACAATAATAATCTTAAATAATTAAAGATGCATTAAACATCTGTAACTTAGTTCTAATTAAAGATTAGTTTGTTACGACGGCGGCGGCGGCGGCGGCTAATTTATAACAGAAAATTCATTGGGATAATAAATAAATAAATTAATATAAAGGGGTGTTTTCAGAGATTTTGCGTGTAGAAAAAATATTAAACCAAAAATAAAAAAATAAAAGAAGGATATAAAGTAAACGGCGGCCGCGGCGGGAGCAAAACAAATTGGTTACTGTAGCGGCAGTGGCTTCGGCTTTTGGCAAGAGATAATGAAAAGAAAAAAAAAAGAAAAAAGAAAAAATGGCAGCGCATAGGCCGCATTAGCGAGGATTGCAGCGGGGCCCGGCGTCTTAAAAGTCGAGGATAAGGCATTGGGGGGACGCGTGTTGGGATGGAGGCGTGGCGGCTTGGGATTGGCAGTTGGACGGCAAAATTTTGCATCTTTTCTCTCCCTCGATTTGTGCACATTAATGGGGGTGGTCGCTGGCGGATTGCCGACAGCGTGGGGGGGGAGAGAAACTGACTGACTCTGACAGACGCCTTTGCTTGTGCGTTTGCGTTTGTCGCCGGGTCGCAGAGAGAACGGTAACATCGACGCGATTCGCACGAACCGAAGTTAATTCTTATTTACTTTTTTTTTTTTTATATTTTAATTAGAGTTGTCAAATTTGAGTGAGATGGATCTACCGCATCGATTATGAGTTTAGATGGATTAATTTATAACGGATTCGAATTGATTTGCGGATTGAGAAGATGAATTTTATATAAAAAAAATTGTATAAATTTTTTTTTTATCAATGTATTAATATTAACAAAGTAAATTCTTTTATCACATACACTTATATCTCGATAAAGTATAAAAAAAATTAAAGAAAAAAAATATAAAAAATCTCTAATATATTTTTTATATTTTAATTGATTTATATTATTTTGTCATTGTTATTATTTTAATTAATATAGAAAATGATAGTATATCAGAGTCAAACAATTACAATATTGAAATATCTCAGTAGTTAACTTTGCCAATCGGTAATTGAAACTAAGACTGCGTTTGGTAGACCGTAATCTACCTTGTCATGTAATCCAGATTACATTACAAGGTTGATTACTTTATTTGTTGTCGTTTTAAAGTCGTAATGTAATGTAATCTGGATTACAAAAGTCATTAAAATTTTGTAATCTGGATTACAAGACAAAACATATATAATCTAATTACATTATAAGTCGTAATCTGAAAAGTATTGGATATTCAATAATCAAAGTCGATCGTTCTGATCACGCCGATCGATCGGCCGACCGACCGATTAATGACCGATCATGATCGATCCGTGACCGTCGACCGTCGGCCGATCGATCGCCGTCGTCGTCGATCGATGATCGATCGTCGTCATTGTCACCGTCGTCGTCGTCGATCGATTTCAAATATTTATTTTCTTATTATGGTACTCCATTTGTTTAGATCGTCACGTCAAATCTCTAACGTCTTAATAATTTTAATTTTTTTATTTTTTGGATCACAGGCTGACTCATCTAATCTACAATCTGTCTTAGAATGAATTGGAGATTTCTAAATTCGTCGAAATGATGGATCAATCCACTCCTCGCTAAATATTGAATTAACAACAAATTGACCCATCCCACCATGGATCAATATATTTGACGACTCTAATTTTAATCAAACATTTTTTCCCCCGCTTTAAAAATCTAACTAGTATAATGCAGTAAACAACGATATCGCATTTTTTTAAAAAAAATATTAAAAAAAAAATGAAATCGTCACATTAACGGTCCCTTCCGACTGCCCCTACTGATAAAAAAGATAAATTAGAAACCTATGTGACAGGTGCAAAGAGAGGGTCGATCAATAGTTTAGAGTCATAATTTCTTTGAAAATTGACTCTTGTCCATTTTTAAAAATGATCCCTTTGCACTTACACGAAGATCGAAGGTGTAGAAGAAATCTTATGGTTTTTTTAATTCAGGATAATAAACATAATCCGAGTACAAGTATCTCCTTAGGTTGATAGATTTACTATGCCTGAAAATTCACTTTATGTATAATGTGCAGAAAGATTAGATTGCAAATATAAAAAATATACTCATTACTAAACCTTAAACAAAGTTGATCGCTATACAATGATTGTGTTATAGCATATAGTAACATCATCGTGCATAATGAGTTGTAGCAATAATTATAATTTGCAATCCGAAGACGTGCGAGGGGAAAAGATGTGCCAATGATTATAATTTGCAAGAGGAAGTGAAAAAAAAATATATCAGAGATGCAAGGGAAAAGGTATCATTCCCAACAATTATTAGTTTGCGGGACGAAGTAAGGAAAAAAAAGTCTTTTTGGCAAAAACGGAGTGCCCCTGCATTACATCTAAATATGTTTCTACGCCAAACTTTGGGTACACAATAAATATAGTAGTAAAAACAGTTGTGCAGATCTTTTTGAATGCTTACATCAGAAATCAGAGTAGACTGATTGTGTCAGGGCACATAGCAAAAAAAAAAAAAGAAACAATTATTAGGTCTGCAATTGGTTAGTTGACAAATTCAAATTTACATGCAAGGAAAAGAAAGCTAAAAAATTTACCCAGTTAAAATGATCTTCTTAAGAATTATTCTGTCTTGGTCCACTGATTTTAGTGAACCAATGGCAGGAACAGCAGGAGCTTCTCCATCTTGAGTCTTCAGGACAACCAATGGCAGTGAAGGAAAGCTAATGCAGGCATAAACAGATGCCACAGAATAACGTCCTGGATGTAGAAATCTTTCCATCTTAAGTCCTTCATCGACAGAACTGATAGGACTGTAAGGAGGTTTCAGTAAACATCTAAACACGAAGGGTGCGTTTGATTGGAGGTTTTTGTTGATAACCTTGTTAGATTATCAACAAAAACCTTGTTAGGTTATCAACAAAAATCTTGTTTGGTTTAGGTTATAAACAATTACCTTGTAATTGTTCATTACCTGGTTATGAACAAAAACCTTTTTAGGGGGAATCGGAAAACCTTGGAGAACCAAGGTTTTTGTTGATTCCTGGGGTTAAGGAAGCTTTTTTCCAATATTACCCTTAGCAATATATTAAATCTCAACGCCGCCCGTCGCTGCCGCCGCTGCCGGGCCGGCCGGGCCTGGCCTTCGCCGGTTATCGGGCCGCTGCCGCCGATCGCGCGCCGCTGTCGCCGGGCCACCGCTTCGGGCTCGCTATCGCCACCTCGCCATCGCCGCCGCCGCCGCCGCCACCGCTCGCTCGCCGCTAGCGCCGCCGCACCGCCGCCGGCCGACCGATCACACGCCGCATCGCCTCGCCGCCGGCCGATCGCCGCCACCGGCTTGCCGCCGTCGCTGGCCATCGCCACCGTCGCCACCGGGCTGCCGCCGATCGCCGCCGCCGTCGCCGCCGCCGTCGTCGTCTCCAATCGGTCGCCCATCGTTGTCGCCGCCGATCGACCGATCGTCGTTGCCACCGCCGATCGATTGACCACCATCGTCGCCCCCGGTCGGTCGACCGTCGTCGTCGGCGATCGGTCACCACTGTCGCCGGTCGGTCACCGCCACCGCCAGTCGGCCGGACACTGCTGATGGCAGATCACTGCTGTCGTCATTAATATTTCTGTCGTCGTCATTGAATTGATTGAGCAAAGACAAAGGATAATTTAGTAAAATGTTAAACTAAGTTATATATTAAAACCTCCAACCAAACAAGGTTTTTATCTAAGGTTATACTTTATTTCAAGGTTATGTTTTATTCCCTAGTAATCACATAATCAAGATTATGTATGATTACTTGAACCAAACGCACCCCAAGAGTTCACCAAAATAGTACCATGCCAAGAACTGACGGAACCCTATATGAAAACTGAGCATCTCCTTGGACTGTATAGGGGCATCATAAGAGTCCTTTTTCTTAATGCTGCAGAACAGAGAACATAAGAAATGCCTCGAGCTTTAGCCCAGCTATATAATGCAGAACTTATTAAATTGAGCTTAGCAGGAATTGATTTTGAGACGATTGTTCTTCAGTTGATTTCATTGACCCATCCATCATCGGGTTCTCATATGTGCCAGTAAAGCTGAGAATCCATCATATATTAATTAGTGTGTAGACTTGGTGGTGATGAAGGAACATTTATGATTGAATTTCAGCATAAGTAGACTCAATGGACCCAAAAGATTAACGCAATTAGAATATAGTCAAAGTAATAAAGATCAATAGCAACAATCACCTTCCCACACACTAACAATTAAAATAGTAAGCCTTCTATCTGAACATGAAAACTCACATAAAAATACTATACCTGTAGTGCAGGATGGACATCTTTGATTTATGTTGCAGAAGCCCACATACAAGCACAGGCAACTTCCTTGAGGGTAGAGATATCCTGGCAGCAACATCCAAAGGTACATTTTTCAAGTATAGCCTCGCGTACGATCATATATGAGCACATTCATTCATGTTTCCTTCATCCGCCTCGGGCATCATTGCAAGGACATTCTTTTGTGTTTTAGCAAAATTGCCAAAAGCAAAAAATTTTGCATATTCAGGGGCAATGATTCCTGACAATGAAGATAGTATCTCTGATATAAAAGAGAAATAAATAATTAACAAAAAACTAATGTAGGATGTGCACTTTAGGATCCCATGAAGAGGTCCGAAAAGACTTGAGTCCTCTGTATTTGGCCAAACGCTTTTTAGCTGGGACATCAATTGGTGTTTCTACTTCATCAGGAAACTCTACAGGAAATAAGAGGTATTAGTTGATTAGTGGAGCATTAAAATGCGAGCCCAAAGGTATTCAAATATATAATTGAATCGTTAATGAAAACAATAGCATATCATCCACTGAGAGAAATAGAAGTTGTTCGCAATTCATGTCCATCTGAAGCAAAAAAAAAAAAAAAACTAACTGGAAAAGAAAAGAATTGCTCTAACTGAAATTGCTTTCAAGAATGCAAATGATGATATTCCATTTCTCATGTCATATAAATTAGATGATGTTCTCATCAATTACAAATTATAAGGTGGGGATTTTTTTTTTTTTTAATTTAAGATGAAGTATGCTTTTATTTAGAACAGTAAGTGTGAAAACGCACAGCTATCTCAGTATCCCCAATACTTTTATCATCAAAATTTTCACTGATAAATCAGCCATCAATATCTGAATGATCAGAATCTTCTTGAGCTGTTCGGCCTTCATCCATTATCGTACCATCATCATCCTCGTCACTAAGATCCAAGTCATCCTCTGTATCCTCCACAATCCAAGCAGCCTAGAAAACATGGCAAGTAAATGTGAACAATCAAGTTTTTCCACCAACGCATAGCAAGGAAAACTGAAAGAAAGTAGATGCAAACAAACCAAAAAAAAGTTAACGACACATCCTGAAAAAAAAAGTGTAGTATATACGCTAATGCTAAGATGGTATAGATTTTAACTGGAAAAAATTATGACCTAGGAGTAATTAGGTGTGTTGCATAGAATTGCCTTCAAAATGTTCACCTCTTGCGACACGAGATAAGGTCTTTGGTTCCCCCAATGGGGGCATGAAAGGCTTTGCTCCTTGAAAAGCCACATGAACTACAAGACAAGGTCATTCACTAATAGTAAGAATAGACATAGGATTGTGAGTAAATATTTTAAAGTATGCAGGGAGAATGTTTGGTAGACAGCATTGTGGCATTACCTTCTGCAAATCATCCTTAGTATCAGCCAGATAAAATTTACAATCTTCAGGCAACTCAGAAGAAAGATAAGAGATGCACAGTTTCTTAAAGTCTTGCTTTTGTTTTATATTTGAAGGAAGATCTTGTCGACCGTATCCATTGCTTAAAATTCAAATATCCACAATTCAGTATAGGAAAAAATTGTGTATGAACAGTTAAAACCAGACATTTACCCTAATTAAGACAGCAGTGCTTGGTAAACCAATGGCTATGAAAACAGAAAGACATTGCTGTCCAAATGCATCTACCAGGGTGCTTGTTTCATATTCATCACCCAATGAATTCGCAGACACTACAAATGCAATTAGATCTGCAACCTGTTTCCAATAATTTAAGAGGATGAGCATAAATTGTCAATTAGAAATAATTAAATGCTAGTATATATAAGATACCTTTGCCAATTCCATGCACGACAACAGATCTCCATTAGGAGCTTCCAGGACCTTAACAACCATTACCATGATCCAAAAGAATATTATATAAATTAAACAACAAGATTTGGCAAATAACATGGCACTATATAATAAATTACTAGACAGCAAAGTTGCAATTGTCAAGTAGAACATCAGGATGACATTCAATAGCAGGAAGCATAGTAGACTTAGTTTACAGTAAGGAACAAACCGTTAGCCTAAATTTATAAATTGATGAAGCAATAGTGTTCAACAAAGGTTCTGTATCTTCTCCTAATGATAGCATCAACAGATCCCTTGCAACTTTACCCAAATTCGTGGATGAGGAAAGGTAAAAAAGGACCTGCCATCATCGATCAGGAATATAAACAAATGCCAGTTTTCATTCAGGAGAAGGGGGGAAAATCTAAACACTAAATGCAAGTGCATGTGCAAGAAAAGGGAAAATAACAGCAGATCGACTAGAAAAAGTATCAATTGTCAAATACAAAATGTGGAGTTCACCACCTATATTGGCTATTAACTACTTGTCAACTCTTCAAAATTCAAAGGGAAGTGACATCAAGCCACAAGCTACACAGCAAGCATAAGATTCACAGATAACACTACAATCTGATGTACAAGATGTTGAAGAAACACGCTAAAGTGCTTTTTCTAAGTCTTATTAACATACCATATAATCAGGTGGTATATTCATTAAATGAAACTAAAATTTTCTTCAATCATCATACATTGGCCATGAAATATTTTCCAAAAGAAACTATCAAGTCAATTCAACCACGACATCAATTCGAAAAACCGAGTTACACTAGTTCAGATAAATTAATTCCCAAAATGAAAAGTTTTTTGGAGCAAATCACTAGTAATTTATATTGTGAGAAAAAGAATTAGGAAAAAGATTGATAAATATTTCTTAAAGATAGAAATTGCCTTGAATCTTGACAAAAATGGTAGATCCAACTTTCAAGTCAATAAGCAGCTGTAATGGTATAATTAACAAATAAAACTCAAGTTTCAAATAACTCACAATAACAACAGGTGGACTTGATGATCCACTTGAAGCCCTTTTCTCCTTCAGCAAAGCAACCCTTTTTTGATCGCAGATCTGTAGTTTAAGAGAGAGGGACAAGAATTAGAGCACTAATCATTTACAAACAAATTGATACATTTCCACATTATGCAATTCAACAAAAAAGACAATAAAAATTAAAAATGACAGTAAGTCAACAATGCAAGAAGTTTGCTTGCGATTAGTCACAAGCAAAATCACTACTTAAAAATAGAGTGCACATGAACCAATTAAGCATAGGAAGAAAACACACTTCTTTCTTCATAAGGAAAAAAAAAAGAACAAGTGGGACCTAGTATGCAGCAAAAAAGGAAAATTACGGACAAATAATCAGTTTTGCAAAATTTTATTGTTTATACCTCCGCTTATTGCCACTTGCAAGTTTGTTTACGTGCGCCTATATACGCAAGTGATCCCTGCCTGCTTGTCACTATAGTTTGTATAGATCCGCTTTTAATAAAGTAGTTTAAACCCACTGAATCATATTCGAGAAATAAAGTGTGATACCATTCAAGCTAATATGTATAATGCAGAGAAAGGTCTAAATACTCTTCAACGTTACTTTCGTTCCTAAAATCCAAAACACATCAGAAACGGGTACAAAAATCTCGAGTGTAATTGAATCAACAACACAATTTAAAGAGAATGAGAATAAAAAAAACACAGAGAAAGCCTTTTATAAACAAACAGAGATACGGAGAACCACTCACTGCAAAACAATGCAAGAATTGTTAGTGTCACGTACCATTTTTCTGCGCTGTATCCAAGCAGTATGTGCACCGTTCACTGCTTTCCGGTGAGAATCCGGCTTCCCGAAAAGTTTATTATCTAAATACCCACGGACGATTCTTACATGAAACTTACACCATCGAGAAAAGCCAAATTATCGGAACATGAGCCAGACTCACCAGTTCCTGAGATCCGGCGAAGCTGACGAGAAGCTTTGGACGGGAAGCGGCTCTCGTGAGACTTGTTCGCCTGCATGCGCGAGCCTCCCATGGAGGCGTAGTAGCCTACGAAGCTAAGCGAGACAAACCCAAGAGGAGCCAAGCAGCACGAGCGAACGAACCACGCTTCGAGAGCGGCCAAATCGAATGTCAAAACCCCCAGCGGAGCAGAGGCGACGACGGCGGGTGAGGCAGCACTCAGCGACCAGGGTTTCGATCCAAGACGAGGGGAGGGGGAAGAGGGCAAATTTATATATAATCGGGCTATTGGATTAGGATCCACTTCTATGAATAACGGGCTAATGGGTTGAAATCCACTTCATGATATCTTCTTTGAGTCGCTTAATTTTTACTTTGCCACCCGGAAACATAGTGCTAACGTTTTCATAATACCCCTTGAGTTTTAATGAATTATTCTTTAGCTTGCAACATTTGTGAAGTGCAATCTTGCCCTCTAAGATGAATATTATTAAAATTTTAAAAATTTAATTCTTAACGCATTTCACTTGACTATTACTGTTAAACATTTTAAATTATCAAATATTCGATCCTTCCAACTTTTATTTCTTGATTTTTTTTTTCTGCTTCCAAATATGCGCATAAAGTTTGTTATTATTTTAAAAAGTATATATGCTTTTTTTTCAGCTACGATACACGATAAAACATCCATTTTTATTTCAGGTATATTTATATAAAAAATTCAAATGAATAACAATTCAAGAATACTACAGCGGTTGAGGTTGTTTATATAATTACTTTTTTATTTATTTTGATGATCGATAATATATATTTCATCTAGTAATTATTTAATGTTATGTTAAAAATCCGTAAAATAAAATTGATATACATGATGCTTGTAAAAAAAATATTTATATTTATTGATCCACGAACACATCGACATATTAAAATCAAATTGAAATCAACAAACAATATTTAGAGAATTTTTGAAGGTTTAAAAATCTAAATATAACTTGGATTTTATACAAAAGTTTAAATATTAAATATACTTTTATAGGAAATAAAAAAATATTAAATATTTAGGTTTATTAGATTTTTGCTTTTTTTAGCAAAAAAAATGGCCCCAAAAGGAGTAATTTCTCGCGCACAGCCCTCTTTCATATATCAAACCACGCAGGTCATTTGTTCCAACCTTTGGCCTATGCTTTTGCCTTCTCCAGTGTTCGACTCAATCTTGCATCCCCTTCGTCTGCCTTCTCCAATCTCCTACCGCAATTCTCATCCAATTAGCATCTCCAAGATCTCACCTTTTTCCTCTACAAATTTTTACCGACTATTTCAATCTGATAAAGAGCCTTTTTCCAATGAGAATTCGAGCATCAAAGGCTCCACCTTTGAGCTCCATTTCCAATCCCTACCTCGCTCCATCCGCACCCCAGTCCCCCGCTTCCAATGATCGCTGCGCAGGTCTCGATCTTCTGGTGTTGGCGGTCATTGAAGTATTCGGGGACAGAGCTCTGGACGCGGAGCGCATTGGAAGCAATGAAATCGGCGAGGAGGAGAAGGGGAAGCGGGAGGCGGTTGAGAAGCAGGAGGAGGAGATGGTCAGCGGAGTGGAAGCTGGTTCAAAGAGGAAGCCGAGGAAGAGGCAATTGGCAACCCCCTCGAGGTTCCACGATTCCGTGATGCAGCCATGGAAGAGGAGCACAAGGCGACGAGTAGTGAAGAAGAAGAAGAAGAAGGGATCCGACTGAGTGCAAAGCGGGGGTTTCGGTACTTCCATTTCTACTCGGCTTTAGCTGATCGATTGTTTTCAAGGGTACGAGAATTTTGTAGGGATTGGGCGAAAAATGGATGGAACATCAAGTTGCTGCTTTTCTAGTTAAAATACTTCCTTTACAGTTTCAGATTGATACAGTATGAGCTAGTTTATAGATGTTTTCTTCTTCACAGTGTTGTCGACTCATTTAATGTTGTTCATGCATATAATGAAGATCTCATAGCTTATCGGTTTGGAGAACTAAATGGTTTTAGTTTAATAGTTTCTAGCACGCAAATGTGATCCTACTTTGGCTTCATTTGTATTATTTTTCTTTGGAATTTGAGTTTCAGTTGGTGATTGTTTGGCAAGTGTGTTCTTGGCATTTGGATCAGGAACAACTATAAGCATGTTACCCTGCAGAACTTTTATGAATCAAGTTGAAGTATTTCAGAAACAAAAAGTGTGAAAAAAATTAAGGTAAGCTTATGGGCTTTTATAGTGAATTTGCATCTTGTATTCCAAATTGTAGTAAACAAACCAATTAATGCTGATGATCTTTTTGCCATGATTCATCAGAGTAGAAAAAGTTCTCTTATTTACAGTTTATCAGTGTATTAACTTGTCTTCTTGTGCAATAATCTTCAACATAGTTCATAGTTCTTTAGTTGTTGATACTGCTGATTAACTAAAGACTTTAAGGTGTTTTGATCACGCGCTTATGATTGGTAATTGTCTTATTGTTACTAATAAATCATAATCTCAGCCCTTTCTTTTGCTTGGACCATGAAGGTCTCTTATCACTTATCTCGAAAAATAGTTGTATCCCTTCTTTGTTGTTATAGTTGCTGGTTCTTGTTCATGCATCTTTCTCCCTGTCTGATCAATATCTTTGCAGGAGAGATTGCAATGCTACATTCTTTATTATTCCTCAAAAAAATGATTATTTTGTAGTCACAATGTTATCGTCCACCTTTTTTAATCTAATAGAGTTCTTCTTGCTATCTACAATATTATTGAATGACAGACCTAAACATCAGTATGTCGTCTTTTTTGTCGATATTATCAATCGCTATTGCTTCCTGAGTTTAGTCCCATCGACAAAGTAAAATGCAGCTTAAACACACACAGCACTCATAGATAAAATGGCTCAGGTTTCATTTGTCAGTTCCAGATTACTATGTAGATTGTGTGATCTCAATAAATATGCTGCTTGTTAACTTGCAAATTCCAACATGATGTTCAACTAATGAACATTAGTATTGCTGCCCTACCTTTTCACGTGTGGTATCAGAAAATTATGAGTGTATCATATCAGATTGTGCACCATTTACCACCATTAGATTGATTTCCTAGTTTAAGAACTTGGAACAAAACAGAGCCTGAGAGGTTTTGAAGAGATAGTTGTGTTGTTTGGCATGCATCTAGCTCCATATCTTCTGTAATATTGTTCACTTCCACCATTGTTAAGTTCCTTTCCTCAGTATCTATCTGGTTTAGGGATGGATTGATGATTCAAGGTTGAAGATAAAATCTCCTCTTATCACTAAAAGCCGACCACCCTGTTTCAAATGCTTGATGAAAATTCCAGTATTACATTCGAATTGTGGGATAATTTTGCATTGGTTTTCAGGTTCGTGTTTAACTGATCCTCCAAAGAGTCTATCATTTGGTTAAAGAATATGGTTTTCCCTATAAATTGTTTGTATAACGGGGGAGTGAATTATTATATTGTTACCCCTAGTTATAAATATGTGTATAGTGAATTTTAAAATAAAATTTGATAATCTGTAACAACATTTTATGGATATTAAAAGAATACACGTTAAGTGAAAGATAAAGAAAGTAATTAAGTAGAGAAAAATAAGAATTATGTCATCTTTTTGTCTCAGTTCACCTCCGTCATATTGTTTTTTTTTAATAAAATCCAAAGAAGAAAACAATTATTACTTGCCGGCATTGTATTTATTAATGACTTAAACTTTCTCCCACCATGATTTGGACAGAAAGAAAATGGAGAAGTTAGATAAACTCGAATTTAAAATATTTTTTTACGTTAAAAAAAAAGTCCCATCCGAAAATCAAAACAGTTAAATTTAAATCGACCTGAACCTTTTTTTTTCTTTTAATCAATTCAATTTCAGTTTGATACAGCTTACATTTCCATGCTTGTTACAATTCATATTTATAAAAAACATTCCAAGATACTAATAAGTAATAATACAATATTACTAATTAGCTGGTTTTATTTTAGATTTTTAATTATTCATCAGAGATATCAGGATGTAAATTAGGCAATTAAGATTGATAATCAACAAACTAACCAGCTCAATTTTATTCATTTAAGTTATCAATTTAGGGTAAGACATGCCTAAACTAATCATGTGTATGATACTCAAGATGGAGCATTTGTACAGTTTGAAAATCAAAGAAGATGATGACTACTTGTAATAGAGAAGCAAACAGGTAAGCTATGATTGTTGAAGATGATCATCGATAATCATCGGCAACAACCCAGTTCAAATAAAGTATACTTGATCGAATAAGAACATTTCAGTATCTAAAATTGCCTTCGTTTTCATATACACAATGCAATTAGAGGCAATCAAACAATTGAGAGGTATTATAGTAGATAGACACAGTATATATTCATTGTTTTGCAGAGACAGTACATGTAGGTTTATCATCTGATAAAAATATAAACATCAATGCTATTGGTTATTTAAAGTCGACAACCACCCTTCTCTGCAATGTTCAAATATAATTTAACAGCTGAAGACAGACGAAAAATACTAGGCAAAGGACCAAAACTGATCAACACCAAAAAAATCTCTCTGCAGGAAGATGAGTAGTCAAAGATACGTATCTCTGATTTTTGTTTTGACGGAATGTTAAAAATAAATAAAAAAAAACATGTTTTCCTTCTTTTGTGCGGAATGGTTGATACCCTAAAAGAAATCAGAATCTCGATTGGGTAAAGGCTCCATGTGTATAACCGATTCCTGATTCCTTACTGGCAGCGAGATGTTTCTCCTGCAAGAGAAACAACACAAGAAGTGGCTTTTTAAATGTTCTGTTGGATCAATGTTCATCAGCACAGAGAGTTGAAATCCCAAAGAAAAGCTCATTTCAAACTCAACCATATGCAAGAAGACTCTTCTTTATTTAATTATATTGACAAACTGGGAATTTTTGGGTTGATTGAAGCTTTTAAGAATATATACAAAAGGTGGCATTTCATCTAGGATAATTGAAATGTTTTCAGTCATGAATGAAGAAAACTGGAAGATGTGCTATATTTTGCATGAATACAGTGAAAACATCCTTTACTTAAGAAAGTAAATTATTGTGTTTTTACCATGTTTCAAGGTTTGATCTAAAGGTTCTATTTGATAGAGTGATATTAATCAACATGTAGAAAGGAAACTTACAAATAACTTTTCATGCAAAGGCTCGGGTAACCAAAACTTTCATCAAAAGAAACATATGCTTAGCCATATATAGTCTACCACTTCCAGAATATATCAATGAAGCAATTACACATCCAAGAAATATGATAACAGATTGTTCTGGCAACAAAAGTATTTATCATACTCAAAAGAGCAGCAGTGTTACGAGTAAAACTTTTGCAAGTTCAAAACAAACATGTACATATGCAAAACAAACCAGTTCATGCAAAGAGTAATCATCCTTTTGAGAAACATCATGAATAGAATTATATTCTGGCAAAAGTTGTATTATGCTCAAATAAATGCAAAGGTACAAGTAAAACTTATATGAACATCAGAGGAATTAATGTTTTCTAAACAGTAAATGAGTAGATTCCAATAACCTACTTGATGTGGATGTATTACTTATCCTGCTGATTTGATCCTGTTGCCACTCGTTTCCTAGATAACATGCCCATAGGAACATTATCAGCCTTGAGAAGAAACAATGGCCAAACCAAATTTTTTGCTTTCTTGTGGCAAAAAGGTCATAAGATTAACTAAAAAAAATGATCATTGTTATGGACGATAAACTGCAATTATAATAACTGACATACCATAACTGGAGCTGAATCCTTCCGAATCTTCCGAGTTGGGTTCCTCATTGTCACAAATTCCTCTGAGGAGGTGGGGTGAATTCCAACAGTGGAATCAAAATCTGATTTCGTTAGTCCAGCTTTTACAGCAATACCAATCCCCTGAAAGTGTATGAAACTAAACTTTGTGGGCTAAATTGGGGCAACTAGAAAGTAGAAAAGTATGCACTTGAACTAGAGGGCACTAACCTGTATAATCTCTGCTGCATCATCCCCACACATGTGAGCACCTAATACTTTATTTGTATTTGCACACACGATGAGTTTCATAAACACACGATCAGGCAGACCAGAGAGGGTAGCCTTAAGAGGCCTAAAGTTGGCCGTATAAATATCAACATCACCATACTCTTGGATAGCCTACATCAGTTAAATTGTTCATATGGAAATAAAACTTGAAAGCTCTTTAATAAGTACTATTATTGCATACAAAGTTTGCCTCACCTGCTCCTCAGTTAGACCAACTTGTCCAATTGGAGGTTGACAAAATACAGCAGAAGGCACAGCTCTATTATAAATACAAAAGAATTAGTTTGATAAGTTCATCAAGTTTATCTGCCTCAAAGATTCTGTGTAACATTTACTGAGAGTTTGAATTCTCAAACGGAAGCTTAGAAATACCTATAGGCATGTACTGGACACATAGTCATTAAAATTTAAGATGTAATGTTATTAAATTTGAATTCGCAAACTGGAGCCTAGAAGTACATATGAGTATGTAGTGGACATATAATTATTAAATTTAAGTTGTATAAAGGCTCATCTTTAATCTGCACTATTGCATCTTTGTTGGTCAACCAAGAGCACAAATCTAAAGAAATATTACCTGTAAAAATGTAGCATACTCAAAACCCAAAGGATAGTTATTAAAGATCACGAGTAATCTCATGTACAAATAAGCAATGCACATGAAGCACTTAATCCTCAGGAATAGGAAAAAAAAGCCCAAGGTCTTGAGAAGCATATATGAAGATTTCTTGTTTTGTTAGCATCATAATTAAACCATTCAACAATACTAGGACAATAAATAGTTGGAAAATGAAGATCAAACTGAGAAACCTAGCACTAGAACATTCCATGAGCTCCAATATTATATTTTAACCTTCCTATTGTAGGTCGAGTTTTGAAAATAGAAGTGACTGGAAGCTCTAAAGCTTTTGAAGGTTTCTTCAGATCTTCCGGCGAACAACCAGAAACACTTGGGAACATGTTCCGCTCAATTAAAATTCTGGGAAGCTTATGGATTAAGAAGACAAACTTGAATTAATCCTACAATTGGGTACCTTAAAAGAAGGAAAAGAATGAAGGTGATACAAACCAGGATGATTATGTAGGAGAGGGAAAAAATTGCAAGCTTATTATGAGAGAACCCATCATTCTCCCCGGCATTTGTTTTGAAGGGGGAAAACATTATTTTCTAAAGGAATAAAGAGGAGTTTTGAGATATATATCATTCCTTGTTGACACAATATGCAAGATACATAATTAGATTTTCTTTGAATCTCAAGACCAAGAAACATACCACTCAGTTCCAGAACGAGCTGGAAACCAATTACAGATAAGACTTATAAAGAACTACATCACGTGCAAATTCAGAATATGTAATGATTTCTAATTGATCATTAGTGTTCCTATGTGTGTGACAAAAGTTTACAGCTTAGACTTGATGACAGACTTCAAGCTACTAAAGACATCCTCAAACAGATTTATTAGTCCCAATAGTATCATCCATTAGTACTGATAAGGTACTTTTGAAATGGTTACCACAATATCTGAAAATTTTGACCTTAGGCCACAGAAGCTTTTTTTATTGCTTGATTGATGTAGTTAGTTTTCCCAAACAATTATCAAGTTCAGTAAAATTTTCATTAATGATGAGATTCTTCTTCTGCTTAACTTTAAAGTTTCCCTTTTGTGCAAAACCAGAAATCAGAAGGTGCCTCCAAGCTAACCTTCAGGTTCAATACTGACATCTAAGATTTTGAAAAGAAACTCTCCAGAGCCATTCTGAACTTTACTATTCTCTACCTGACAATATTGTTAGGCAGCAAGATCTTGGCACCATGTGTATAACCAAAACCAGCTAACAAAATAAGAAAGTGTTGCTTAAGTAGATGTCATAAATCACATTGAAAGATCAGATATGGAAATGCAAATAAACATGATCCATCCACAATAAAATTAACTAAAACTATAAAAAAAGATTACTCAGTTAACTACTGGATCTTGACCAAAAAATGAAAAGATAAACTCAAAACAATGACTATCCAGTTAACCTAAGCTGCAGGATTTTGACTAGAATATGAAAGATTCTGAACATTCTCTTGTTGTGATGTTCTTCTTTAAATTATCATAATAGGTACCAATTTAATGATCATACTTGCATATCACTCTTTAAATTGCTACTGAAATGCTGTAAATACATACCTGTAATTGGGTTTAGTTAGTTCATTAAGAAAGACAGTTTTAGCAAATGCCCCTCCTTCCATTAATGCAACAGGAGTCAAGTTTAACCTATCTGTAACATCTCCAACAGCCCAGATGGAATCTACTGATGTCTGAGAGTAGTCATCAACCTAGAGGAAACAAATAGATAGAATCAAAATGTTTAGAAAAATTCCAGTGAGTACATGAAGTGGATAGTAAAAATACCAGAATGGCACCATTCTCAGCCAAGTCTACTCCGACATTCTCTAGTCCCAAGTTCTGTATGTATGAAAGAGAATTACATATAGCTATTATATTAGGTTGTGACATGACATATAAGTTAAATTCAATGCCCAAATAGCAAACCTTTGTATTTGGTCTTCGACCTGTTGCAAACATTATATGTGAAAAACCATCAACTGTTCCTTTGTTAGTTCTAAGTGATAGCAATCCGTCCGTTGATTTAACAATTGCCTGAGGAGTCTCCTCTACATGAAACTCAATGCCCCGCAAGGACATCTGTTCGGAAACAAAGTCTCTAATCTGCAGGAACCAAACTGTGAGAGGATGAATCCACAATTAAAAACATAAATGTACTCCTCTTGATTCAAGTTAGCTTCCTCACCTCCTCATCAAATCCCCTCAACACTTTCTTTTGTCGAATAAATACATGAACTTCACTCTTCAACCCATTGAAGATGCCAGCAAACTCTAAAGCAATATATCCACCTCCGACTATGGCAATCTTTTCTGGTTTTGATGGCAAGTCTAATGCAGCATCTGAGTCAATAGCATATTCTATACCAGGAATCTCTGGAAGATTAGGCCGCCCACCAACTGAGATAAGTATATGCCTAGCTGTGTAGCATTTCCCATCGACTTCAACAGTATGCGGATCAACTATCTGCACCATTAAGACCAAGAAAACAAATAAGCCAAAACAATCAAAATCATTTATTCATTAAAATAAACTAAATTTTAAACTGATTTCAAAGTACATCTAACCTTTCCACGACCTTCAATTAAAGTGACACCAGCATTTTGAAGGGCGTTTTTGTAGATTCCTGTGAGACGTTGTAGTTCTGCATTCTTGTTAGCTATAAGGGTACTCCAGTCATGTTTCGGATCAGATTCATATGACCATCCAAAGCCATGGCTCTCTTCAAAGTCATGGGAATATCGAGATGCATACACAAAAAGTTTCTTTGGGACACACCCACGAAGCACACATCTATAAGAAAGAAGTATATAATCATTTTTATATAAACAAAAGGTTAATACAATAAATTTATATGTCGATCATAGAATAATTTTTTCCCCCTCCCTTTGCTAAGAAAATCATTCTTAATTGAGAAACTTGTATCGAGTCATGTGCTTTGGAAGTGTGCCTTTCATGATGAACGAGATTGACTAAAAGAAGAAGAATGAGTTGAAAGTGCCAAAAGTTTATTCACATATGATACCTCAACCCTATTATACGAAATCACAAGGCAAAGTAGGTGATCATTTATGTCTTTAGTATGATGCTCCCTAAAAACAACCCCAGGTTGATTCACAACTTCATGTCTAGCTATCTCTGTCATTCTGTCGTTCACTTTTTTTTTTTAACCTTTGAACAAATTGTCATTCCGTTCTATGTAGGACGTGTCTAGTTGTCTACCTTTACACTACATGCCGCTTTTTGGTTTTTCTTTAAATGATCTATCATCCACAAATTCCGCATGTTAGTAAATATGGAACGCCTTGTATATTAGCATGGACTAAGCTACAAATATATAAATGTTTGTTTAATGATCTTCAATGACCTACAAATATAGAATTTGAGACCTCGACAATACACCTCCCATAACAAAATGGAAATCTCAATCCACTTGAAAGAATGAGCAATATGAAATGGTAATAGCAATTTATCAAAACAAACATAATTCTCCACATCAAAAGAAAAGTTAAATAGAACAAAATAAGCCGACAAAAGAACCAATACAAGGAGAAAAGGGGAAAGGGGTGAATGGAAAGTATCAAACGATATTATAATAAGGAAAAGGAGTCAGAAAATAACCAAAGCATAGTATATTCGAGTATGAAAATCCAAAATTCTGGAGATGATCCGACAAAGTTCAATTTCATACAGGTTGATAAAACAAGCCAAGGTCAAAACCTCTTTACTCTGACATCATGAAGTTCAATAGATTAACTATCTCAAGAACAATTTTTTAACAGTAAACCCTGAAAAAAAAAATCGACAGCAGATGCTACTTTCACAGTAACAGAACGACATATGAATCAGGGGTAAAATTTTCAGTCAATTAGACAACACAGATGGATTAAAGCGAAATCTTACGTTCCTCCTACCCCGCCGGCATATTCCGAGGATATGGTCGAGAATGGTAACTCGCAGATGGCCACCTTGGCGCCATAGGTCGCCGCGAACCGCGAGGCGCGGACCCCTCCGCTGCCGGCGCCGATAGTGAATAGGTCAAAGTCGAACTGGCGGGAGCAGGAGGCACCGTTTCCTCCGTCAGCGCAGGCGCGGACGGGAAGACGGCGAGATGGGAGGAGGAAAGGGAGAGGTGGGAGCGGAGACGATCGCAGGGCCCTCGAGGAGAAGGAGAAGGGAGGAGGTTTGAGGGGTATAGAGAGGAAAGTCGTGGAGATGGTCCGCAGAGCAACGGCGGAGGCGAGCGCGGGAGGCGGCGCTCGGAGAGACAAGGCGGCCGCCATCGGGTAAGTTCGTAGTCCAAGACGAAAAGCCAGAAGCAAAGTGAGATTGAACAAATGGAATCATTTTTTTTATATATATAAAAGTTGTCCAAATTGTCAATTTGATTTAATTATTTTATTTCTCTTGAAATAAATTTTTCTATATTTATTTTTTTAGAAAAAAAAAAAACTCAAATTGTTAATTATCATAAAATCATGTTTCTTTCATCCTATTTCTTGGTTATTATCTATTTAAAATTTTCAAGAACATGTACCTATAGATAAAAGGTTGATTAAGTCGGTGCAATTAGGTGGGCTAGCAACCAATCAAATAAAAACAAATTATTAAAAATCAATTTCATCAACAAAATTTAAAAATACTTATTTCTATTCAATTATTTATCTATTTTGTTCTTAAAAATTAAATAACTACTCATTCTTTGTCATCCCATCAGTCGAACCAAACGCAAGGGTACACAAGTTCCTTTACCAAAGTCTTCTTATTCCTATAACATGAATACGTTACAAGACAAAGTGAATCCATGATTTTTCTTCCAAACCAAGGAGTGTCAATTACCCCTTGTTCTTCATACAAAAATAGGCACATAAAATATATATATATTCATAAATTAAGGTGTACTTGTTGAGTTGGTGATCCACATGGTCTTATCGATTCCAATGCAAAAAATCTCATCATAAGAAAAATCAACCAGGTGCCTAACTATTCAGAACTTGTGATTGTGCAGTGTTTACAAATGTGGCACTCTTGTTGAGCCCTTCATCGACTAGAATTCGCACTGCTTCCAGCCCTCTTTGAAAGGCAAAATCTAGCTGCAGGAACCAGGTTGATCGTAACATTCAGATGTTTGGCTGATCAATCAGTTATTGTCGTTAAATCAGGCAAGGAAAGATGCAAAAACAAACCTCCTCTTGCTCCTTTTTGTTAAAAGGTCGGAGAACAAAGCTCGCAGGATCCATTTTCCCGGGGGGTCTTCCGATACCTTGACAAGAACGTATATTAGGTCTAGAAAACCATGTAAACTGTATCTGAAAGTTTCCTAGCTCACCTATTCTTAAACGAGGAAATTCCTGACTTCCTTTCAGGTGATTAATCACGCTCCGCATCCTGTCAAAACAATCTTTGTTGCTTAACAATGCATAGTTTCACCAAGAAGAATACAATACAAATATAAATGGTAGATTAAGAACTCAAGTGATACACTAGATAAAGATCAGAATCACTTAAAGACCATTAATATGTAAATCAAACCTTGACTTAACCTAGTCCACCAGTATCCATTCGATGTTCTAAGGCCATTTTCTTAGATGGTCAAGTCATTCAAACTGTGGGTGTATATAATAAGCGTTGCCTTGTCATAGATCTTCCATTTTCCTGGCATCTCTGAGTTCGCAGCAATACCACCAGTAATCTCAAGTATTGCCCTTTCATCCTTGAACTATGTTTGAACGCCATTTAATTCGTGTGAACATTGTGAAGAAGTTCGTATTAGTCTGAATAGTAATAATAATCTGGTCCCGGTCCATGAGAAGGCTTTCGATTTTTTGTGAGATGACCATCAATGAACTCACTACTCTCGATATGATAGTGCAAAAAACTTGGTAGGAAGAAATATATTACCCGTTATGGCCTCCGTGTCCACCTTTTGGCAATAAGCGCAGTTTTGCAAATGGTAAATCTAAATCATCATACATCTACATAGCAAAGGCATTGGATTATCAGAGAACATAAGTTATGAATAATGGTCATCACCGAGTAATCACAATGAAAGCTTTTTACCAAAAGCACTTGATTGAGAGGTACATTGAAGTATGATATTATTGGTCCAACCTGCAATAGTGTTCGAGATTAACAGTTCAGAAATTGCATACAGATATTGACATATATAAACTTATCAATTGGAAAATGGCAGTATTAGTTACCGATTCACCGCTAGCATTCATAAAGGTTTGTGGTTTTGCAAGCATGACAGGAACATCACAAATGAAACCTGAGTAAAGCAAAGAAAGTAGAGCCTTCCGAATTAGATAAGAACAAACTTCCAAGAGATAGGATTGCATTTTCACATGTCACTCTTTTGGACATAATTGATTTAGTTTCTGTAAAGTCAAAAATAAGAAGTCATGTTACTGATTGAATGGGACATAATCAAGAACATATTCACGTGATCGAGACAGAACTTATAAACAAGAACTCGAGGTGAGTCATTGCAAAGCAGAAAGAACACAGGAAACTATGGTCGAACTGAAACCCAGTATACAATCTTCTAACTGATCCATGAAACAACATAGACATGCAACAAGTAATGAAATTCAGTAGCAGGGTCGCCTCGTGAACAATTGGTTCATGAAAAATAGTCAAGACAACAATGTTCTATTCACAACATCCAAAAATCTAACCAGCTGTATTTGTAAACTGAAGATTAATGGACAGGCAAGTAAAGTCTGTCAAGCTAACTCATTAAACAGGTTGGATATTACTCCGAGAAAGAAGACAGAAATTTAACTACAATGTTGCTACATTTGATCCAAGAACAGGCTAAAGAGCTCAGGATGTTCCCCCATAAGATTGTCAGGATGTTGTTTCTCCAATTCAGCCGAGTATCATTTTGAAAATCCAGAAGACATGACAGAAAATAGCATTAAGTATACTGATAAGAATCAAACTTTGGACATATTGCCATGGCTTGAAAGTGGACCTCATTGACAACCCTGAATGCAGTGTGATACCCATTCAACTGCACTGAGAAATTTGAGAGGAAAAAAAAAATCATATTTGAGATCCATACAGAATCTTGTGTGTCTATTCCTTTACAGACTTACCTTTGCATATGTTATGACCAGACCATTCTGACAAACAGTCAAACAGGAACTGAAAAAATGTCATCAAGGGCCTAAAAGGAAGATCAAGTAGATAGATATTCTTTTAATCTGTTCGACAAAGATAATTCTTCTACCATGCAACAATTTGACAGTTGGCAAGTTGATATCTGTCTATCCAGATATCACCCTGAAAATATATAATATGAACTTGTCATGACTTAAACACCTAGATATCAATGTCGAGTGTATTATTTCACATAAGTGTTTATTATAATTTGAACTTGTCATGACCTAATCAGAAAAGGAGCTTTAGCGCAACGGTAAAATTGTTACCGTGTGGCCTGGAGGTCACAAGTTTGAGTCATAGAAATAATTTCTTGTAAAGCAACATAAGGCTACATACAATAGATCCTTCCCCAAGACTCTACATGTTAAGTATTAAAAAAAAAAAAAAAAAAAAATTCTCTTCCCTTCTCTTTTTCCTCTCCCCGTACACCAACCCATCCCTAAGCCCATTCCACGCCTGTGCAGCTCTCCCCTTTTCTTCTTCTTCCCCCTTTGCTTTCCTCCTTTCTTCCCTCTTCCTGGTCAGTTTTTTTTTCTCTTCGCAAATGCAGCCGCAGTTTCCATAGCAAGGCAACTTCTCTTTTTCCTTCCCTATTTCTTGGTTTTTCCCAATCGATGCTCTAGTTGCTACCTTCTTCTCTCGTCCGGCGACCAACAGTAACTCGGCTGTCCTTTCTTGTTGACGGAGTTCGCCGGAACAAAGCGAAGTCACCAACGAAGGGGACAAAGCCTTTTCTTCCTCTTCCTCCTTGCTTTTGGCTGCTTCTAGGGCTTTGTACAACAACTGTTGGAGCTCGCCGAGGCTCGACGGAGCTCACCTAGACCACGAGCAAAGAGGGTAAGAGTTCCCTCCTTTTCTTTTCTGTATGATGAGTTGTCAGCTCTTTGATGTGATAAATCCTCATCGATCAGTTTTCTCCTTTAGCAAGACTTAAGCCTTTCACACTTTGATCTATTAAGTTCCAAGGTAAATTGTTAAATTGAAGTTATTAATTGAGAGTCGTAGAGGTTCTATTTTGAAATAAGAAATATTGTAGGGTGGTAGGATTTAAAATGGCTATTAACTCGAGTCATAGATAATGTTAAGATATTATGTTATTTTCTTTTTCGATTATAATTATGAGCATTTGAGTTATGTCATATTTTATTTTGTAGATACCAATTCAAGCGGAGCTCGGTGATCGACCGAGATTCGACGACTTTTGCTGTATATAGAGGCGGGTACATTCGATCCTTGGACTCTACATGTTCCTTGTGCATGAATAAATAAGATAATTGATTTATTTATATTTGTATAATTGTTTTCAAAATTAGGGATAAAAATGATATTTACAAATAGCGAAATGGGTAATAAATTATTAAACTGATGGAGGGTAAATAATTGATATTACTTTCTGTTCATATGCGGGTTTTATATGGGGTAAACATGGGATGGGTTGTTTTACAAATTTTAAATGGATACTCTGACCTACTCTTCCGTTGATACTTGTCTGTTTATATTGCTTGACCTTCCTTACTCATGATTATTTCATACATTGATACTTGTACCTTTTAAAGATACAAAATGTAGATATAAATTTTATGTTGGTGATTAAATAACTTGATTAGGTTGATCATGCAGATTTATCATAAGTACACATATAGTTGAACAAGTATGATAAAGAATTTAATTTGAATATTAAAGAAATGAAGGAGAAAAACTAAAAGTGAAAACCTTGAGCGACTTGATAGAGTACTGACCGCCTATCTTTGTTATGGTAGCGTGTTGTCGCCTGATCGGCAAGATTTTATTTGCGCTCGCCTTGTTATTATCCCTTGTTGCATTCCGGTGATGAGGCTTTTAGCCTATACGTCAGATGACGTTATATACACTCTGATGATATTGGCTCCAGTTATTCACTATTTAGTTGATTTATCAGATTTAGTTGATTTGTCAGATTATTATTGATCTATCAGATTGTAGTTGATTTATCATATTCACATTATTGATAATGTTTATAAAGATGATATATACATATATATGTATGTATAAAAACTTGGAACAAATTAAAAGACTTAAAACAGAAATGAAAGAATAAATTGAAATTTTACAAGCTCCTTTGACCTCTTAAACAAAGATTAAATTCATGCACATCTTTCCTTATTACCCGCTTAGCAATCTGTGCTAATGTCTGCTTTCTTTGGCCTCCAGTTTTGCAGGCTCAAGCACCCTTTTGATAGTTCACTGATTTTGCTGTACATAGAGTCGCTCAGAGATATCGACCTACTGTCTTCCCGGTTTGGTTTCTATTTCGATGTACTTTGTTTTGTTTTGTCGATTTCCTATTTGGTTGTATTTCTAGCTTATGCTAAATCTATCTTCATTAATATAAATATTTTATGGAATTTTTGGAGTTTCTTGTATTATATGGTCCTTAGATTCTCTTATTCACATGTCACCGAGTAGGGTACCAGACTGACACCCTCGGGGCGTGACACTACATTGACAGGAGTTTCGTGCGCCGAATTACCCTTTCATGACCTAACCACCCACAATCAAATCAGAAAAATGAGAGCCTAAGGGAAAATAGTAATACTACCTAGAGACAGTTTACTAGTTTAATTTGATCGAATAAAACATACATATTGTATTTCTACATGAAACAACACGTACAATACACTTTGATCAAGGAAAAATAATAGTTTTCTATCATAGCAAATAGAAGTCATGGTATGCAAACATGTCAGCAATTGTAATATTGAATATTTATGGGCATTTTGACATCCAAAATAACCAGAATTACCTTTTCCAAACAGAGCTCTTGAACGCATACTACTCATAGATATGCCTTCAGATTCCGCTATAAAATCTATCATCTCAAAACCCACCTAAAACAAAAGACATTGCTGCATTAAGATTAAGAGGAGTTAAACCTAATGATTTAACGATCCTGCTATGATGGATAGGATGGTGCATTTGAAGTTTCAGAAAAGCATCAAGCAAATTGGGTTAGCAACCTGCATGATACATTGAAAAGAGTTATGAAACATTTCAAGTTCAGGGATGTGAAGGATATTGACCCTATATCACTGGTATTTTATAATTGATTACTCAGTACAATTTCTTTAAAGTGCTCTTGGCCTAGAATGCTTCTTTTAAGTAAGACTTGCTTGCTGCATTTAACTCATGGATCGACCGCTCTTTGCCAATATAGGGCTAAAGGGGAATTTGAATGAGGTGTAACAAATGGGAGGTCATACAACACATTGTTTCCTTTCCATATGTAGTAGAGTTTATCATTGTTGTTGAGCCAGTCAACCCACAATGCAATACCACACAAAATGCTCTCCTGTGTCCCTGGGATGACCCTTCCATTGGCAAGTTGGTCACCATAAATAAGCCAACAAGCACTCTAATGGAGCAGTTTCAGAGCTCTTTGAAACTGACCTCGTTAAAATCCACCTTTCAGCCCAATTTAGACATCAATACAGCCATCGGTGTGTCTATTCTTATTCTCCCATAGAGAAGACTGAGTGCAAGCAAAGTGGCGACCAAGACAAATAGTCCACGAGTGAGCGTAGTTCCAAGCCCATAACGATAACCATACAAGGAAGCGAAGCAAGCTTACGTAGGCTACACATTTACCAATACGCAAAGCTCTCCAAACCAAAACTTTTTCCTCTTCGGGGTAAAACAACCGAAATGAACGAGCATGACATAAAACCAAACATGCAGGAGGCATTTTATTAAAACAAAACGGAACGTTCAAAGTACAAATTTATAAAGGTATTCAGGCTCTTACATTATGCCGTGTCCCCTGATATATCTTTCCAGGGTTTCCGAGCCCGACGAAGAGCCAAGGCCTGCGGCTAGATTCGCTGACGGCCGAGGAGGAAGCGGAGGCGTGAGGACGCGAGAGAGAGCGCGGCGTCGACAGAGGCAGCTGCATCGTCCTCCGAGCTGCGCTAGCGAAGACCAGGAAGGGAAGCCGCAGACCTCCAGCGGAGGAGACGCCACCGCCAAGCATCACATCAAACAGAGGCGCCGTCACGCAGCCGCAACGGAGGACTAGCGACTAGCGATGCAGCGCAGAAACCCTCGCCATTTGCCTGGGAAATCTCTTGGAGAATGATGTGGCCCCACATGACCGGACGAGAGAAGATTTTGTTTGTTTTTGTTAAGTGCCCCCTCTAGCCTTATTATTATCATTTTAGCCCTTGTGCGCGTGAACGTTAGCGAAAATACCTTTTATAGTTTCACTATTAACATTTTACTCCACGCCTATTTATCAATTAGCCCTCTCCGCCATTAGTAATACCGGAAGGATAAAACAACAGCATCACGAAAGTATAAAGATAAATGACAATAGTAAAACGACAAAGAGTATTTTTAATAACACGAAGAAATAAAAAAAGATAAATAGTAAATGATCAAGACTCGATGCATTGGGCTTCTGAAAGCATTAGTAATATGTGGAAGTTGAGAAAATCTGCTTGAGAAAACCTTCCCACAAAACGAGGATCCTCTGCCCTCTGGCTGAAACCAGTTGATCATGAGAAAGTGCAAAAGCTTTCTATGGCTACAAAGAACCTACTGTTTGTTTGTTTGTTTGTGTTTGTGTGTGTGTTGCAGGTCTAAAGAAAGCTTCTTGATTGTGAGTGCTCATGGAGAGTTTATGCACTATCATGAATGAAGGTGGCCCTTCATGCCTGGTTGCCTGCTTCACTGTGTCAGAAACTTGCACCGAACTCCAGTGATCATAAAAGAGGATGTGGAGTGAAGGTTATGATTTCAAAGACAGGCTTGCAATGCAATCCTATGCTGTAAAGCTTTAAATCAAGGTCCTTGTGATCGCTTGTAGCTTCCATTGATCAACCTTTCCAGCGTATCGTCGATGTCTTGCATGGATGGTCTCTTCTCAGGGTTGGCTCGAACACAAGCTAAAGCAATTTTCAATACTGCAACTATTTTGTCTTGTTGAATTAATTCCTGCGACAGGGAAGGGTCGAACACATCCATGGGTGGTTTCTTCTGTTCAATGCAAAGCTGGATCCAAGAAACCAAATCCATTTCCAAAGTCTCCAAGAGAACAAGTAGTGACCTTCCTGTGATTAGTTCGATGGTTTTAGGGTCTGGTTTGAGATTTCCATGAACATACTTCTTCGGACTGAATTCATGCAAGAAAGCCAAGCCTTTTGATATTCCCTTCAAGATCTTCAAGCATACTTCTCGTGAGAATGGTGCAGAATTCCTCGTTCCATATCTCCCTACCATTAGTGAGGCCAACAAAATAATATTACCCAAGAGGCAAAAACAAAATATTCATGTATCTTTTTCCCGCTTCGATTAGGATAAGCAACACATTAGTTAATTTCAATAGATATCGAGGACAAGGTTCGATGCTAGCTCATAGTTCTAACGAAGAATCACCTCTTCAATCTAAAGACAAAAGACTGCAAATTGACAATGAGATTGAGAAAACCAAAAAAAAAAAAAAAAGGCTATCAAAGAGTTTCATAAGCTAAGATGAGTGAGTTGCTATTAACTTGGTTCGGATGAACTCTCTGATCTGTGCAATTATGAGCTAAAACCAGTATTGGGTCGGACACAAATACCATTTTGCAAATGATGTTAACAGAATAGCTGAAGCCTATTGGCTGAAGATCTTGTTACATGGAGTTAAAAACTAAGAATATCCACCAAAATAGTCCAAGTGAGGCAAACTCCTTAAATTGAGATCAAGAACTTTATATGCATATTAAAAACATATCAAACCTGAAGTTGAGAATGAAATACCAGTCATAGCTCATACCATGAATAGCAGCAGAGAGATTGCAATTTGGAATATAATCATATATAAGAAGCTTCTCGTCGATCGACCAGTAATAAGCTCTCAGAGTTATACCTCAGTTTGGATCTCTTTAAACCTTTGCTTCCCTCCTTCCCCAAGCCTTCGGACAGCCAAAGTATGGTCATTGTCCAGCACAACCTTGTAAACAATACCCATTCTATTCTTGCCCAAAACAAAGGCTGAAGCCTTCAAAAGTCCGTCAAGATCAAATGTCATATGCTCATCTAATGGCACTAGAGCATATTGCTCGATATTATCCGATGAGGTTTCTGAATTCTCTTGCCTAAAGCATATGCACTCCTTCTTGGACTTGGAAACAGAATTGGATTTCCATACCTCTCCTTTAATCCCAAGGGAAGCAGTTTGGAGTAAAAGTTAAAGAAAACCAACGCAATCAAACAAATGCCAACCACATCACTCACCGCAATGGCAACAACTGCAGCTTTACTCGGCCCTCTGTTGCTGCTTCTTCTATCATATGTGGCATTTCCTTCAAGCGGCATAGAAGAATAGTTGTTGGTCAAGAAGGGATTCGTCAATGGAGAATCCGAAGGGCAGGGGTTCTTCAATGGCGGGCCACAGAGATTGGGATTTCCGAGGAAAGCCGTCGGTCCTCTGTTCTCCAGAGCCCCGTTTTGAGGTATCGGGCCGCTGAGTTTGTTGTAAGTGAGATCAATGTAGACCTTCTCCGGCAAGTTTCCCAGCCCTAGCGGTATTGTGGGACAAATCTAGGGTTCCTTCTTCCTTGAACGTTAGTAAGTTTATCAAGCTCGCCAGGAATTGAACCACTACATCCATTGTAAGAAAGATCAAGTTTTTCCAAACCAGCCAGGTTACCACCAAAACCAAGGGACAAAGGACCGGTGAAGATGTTGTGGCTCAAAATCAAGGTTTTCAACCGCTGGCACTGCGTCAAGGCGCTCGGGATGGGGCCGGTGAACAGGTTGCTTGAAAGATACAAGCTTTGAAGGTACAAAAGGTCCCCAATCTCCGGCGGGATAGAACCGGAGAAGAAGTTACCGTAAAGGACTAAGATTTGGAGTCACCGGGAGGCGAAGAGGCCGGCGGGGAGTCCTCCGAAGAGCCGGTTGTTCCGGAGGTTGACGTGCCTCAGGGACTGGAGGGAGCCGAAAGCGGAGGGGAGGTAGCCTACCAGCTTCTTCTTAGGCAGGCTCAAGGCGGCCACGGATCCGCCCCTGCAAGTGATGCCGTTCCAGGAGCAGGGGTCCGTTCGGGAGGAGTTCCAGTTGGCCAAGGAACCGCTTGGGTCGTCTCGAACAAGGAATTTGAAGGAGAGGAGAGCGGTGCCTTCGCTGTTGACGCCGCCAACAAGAAGGAGAAGAGAGGGCGTGAAGCAGAGAAGGAAGAGAAGCAAGACAGGGAGAGGAGGTGGCGGCGGCGACAAGGCCTGGAGGATGATGCCAAGCACTGAACTTGACCGTTGGAGAGAAGATGTGGACGTAAGGAATTCAGCGGAGGAGATGAAATGGAGAGGTGGAGTTGCGATGAGTTCTTAAGTAGAAGAAAGGCGAGGACTTGGGTATATATATATAATTCTGATATCCTGCACGCTTCGTTCCCTGCGCGCCCGTGTGCGACGCGCTCTCAGTCGATGCGAGCTACGTGCATTGCCACCATCGTCGCTGTGTCATCCGACCACCGCCACCCGCCGGACCGGACGCGATCGACGCGTCACTCGCCGACGGTCCGGCGAGAGAGTTTATCGGTCGGTTAGCGACCGGAATCCAGCGCTAATCGGTCGGAAATCACTAAAGATCGCGGCCGACAATGGCACGACCACTGTCGGCCACGATCGGACTGGATTCCGACCGAATTGCGATCGGAATCTGGCGCCGGACGGACCGACAGCCGACGCCGGTCCGTCCGGTGCAATCGCCCGGCCGAATCGCGGCCGAAATCGACCACCAGAATCGGGCCCGATTTCGGTCGGCCGACGACTGAATGGCGGCCGGCCGATTGCACCGGACGGAATCGCGCCGGTCCGTCCGGCTGACCAATTCGTCCGCAATTCGGATTGGACCCGATCCGATCACGCGGCCGTGGTCGCATCACGGCCGTGGATCTTTGGTGATTTCCACCGCGATTACGGATTCGACCGCTAATCGGCCAGAACTCCTCGGTCGGATCGCCGACGAGTGACGCGTCGATCGCGTCCAGTCCGACGGCAGTGACTTGGGGTCATCGAGGAGCGCACGGGCGCATAGAAAACCGACGCACAAGATATCACGTTTATATATATATATATATATATATATACACACACACTTTAATCAAATCTAATAATTTTTATAGATATATTTCATAATTATTGTAAGAGAACTGAATCACAGGAAATTTTATAAATCTAAAAAAAAATTATTTTTTTTTCAAAATCGATTTATATTTTATTTATAAATATTATCGTATCTTAATTAACATATCATTTCAAATGTCTTTGCGATGACACACATATTTTCATCAACTATTAAAATAAATTTACAAAAATATACAAATAAATTTTGACAAAGTGATTCAACGTCACCAATAATTTGAATACCACGAACATACACATATGTATGCATAATGGTCTATTGATAATTGTCAAAATACCCTTAAATTTTAATAAGTTTTGCACAAAACTTTATTTATTTTTTTGCAGTTAAAACTGTCTTCTAGAATTAAAATATCTTTTTTACTTTTTCTAAATTGTCATTTAAATTACTAGGGCAATATATATTAAGAGAATTTTAATATTAGTAAAATTTAGAAATATTTAGGCTATTTTAGAATTTATCTAATTTGCCCTAAAAGATTTTTTTTATGCTTCGGGACAATTTCCCATTTCTTTGTAATATTTATTTCATTATGAGTAATTTTTCTAATTGATTTTTTTCCTTTATTTTAGATTATTTTTATCTTATTGTGTCTTAATTTTCTAGATTTTCCTATCACACTCTTTTTTTATTATATCTATCTTTATATTTATCACTGTAAATTTAAATTTTATAAATAGGCTATTGTGCTTATATATATTTTTTTTTCTTGGAGACCATGCCAGTGGCAGTAGCCGTTAAGGCACCAAATAAATTGGCCGTTTTACCAAATCATATCCCTCGTGATATTTATTTTATTTATAAATCAGCTTGTTAAGATATGATTCAAAAAAATTTTAGACGCTAATAAGCTGTAACTGACTCGTATTATAGATAAAAATTAATTCATATATAACAATTCCATTTGAGTTAGGTCCAGCAACGGAAGAGAACAAGAAGTAAAAAAAGAAAAAAAAAACACTTGTATTCAAAACCAGTCACCTGGATTTAATCAAAATTTGCTGTTTTGTTGAAGGATACAAAACATAGATCCAAGTGGCTGTTTTGAAGAATATCAGTCATGGAGGCTGAATCAAAGAGCGAGACCTGAAACAAAGAGTTACGTTTCAAAGTGTTAAGCAAATCACTTAGTGCGAGTAGGTCATTGAATTTGGAAACGACTTGTAGCAGAGAATTTAAATAGAACCTATGAAGTTTCAGCAACAAATAAGTTCACCCTGACCACCTAACTCAAAATAACAATTGAAATCATGACCTTTTAAGTGTAGCAAAACAGCATAGTCAATTAAGACAGACGACATCAACAATCTCTACTATGCAAGCATAACACATGTGTGAGGCACCGCTGCAACGGTTTGGGATCTGATCAGGCATTGACCCACTCCTCCAACGGTCAACACATCAATCTCGTTGTATCTATCATCTTACTGGTCTGCTCTATGTGGTAGGGAAACGTACTTGAGCAACCAATATCAATTCGTTCAAAGAAAATAGGGAACGCCAGACCGCGGTCCCCGCATTTGATTATTCTCCTCTGTTTCTGTGAAGAATTTCACCTCCCTTTCCTGTCATCACGAAGGGAAAAAAATCTTGAAAAATGGAATGGAACATTGGTATCCAAAGCGCTTCAAAGTGTTTAGTATGAGTTACACGAGAAACTAGATTGTCACATAAGTTAGTAAAAGCTTTATATGTATGTTGTTCATCTGAAATAAATAAGCTCGCAAACAACCCCTAGTCAGATATAAGTGCTGCTGTCATACCATGTTTTCGTTGAAGCTCAATATTGAAGCTACATTCCCACACCTGTAACAATAATTAGGCGCAGACCAAACCTGCAAAAAGTTTATACAGTTCGCATGAATCAGAATTTGTGAAGCTAGTCGCCAGATAAAAATTCAAGCATATAAAGATCTCTGAGGAATAG